>OY992516.1:7707085-8907085 GCA_963921215.1 Scoparia ambigualis | reverse complement strand
TTGTACCACTTTGTACCTAGTTGACGATACGGTCGTCTGTACCTAGTATCTGACAGGAACACATTTAGTACAATAATCATTACTGTGGCACAACAACGTAGGTACGCGATTATAATACGAGTGCCGGGCGTATATTGTTCACGTTGTTTGTTTGTCTGAATTATTTTAGTTTAATGAGAGAACTCGTTCGATTTAACGTTTCTAAATTTTATACGTAAAACCTATATAGGTATGAGCTTGAGTGTGACTTATCTATTCAACGCGAGCGTTTAGCGATGACATACAGCGCTCTGCAAAATAAACGTCTAAATTAAACACTAAAGAGCGATAGCAATACATTTAATAACGCGAACTATTGAATTGCAATAAACAAGGTTTATTTTAGTAAATTAAAGCAAACAATAAGTAATTTAAAACTTCAATATTTTATACTTGAACAAATACCTTTATTTTTACAGAAGTTTATTTATTACAGAATCTGACGATTAAGTTAATTGATTATTAATTTATGTTTCTGGAATGAACCGATAAGCAGGGTTAGGCAGTTAATGCTAAAGTCAGTTTTGCCTATTATGGAGTACACTTATTGTTAGTGGGTATTGTTTATTACAGGGTATCAAAATGGAAGAAACACTCATAAATAGGCTTCACCAAATAATAACCCACATAAAGGGATTAAGTGATTCGGCTGATAAATTGAACTCGGTGTCCGTACTTAATGATCAGGATTATAAAGAGGCAGAAGTAATCTGTCGGAAATTAGAAAACTTTATCAATAAATTCAATACGGAATTGAACAACTATTTCAGGCTTAGTGTCGACCCATCTGCAGATGATGTTTCCCAGTTTACTACTATTCAACTACAAGCAGAAGAAGTTCAAATAGAGCTATTATTGAAATTGAGGAAACAGAAACCTGTAGCGACCAACATACACCAATCATCTAGCAAACTGCCTAAGCTCAACTTACCCTCATTTGATGGAAATATATTGCGGTGGCAAGAATTTTGGGATCAGTACAAATCCAACATACATGATCGAGACCTGCCCGACGTAGACAAGCTACTGTATCTAAAGTCTTCACTTCACGGTTCTGCAAAGGATACCATTGAGGGATTAGAGAGTACAAATAAGAACTACCTGATCGCTATTACAACGTTGCGAGAACGATATGGTAAAGAAAGTCAAGTTATAGATGCACACTACTCGGCTCTCACCAAGATCCAACCTGCTGATATTTCTAACAAAGATTGTCGACGGGTGTTTAATGAAGTTGAACGTCATCTCCGTGTACTACAGTCGCTGGGTGAAAACATAGGGCACAACCATCTTCGTTTTCTCATATTAGAGAAGTTTCCTGAAGAACTTGTTTATGAATTAAAAACAAAATTAAAGGAAGACTCTATAGAAGAAATACGGTCCGAACTGGAAAGGACAATAACGGCCAGGGAAGAAGCCAACCGTCTAGTACAGGATAGAAACCCAGCAAAGTCGAACAACTACACCGTAGAGACTCTACATGTCGCAAATAGAAACTGGTCCGGGTCAGGGTCACAGCCAATCAATAAAACCCAACCAAGATACGGGTTTCGAAAATTTCATAAGGGACTTAATCATTCTAATATAGCTAATGAAACCTTTAACAAGGGTAATGGTAATTCCAGTAGAAGACGTGATAGCTTCCACCAAGGTTGTGGTACCTACGACAAAAGACATGGTGACTTCAACAAGGGAAACAGACAAACAAACGACCGGGTTTCAAATAATTTTAGACCGGACCAGAGGCGACCGGACAACCGCAATAAAAGGAAATTTGATCGACAAAATGATAGTGAAAGACAACATGTAAAGAAAAGGAGATACTCATGCTTTTTTTGCGGTGAATCTCATTATAATGATGAATGCAGCAAATTCAAAACTATGACAGAAAGAAAAGAGAAATTAAAGGATCACTGTTATGGCTGCATGCGAAGGGGTCATGTACTTAAACATTGCCGTCACGTGAGAACGTGTGCGCACTGTGGTGGGCAACACAACAGAGCACTTTGCCCTAAGAGAGTTCCACAAAGGAAGGACACTTCAACTACTATGCATGTCAACTGTAAAGGGAATATCGTTCTACAGACAGCGATAGTAAAGGTTATGAGAGAAGATGGTGAAAGGAAATACGAACCCTGCCGTGTTCTTCTGGACTCCGGTAGCCAGCGTAGCTACGTTACCGATAAATTAGCCAAGAAACTTAACCTTGATATTATGGAGAAATGTAGTCTGTCAGTCTTCACCTTCGGCGCTGAAGCTCCACTTGAATATGATAGCAGCCTTGTGAAATTACACATCAAGACTAAAACCAACAATGGAATAACTATGTACGCTAATGTGGTACCAATAATTTCTAACAGCGTGTCTTACCCTCACAAGGAGATTGACAAAATACAACTACAAGACAAGATGGTCTTGGCCGACGACGGCTCGTTAGGGGAAAGGGTCGACATGCTTATAGGCAACGACTATTACTTCTCACTTCTATCAACGACGAAGATCACGATTAAAGAAAATCTGCATCTAGTAGACTCCGAACTTGGTTGGATCCTGACAGGTCAACTAACGTCCGAACAAGACGAACCAGAACTAAAAGTAATAACTTACTTTCAAGCAAACTCACCGTCAAGGTTTAGTAAACCCGACTTGCCTCTAGACAAATTCGATTTGAAAACTCTATGGGAACTTGAGTCGATTGGAATCGTAGACTCACCGAAAATCACCAGGGAAGAAGAAGCAATCAGGAATTTTAATGAAACTACAAAGTTTATTAAAGGAAGGTACTCGATACGCTGGCCGTGGAAGGATTATCCTCCTAATTTACCTTCGAATTTTGGAGTAGCATTTGGCCGGTTGACCAATTTAGTAAAACGATTGGATACAAAATCCTTACAATCTTATGATGAAACGTTTAAACAACAAATCAAAAACGGCATAATAGAAAGGGTACCAGAGACCAAGTGTGCTCTTGGAAACCCAACGCATTACCTACCACATCACGGCATACAACAGCCAGATAAACCTATTAGAATTGTGTATGATGCCTCTGCTAAGATAAAGGATCATAAAAGTTTAAATGATTGTTTATACTGTGGACCTTCACTAGTGGAGGACCTTACAAGTCTACTTATCCGATTTAGGACTCACAGAATAGGACTGTCTGCTGATGTTGAAAAGGCTTTTCTACAGATCGCTATACAAAAGGAAGACAGAGATGTCACTCGTTTCTTATGGATTAAAAGTATCACAAAACCAGTAACAAGAGAAAATCTTTTGCATCTGCGCTTTTGTAGAGTTCCTTTCGGCATTATCTCCAGCCCCTTTCTTCTAAATGCTACAATAAAACACCATCTGTCTAAGAACAGTGACAGACTAAGAGGTATAGGAGACGATATTTATGTTGACAACTTAGTGACTGGGACAGAGACTGAGAAAGAAGCTTACGAATTGTACAACACTTCCAAACAAGTCTTTCAGGGAATATCAACGAATTTAAGAAGCTGGAGCTCTAATTCTAAGGAATTCATGAAACAAGTTACAGATACTAGCGAAAAGGAAACGGTCAAGATTCTTGGTTTAGACTGGCATCTCAATGATGACACTATTAGTTTGCGTCTTAAGAGCATGAAGGTAGCTAAAACAAAAAGAGAAATTTTGAGAAATATAGCTCAAGTGTATGACCCCTGCGGGTTCGCTACGCCCTCGTTACTACCTGGGAAACTATTCCTTCAAGATTTATGGAAAGAGAAAAGTATCAAATGGGATACGATTCTACCTTCAAAACTCACTTCTAAATGGGAAGAACTAAACACTAACTTAAGTGATATAGCAGACATTTGTATACCACGACACTGCGGCAGATCGTTACTAGAAGAAAGTAACCAACTGCATTGTTTTGCAGACTCATCCACTAAGGCATTTGCAGCGGTTGTATACTTAGTAAACAGTAAAGGAAAAAGTTTCGTAATTGGGAAGTCCAGACTAGTACCCATAAAAGACAAAGAAAACCTCAAGATTCCGCGCTTAGAGCTATTGGGAGCAGTCATAGGAAATCGTCTTCTGAAATATGCGGAAAAGTCTATCCGATTAAACATTACACAGCACTTTCTGTGGTCCGACAGCCAGATAGTTATTGATTGGATTAACTCTAGTAAACTCTTAACACCCTTCGTGGCCAGAAGAGTAAGTGAAATAAAAGAAAATAAGAAACTAATCTTGCGATACGTCCCGACTGAGCTTAATCCGGCAGACGTAGGTACTCGGCCGGGCAAAACAAAGTGTGAGAAAACCTACTGGCTACGAGGACCCGATTTCCTCTTACTCAAAGAAAACGAATGGCCTTCTAACCGACTGAAGGAACTTTCTTTGTTGACTCGGGAGGGTCTGTCAGAGACAGAAAACGTAGATGTCGAGAAGACTACAATGAGAAAGCTAGAAAGAAAAGACAACGTTACGAATAAAATAAGCAAGGCAATTGAGAACCGAGAAGGGAAAAATAACAGACAGAACGATAGTTCTATATCTGAAGAAATAAAACTTTTGCAAAAACAACACTTTCCCGACGAGTTTAACGAGAAAGCAACTCACCTTAGCCGAAATCTAAAGTTATTTATCGATGTCGATGGAGTGTTACGTAGCAAGGGCAGACTATCAAACGCTGACTGGTCTTATGACATGAGATACCCAATACTCTTACCGAAAAATTGCGACTTCACCAATGACTTGATTAGAAAGGTGCATGAGAAAAACTATCACGTAGGAGCTAATCATACCTTAAGCATCATTCGGGAAACTTATTGGATTCCGCAAGGTAAATGTCAGGTCCAGAAAGTCATACGAAGATGCCCAATATGCATTAAACACGGAGGAGGTCCATATAAACTACCGGACACTCCAGCTCTACCTCCGGAGAGAAGCAACTATAGTACACCGTTCACCTATACAGGATTAGACTATCTTGGACCCGTGCAAGTTAATACTGGAAACAGTGTCAACAAAAGATGGATATGCCTCTACACGTGTTTAGCAGTCAGGGCGATACATCTTGAAGTAGTCAAAGACATGACGGCCGAAGAAACACTTCTCGCTTTAAGAAGAATGATATCGTCTAGGGGTATCCCTAAAGTAATTACATCAGATAATGCGCAGCAGTTCAAATTAACAGCTGAAGTACTAGCCGAACCATTTTGTATCCAAAATAACATAAGGTGGAAATTCATTCCCCAATTAGCTCCGTGGTTCGGAGGATTTTATGAACGTCTAGTGGGTCTAGTGAAACACTGCATGAAAAGAACCCTACAGAAGAATCTGTTGAACGATAGCCAGCTATTAACAGTCATAAAGGAGATAGAAGCTATTCTGAACACGAGACCACTTACCTGCGTGGACGCTGAACAGGATCATATACTAAAACCTGCTGACTTCTTAACAATGTCCAAATGTTTGACTCCAGGCGTTTCTTCTGAAAATTTAACTGTGCAAGGAACAGTAAAGAAAGCCGACTTAATACAGAGTTGGAAAAGAGGTCTTAAAATATTAGAAGAATTTAAGTCAATGTTTGTGAATCGATATTTACCTAGCTTACGTGAGCGGTATAAACACTCTCCAAAGGAACCTAGGGTAAAATCCAAGTTGGGACCTAAAATCGGTCAAATAGTGCAAATCAAAGGGGATAATGCAAACCGCCAGCACTGGAAGGTTGGTAGAATAATAGAACTGTCAGAAACAGGCAGGACAGCTAAAGTGAAAGTAGGTAGTACAGAATACACAAGATCGATAGGACAGTTATATCCTCTGGAAGTTGAAGAGGACGAAACGTTTTTTGGAGTCACTGAGTCTTATGCAACTGATGACACACCTAACGCGAATCAGCACGTTACAAGTTGTGACGACTGGGTCACTGCAGCCAACGACACGTTTTACATGGAACAGGATAGAACAAATGATAGCAACAAGTCAAATAATGAGACTTGTGAAAGCGAGATGGAGGTAACTAACAATATAAGAGGGACTCAACCCATTGAGGACCTTGGAATGGAAACACTTGATGACGATCAGAATGTACGGACACTTGAGAGTCAAAATGAAAGGGAATCGCATGACGTCGAGAAACCGAGACGTGCTGCGGCCACAAGAGCCCTGGAGAAGATCCGGGAGTGGACGCAAAGCCTTATCACCTTGTTCTAACTTTCGCCGTCGGGAGTGTCGCGACGTCAGACGAACACTCTCAAATGATGGCAACACTCTGACGCGCTGCCAATGTCAAAATAAAAGCCCGCCAATGCGGTCGAAGTGAGTTCATTATTTTATATTATAATATTCTCTCATATGCAAGTTAAGTACTGTGTTAGTGAATTGGGTGAAAGGACGATGCGGAGGAAGGGCGCCACGTGCTGCTGTAATGAAAGCTAAGTATCTCACTAAGTATCTCACTAAGTATCTCTCTAAGTATCTCTTTATGTATCTCTATGTGAAATCTAAGTACCTAGCTAAGTAGGTACCGAATTATCTAAATGACTTGTGAACTAAGTACTTATATTGGTGACTAAGTATAAGTATGATTTAAGTACAACACACTAAGTATTCTATAGAGAGGTTGAACTGCATATTATCGTACCTGCAGTAGATAGATAGGTTGAACTGCATATTATCATACCTGCAGTGATAGCGTACGGCCCTACGGGGGTGCGACGGTCCAGAAAGACCGTGGTGCATAAGTTACCAGCACCCGTAACGAGTAAGACTGCATATTATCATACCTGCAGTAGTAGCGTACGGCCCTACGGGGGTGCGACGGTCCAGAAAGACCGTGGTGCATAAGTTACCAGCACCCGTAACGAGTAAGACTGCATATTATCATACCTGCAGTAGTAGCGTACGGCCCTACGGGGGTGCGACGGTCCAGAAAGACCGTGGTGCATAAGTTACCAGCACCCGTAACGAGTAAGACTGCATATTATCATACCTGCAGTAGTAGCGCACGGCCCTACGGGGGTGCAGTGGTCCAGTAAGACCTAAGTAAGATACTGAATGCAAGGGATAGTACATACAAGGATTCTCCCGTACTATCTAAGCAATAGGACCCTTCTTAATGTTCCATGTAGCAACGTCTTATTCTATAATTGTTTCCATGACTAGCCATTATCATTATGACTTAACTACTTACAATAATTACCACAGGGGGAAACTCATGTAACTGATGTACTTAGATTCTATAATACATTTCAGCACTGTAAAGAGTCACCCCGGCTACCAGCTGGAGGTGTGACCCGTGGACAGAGGCACCACATGCTGTGGTGTCATCTGTCCCCTAAATCTACAGATGGCGAAGCAGTAATCTAATTCGAGGCAGCTGTTCCTGGAGGAAGCAGAGAGAACCTGACTTGAAGTATAACTATGTGAGTCATATTTATATTTTTTAATTGGAAACAGCATACAAAGATTGTTCTTCGGTACTTGTCGCCCATGAAACACATAACCTAGGCACATATACATTAAAGCGGCGACACGGGGCACGGGGTCGACGCGGACGAAGCCGAAGTGGCGGGCGGGTCGCTAGTTATTAATTGGTTCACTGTCCCGCAGACAACATAATATGTTCCATAACAATTGATTAGCCTATTGTTTTATTTTTTGGACAATAAACCTGTTAATAATATATTTTAACTCTATTTAATATTTTATATGATCCACGTTCCCCCGGATGCCTGAAATCTAGGTTTCAGTTTCTTAAAGCCTCTCATCAGGGTGACCTTTGCTTCAGTAACAACCTTACTGGCTTTCTCTCCAGCTCTTTCACTTTAACCGCTATCCGTCTCTGGAATGCTCTGCCATTGCATAGCCGTCGTGCACAGAGCAAAGTAGTGTTTAAAAGACTAGTGAGCATGAGCAGTTTTATATGTAAAGAAGATTAAATAAATAATAAAATGTAAAAGAAAAACACTATTTTTATCATAATTGTACTTTTTGTTAAGAAAATGTTCTTAACCTCTTGAGGATCGTAAAACCAGACACACCGCCGGCGGTCTTATGATCCTTGACCTATTTCACGAATAGGATGATAATCGAATATGTTAGTTTGCTAATATGATGTTTCAAGAATATGATATTGTAATAATGTAGTGAATTGAGATTATGATTTTTTGCGAATATGGTGTTTTGCTAATATGATGCTTTGCGAACATCATGTTTTGCTTTTATGCTATGCAGCGACGGAGAGATCCCATCCTATTTTAGTACTATTAATACTATTACTGTTAGTAATTAATATTATCGATATCGATATTAATGTGAAAAGCGACATGACGTACATCACTGAACGCATTTGTAAACAATTTGACATACACAAATGCCATCCTATTTCGGTTTCGTTTGACAGTTCATGTTTGTCGCTCTATTCCGTTAGGTATAGTAACTTTATGGTTTAATCCCTCAAGCAACGTGAAACCAGACACAATTGAAATCCTATTGTTTTGCGACCGCCGGCGCTCTAATGATCCTTAAAGGGTTAAGAGATAATTGGGCGGACCCATAGGCAACTGTTCCTGCGAAAAAGTAACGCTAGCGAAGCCGGAAGCAAAAGCTTGTATTATATTAAAACATTACCGACTACATTTATATCGCATTCCAGTGCCGAGGAATGTCCCCAGAGCGTGGAACTGCGTTGTCAGTTACCAAGTTTTAATTAGGAAGGTATCTTTTTGTTCTCTGGGTACCTACTAGCATTGGCCGCGACTTCGTACGCGTGGTCTACATTGTTACCAAAGTTAAGTGATTAAATGAATATGAATATCCCACAGGAACCTTTTACCGGGATAAAAAGTATCCATATAAAGTTTTCTGTACCCCTGACATATAAGATGAACTGACAATTTATTTATGTATGCACAATTTCGTAATAATCGGTTATTGAACGAAAAGCCTTTGTTTTTGCTCCGTGGTAAAAGCTAACAAAGAAACTCACTTTCGCATTTATAATAATAGGTAGTTAGAATAATAATATTTTTTGGTGATTTAACGTTGTGGTAATTATGTTTTATGAGCCTTTAATTTAGATATATCAAACAGCAAAATATTATGTAAGTAGTTGAAAGGGCCGGCGAGATGGCGCGTGGCGGCCGGCGGGCGCGCGGCTTGAAATAAAAAGATACATAGGAGAATGCTTTATTTTAGGTATACCATTCTTGTATTGCAATTTATAAAACGCTGCCATAATTATGTATTTTAGACATCACATTAAAATTTAATAATATAGTGAGTCCACGATAAAACTTTTTCATAAGCGCTGATCAGAAATGGCCATGTTTATGTACAGGAAAATGGCTCTAACTACTTATTTTATATTATTTAAAATCGCAATAATTTCTGCCATCCATGTTACGATGTTTATATTATAAATTAAGTTCAATGTATTTTGGGAATTACTGTAATGATAGTATGAGGTTGAGTAAATAAATAAATGTTTCATGAGCCTGAATAAAAACAAAATAATAAATTTACAGCGAATATTGAAATAAATTATAGTTGCTCAACACATTTCAAATATGTAAAAGAAAATCTATTAATTTTGCTCAAATAAAAATACAATGAAAAAGGAAAGTTAAAGGTGAATGAGTTTAAAAAAGGATAATATCCTTTAATTTATCTATGGCAGATTATATCTTAAAATAGGTGGACTTAACTTTATGGTGTTACATATAAAAAGAGAGTGCCCACTATAGTCTAAGATCCGAGTATAGAATGACCTTCACCGAGAAGGTTAATGGATGAAAAGTATTTTATATCAAATTTAATACGTTAAATAATATATCCCGAGTGGATTGGCTGAAAAATTTCAGTCCAGTACCATTAATGATTAATTTAATATTAATTTTTTATTTTTTTTGCACTGGTTTGGTGTATGTGTGTGTTTGTAATGAGCTTATCTTTATATAAACATAAATTTTATTTATTTAACCAGACGGTTGCAAATTACTAATATTGACTTGCCTGTTTACACCTGCCTACCCAATGTTAAGACAGGAAAAAAATAGTCAACCCAACGTTTGCATATTATAGAGGCCTCATACTTTTGATTGGTACCTATGTAATTTATTTAATAACGAAACAAGTGCAATATTGAAAAAAAAAAATTAATTAATCATATACTAAACTGAAATTTTTCAGCCAACCCACTCGCAATATACTATTTAACACATAAAATTTGATATAAAATACTTTTCATCCATTAACCGCTCGGTGAAGGTCGTTGTATACTCGGATCCTCTACTACTAATTCATAAAAAGATAAAGAAACATTTATTGACCACAAGCACATTGACAATAATAATGTAGAATGTAGTAAAATAGAAAAAAGCGACAACAAATCAAAGCAAAACTTAATTATGTAAAGATTGAAAGTGTGGCATGTGGTCAATTAGGTCCCAATCTCAGCTTTAGACGTTACCTACTTCCAACTATTTGTATTACCTTTCCACAGACTTCTCAAACACGCTTCTTTATTATGCAAGAAGGGTTCTGAAGTTTTCTGTAACTCATTTAGCACGCATTCGACTCAAATCAGCCAATATTCAGATTTATTCCACAACCTGAAGCCTCCAATTTGCAACATTTGATCGATTGAAAACTTTTTCTTGATTATACTTAGTCACTTTCAAATTGTTCGTGTAATACAGAGTTCTGGAATCTAAATTGGCGAGCACGTCTTTAAGATTCAGATTCTTTTTTGCTAAAGTTGCTTGGACAATAATTAGAGAATACTTTTTAAATGTGATGAACATTACTCAGTTTTTATAATAATCGTCACTTATCTATTTATAACGATAACATGCTACTGAAGATCAGGTTTTCCACAACAAATAGTTTTCGTTCAAATCAAATCGTTGCAGAATCGAATATCAAATCGGGCGACTAAAGCCGTCTATCAGACATTCACATTAGTCATGAATTTGACGCTCTGAAACTACGCGCTCTGCTCGCATTTGTCACTTGTTCGTTTCTGCGACGAAGCGTATCTGCTGGCACTTTTTGTTGCTGTTAAAATTTGATTCGCTTTTGTCCTTTACATTGAAGGATCCAGGAAATTGATACAAGATTCAGGAAATTGATACAGGTACCTGATACACGTTCTTAACAAAACACTTTAAACTTATGATGAATGTAACTATACTTCAAAAAAATGTATTTAGTTATACAGCTTCAATGTATAATAACATACGATATTCGTGTGAAATACGCTATTATTTAACAAGAGTTACCTTGGGACATGATGATAAAATTTTAGATACATTAACACTTTCCTTTACTATAGAACATAAGAGCGTACTGTTTTAGCGACGAGGGATTCTATTAGTTATAAAGTTAATTCAAAACAACAATGCGATTATGCACTTTTAAAACTATATAAAAGACCTTAAGAATAATAAAAACATAACATAATGATGTTTAAAATGTGAATTTCCTTAAGTTGACCAAGTTCAATAAAGGCAGTGATCAAAGCCAAACTGATATTTAAAAGATGTCTTCAGGATTAACCTTTCGGCTATTGGCAAAGTATAAATAAAGTCCAAGTAAAACCATTTGGTAATTCACATCAATAAATAAGCTTGCTAGTTTTGATGCATTGATAGAACACATCATTATTTAAATTGGTATGATCAAAGGGGTTTTATTACCACTTCTAAAATTTGATAATTGAAACGTTTAAGAAGCATGCAATTAAAAATTCGTCAATCGACAATATGGTTTATAATAACCATGATATTTGCAGCATTTGCATATAATAGAAAATTAAATTTATCTTTTTAACGTTTTATGTATATCGTTTTAATTAAAACCACGAAAGGTATCCAAGAATGCTTCTCATTTTGTCTTATCACACTCTTCATGTCCAAAATTTATTTTTAAACCATTTTACATTGGCTTAGAGCCAGCCAGTTTTCGGTTGTCTTTTAATAGTCTTTATCTCGTCTAGTTTCTGCACTGCACGTAATGGCTCGGGTGACGGTGGTGGTATCAGCTGTTCCGTGCTAGACGTTGAAGATAACCGCTTTGGTGGAGATGAAGGAGCGGCGGGCAGTTGGGGCTGTTGAAAATAAATTACGATATGTAGTTTTTTATGCGCACAAATTTGCAATGTCTATAGCTTAAGTTGGCCATATTTGAGTGCCAATATCCTCTATAATGTAACATTATCTTTACCAAAACGGTGATTTGTAGACTGGTTTTGTAAACTTGTTAGCCTCTATGTTTAACATCTGAGATAATAGTACGTAATTTATTGTAAGCTGATTTTAACATTTTATTCGAACACAATCGTTAACAGTTACACATTTCACACCGCTCCAATTAAATTAGGCTAACTTTTATTCTTAACAGTCTAAACATAACGATCTCTCAATTTAGACACATTTTGGCCTATTAACTTATTACAATGTTGCTTAACTTATATTTATTTAAATTTAGCTGTGACGTTAAAATGAAACTTATAAAAATTAGAACTGAAAAAGATTACTTACAGGAGCCACTGAAGTTGTAGGCTGTGGTGAACCAACTCTGGGCGTAGGTGATGGTGACTTTGGAGGAGTGGGGGGCTTGACCAGCGGAGGAGACGGTGCTGCTGCTGGTGTACTCGGTGTCACTTCCATTGCGGGAGCCGCGGGCGCCTATATTGAACATTTTATGTGGATGACATATTGTGCGTATTAATGACTACAGTTTCTCTTAAATCATTATTTTTCAACCAACAATATTGATATTGATAGGAGTACTGCAGAATTCCAACTTATCTACATAGTAACAATTCTGTGGTTGATTTTTCCAAAGCCAATAAAAGTAACTTTTACTTTGTATCATATTTTTTACCAAAATTGTTTTAAAAATATTTAGTGACAGAGCCTTATATACAGGATGTTTGATAGTAAGTAAGTACCACAAATGTAGTTTACCTTAGATTTAATAGGTGGTGGAGGGGGAGGAATGGCACCTTCAGCAGGTTTTATTTCTGGTGCCACCGGCCGTGCCACAGCGATAATTTCAGGAGCTTTTTCTTCTTCCGTTGATGACTCAGGTGCCTTTGAATTTTAATTATAATTTTAATGTAATTATATTTGTGAATGAAGATAAAGATAAGATAAAGATAAGAGTCGAATTCGAAATTAAGCTAATGAGACAAGGCAAGAAGAACACCCTAGGGTGTCGGGGTCGATTTGTATCGACAAAATAAAGCATTGTCAATGCAAAACAGATAATGTAAGATACGATGCCAACAATGCTGGCAGCATTACCTTTTTGAATTGATAAGCTAATTCGCTGGCAGAGTAAGCTACCCGCTTGCTTGTTACCGGAAGCATCAACAAGGCGAGCACTTAACTCTTTAACGAGCTGCCTTGCCTCCGGCCCTGATGGAACCATTATGCTAATTAATTGTGCTATAAAAATATTGTGCTGTATACAAAAAGGATAATTCATTTGCTTTTAACTAATTGACAGCGGCAGCAGGGGATAATAATATATTGTCATCGAGAATAGACTATAGTAGCCACTACTGCTGCAACTATCATCCAGTTCACGGACCAAAATACCTGTTCATCAGTTTGGGCAGGAGGTCCGGGCGACTTCCTCTTGATCACCTTTGGAGGTGACGACTCACCCGGTACCCGCTTAGCTTTCAACGGACTTGGCTCTGCAACAAACCAATTTACTGGTTTACTCTATAACGAATAAATGTATGGGAAAAAAAGTAAATCTTCTTATTTAAATCTCGTAGGGCACCAGACGCTGCATCAAAAAAAATAAGACTTAAATCACATTTAGATCAATTATTTTTAATTCCAAGCAGTATCAAAAATGTATGCCAAGCCGATACGAAAAAGAGATTTTCCGTTTCTCCGTCACACAAGCGGGCACGTCATTCGTTTTCTTTTCGGCTCAACGTTGATTTATGGGACATTCTGCATAGTCAATACTTTATTATTTATTACTATAACAGCGATACACGATGTTTTTAGGATGTTAGGTGTACTCGCGGGTCAGGAGACACCGCCGAATACAGCAGAGTAAAGAAGGCAGAGTAAAGATTGTTAGGCGGGAGGTGGAAAGGAACTTACCGGGGTGATGAGTCAGGAACCGGCGGTCGAGCTGACCACGGGCGGCGAGGCTTGAGGGCGGCGATGTTGGTTGGTTTCCTGGCGCACAGTCACTACACGAAACTATTCACTAGGGGCGGTTCGTTAGGCGTAACCTTACACATATGCTATGTACTATGTACTGCTTATTTCGAAGGCTGTGTTCAAGGGCGCGCGACGCGTAATCTCGTCTTGAGCTGTCAAGGGCTACTGACTCTTGCGCGACGCCGGCCGTCAACATGGCGGCGCGACGGCTTAGTGCATTCTGATATGCACTCTATTCCGTTGCGCGATGGCGCAAACATCTTCCCGGGGCCCAGGGGTGGTCTCATCCAGAGGGAGCCTGGCAATCTTGAACACAGGCCTCCGGAGGTGTCCATTGGCGGTGTCCAGGTCCACCACCCGCACGACGCCATCCTTCCCAGGCAGGGTGCGAGTAATGCGCCCCAGTCTCCATTGAAGGGCAGGCAGGTTGTCCTCCTTGATGAGGACGAGCTCGCCGACTCGGGGAGGGGAGGATGGGGACAACCATTTGGAGCGGGTTTGAAGGGTATGCAGGTAGGACTGGGTCCACAGCGTCCAGAAGCGCTGGGATAGGGCCTGTACCATCTGGAATCGCCTACGTGTGGAGATCGGCCTATCTTCCACGGATAGTTCGGGAAGGGCCGTTAGTGGGCGGCCTATAAGGAAATGTCCGGCTGTAAGCGGCTCAAAGTCTGAAGGATCAGACGAAAGTGGGCAGAGAGGTCTTGAGTTGAGGACCGCTTCAATTCGAGCTAAAAGTGTGGAGAATTCCTCGAATGTGAGGTGTTGTTCGCCAATTACGCGATATAAAAGTTGCTTTGTTGATTTTACGTTGATCTCATGTAACGCACCGAACCATGGTCCCTTAGGGACGTTCAACAACCAAGTAATGTGCTGACCAGCGAGCCTGTGCGCAATCGTGTCATTATTCAAGGCAAGAAAGTTTTGTACTTCGATGAGCTGATTTCTAGCGCCTACATAATTTGTACCGCAGTCCGAGCGGATGAGAACCGGGGCACCGCGGCGTGCTATAAAACGCTGTAATGCCGCGAGGAACGCTTCCGTGCTGAGGTCCGAGACCGGTTCCAAATGAACCGCCTTAGTCGAGAGGCACACGAATATACAAAAGTACGCTTTTAAGAGTTTAACATTACGTAGGGTACTAGATTTAACGAGGAATGGTCCGGCAAAATCGGTCGTGACTTGACTAAATACTGGCTGAGGCGTAACTCTATCGGCTGGCAGGTCGGCCATGAAGGGCGCTTGCGGCTGGGCCCGGCATCGAAAGCATCTAATGCATTTAAAAACTCGGTGTCTAATGATGCGGCGCGCGGACAATATCCAAAATTGTTGGCGTAGGATAGCGTGTAAAGTGTCAGCGCCAGGATGGCAGTGTATTTTGTGGTAGTGGTCAATGATAAGGTCTACAAGTGGGCTAGAGCTGGGAAGTATGAGCGGGTGCTGCGCGTCATATCGGATAGACGCATGGGACAGTCGTCCACCAACTCTAAGGAGCTCATCTTTAATGAGAGGTGACAGCCGCTGGAGTCTGACGGAGCAGATTTTGCCAGTTTGAAGGCGGTGGATGTCCTCCGCAAACTCATTGTGCTGGACACTGCGCACCCAGTAAAGTAGGGCCTCTCTTCGTTCACTGACGTACAAGGGGCCTGAGCGTCGCGAATCTGGGTGGTGTCTGCAGTTGTGCAGAAAGCGTTTTAGACAGGCTGTCACTCCGACGAGCTTGTCTAGTGAACTGAACCGAGTGAGCAGGTCAAAGTCAAGACCGGGCACTGTGACCAGCGACGGGACGTGTTTGGGCTTAAGGCCGGGCAGGGCGTGATGGCCCAGAGCTAAGGGCATCGCAGGCCAAGACTCACAAGGCTGTCCAAGCCACGTGGGAGACCACCATAGGTCGTGGGCTGACAGGGATTGCGCAGACATTCCTCTGCTTGCGCAATCTGCCGGGTTGAGCTCAGAAGGTACGTGTCGCCAGGTACATTCTGGTGAGCCTGAGCTGATTTTGACTACCCTGTTGGCTTCGAAGGGTTGAAGACGGTGAGGCGGTGTATTGAGCCAGGCCAGGACTATCGTACTGTCTGACCAACATATGTGTTGTTGTATACTGATATGGGCCGATAACTGAACCGACACACGGATCATGAGCTGGGAGAGTAGAGTGGCGGCCGACAACTCTAACTTGGGGATTGTGAGGCGGTTCATGATTGGTGCGACTCGCGACTTGGCGACAATCAAGTGTACCAAAGTATCTCCGGAGGCATCGAGCTCATGGAGGTAAACAACGGCGGCAAACCCGGCTTCAGAGACATCTGCAAACCCGTGAAGCGAGTATGCAGCTGAGCCTTTGTTTGCACAAATGTGCCGAGGGAAACGAATGCTAGCCAACAGCGGTAGATCCTCTGAGATGTGGTGCCACTCCGTTTGTACTTCAGAGGGAGTGGGCTCATCCCATTCCAGCTTCAGTAGCCACAATTGCTGAAGCAGCAGCTTTGCGCGGAAGATAACGGGCGAAACCCAGCCGTTGGGGTCATAAAGTGAGGCTACGGTGCTTAAAATAGACCGCTTTGTGACATGTGTGATGGGGGGCAGAGAGATGCGGTAGGTGAACTCATCTGACTGAGGGCTCCACTGTATACCCAAGACCTTAATGGACGTGGACTCTGGGTTCATGTCGAAGTCCTTGGGCATGTCACATTGGTTGTCGGGAAATCTCTCGAGCAGCTTAGGCGAGTTAGATGTCCACTTACTGAGCTGAAAGCCGCCTAGGTCTAGCAGACTTATCAACTCGTCCTGAAGTGCTTGGGCGGATTCAACTGTGTCATGGCCACATAAGATGTCATCAACGAAGATAGACTTGCGAAGAACCTGAGCGGCTCCAGGGTAGCGATGGCCTTCATCATCAGCCAGCTGGAGCAGGGTGCGGATTGCATGATATGGGCTTGATCTTAAGCCGTACGTGACTGTATTGAGGGCGTAGGTGAGCAGAGGGTGATCTGGTGAGGACCGCCATAGTATCAGCTGATACCGTCTCTGGTCTGGGGCAACCAGCACATTTCTGAACATCCTCTGGATGTCAGTGCTGAAAACGACTGGATGCGTTCTGAAGGACATGATGATGTCCACAATGTCCTGTTGAAGGGCGGGGCCTGTGTGTAGGCATTCATTTATGCTGACACCATTGGAGCTTTTGCAGCTACCATCAAAAACAATGCGCAGCTTGTCCGACCCTGACTTAAATACGCCATGGTGAGGGATGTAGAAGTGAGGTTTATGGGCGAATGTATTTGGGTGACAGGGAGCCATGTGCCCTAAGTCGATGTATTCGGCCATAAAGTCGACGTATTTAGAACGCAGAGACGGGTTCGCCATTAGTTTCTTCTCAATATTGAGGAATCTGCGTAACGCGATAGGGTGAGTTTTGCCTAGTTGAGGGGCGTCCTTTAGAAAGGGCAGAGCAACCGTATATCTGCCTGAGGGATCGCGTGTAGTGGTAGAGCGGAAGATTTCCTCGCATTGTTCCTCCAGGGGATCATTATGAGTGTGAGATTGAGGGAGGGGCTCCTCAGACTCCCAGAACCTTTCCAGACTCTGACGTATGTCCTGGGCTGATTCAGCTGAGTCTGGTTGTGGGCTGACGACGTGAGCTGAGTTAACCTGCTGCGCCGGCTGCGCATACAAGTCCTTAATGGGTCCTATCAACGCGAAGTCGAAAATCGTGCCGAAGGCTATGGGCTTGCCCGGGCCCAACGAGACCTTAACTCAACACAGCACGAATCGGGGCTGTAGTTCCCCTTTAACTTCCATTCCTTCCCCCCCCCCTCCTACCCTCTGGGGCCCGGGAAGATGTTCGCGCCACAGCGCGACGGATAACCGTCTCTGCGCCGGTCATTTAAGATGCATATTGGTGCAACGACTGGGCAACGAGTGATCGGCCAATCACAGCGAGTTGACAATTATACTCGACGAAGTGTCCGCCGGCGCCGCGCAACGACGCAGTGTGCTTAGAGCGTTCAAGACGAACCCACGCGTCGCCCGCGCAAGAATTCAGCCCGCGAACAACCACGACTACAGTGTTTGTGAATTAAGAGCGCTTGGTACCAGCTCAACTATTCCTAAACCGCCTACGACCAGTGCCTTCAGTGAACTGTGTTTGTGTGTTGCCGCCCTCAAGCCCGCCGCCCGCGCCTAGAGCGCCAGCCACCTTCAGCTCCAGCCCGAACCAGGTAAGCCCCAGATTTTCCTTATTCCTGCCTAAGCCTTATTTCGCCGCTGTTACGGTGAACCGCCTTTCGCCGTAACATTTTGAACTAGCCCTGTTATTAATAAACGTGAACTAAAGATACATCTGGTCCTAAACTGTCCCGGTCTCGTTTTTGATACTAAAGGCGTCATTATCATCAGCCTTCACCAAATGCACAACAGCACATAAGGAGATTGGGCCATAACCCACCACGCTGGCCCAAAGCGGTTTTTTTCCATTTATTGGGGGCAACAAACAGTTTCACAATAATGATTACATCATGGGTTGGTGGATTTTATCAAGTACCATAATCTTACGGCAACAACCTGAACTAACGGCTTCACGTGCCGTCCGAAGCACAGATAGAGAGAGGTAGAGACAGCGTCAAACTAGCAAAATCGGATGAAATGCATTTCACGTTTTTAACAAAAGGTTTCTGATAAAAGCTTACGACTTTCTTGGAATCAATAAGGTATCTGAGAACTGTTAAAAACACTATTATACCATTTTAAAGTAACGTAATAGGATGCTATTTTTACAAATGTGTCAGTTGCGTATTTATAATGCCTAAAGCACATAGCTTACATTTCTAATTCACCTAGTCATAATTATAATATTCATTGGTTCATGTTGTTCATAAAAGGTCTTAAGTCTAGTTATGTTCAAATTATAAGGCCTACAATATTGTTATTAATTATGTTTTGTCCAATTAATTAATATAGCTCAATCACATATAAAATCTAGATGACTAGATAGACGTCCGCACAAAAATGAGTACTTACCTAGCGAGATGTTTAGGTCATTTCGTGTGGTAGGTAGTGTCCGAGCTAAGTAACAATGTTTAAAGGAGCACTTCATCATGTAGATACCTACATGATGAATTAATGTAGCATTAAATGGTTCAATCACTTATATCTAGATGCATAATAAACGTTCTCAAAACGTCCGCACAAAAAGAGTGGGTACTTACCTAGCGAAATGTTTAGGTCATTTCGTAGTGTCCGAGCTAAGTAACAGTTTTTAAAGGAGCACTTCATCATGTAGATGCCTACATGATGAATTTAATGTAGCATTTATCTATTACTTATATCTAGATAAACGCTCTCAAAACATCCGTACAAAACGAGTAACTAGCGAGATGTTTCTAGGTAGGTACCTAGGTACCCATTTCGTTTGGTAGTGTCCGAGCTAACTAAAAATTTTCAAAGGAGCACTTCGTTAACACTTAGCAAAGTGCTCCTTCAAAAAATGTTATTCTGCCAAAACACATTTACGTAAAATGTATATAATGTCAAGAAAAAATAGATATGTAGAGAGGATGGATGAAAAAATAATTAAAATGAAGGTGCACGAGGCGAGAGCGAATGGGATAGTTGGAAGGGGTTGTTGTACATTCGCCACAAAGTTGATTTGCCACAGAAAAAAGTATGTGTACGTTCGCCACAGTTCTATTTTTGTAAAGTTGATTCGCCACACTTTTATTTTCGACACAGACAGCAGAAAAATCAAACAATAAGTGAAGTAAAAACTTTATTTATTATTTTTTAGATAGTTAGATAACAAAATAATAGTAAGTAATTATAAAAAATACTTACACCATGCTCACCAGAGCTTGGGGTATTCCTCGAAGCTCACCCATTTTGAAGCGCACCAGACCAAGCGCACCTAAACTATTCCTCCAAGCGCACCCGTTGGCTGCGCTTCAGAATAGGTAATTAAAATATTATATTTTTATTCCTCGAAGCGCACCTACCGTAAAAAATAGAGAGGACCTTAAAAGATTCGTAATATTGATGTCGATAGAAACTAGGACTAGGTGCTTATGCAACTTACTACGTCAATAATAAATTGAATCATTCATGACAGTCATGCTGATCTAAAAGTACCAGAGATACATAAATTAAAAGAGGTAGATAGGCGCCTTAGCGATCTTACTTACCTTTAACTATCAGGAAAAAAGAAATAAACGAGTAGGACTAGGTGCTGCAACTTACTATGTCAATAGTAAATTGAATCATGACAGTTACTTTGAACTAAAAGTACGGTAGTACTATTACTTATTCTGTGCTAAAAGTACCAGGGTGACATAAATGAAAAGAGGTAGATACTCTAAAAATAAACGTACGTTATTCGTTATTGATATTTTCTGTTAGTTTATGGTTACTTAGTTCTAATTATTTTTCGTAGGTTATCTATATACTTCCTGCGCCTATCCATCCATCCCTAAAAAAAAAATTTAGACGATTTTAAATACTTAATATAGGCTTACTGAATAAAGATATTTTGATTGATTGATTGATTACATCAATAATTTTAGAATAAAATAACTACCTTTCATTTCGAGCGCTCAAAACGAACTTTCCTTGCCACCGGTACTTTATGCAAAAATGATGTACTAGGAAGACTTGTGGCGAATGTACAATAAGGATTACCTACCTGTGGCGAATTAACTTTCAATGTATGGAGTTACAAAAACGTGGCAAATCAACTTTGTGGCGAATGTACAACAACCCGTTGGAAGGGGAAGACCTCGACAAACGTACTTAGATCGGTGACCTTCTCGTTAAAGTTCAGGTCAAGAGTACCCTAAACGTGGTAAGAGTACCCTAAATGTATGTACGTATTTAGGTATGTATGATATAAGGTGACTTCTAGAAACCGCAAGAAACTTCAAGGGCTGGTTAGGTCAAGTGTTTTAAACATGACATAAATGAGGTCTCATTGCAGACTAACGTAGGTACTTTATCGCCCAGCTGACGCGGACGGGTCAACAGACGGGTGAGTCAACGGCCGGCCGCTGCCCGCGCGTTGTAAATAATCGTTATTTTTAATTGTTTTTCATTTTATTTTCTTATGTTATTGCTTTAAAATAAATTAGATAATCAAAGAATATCCAATTAAAATTCACAAAATTAATAATTTAATTAAAAATATAAAAGGCACGGATTTCTTTTTTGTCATTTTTGTCATGTTTAAAACACTTGACCTGACCAGCCCTTCAAGTTTCTTGCGGTTTCTAGCAGTCACTTATATATATATTTTATGTCATACATAGCTGCAATATTCAGCTACGGTTTAATATAGGATTAATTGTTTCCAGTTTTAATATGTGATTGAAGATTAAATGCTATAAATTTTCATATTTAATAAAAGTTACCTGTCACCGCTGGTTCAGCAGGAATGGGGCTTACAGTCCTAGACGCAGGGCCTAGCACAGGGCTCAGCACAGGACTTTGCACAGGGCTGGGCGCTGGGCTGGGGCCACGGGGCGTTGGCACAGGAGTCACAGCTTTTGACACTGCCGCCTAAAAATGATGATATCAAAAACGTCGTCTAAACTAAGTTTATATATTCGTTTAGGCATGTCGCCAAAAATAAATGATGCAAATTAGCCAATAAGCCAAAACCAAAATGGTAATTTTCGTCGTGGGTTACAGTCACTCGCGTCCGTAGGTTTACCCTTGAGAACCTACACGTAACCCTGGGTGGTGCCCAATGAGTGGGCACTCTCTGAGTGGTATAGAGCCACGTTACGTTGCATCACGAATTGAGCCGACTCGCACGGTATAATTAATACCTCTCGCGGAACATCGGCGTGAAACAAACAATGGCTCTCGTTGATATTGTGTTTCATCCGGTGAATAAAAGTATCGTACCGTCTTTCCCCCCTCGGTTAGGGTGTCGCAAAGGCGGTACAGGACATAGAAAGTTTCAAAGAAAAAATAACTTTTCTTTCACAAACTGACGAAAAACATTGCTATCAAAAAGAGATAGATATATTTCCAAAAAAAAAGTTTTAAAAAATTGTAAAAAAGACACAATTTTCAGTTGATTTTTCTAGGAGTCGTTTTATAGGAGTCTTTATCGACTTAAAGAAGGCATTTGATACTGTCAGTCACTCTCTTCTCTTGGACAAACTTAAATATATAGGGCTCTCGGGCGCTGCGTATAATATATTTCTCTCATATATACAAAACAGACAACAAGTAGTTAAAATTGAAAATTGTAAGAGTTTGCCTCTTCCTGTAACCTGCGGCGTTTCTCAGGGATCAATCCTGGGTCCCTTATTATTTTTAATTTACATTAATAACTTACATGAAATTGATCTACATGGTCACCTAACCTTATATACAGATGATACTTGTCTTTTCTATTTCGGAGATACAGATCACGAGGTCATACAAAAAGCTCAAAAAGGTTTAGACCTGCTCTTTAGTTGGTTTAATCAAAATTTACTTACTATTAATACTACTAAAACTAGTTATATTATATTCGCAGCAAAAAAACAAAAAACTAGAAACCAATTTGAACTTATTAATTAATGGCAAAATTTTAGAAAGAAAACCGAATGAAAAGTACCTAGGATTGATCCTTGACGAAAAGCTCACATGGAAAGCCCACATCGAAAGCATCAAACCAAAAATTACTGCTCTAACAGGGGCCTTGCGTAACATTGTTTCCTGCTTACAGAGAAAAGTACGTATTGATATTTACAATGCACTTGTCAAACCACATTTGGAATACTTGGTGGAAATTTGGGGATATTCGGCTCCGTCTAACCTTAAGAACCTCCAAATAGCACAAAATAAAGCTATAAAAGTACTCTTCCACTATGACTATTTAACGCCAACCGAAGAACTTTATAAAAACACAAAAGTTATGAATATAAAACAAATATATTTATTCAAGACTTGCATACTAATACATAAGATTCTAAACGGTAGTATTCACTCAGAAATAAATTTTAAGAAAAATAGTCAATTCCAAAAGAAAAAGCTTAGAAATTTTGATAACATTAACTTACCTTTTCCTAGAACAAGGTACGGGTCCCAAAATTTAATGTATGAAGGCGTAAAACTATACAACAAATTACCCAAAAATATTAAGGAGAGTGAATGTATTAATAGCTTCAAAAATAAACTCAAACTATATCTAGTAGAACATTAATAATTACAAAATTATGTAATCGTATTTGTAGGTTTGAATTATTGAGTTTTCTTATCATATAATTACATTTTGTGTTATCTTTGAGTTGCATGCTCACTGTTTTGTTAATATATTGATTAAGTTATTTTAAGCTAAATATTGTCCTATAAGTGAAATGTAAATTTCTTGAGACAATAAATGTTCTTTAAACCGATGAAGTCGACACTTAGAAAAATTTGCGATATTTTTGTATGAAGTTTGGTCTTGTAAATTTTTCGCTTGGTTCCACGTTGTGTCGCTTAAGGGTGCAGGACTTAAAAAATTTCGCCGGATTAAAATGTATGACTGCCCTACTCTTGTAGGTCACGTGATAGGTTAGAAATTTAAGACAATCGCGAAGCGCAGCGTAGCGATTGTCTTAAATCTTCTATTCTTTCCTCAGGCCTGCAATGCATCTGTGACTCTTCTGGGGCTGGTTTTTTCAATTCTAATTGACGCTGTAAAAGAAAGGGAGAAAAGAAATGCCCTTGCTGAGTTTCTTGCCGGTTCTTCTCAGTACAAGGCTCCCGCCCCATAGTTAGACTTACGAACCGATGGCATAATGACATTCATAAGTGCTGTAATCTAAACATGGCCTAACCTGAATAAATGATATTGAATCTTGAATCTTGGTGTCCATGGGCGCCGGTGATTACTTTCCATCTTCCAGGTGACCCGCCTGATCGTTTGCTTAAAAAAAGCTTTAAAACCTAATTACACTATACCTTAGGTGGTGGTGGCGCGGGGCTGGGCGTCCGTGGTTTGGGGGATGCAGCGCGGCTTTGGGCACTCGCAGCCGTCAGTAGGGAGCCTACACCCCCCGAACCCCCCGAACCAGCCGCGTCTCCCCCTGTGGTAGGTACAATACTCAGTTTGAACGGTTTACTGCGCAGAGCTTTTCTAGTAAAAGCTCGATTTTGAAGCGCGTGTTTTGCGTATATTATTATGCGCTCCTTTCGTCAAACGCTTACAATTTACATAATAATAAGTAATATAAATTAATTGTATAAAAAGAACGATATAACATAAATTAGCCCTCTGTAGTTTAAAAATTGCCAATTTAAAGTTTGTATAATGACGTATCCTAGACATACGAGTGATATTAATCCCATATTATTCTAACATAATTATCCCGTATAGGTACAAGTCCCATTCTGGACCCGGTTTTATTGAGAATGTATAAATATAAATCCTAATTGAATGCAGCGATGGGCTCACCACCTGTCACGCTGAGCACATGTACAGTCGCTATTTGGTGAAAAGTGGACTATGGTAAGCGAGGACTGCTTTTGCTGTCCTCATGCCTAGTCTCTAACTAATCCTTTGGGGATAACAGTCGTAATTTTAAGTATTATGTATTCGACTTGTCAGTTGTCAGCTTTTTCTGTCACTGTTGTCTATGAGTCTGTGGTTGTCGGATTCGTTATTTTTAGTTTAATGAAACTCATAGTCTTGATTATTGGCTTCTTTAATAATAAATAAATGATGTGGATTGAAACAAAAGTAGTATAAACATGTTTAGCTATGATTGTACGTTTTCGAAAAACATAAAAAAAAACAATGTCCATAATTGATATTTTTAAACTTTCTCTACATAACTCTGGCTTATAATAAAAAATCTGACTTTAAACCACCACACATTAATAGAATAGATTACATTTCGCTACCAAGATCATTTTATACAAGCGGACGACCTCAGTGGTCGAGTGGTTAGCACGCCGGGTCTGGCGTCGCGCCATTTCTGAGGTCCCGGGTTCAGTTCCCGGTCGGATCAATTTAGAGAAAACTGTTTTTCTAAATTGATTTTGGGTCTGGGTGTTTTTCTATGTATATGTATATTTATCCGTTACCATATTAACGAGTTTCAAAAGAATACTCATCTTGGTATAGATAGGTGTGAGCGTAAACAAAATTTTAATTTAATTTAATTTTACAAGTTTATTTAGCTTGCTATGTTTAAATGTATGTCTTGTTCGGGTGGAATTTTGCAACTCAATTTTGATCCGCTTCCCGGTTACCGATTGAGCTGAAATTTTGCATATATGTGTAAATCGCGTGACTATGCAATATTATGATGACATGGTGCTGATCTGATGATGAAGCTGGATGGTAGCCATAGGAACTTTGCAATGAACAACAACCTCGTCGAGTTTGGGCTCGTTTGAATCGTCTTGACGAGTAGTTTGTCTTTCAATGGTAACCAAGGTCTGAGGAGCTGTAATGTGGTCATAGGAACTCTGTAATGAAACGACGCAACGCCGTCGAATTTTGGCTCGTTTCATTCGTCTTGACGAGTGCGTTGTTTTTAGATGGTTACCAGGGTATGATCTGATCTTGGAGCTGGAAGGTGGTCCTAGGAACTCAGTAAAGAAACGACGCAACCCCATCGAGTCTCGGCTCGTTTGGTTCATATTGAAGTGTATTTTGATGCTAGATGGTAACCAGGGTCTGATGATGGAGCTGGAAGATGGCCATAGGAACTAAGTAATTAAACGACATAACCCCATCGAGTATGGGCTCGTTTGATTCGTCTTGACGAGTACTTTGGTGCTAGATGGTAACCAGGGTCTGATGATGGAGCTGAAAGGTGGCCATAGGAACTCAGTAATTAAGCGACACCATCGCGTTGAGTTTGATTCGCCTTAATGGGTGGAAAGTTTTTGATGGGTGGATAGTGGTGGTGGTTTAGTGGACGTGTAAAAATTTTGCTTACATAAATATTTGTATGTAGTGAGATGAGAGAAGTTCCAACTTCAGCTCGAAAATCGATTCGCTGCCTTGGAAACTACCGATGACGTAGATCAGGACCTACACAATGTGGTAAACATCCTCAGGGAAGAGGGCACGAAATTTTGCTCGGTAAGGCGTACGGGCAGAAAGTCTAAGTACTCGGACGAGACTCTCCGGCTAATGGAAAAGCGACGCCAGACACCACTCACCCCTACTACGCTGTCAGAACACACGGCTCTTAACAAGTGCATTGCTAAGCGCATACGCTACGACCTCCGTCGCTCCAATACGCTTCGTATTGAACGAGCAATTGAGCAAAATCGGGGGTCCAAAGTGTTTGTGCAGCAACTTGGTAGGAGCCATCTGACGCAGCTCACGACATCTAGGGGTGATACCGTCGTTTCCAAGCCGGAGATTCTGGCTGAGATCGAAGACTTTTATGGCTGATTGTACGCCTCGCAAGTTTCGTGTCCGGGATCCAGTAATGAGGATGTTAGAGCCACATTAACCCGCCACTACACCGAAGATCTCCCAGAGATCAGCCTAGACGAAATCGAAGTGGCTCTGAGACAGTTAAAAAATGGAAAAGCCCCAGGGGAAGACGGAATCACGTCGGAACTCCTAAAGGCAGGTAGTTCACCAGTCCTGAGGGAGGTCCAACGTGTTTTTCAATCCGTCCTGGACCATGGGAGAACTCCAAAGGCATGGAGCAAGAGTGTGGTTATCATGTTTTTCAAGAAGGGCAATAAAGCTTTATTGAAAAACTACAGACCGATTTCACTCTTGAGCCATGTCTACAAACTGTTTTCCAGAGTTATTTCGAACCGTCTTGCGCGAAGACTTGATGAGTTCCAAACCCCAGAGCAGGCTGGGTTTCGCAGAGGATTTGGCACCATAGACCACATTCACACAATGCGACAGATTATACAGAAGTCCGAAGAGTATAATCAGCCATTGTGCCTAGCGTTTGTGGACCATGAGAAAGCCTTTGACTCTGTTGAAACCTGGGCTGTTCTGCAATCTCTGCAGCGATGCCAGGTTGATTGGCGATACATCGAAGTGTTGAGATGCCTATACGATGATGCCACTATGTCTGTCCAAGTCCAGAACCAGCAGTCTAAACCTATCCAGCTGCGCCGCGGAGTAAGACAAGGAGATGTCATATCTCCCAAATTGTTTACGAGCGCGCTGGAAGATCTGTTTAAGACGCTGAGTTGGAATGGAATGGGCATTAACATCAATGGCGAGTATATCTCACACTTGCGATTTGCTGACGATATCGTCATATTGGCAGAATCGTTGCAGGATTTACAGCAGATGCTGAACAGTCTTGCTGATTCCTCACGACGGATTGGCCTGGGCATGAACTTAGATAAAACAAAGATCATGATTAATGATCGTATTACCCCAGAGCCAATCACCGTTGCCGGAATGCCTCTCGAAGTTGTGCAGGAGTATGTCTACCTCGGGCAGACGCTGCGGTTAGGTAGACACAACTTCGAGAGAGAGCTAAACCGGAGAATACAGCTGGGCTGGGCTGCGTTTGGGAAACTTCGTCAAGTCTTCTCGTCCTCCATCCCTCAATGTCTGAAAACGAAAGTTTTCAACCAGTTTGTCCTACCTGTTATGACCTATGCTGCTGAAACGTGGACGCTGACAGTGGGGCTGGTCCACACGCTGAAAGTCGCTCAGCGCGCTATGGAGAGAGCTATGCTCGGAATTTCCTTGAGAGATCGAGTCCGGAATGATGTTATTCGTCAGAAAACTAAGGTGTTCGACATAGCTCAAAGGATTAGCAAACTGAAGTGGCAGTGGGCCGGCCATGTTTGCCGAAGAACCGACAACCGTTGGAGCAAACGGATACTGGAGTGGAGACCGCGTTTAGGCAAGCGTAGTGTAGGACGCCCTCCGGCGAGATGGAGCGACGATCTACGGAGTGTAGCTGGCAAAAACTGGATGAGAAGAGCCGAAGACCGGGCTCAGTGGCGCGTCTTGGGAGAGACCTACGTCCAGCAGTGGACTGATATAGGTTGATGATGATGATGATGATGAGTGAGATGAACAGATGAAAAACGTGTCCAGGGATAACTAACGAGTAAAAAATAAATTAAAAGTAAAAGTCTTTTTAAAAAACAAGCTTTTATTTAAGTGCGCTAAAAAGTAAAAAATAACTTCTACTTTCAAACTTTAACTATAAACTTATACCGTCATTACACAATTATGATATAAAAGGTTGTCACGAGATTTACTATATGTGTAAAAACAAGTAAATTAAATATGTAACTTGATGTGATTGATTTTAAGTATTAAAATTTTCAATCTAAGAAAATACGAGTAAGTATTTACTTAAATCTCGCGACAACCTCTTATATCATGTAAATTGTGTAATGACGGTATAAGTTGATAGTTAAAGTTTTAAAGTAGAAGTTATTTTTTACTTTTTAACGCATATAAATAAAAGCTTGTTTTTTAAAAAGGCGTTTTACTTTTAATTTTTTAATTATATTCTTGATTGCTTTTGCTGAAAATATCGTGCGTGTGACGTGACGTTCATCGTAAACTATCTAATATTCTTCTAAAATATCGCGTGTGACGTTCACTGCAAAACTATAGGTAGAAAACTTCAAAACTAAACCTAACCAAGAACTGCAGAACGAGCCTCATATAGCGTCTCCTCAGAAAGCTGGTCGAGGTAATAAGTGTTTTTGACATGTTATGGGTAGTTGTTAAGGCAGATAACGATACCGAAGGCATTGTGTAATTAAATAGTTTGATTCCAACATCTATATAAGTATATACAGTCCACTATCTAAAATTATTCCCGTGGTACTTTGCTGCCGCATTTTCTGGTAATAATTCTTTATCGTTCGTGCCACTTACCTATCTAGGCCCTCTGTTACACTTTCATTACGTTTGGTTGGAATATTTTCGTAGGGATTATGGGGTAGAGCCGTTGGTACTAAAAATTTTTGTACCGACGTACTCTTCTTAACGTTAAAACATTAGTAAAAAGTAATGGTATAACTACTTTAAATTAATGTTAATAATGAGCTTCATTAATAAATAACGAGAAAGGTAAAAAAATTAAATGTCCGAAAAAAACAGTTTATTTAAGAAAGATGAAAGTTTAAAAAAATATTACATTGATGCTTTACCTATAGATCTATAGATAAACTTTCGTAAGTATCTTATCATAAACTATTATTGGTAGGTAACCCTTTTATTAAAACCACAGCCAAATTGTGCAATAAATATTGAATATCAATTTCTGAAACATGCATGAAATGGAATACGCGATACACGATGACCCTTTGTTATCCTCTCCTTTTATAGACTAGGAGCTAGGGTACAATTCTTTAATATCATACATACTAAAAAATCACTACCTGACGTTCAGTAGAAAGGAATTAGTTATTTGCCAAATATTAATATTTTTCACATAGATTCTCTCACGAATATTCGGCGTAAAATAATGGCACTTGGTGCTGTTGTGTTTTGTCCGACCAGTGAGAGTTCCGCAGGCCCCCCTCCCCTAATTCTTTTTCCTTCCTTAAACCTATTTCTCCCCTAAAGGCCGGCAACGCGTCTGCAATTCCTCAGGTTTTTCGGGTGCCCATGAGTGGCGGTGATTACTCTCCATCAGGTGACCCGCCTCCCGCCGCCGTTTACCTCCCTCTTTTATATAAAAAAAAGATTAGGTAATTCAACCAAGGCTCTTACATATATATCATACGCATTTCATTTGTGACGCTTTTATCGAACGTTTGTGCCAAAACATTAAAAAGAAAGGTCGTAAAATTCACCATGATTATCAATTAAAAAAAGATCTGTTAATTATAAACACCTAAGTATATAAAAAACTAACTATTACAAAATACTCTGAGAGAACGAAGTCAGTGGCTTGATTATAACACCAACGTATCTAGTCTTTCAGTTTTATTTTTATTTTTTATTAATAATTTTTTGAGATCTTATTTTTTACTGTAGACTTTTAACAACTTTGAAAGTTTCTTTCAACTTTACATTTCATTATATACATTTAACGTCGTCTAAACATATTATGAGGGGCCGTCTTACGAGAACACTTTTATACATTAAAAGTAATACTAACAAAACAAACATTTTTAAATAAACAACGCTCCTTTAATTTTATGACTTACCTGGTGGTTTAAACGGTGACTTGGGGATTGGAGATGTGGTGGCAATGGGTTCTCCCACCTCCGTAGATATGTCTTTGATGAGCTCCAGCAGTGTATGCCCAGGTGTCAGAGGCATGTCTATTGGGGACGGGCCGCGTGAACCTATTTAATATATAAGGTGACTGCTAGAAACCGCAAAAAACTTCTAGGGCTGGTCAGGTCAAGTGTTTCAAACATGACAAAAATGACATAAAGGAAATTCGTGTTTTTTAAAATTTTTAATTAAATAATTCATTTTGTATATTTTAATTAGATGGTCTTTGAGTATCTAATTTATTTTAAACCAATAACATAAGAAAAATAAAATTAAAAACAATTAAAAATAACGATTATTTACAACGAACGGCTGGCCGGCCGACTGTTGACCCGTAAGCGTTGTCAGCTGGGCGATAAGTACCTACGTTAGTCTGCAATCACGAGACCCCATTTATTTTCCTTTAATTGAAATGTGCGTAAGTATAAGGTGCAGTTAAGTCCAACGCCACTTTTTAACTGTAATTATGGTAAGTGTTATGATGTATGAACGTAATTTCAATTCAATCCTAGTAAATATCTATCACACCACACATTATGAGAAGTTACAATTATCTTTCCTTACAAATGAAAGATCAATGGGTAGTTGGGTAGTTATCTAATATCGCGTCCGCACGCTAAGCACTTGCCGCTAACTCCAAACCAAATGACCAGATGACCTTTCATGTCCTCGACAACTAAACAGCCTAAAGCATTGTGATAAGTTACCTATGTTATGTTGTTGTTATTCAAGCGGTTATTTTACTATTCAGTCTTACTTATTTATTTACACTAAATTAAGTCAAACTAATAGGTGTCGGTAGGTACTTACTTACATGGTGTTAGAAGCATTCCAGTTTATTTACATCAGCGTACAGGAAAGGTGATACGCTTCCCATCACACCTCACAGGCTTTGGACTGTCAAACTAACGTAATATTACATAAAAATTAAACCTTCGCCAAAATAACGTAAATAAAATAAAATTTATTAAAGGACGAACTAAAATAACTCTTGTGATCGGCACATTATTATTACACTTATTTAACGTGTTTAAAAGAACACCATCTGTTCTACTTACAAGTCTAATACGACTTAACACCCATTTGTTACACAAAACATTAATTTGTTACTGAACTGATTACTTTATTCACGGTAGCCTATTCATAATAATACTAATCCTTTACTAATTAACTCATACTAGTTATTAGTTTAATCACCCACACACAAATGCACCTCACATATACTCCAAAACTTTCCCGAGGAAACTGCACACACCTGCTGCGCTGCGCTGCGGCTGCGCAAGAGACTCAAGTGAGTTCAGTGACTCGACTCAGCACAGCAGTGCCACAGTGCGATTCTCTAAGTTAAAGCCGTAACGTTGGTACACCGCCTGCCGCAGCGATAAGAATTTACTCTGTCTCTTTCATATTTATAGAATTGGAAAGAGACAGCAGATCGTCTACGTGTCGCTCGCTTGCGCATCTTGCATCTTTGATTTTATTCGGCAGTCAACTTATGCATTCTGTCTGGTGCATTCGCGTCGCGTGTGCGTAAAAATGCCTAAAGCACGCCGAATTAGTGTAATAATAATTATGTGCCGATCACAAAAGTTGTTCTAGTTTATCCTTTAATAAATTTTAATTTATTTACGAAATTTTAGCACAGGTTTTTACTTTTATTTAATCATTATTACATTAGTTTGACAGTGGGAAGCTTATCTATGATTGCAGACTAACGTAGGTACTTAACGCCCAGCTGACGACGCGGACGTGTCAACCGACGGCCTCCCGGCAGTTCGTTGAACTTCGTTGCCCGCGCGTTGTAAATAATCGTTATTTTTAATTGCTTTTCATTTTATTTTTCTTATGTTATTGCTTTAAAATAAACTAGATACTCAAAGACAATCTAATTAAAATTTACAGAATGAATTATTTAATAAAAAATAAAAAAAACACGAATTTCATTTTTGTCATTTTTGTCATGTTTAAAACACTTGACCTGACCAGCCCTAGAAGTTTTTTGCGGTTTCTAGCAGTCACCTTATATATGTACAAAACTAATGACAAGGCAGAAGATTGTAATGGTTTGTCAAATTATTAAGAGGGTTTACGCATTACGGTTTCCCATACAAACTTCCAAGTCGAAATTTTTAAAAACCAATAAGCCAATTTTAATTATACTTAGTAAAATACAGGTATTTTAATAGTTTTTTGAAAACATGAAAAAACATTTATTTAGCTGAGTTATTGCGATTTTTGAATATATTTTAAACAAACTATTTTACTCTAACATGCAAAGTTTCATTAAAATTGGTTTATTAGTTATTCAAAAATTTCGACTTCGAAGTTTGTATGGGAATCAGAAATGCGTAAACCCTCCTAAAGATAAAATTAAATGTATAATAGTAGGAAAGAAAGATAACAAGATCAAAAGATATAAAGAAAAAATATGAAAATAATAGAAAATAAAAGAAAATAATGATTTAGTTTCACCTGGCAACGGAGATCTCAAAACCAGTTTTCTGGCCTCGTCCATAGCACGCTGCAGGTTCTGCTGGTTCTTGAAAGACTCTCGGGTGCGGCAACGTCCGATTTGGCTTCTAAATATTTAAGAAATACTTATTTTAGTCTATGTATACCTATACCTAGTGATTCCATAAAAAGTTCTAGTACTAAACAAATATTTAGTAAATGGATTTTTCAAATGTATTTATGATTTCATGTATTATACTTAGATGAATGATTGGTCGCGCTGCTACTAGATACCGCCCTATCTAAAAACCACAGCTCCGTAAATGCGGCAACTTATCTATGACAATTTACAAAAATGCTGTCCTTCTTATTTTTTGTAGTATTATTTTTACACAGTTTTATTACGCAAACTGGCATTTTACTTTGAATAATGCCCAAAATTTAATAAAAAAATCGGTACGTACACTTTACACACAGCTATCAGTGTGACTAGCTCTCGGGTACGCCGATTTGGGCGTAGTATTTGTTGCCGCATTTTACAAGTACGACGGAGGTATCTAGTCGAGCGCAGCGAGACCAATCATCCATCTAAGGTATTATATTAAAATGAGTTAAAATATTGTAGTTAGTCAGGGAGAGATTCCAGATGTGGTAATTGGTCCCCCTGTTTTTTTAAATGTATTCTGATGTACCCTGCTCCAAGGGCGAAGGCCTCCATCATTGAAATTAAGTCATCGTCACAACTGATGGGTATTGTCTTAGTCACCACGCTTGCCAAATGCGGGTTGCGTCTCGCCAAAGCGAGGTTTATTTTTCAAATTATGAAAAAAGAAATAAATGCCACTTTTCTCTAGATCACTAAAAACGCCATTATAAGCGGCTACTTACGGATCTATAAGGTGACTGCTAGAAACCGCAAGAAACTTTAAGGGCTGGTCAGGTCAAGTGTTTTAAACATGAAGAAAATGGTCTCATTGCAGACTAACGTAGGTACTTAACGCCCAGCTGACGCGAACGGGTCAACAGACGGTCGGCCGGCCGGCCGTTGCCCGCGCGTTGTAAATAATCGTTATTTTTAATTGTTTTTCATTTTATTTTTCTTATGTTATAGCTTTAAAATAAATTAAATACTCAAAGACAATCCAATTAAAATTCACAATATAAAAATTTTAAAAAAATAAAAAAACACGAATTCCTTTTTTGTCATTTTTGTCATGTTTAAAACACTTGACCTGACCAGCCCTTGAAGTTTCTAGCGGTTTCTAGCAGTCACCTTATATAGAATAGAATACAAGTAGCGGTTAGAGCAGTGGACCGGCAATCCAAAGGTCATGGGTTCGAATCCCATTCGAGCTTTCCTGAGACTAGTTGTTTTTTTTCTAGTAAACATTTTATCCAACATCTATAGAGCATTGTGAATGCAAAAATTTCAGTAATAAAGATATTCTAAGCAATCACGTCTTTATCGATTGTTAAATACTTGCAATAGTATTTCTTTCGACTGTTAGGGTACACTTCACAGTGACGTAATACTCCGCAGTTTAGGTAGGTTCGTTTGGCGCGCCTCCGCAGTTTGGCCGCCTAGGCGTATGGCAGTAAAGGTTGCCGCGAGCGCAAGAGCACCCAACACCGAGCGCTGAGTCGCATAAGACGGTTTACGCATTTAGGTTTCCCATACAAACTTCCAAGTCGAAATTTTTTAAAAATGGTAAGCCAATTTTAATGAAACCTTGCATGCTTAAGTAAAATATGGGGATCATTTAGATCCCCATATTTAGTTTGTTGAAAACATTTTTTTAAAAACGTGTGTTTAGCTGATCTATTGCGATTTTAACTCCACTATAGAAAGTTTTAAAATCGCAAAAACTCAGTAAAATAAACTTTTTTTTTAAATGTTTTCAACAAACTATTTAGATCCCTGTATTTTACTTTAGCATGCAAAGTTTCATCAAAATTGGGTAATTAGTTTTTAAAAATTTCGACTTGGAGTTTGTATGGGAAACCGAAATGCGTAAATGCATATCTCGTAATACCTGCGCGCGCGCGTAAACCCTACGCCCCGTGACGTCATGACGTCAAATCGATATCGAGTCAGAATATGAACGCTCGGGTCACACGATAAGTTTCCATTTCGCGTGAAAGTCGTTAGAGAGTGAACCTTCTGCACGGTAGTACTATTAGTTATTCTGTGGTAACACCACTGGCATGCAGTGTAAATCACAAACTACTAGAAAAAATTCAACGAGTCTTCTGGGGTCTCGGACTCTCGGTAGGTTAGCGGTTAGAACCTCGGACCAAATATTACATGGACAGAGTCTTACGACGTTGCCGCTTTTACATACGTGTATTAAAGTAAAGTATTTGTATCTCTGTCTGTATGACTGTAGTGTGATATGAGTAAAAGAGATAGTTAATGTACGTTTGGCAACGACGCACTGTCGGTGTGAGACGTGTCATTTCATGACCGACTACTAGGTCAAAACATTGCTGGATTGTGCGAAATAATAGTGAAATATTAAGAAATCTTAGTGTTTGTGTTATTTGTGTAATATACAATTGACATAATGTCTTGTTCTGCTGTTTATTGTTCGTCAAGAACAACAAAAGGAGGTGTGAGGGACCAGGAATTATCATTTCATACGTTAGTGATTTCTCATAATATGTATGCTTTACTATGAGTTTTTTAATAATTAAAACGGCAAAGCATTAATTTTTGCTAATTCTAAATCATACTATATCGTACACTATTCATAAGAATCAGGTTTTAAACCTTAATTAAATGTAATTTAAAGGCTTTGTTTTTGGCATAATGATTAGTGATGTACGTATTTGTGTATCGAAGCATGTATCGATATTAATAATATTCTTTTTATTATTCTTTTTTTAGGTTTCCAAAATGCCCGGAAATAAGACGTGAATGGGTTAAAGCTATTAGACGTGATAACTGAGAGCCTACAAAATATTCAAGGCTCTGTTTCAAACATTTTGAAAAATCTTTTTTTACAGTAAAAATTTTAGCCTTAGTTCAAAATTGAATCTTAATAATATGGGCGGGAATACGAATAGTAAAAAGTATTGCTCTTCACTTTACTACACAAATTATTATTTTTTATTTGTTTGTTATAATAGAAGGAGGCAAACGAGCAGGTGGGTCACCTGATGGAGAGTAATCTCCGCCGCCCATAGACACCCGCAACACCAGATGAATCGCAGATGCGTTGCCGGCATTTAAGGAAGGAATAAGAATTGTGAGCGGGGGGGGGAGGCCTCTGGAACCCTCACTGCCCGAACGAAACACAACAGCACCAAGGGCTATTATTTCACACCGGATATTAGGGTGTTACCAGACCAATCGATCGATCGTCGATCGATGGTAGAATGGATTAATCGACGTCGATCGATGTAGATCGACAATCGACCGGTAAAATGGATTGGGTGTTAAATCGAGCTGTTTGATTAGACGCACCGGCCGCTTCACTTTTCTGAGTGGTAGAGCCACGCTGCGTTGCAGCACGCATTGGGCCGGCTCGCCCGGCGCAACACCACTCTCTAATATTCGGCGTGAAATAATGGCACTTGGTGCTGTTGTTTCGTCCGACTAGTGAGGGTTCCGGGGGCCCCTTCCCCCCCCCCCCTCCTCCCAATTCCTATTCCTTCCTTAAACCTATTCCTCCCATAAAGGCCGGCAACGCGTCTGCGATTCCTCTGGTTTTGCGGGTGGGTGTCCATGGGCGTCGGTGATTACTCTCCATCAGGTGACCCGCCTGCTCGTTTGCCTCCCTCTTTTATAAAAAAAAAAAAATTATTTCGTGCCCATGGATAATAATCGTAATATTAGATTATGTTTATGTTGATAATAATGAGTGATGATAATATGAACGTTTAAATACTAAATGATATTCCCCCAAACACCTTGGGAAGCAGTTTAGATTAAGCAACACCGAAAAAGGGGGGAAGGGGAGGGGAGGGCGGGCCAAAGTGCGAAAATGCATAGTTTTCAAGATATTTTTATTTTGAGGTTATTTTAGGTTATTTTTAGGAAAAAAAAACAAATATTCTACTAAGTTACCATTACCGTACCCCCTCCATCCCCCTCCTGTCTACCTCCCTCGAAACTACTACAACAACTACGAAACTACTACGACAATCGCTACGCAAGAAAAAAACAAAAACAAAAACCGCTGCTTAAAATGTCATTTGGATAAAATAAGCGATCGTTGGCTTTAAAAAACGGCCGCATCCAGATTCTTCTGCGTTTGCGTCTCCGTAATAATAGTACGAGCAACATCGTACTGGCCAAGAACAACGAGTCCTTTTCTGAATACATTTCGCTGATGGAATTTAGCCAGGGTTAATCGATCAACGTCGACCGGCCGTCGATCGATGGGTTAGACGAACGGTATCCGTCGATTGATTAAAGCTACCACACCTATCGATCAACGTCGACCGACCGTCAGTAGTAGGGTTTTGAGAGTTCTGGCGCACTCAAAACTGGTCTGGTTCTGACCCCCGCTGGGCTAGTTCAAGTCGTTTCCAAAACTAAAAAAAAAAAAAAAAAAAAAAAAAAAAAAAAAAAAAAGGAAAACCCCCCCTTTTGAATCGATTGCGCTGGGTCCCAGAGCGATATCTTTAACCGTTTCCGAGATACAATTTTCGAGCGGCAGCTCTCAGTTGATTTACTAATGAATCGTTAATGACTCCTCGGTCCTAATCACCATTCCCGATGCACATCATTATCTAATGACGTACCGACGCCACTGTACTCTTGTTCAGTTGATTTACTAATAAACCACTGTTAATGACACCTCGGTCTAATCACCTTAACAACTATGCGATTGTATTTTATTGATTCTTCAGGAAAGCGCTTTGTCTTCATCTCACCTGATGTTAGGAGATGAAAAGTAAGATCAAAGTGAAGGCATAACTTCACCTGGAATCCTCACTACTAAGGCACTGACTTAGATAAAATGGTGGTACGAAGCTTGCCAAACGGATATCGAACCCGTGACCCGGAGTCTGAGACCGGGGTAGTCCTAACCACTTCACCACAGAGGTGGTTAGTGAGCTAATTGTAATCATTCAAGTCCTACCACCAACCATACTGAATACACACATGTGCAACCTCTGCTGGGAATCGAACCCGTGACCGTGAGTCTGAGACCGGGGTAGTCCTAACCACTTAACCACAGCGGCGGTTAGTGTGTTAATTGTAATAATGGACATTCGGTATGCATGAAATCTTCCCTTCATGGACCATCTCTCGTGAAATATTTTTGCTATTTTTGCTATAATAATACACCCATACTTACTAACTTTCTGATAAGAGTATATCTTAATAACTTTGTTCATTATAATTAGATAAACTCTATTTACTTATACTTTGAAACTAGTTTATCTGCTCATTTAAATTAAATTAGCTACCGAACTTGTTTATTCGTGATAGAGAAACACACATTGTTCATTAAAATTAGACATTGAAAGTAAAATTTTCCTAAACTAAAGTTAAAATAATCATTACATTAACTATCTTGTCTTGTTAAACAACATCGAATTAGATATCTTAAGTAGAGTAAGTTCAAATAGTCATTACTTACTAAAATTGATATATAACACACTGAGTTGTCTATTTTCGATACTCGTGCATAGGAAACTACTACAAGTGCTCCGTTCTGTATTCAACACCAGTACCATGAATGTAAGTAAAACGTTTTTATTTTTTATTTTCTGAGTGAATGTTCTGATTTGTTCTGACTTCTGTCTAACGTATATGATGTGCATAAAACTGATGTGATTCGCTTTCATTTTTTAATTACTGAGTGAATGTTCTGATTTTTTATGACTTCTGAGTAACGTATAAAATTGTACTGGTTGTAACAGATTGCTCGTTCTACATTCAATGAAGACGATGACGATGTGTTGTTCCAAGAAAACACATATAAACATTATTATTACCCACAGTCGGACGACGATGAACTTCCATCGTTGCAGAAGAAAGAATCAATCGACGAATTCTTTGAACCACCAAAGAAGAAGCCGAGGACAATGAGATCTTCAACAGTTGGACGTTGTTCCGGGAGAGATTCGACATCTTACGTGTCAACCAACACCGACGACGGAGCAAGTGCAACACATCTCATTAAGATTGAGGTGTATGATTTGAAGAAGATTGAAAACATTGATCAATCGGACCATTGGAAGCATGCAGATGTTCGTGTGAAATATTACACAAAGTCTATCAATGACGATCATCATAAGAAAACTCGTCAGCTTATTTACAACATAACAAAGGGAATATCCAATTCTCCGAATTGTCGGAAATACTCTTACAGCAACAAAGATAAAAAGTAATACGCCTAAATCCATAGTACTTATTTGTGATTTTGTAGAACGAAGCACTTTCTTATGTCATACAATAAATCAGATATTGGTTTGTGAGTATAAAATAAATATATTGTTAAATCATTTACTTGTTTTTATTTATTTCAAAGGTTTTAATGAAAATACCAAAAATTTCAACATATTTAATAATAATTTCTCAAAAAAAAAAATAGGTTACAGTTACATGTTATTGAATCAATAAAAAAGACTTAAATACATGTTTTATTAACACATCATTATTATGTATCTTTATTAAACATTTCAACAAAGTCACTAAGAGGCATACCTCTAAGCTTAAGATACAAATACACAAGACGTTATTCACCATAAAGAATAAGAAATATCGAATACAATATAACTTAAATTATATAAAATAGTTTTTTAAAATTTTATTTATCGTAATTTATAATGACCCCATGCTAATGTGTCAGTGGAATTTGGTATAATATATCTCTTGGTATCATTGTAAGACAAACAAATTTTATTTATTTTTTGAGTAAAAATGACATGTTTAATGGATCTAAAACGATACATTTCAGCAAGTTCTACATTTTTTTTAAACAAACAAGTTTTATAATTATGTAATTTCAATTGTCTAGTTACACATTTGTTTACACCTTTTGCTTTAGTTATTGTTTTATTCTCTACTTGCATAGCATACATTTTTGAGCGTAAACCGACAAATTCAGAAAAAACATGGCCATTGTGTTCATCTTTAAAATAACCTAATTTTTTCTTATTTAATAAAGGAAAACCATAAATATTGTTTCGTGCGTAATCCGATGTGTCAAAATAATTACATATATCGGGTAGAATTTCTTTATAAAAATCTGCACAAAAAATTTGGTAAACTAAGCTGTCAGTGTCCGTATACAACAATTTTAAATTTTCAAATTTACACTTCATGTATTTGTAATGGAAATCATACATTAAAGTTTTTGATAAATCTAATATACTAAAACCTAAAAATATGGGTTTATTGTAAAAAAGTTTAGTCTTTTGTAATTGGACTGCTACTAAACTCTCAGAGAAAACTGACAAACTATGAAATTCAGGTTTGGCAATCAGATCTGACACACCTTTTCTTTTACCCCGATTTTCCCAGTGAGTCAATAGTTTAACGTTTACTCTTTTTTCAATATTTTCCATGGTCTTTCCAAAAATTGAATTATTCATTAACCTATAAAAATCTTTTTCAAAATCAGATTTTGCTAACGTACGCAATTGCGTGTTTAAATCTATATATTTTTTTAACCAGGCACTTTGTTTAAATTTCAGAACTCTATGATTTTTCGTAAGTTTTAAACCCAACTCTAAGCTTTGTAAGAGATTAATGTAAAATATATTTTTCCTTATTATTTAAATTTGGGACCAGCTTTCGTTCCTTAGAACCACCAATACAAATATTTTCAGGACATAATGGTAAATCGGAATGATGATCATGAAGGCTATCAGGATATTCCAAATCTACTTCTAAAATGTAACCAAACTCTGAAGTGATAGGAACATTAAAATTAACATCAACACTCGCCCATTCAAATTGAGAAATAGGTAAATACTGAGACATAGCCCACCCATACAAATTATTAGCATCCAAATATGTTAGAAAAGAAATAGGATCATCTGCTTTATAATTATCCATATAAGGATTATTGGCTTTAGCGTAACGATTACTACATTGAGACACACCACCTCTGATACCAGCTTTTATAAAGGCTATTTTATCAAAATCTGTCAATAACTCGATTTCGACTTCGGTAAACTTTAACATAGCGTCCCAGCTTAAACCAGGAGCAGTGTAATAATGAGCAGGATCTAAATCATAGGTTTTTAAACAAACATTTCTAAAGTTTTCGAATATATCACTTAAAAGCAAAACATCTGTTTTTAAATAAAGATTAGAATAATCAGACATACTACAACATTTAAAATGAGACCACACTCTTTGAGCGTGAACGTAGTCTTCGTTAGAAATCGTTGACCCAGTAAGTGAATTAAAAAAGTCATAAATTTTTGGTAATGATGGTGATTTTAATGACCTGAAAGAACTCATATACTCATATGGATATACACCTTTTCTTTTCAGCAATTCAAAGTCGTTTACATTCGGAAATTCATTTTTTAGTTCTATAAACTGATTATTATTAAGATTAGAAGCTAATGAATTTAAACTACTTGATAAAAATTTAAAAGAATCAATAAACCTTAAACTTACACGCTGACCGTTTACGTGAAGAATTTTAGAAAATGAAATATATTTTTCTTTATTTTGGGGGATTATTTGTACTTCACCATCAACAAAATTTAATGCGTGTACAATAAAGTGAGCATCGTAATTACTTAGATTATGTAATACTACTGGTACAAAGTCTATTTTATGAAACTTTTTACTACATATTTCATGTGAAACACCTATAAACGCTCCCGTCTGCCAGTTGTAGTCAATAAATTGCTCATATAAATCTTTTTTACAGATGTAACATACTTTGGTTTCTTCTATATATTTTTTATTTTCATTCGTAAGAGGGAGAGGAGCAGTTTGAAAACTATATTTACCACATATAATTTTTAAATCTTCTTGGAGCTTATTCATAAATACATGAGCACAGTTTTCTCCGCTACAACTAACATATTTAGAGAGATTACTATCATATGAACACTTAATATAAGAACCGAAACTGTACACGTCATGTCTCTGAACATTAATGGTTGATGATTTGTTAGGATCACCAGAACAAGAGGCAATAGGTTTTAAAAACGATTCGAAGTCAGCGTAAATAATAAAAGGAACCCTCTTTTTCTTTTCAAATTTATCAAAATATAACCTATCATTAGAAACATTTTCATTGAACCAGTTTTTTCTAAACATACTTGGACTTGGTAATATTGTACTAATATGAGCACAATCATATTTTTGGTGGTTATCTACCGCATTGCTTGTAGGAAAATAAAGCAGACAACCATCACAAATGTGAACCGCGCCATTTCGTTTAGTGATCTGCTTACTCACTAATCGTGATAAATTTTTAATATAGCAATAATGTCCGTTACTACCACTGGTGACGTATAGTAAATTTATATGTGTTGATTTGCGAGACTTTGTGAAGTACAGGGGGCCAATAACATGATGAGTTTTAGTCTCAGAGTTATATTCTAAACCAAAAACGTTAATGCTTATATTGTTTAAGCGCTCAACTCTGTAAATATCAGTTAATTTTACTGGAAACGAAATCCCATTAAAATTTAACTTGTTTTCCAATTTCCAATACTCGTTTACACGATCGGGGTTTTTTGTTACAGGATACAAAGCTGAGAGTAAAGCCCATTTACAACACTGCACATCTGCGTTTTTAACATTGATGACTGCTTTTTTAGTCCTAATGTCATAAGGTAATTCAATAAAAGATGATCCCCGCAGTGGATTGAATTTATTAATATTCATATCTAAACTAATTAGGTCCGTAAGACTCCATCCACTATCTTTTTTCTCAAACTCACTGACTTTATTAGCTAATACTTCTTTTATTGAATTAAAAAGTATATTGATGTCTTCGGATTCATTGAGAATATAGTTCTGAGTTTGGAAGTCAAAAACGTTTTGTACATTTTTATTTTGGTGCACGAAGTTGGCACACAGTATAAAGTTTACTTTAAACGTTTTTAATTGTACTATATCATCAAGAATCAAAGTCCTTAAATCATCAATTATTGAATTAAAAAATGTATCAACCGTTTCCAAATCTTTTGAGTCCGCTAAAGAAGTTATTCTGTATGTATGAACTCTTTTGCCAAAAGCAGTTTCAATTAACCTTACATTTGGTAAATTATCATGGGAACGAAACACATTATTTTTGTGATTCTTACTTTTATAGTGATTGGATAAATACCTTTTTTTAGTAACGGACATTATTGCTATATTAAAAATTTATCACGATTAGTGAGTAAGCAGATCACTAAACGAAATGGCGCGGTTCACATTTGTGATGGTTGTCTGCTTTATTTTCCTACAAGCAATGCGGTAGATAACCACCAAAAATATGATTGTGCTCATATTAGTACAATATTACCAAGTCCAAGTATGTTTAGAAAAAACTGGTTCAATGAAAATGTTTCTAATGATAGGTTATATTTTGATAAATTTGAAAAGAAAAAGAGGGTTCCTTTTATTATTTACGCTGACTTCGAATCGTTTTTAAAACCTATTGCCTCTTGTTCTGGTGATCCTAACAAATCATCAACCATTAATGTTCAGAGACATGACGTGTACAGTTTCGGTTATTATATTAAGTGTTCATATGATAGTAATCTCTCTAAATATGTTAGTTGTAGCGGAGAAAACTGTGCTCATGTATTTATGAATAAGCTCCAAGAAGATTTAAAAATTATATGTAGTAAATATAGTTTTCAAACTGCTCCTCTCCCTCTTACGAATGAAAATAAAAAATATATAGAAGAAACCAAAGTATGTTACATCTGTAAAAAAGATTTATATGAGCAATTTATTGACTACAACTGGCAGACGGGAGCGTTTATAGGTGTTTCACATGAAATATGTAGTAAAAAGTTTCATAAAATAGACTTTGTACCAGTAGTATTACATAATCTAAGTAATTACGATGCTCACTTTATTGTACACGCATTAAATTTTGCTGATGGTGAAGTACAAATAATCCCCCAAAATAAAGAAAAATATATTTCATTTTCTAAAATTCTTCACGTAAACGGTCAGCGTGTAAGTTTAAGGTTTATTGATTCTTTTAAATTTTTATCAAGTAGTTTAAATTCATTAGCTTCTAATCTTAATAATAATCAGTTTATAGAACTAAAAAATGAATTTCCGAATGTAAACGACTTTGAATTGCTGAAAAGAAAAGGTGTATATCCATATGAGTATATGAGTTCTTTCAGGTCATTAAAATCACCATCATTACCAAAAATTTATGACTTTTTTAATTCACTTACTGGGTCAACGATTTCTAACGAAGACTACGTTCACGCTCAAAGAGTGTGGTCTCATTTTAAATGTTGTAGTATGTCTGATTATTCTAATCTTTATTTAAAAACAGATGTTTTGCTTTTAAGTGATATATTCGAAAACTTTAGAAATGTTTGTTTAAAAACCTATGATTTAGATCCTGCTCATTATTACACTGCTCCTGGTTTAAGCTGGGACGCTATGTTAAAGTTTACCGAAGTCGAAATCGAGTTATTGACAGATTTTGATAAAATAGCCTTTATAAAAGCTGGTATCAGAGGTGGTGTGTCTCAATGTAGTAATCGTTACGCTAAAGCCAATAATCCTTATATGGATAATTATAAAGCAGATGATCCTATTTCTTTTATAACATATTTGGATGCTAATAATTTGTATGGGTGGGCTATGTCTCAGTATTTACCTATTTCTCAATTTGAATGGGCGAGTGTTGATGTTAATTTTAATGTTCCTATCACTTCAGAGTTTGGTTACATTTTAGAAGTAGATTTGGAATATCCTGATAGCCTTCATGATCATCATTCCGATTTACCATTATGTCCTGAAAATATTTGTATTGGTGGTTCTAAGGAACGAAAGCTGGTCCCAAATTTAAATAATAAGGAAAAATATATTTTACATTAATCTCTTACAAAGCTTAGAGTTGGGTTTAAAACTTACGAAAAATCATAGAGTTCTGAAATTTAAACAAAGTGCCTGGTTAAAAAAATATATAGATTTAAACACGCAATTGCGTACGTTAGCAAAATCTGATTTTGAAAAAGATTTTTATAGGTTAATGAATAATTCAATTTTTGGAAAGACCATGGAAAATATTGAAAAAAGAGTAAACGTTAAACTATTGACTCACTGGGAAAATCGGGGTAAAAGAAAAGGTGTGTCAGATCTGATTGCCAAACCTGAATTTCATAGTTTGTCAGTTTTCTCTGAGAGTTTAGTAGCAGTCCAATTACAAAAGACTAAACTTTTTTACAATAAACCCATATTTTTAGGTTTTAGTATATTAGATTTATCAAAAACTTTAATGTATGATTTCCATTACAAATACATGAAGTGTAAATTTGAAAATTTAAAATTGTTGTATACGGACACTGACAGCTTAGTTTACCAAATTTTTTGTGCAGATTTTTATAAAGAAATTCTACCCGATATATGTAATTATTTTGACACATCGGATTACGCACGAAACAATATTTATGGTTTTCCTTTATTAAATAAGAAAAAATTAGGTTATTTTAAAGATGAACACAATGGCCATGTTTTTTCTGAATTTGTCGGTTTACGCTCAAAAATGTATGCTATGCAAGTAGAGAATAAAACAATAACTAAAGCAAAAGGTGTAAACAAATGTGTAACTAGACAATTGAAATTACATAATTATAAAACTTGTTTGTTTAAAAAAAATGTAGAACTTGCTGAAATGTATCGTTTTAGATCCATTAAACATGTCATTTTTACTCAAAAAATAAATAAAATTTGTTTGTCTTACAATGATACCAAGAGATATATTATACCAAATTCCACTGACACATTAGCATGGGGTCATTATAAATTACGATAAATAAAATTTTAAAAAACTATTTTATATAATTTAAGTTATATTGTATTCGATATTTCTTATTCTTTATGGTGAATAACGTCTTGTGTATTTGTATCTTAAGCTTAGAGGTATGCCTCTTAGTGACTTTGTTGAAATGTTTAATAAAGATACATAATAATGATGTGTTAATAAAACATGTATTTAAGTCTTTTTTATTGATTCAATAACATGTAACTGTAACCTATTTTTTTTTTTGAGAAATTATTATTAAATATGTTGAAATTTTTGGTATTTTCATTAAAACCTTTGAAATAAATAAAAACAAGTAAATGATTTAACAATATATTTATTTTATACTCACAAACCAATATCTGATTTATTGTATGACATAAGAAAGTGCTTCGTTCTACAAAATCACAAATAAGTACTATGGATTTAGGCGTATTACTTTTTATCTTTGTTGCTGTAAGAGTATTTCCGACAATTCGGAGAATTGGATATTCCCTTTGTTATGTTGTAAATAAGCTGACGAGTTTTCTTATGATGATCGTCATTGATAGACTTTGTGTAATATTTCACACGAACATCTGCATGCTTCCAATGGTCCGATTGATCAATGTTTTCAATCTTCTTCAAATCATACACCTCAATCTTAATGAGATGTGTTGCACTTGCTCCGTCGTCGGTGTTGGTTGACACGTAAGATGTCGAATCTCTCCCGGAACAACGTCCAACTGTTGAAGATCTCATTGTCCTCGGCTTCTTCTTTGGTGGTTCAAAGAATTCGTCGATTGATTCTTTCTTCTGCAACGATGGAAGTTCATCGTCGTCCGACTGTGGGTAATAATAATGTTTATATGTGTTTTCTTGGAACAACACATCGTCATCGTCTTCATTGAATGTAGAACGAGCAATCTGTTACAACCAGTACAATTTTATACGTTACTCAGAAGTCATAAAAAATCAGAACATTCACTCAGTAATTAAAAAATGAAAGCGAATCACATCAGTTTTATGCACATCATATACGTTAGACAGAAGTCAGAACAAATCAGAACATTCACTCAGAAAATAAAAAATAAAAACGTTTTACTTACATTCATGGTACTGGTGTTGAATACAGAACGGAGCACTTGTAGTAGTTTCCTATGCACGAGTATCGAAAATAGACAACTCAGTGTGTTATATATCAATTTTAGTAAGTAATGACTATTTGAACTTACTCTACTTAAGATATCTAATTCGATGTTGTTTAACAAGACAAGATAGTTAATGTAATGATTATTTTAACTTTAGTTTAGGAAAATTTTACTTTCAATGTCTAATTTTAATGAACAATGTGTGTTTCTCTATCACGAATAAACAAGTTCGGTAGCTAATTTAATTTAAATGAGCAGATAAACTAGTTTCAAAGTATAAGTAAATAGAGTTTATCTAATTATAATGAACAAAGTTATTAAGATATACTCTTATCAGAAAGTTAGTAAGTATGGGTGTATTATTATAGCAAAAATAGCAAAAATATTTCACGAGAGATGGTCCATGAAGGGAAGATTTCATGCATACCGAATGTCCATTATTACAATTAACACACTAACCGCCGCTGTGGTTAAGTGGTTAGGACTACCCCGGTCTCAGACTCACGGTCACGGGTTCGATTCCCAGCAGAGGTTGCACATGTGTGTATTCAGTATGGTTGGTGGTAGGACTTGAATGATTACAATTAGCTCACTAACCACCTCTGTGGTGAAGTGGTTAGGACTACCCCGGTCTCAGACTCCGGGTCACGGGTTCGATATCCGTTTGGCAAGCTTCGTACCACCATTTTATCTAAGTCAGTGCCTTAGTAGTGAGGATTCCAGGTGAAGTTATGCCTTCACTTTGATCTTACTTTTCATCTCCTAACATCAGGTGAGATGAAGACAAAGCGCTTTCCTGAAGAATCAATAAAATACAATCGCATAGTTGTTAAGGTGATTAGACCGAGGTGTCATTAACAGTGGTTTATTAGTAAATCAACTGAACAAGAGTACAGTGGCGTCGGTACGTCATTAGATAATGATGTGCATCGGGAATGGTGATTAGGACCGAGGAGTCATTAACGATTCATTAGTAAATCAACTGAGAGCTGCCGCTCGAAAATTGTATCTCGGAAACGGTTAAAGATATCGCTCTGGGACCCAGCGCAATCGATTCAAAAGGGGGGGTTTTCCTTTTTTTTTTTTTTTTTTTTTTTTTTTTTTTTTTTTTTTTTTTAGTTTTGGAAACGACTTGAACTAGCCCAGCGGGGGTCAGAACCAGACCAGTTTTGAGTGCGCCAGAACTCTCAAAACCCTACTACTACCGTCGTCGGACGATTGGTTAGTAAACCGGTAGGTATCCGTCGATCGATTAAAGCTACCAGACCAGTCGATCAACTTCGATCGACGTTGATCGATGCCGTCGATCGATCGATTGGTCGGGTAACACCCTTAGTGAGAGGGTGGTATTTACGCCGGGCGAGCCGGCCCAGCGTGCCCGGCGTGCTGCAACGCAGCGTGGCTCTACCACTCAGTCAGTGTCACTCATTTAGCACCACCCAAGGGTCACGTGTAGGGTCTAAACGGTAAACCTACGGCCGTGAGTAACTTTAACCCCCAATTATAATAACGAACTAGGTACACACCACATTAAAGTGATTATATCGATATACTAGTCACATCTTTAGTCACGCACACATGTACAGATAGAAAGCTGCACACTAACAAAATACGGACATGCTAAAAATCCAAAGACTCTGTCCATTGTGATATTTGGTCCGAGGGTTAGAACAATAGCTCTATGTCAAAATTCCAATTAAAAACAAAATATTCGTGCAAGTCATAAAATACATTACAAAACGGCCATTTTTTTAACATTTTCTTAAAATGCTCAGGAACTTTTTGATGTACTTTTAGGTAATTTATTTTAAATATAGACAGCAGACACGTAGGCAATTTTTTTTTAAATAGCCGCGAAGCGACCTTTACTATGGAGATGTTCTATTTATTGTTTTCGTTCGTTTTCCGGTGAAGTATGTAGCTTTATCAAACCCCAAGTGGCCTTCGTTTTATTTGTGCTTCTTTTAATATATCTAAATTAGACTTCCTCTTAGAAAAAATTATTACCTTTTTCAACTTTGAATGTTTTATAAGCATATAAGGTAAGGTGGGGTAAGAGGGACGAGGGGGAAGAGGAACAGCATCACGTAAATATAAAACTATAAAGCCTAGCTCTGTGCCTACTCTGTCGATAAAACAGAAATTCGGGTGTAGTTTTCATGTTCTAACACAGATGGCGCTACGACACATCTAAGTGAATTGAACAGGAAAAAAAAAATCTGTTGTCAAACTACAAAACCACGACTGGGTGGTAGATTATATATGTACCTAAAAAAATGATAAGACGATTTCTTATAAGGCTGTTTTTGTTGGAAAATGCTAATTTCATGTTGAGCTTTTATTTTCCGACCTAATTTTGTTTGTAGCACGTGTTTACAATGATTTTTGCATGTGATCAAAATCTTAACCTAAAAAATGCCAAGTGGGGTAAGAGAAACTACCATAATCGGAAAAGAGGAACATATGTTCCTAAGATATGTTCCTCTTTTTATGGTAGAGATAATTTATATCTCTAAATCTAAACTCAACGTATTCAGTGCAAGCAGAGTTAATATTCATGATTTTGTTTTTAAAAAGTTTGTAGATTTTAGAAGATTCGTTTGTAAAATTTAATGACGTTTGTTATTTTTAGTTATATTGTAATATATGCTCATTGGCAATAGGTACTTATTTTTTTAATACACTTCAATTGATTTTATTTCATTAAAAGCTAATTCTTTTGTTTTTATTTTAAAAATCGTCTGCGAATTTGCCACCTCTGACCATACCATATATGTTCCACTTACCCCAAATTTTATTTTCTCGATATTACGCTAAACTAAACCATATTTTTACTGCGACTAACTCTCAATTCATTTGACTTGACAATCACATTTAAACTATGTAAAAACATTTAAAAAAAGGTCAGTTTAAACATGAAAAGTTTAGGTTGTTCCTCTTTCCCCATATCTGGGGTAAGTGGAACATTTTGAAGACTCAACTTCATTGACAGATTTGTCAGTAAATACTAAAGGAATCGATTTGTTTGTTAAAATAATAGTTAGTTAACTTCATTAGGGATACTTATTTTCTAGTAATATTAAAATTAAACTGTGTATTTACTGGCTGGAGCTCTTAATGTTAAAATATCAGTAAACTATGTTCCTCTTACCCCACCTTACCTTAATATTATTTATCGTCTTTGTGTCTTGTGAAGCATTCTTTTTTTTACTAGATAATCTTATACCTTTAGTTATCCAATAAGGCTTTTGCTTGTGAGTAATTTTAACTCTTTCAACGGGAATGCAAAAATCATAAATTAATCTAAATATTTCAAAAAACCCATTGTAAGCGGAGTTAACGTCATCTTGCCTATAAATTTCGGCAAAACTTGTGAGGTATATACTAGTTAAAAATTGGTAAGTTCTTATCAATTTTTCTTCTGTATTTATACGATACCTGACAGACAGTTTTTGGCATAAAAGAAAGTGTTATTAAGTGACCAGTGTAAGCAGAAATACCATTATTTAAAAATTTTACCTCATATTTTTTTAAGGTTACTTAATAATATGTTGTCTATACACGTGCTGGAGTCTGCTGATAAGCGTGTGGGTGTGTTTATTATGAAAACAATGGTGTAACTGGATAGTAACGATAGAAAAGGCTTTGTATTTTTATTCGATTCCAATATATTAGAGTTAAAATCGGCCACAAGAATTATTTTTTTGTTTATTTTTCTGGACTGTCGCAGAATCTTAAATAGAACAACTTGTGTTGTGCTGAATGTTGTATCTTAATTAATTTTATAGTTATTATTCAGCTTGCTATGTCCCAAAGCTGGGCAGTGGCCGACGACGGTAAGGATACCATCGTTCCCACTTTCTCCACATGTATAACTTGGTTCGAAAGAACTCCCAGGTTTATACTCACGAGATGCCAGTCTGCGCGAGGGTCTGGTCCCACTTGGAGTTGGTGGTGCTGGCAACAGCAAGCTTGGCGATCCTCCTGAACTTGGAGAGGCCGTCTTCGTCTGCTGGCTTCTCCTCGTCAGCGCCTGCTACTGGCGCCACGTGGAAGTCCTTCATGAGACGCCGCTCCCATACCTTCATTCGTTTCCCGAGGACAGCTGGACGGTGATGAGAAATGTTAAGATTTTTGTATAGAAGCTATTCATTTAATTGTCATTGTACATCGTACTACGAAAGTGGCTAATAGAGACGATGATAATTTATTTTGAAATGTAAACATTTCAAGACAATCAGTTTATTTTTCGGCTGTATCGTCACTTACCAAGAGCTTTTCCTTTACGCTTCATAAAAAAACTAATACTTCGTATACCTAAAGAAATGGTGAAAAAAGACAAAGTATTAGTTTTTTTATGACACAAACCTTTTTCAAGCGCCAGTATTGGAGAACCAGAATTCGATCGATTTATTTTACCGATCTACTTATTCTTTGAAGTTAAAACACTTCTATACACATTATAAGAATGTTCAGACAAGTACAGTCACCATCATTAATATGTGATGATGCAAAAATATCTGACCATATGGAAGGCATATTATAGGCATATATATGCCTTCCACCAATGATCAGATATTTTTGCAGGCCGTCGATATTCACATCTTAATGCTGGTGACTGTACCTAAATCTTTAGCATGTACGTCTTTTCTGCAGCCATCTTCAGCACTATTCAGCAACTATTTGCTAAGAGTGCTGAACTGAACTGAACTGCTGCTGACAAGAAACAGCACGAAAGCCAAAGCACCCACCCTTCTCTTTCCTGTCAGTGAACGATACGTCCATGCCGTTCTTCTCGAATACTTCCAGCAGCTCATATCTCAAGGCAGACACGTCTCCCTTCAGTTCGTTGATATCGTCTTCTGTCACTGGCTCATCATCCATCTTTCTGTGCATGGTAGAGACGTAGCGCCACACCAGCGCGCGCATCACAGCTAGGTAGCGGACATCTTGCTCTTTCTCTTTCTGTTCCTGTAGAAATAGTAAGAAGGTTGGCTTAAGATTCTTCATTTAGTAATGAACGTATATAATTTGGTAATTTTGGTAATAACAGTAGTAATTTTCCCGCTCTCGCATCAATTGTCTAGCCTATTATAAGCTTTTCTTGAAACTTGTTTTGAATGGTTAAACTCTAGCAAAACTAGAAAATATACCTACACCACCTTAGGCCATAAAACAGCAGGTGGCATCGTTATGGAATAAATTAACTACACGCGCAAAGACAACGAAGTAATTTTACGTACATAAACAAAATATACTTACTACAAGTTTAATTAGCAATTTATTATTCAAAATGTGGAAATTCTTTATGAACTGAAACTACCAAACTATAATTTGCCACTGCGGAGAGCTGAACCCACCCATCACATCCTAATGGGACCCAGATTCCCAATCTAATTCGGGAAAAAACTAACAGAAAAACTAAAGTGTATATCTATCTATCTATCTATTCTTATAGTCCACAAACTGGCGGATCGTTCAGGGGATATAACTTAGTGGTGTTGCCGTTCGTAGTCCTAAACTCCCAAGTCATCAACGTGGCAGATAATACTACTAGAGTTTTTAATTCAGTATGCTTATTCAGACATAATTTTTCCTAGTCTTAAAGGCTGGATTTTTTCGAGCGGAAAATGAAAACTAAGGTATAGAGTTACCTTAGTCTTCATCTTCCGCTGTTTGTCTTTCTTCCTCAATCCCATCATCTTGAGCAGCAGCTTCGGGGTCGGCATGATGTTGAATGGCGGCGGCAGCGTGGCACTCTCCTCGAAGTAGCTCATCCATAGCCTCGTGCGTGCGAACTTCCACTCCACATCAGAGTGTTCCTGTGGGAAGAAAAAATATTTGCTTCTTACGCTGGAAAGTCATGCAACCAACAAAGTTTGTTCCAAGAAATGGCTTATTGTTCATGTCATTCGTCAATTTCATGGTTCCTAATAATATCTACGACGAAAGTGATTGTTTGTGTACTGACATGTACTGAAAGGAGAATGACCAAACCAGCCTATTCGATATCTATTGCGTCTTAATCATTCACATATCAAAAGTGTTCTCTTAAGTGAAATGATTACTGTTAAAAAAGGTTTTCTATAGAACGCCGCGTTAAGAGTCAAGTGATAAATAAATGCTAAACTGAACTGATAGTCATACGATCACAGTTGTCATAACCTCAAAACACCTAAAAAGTCTTATGCTAAAAATGAATATAGCTTCAAAATTCCGCATGATATTGTAATGTAATTTTTTCATCATAATTCAGAGCATTGCTGCTATTGATTACTATTTATTTCATTAAAGCGCTGTGTTACGCTAGCTAGCAAAAAAACTAGCTTAACTCTCATAGTAAAAAGGTCATTCTCCTTTCTACATTTCATTTCTTATAACTAGAAAAGTGGACGTCATAGGAGAGTGGAGAACATAGAAATTGGGTGAAATAGTGGATGAGACAGGAAGTGGGAGACATTATAAGTAGACAGCTTAAAAATATATACTATCGTATCGTCATCACGAACCCGGTTACGCTGTTAAGGTCATTAAACAGCAACATCTATCCTAAATAAATAGAACAAAAATTGTGAAAATAGAAAAGTGCGTCGTAAGCTCTTTAAAGATAAAACTTTTAGACACTGAAAAAGACGACAACCTCATGCGGGAATCGAACCACGCACCTTCCGCTTTCCGGGCGGCTGCCTTAACCACTTGGCTACCGAGGTCTGCTTTTCACAAGGGTGAAAATTGTCTTTTTTCAGTTTTTTAAAAATTTACCTAAGTTTATTTAAGCGTAATAAAACGCTAAAATATATAACAACATTTATCTATAAACGCAGCTTCATCTTAACCGAATGTTCAAATATTTGTAAAAATATTTCTTTCGGATCTCAGAGGTGAAAACTTCTAAGATTTGATGAAACAATGTTGACTAAAAAACATAAGCATCAAGCACTGACAAATTTTGACGGGTGAAAACCAGACCTCGGTAGCCAAGTGGTTAAGGCAGCCGTCCGGAATGCGGAAGGGGCGTGGTTCGATTCCCGCATGAGGTGTCGTCTTTTTTCAGTGTTTAAAAATTTTACTTCAGTATATTAAAGCGTTAATAAAACGCTAAAATATATAAAAACATTAATCTCTCTAAAGATTTTGCCATTTTGACAAAACACTCCTGTGAAGATTATTATAAATTAACACTTAGGTACATAGAACTTTTTATCTTCAGGAGTTTGTATTTTGTAACAGTCCATAGGCGCAGCCGTGTGCGGAATATAAACAAAACCGAAATTAATTCGTTTTTTTATCTCCCAAAGAACCTTGTAACTATCAAAGAGACAGTTCACAAGTGGGCTGGACGTCAACATCCTCGAAAGGAAACAATAAACAAAGCTCTCTAACGGGACACTAACTTACACGACTAAGTTTATGTTAAGTTGGTAATGTTACTTTGGCATTTGGAAACTTCGATATCTTCAAGGAAATTCTGATTTTTGTGCCTTATTAATACCTATATCCCAAGTTCTGGTGTAAGTAATAATAACAATCACACAATTAAATAACCGTGTAGCGTAGCGGTGAAATAATACTACCACCCCTCTCTTCCTTTGGGAGCCGTAAAAGGCGACTAACGGACTAAAGACTGCACATACATCCAACAGCATAGAGCGGCGATGGGCTCACCACCTGTCACACTGAGAACATCTGCAGTCGCTATTTGGTGAAAAGTGGACTATGGTACGACTTCTTTTGCTATCCTCATTGCCTAGTCTGACTAACCCTTTGGTGATAATAGTCGTGATTATATGTATGAATAGAAGCGGTGAAACATGCTCTATAAATGTTACGGTCTACAATTCAAAGTTCACATGCAATGACTTTATTAGTAAGGTACCTAACAAAGCCAAACTTATGGCTTAGCTAGACTTTGGCTTATGTTATGTTAGAAATTGGTAAAGAAATAAAACATTATTATTATTGAGTTAATTACATCTCGACAGTGATTTTTGCGTAAAATATCTAATTTTGGCGATATGGATCTCAGAAACCAAAAGACATCAACAATTTTTTACTTTTTGAATAGTGTAGAATAGCTATTGGAATAGTGCGTAGCGGCCTCACTTTTTTAATTTGGCTTAACTTTTTAATTAACCCAAAATTGCAGAGAAAGATCTTCATAAAATGCGCGAAGGCACTTTTTTGAGCTCCTAGATTGAACTACTGTTCTGAACAAATGAAATAAAAAAAATAGAATGTTATCTCTAGTCATATAGTGCGTAGCGGCCTCGGAATTTTTAGATATTATTGATTTTATTTAGAAAAAAAATCTTATTCTAAACCAAAAAACTTCGAAAATCGCTTTAAGTTAACTGTGAATTTCTCCTATCTACGATAGTATTATTGAGCAATATGCATACCAGAATAATCGTTACTTCATGGTGTATAAAGATTTTATAATTAATTTATTATCATATTTCGATAAAAAACGATAAATACAACTGCAAAAATACTTCAAAATGCGATGCGCCGGCCGTCCGAACTCAGCTTATCCTCGCTGAATGGACATTTGTAATATTAAGCATGATTTTATTATCCTATTTCGATAAAAACGATAAATACAACTGCAAAATTACAACAAAATGTTAAAATGGGCATTTTACGCAAAAATCACAGTCAAGATGTAGCTTTTTTGAAATTTTTTCGCGCTATGCCTCGCTTTACAATATATTTATAAATAAGTAAATAAAAATCATTGCCACGAATGTATGTTCGCGCATCACTTCAAAACGGTTAATAACAGAACAAGGTTTAGGTATGAAAGAAAATTTAAGGAAGCCACGGGATACACGTTCACGCGGACGAAGTCTCGAGCTGGCAGCTATTTAGTACTAAGGCTAGGTGTTAGTGAAAAATTAAAATAACATGTTCTTAGAATTAATTTTTGAAGTAGTAAACAGTAAAATTAAAATCTGCCAAAATTATAAAATATTGTTGAGGCTTTATTCTGTAGAATAGACCCGATGGAAACACGATTTGATAAAGTTGGCTTGATAGAACAAATTCACAAAGTTACATATTTTTGAGTAATTTTATCTTCTTTTCTAGATTTTATTCTTAAAATAAGTGATTTGATATTAAGAGTAATTTACCAAAATGAAGTTCATAGATAACTTGAGGGATTATAACGATAGTTTGTTTTTTATTACATTTATCAATTTTTTTAAATATAAAACGCGATTATTCGCGCCGCTTCGCTGTTATACTGTACTGAAATACTGATACTGATACTGAAATACCTCCCCTTAAATAAAGGAGATGTCCCAAATCTCATACAAAACAAACCCAGGCCCGGCGCTTAAGATCTTAGATTTTAGAGGATATTTATTAAAATAATATTTTCAACACTCACTATCTCCGTAGTGGCCTATATATTTCTTTAATAAAACTCAGTAATTATCGACCAAAATATAAATTATTCTTTAGTTTGCTAATTATTTTGTTTACAAATAAGAATATTATTAAAAAGACCTATTAATAGAATACCTTCAAGTTATTAAAATAAGTACAATGAGACATTCTTATAATCGAATTATTTAGTCTTATCTTAACGTAAAGTATTATTTTATGGGTTATGTATTGTTATGACGTCATGTTTACCTGCTAATAGCTACCTCGTCTTACGTTCCTACCGGTAACATTAGGGAGAACTTTATTTTATTTATTTATTTATTTATTGATAAGGTACACCAACAGCAATGCATATTAAACAATCACAAAATAAGTCGCTAGGGTTTAGGTACAAATATGTTCGCCGATTACAGGTATCAGCATTTGTTACAAGAAGTAGTTATAAATGAACTAAAATTTAAAAACAAATATCGAATCGAATAAAATTTACATATCAAAAAATAAAAAGTTAAATACTTACTTACAAACAATTTAAAAAGTTACAAATAATAAACGAAAAAAAAAACCAATCATGCATTTGCCGAGTGTGTGCTGGCAGGCTGGTAGAAGTTAACCAATTTGTTCTTGAATGTTTTAGAGGAGTCACAGAAAATGTCAATATTCGGAATCACTTTTACAGTCTCGTTGTACGCGTTACGTATTCTTGCAATAGGGAAACTATTTTAATATTTTGTGTTTATTTATATCTGCCTACCCCTAATACATCCCATTGTGCTTCGGACGTGTGCTCCTGAGTTGCCGCCAGTTCTAACGCGTCTTTTCCGGCTCTCTTACACTACTGGCGTTGTCCCGAGCTCTTGGAAGACAGCTCTTGTCCACCCGATTCCCAAAAAGCGGCCAAGTGAAAGTCGGACTCGCCCATGAAGGGTTCCGTAGCAGCAAGTAACATCATTTAAAAGTTCTTGTTGTTCGTTGTAACTTTGATTGATGTATTAATAAAGTGTTTCTTTTTTTAATCAATTAATTTATAAACTACAGGCCAATAGCCATCACCTCTTTGGTCTCCAAAGTAATGGAGTCCATACAAACCGCCAGCTCATAAGGTACCTAGAAGAGAACCAGCTACTAAGTTGTCGCCAGTATGATTTTCGTTGCGGTCGTTCGGCTGGTGATCTAGTGTACCTTACTCACTGATGGGCGGAGGCAGTCGAGAGTAAAGGGGAGGCACTGGCAGTTAGCTTGGACGTAGCGAAAGCTTTTGACAGGGTATGACACAGGGCTCTTCTCTCTAAACTTCCATCATACGGGCTTCCTGAGAAATCGTGTTCATGGGTCGCCAGCTTTCTTTCTGGGCGTAGCATCAGAGTCGTAGTCGACGGTTCGTGCTCTGACATGAAGCCCGTGAATGCTCGAGTCCCGCAGGGGTGTGTGGTATCCCCTACTCTGTTTCTTCTGCATATCAATGGCATGTTGCATAACAACAGCATTCATTTCTATGCGGACGACAGTACTGGGGATACACCGGACGAGCTAATATTTCTCTGGAAAGCGTCATCACATCAATCGTGACTGACACCGAGAACGTTAAGTCATGTTTCGAATTGGGGCCGACATAACCTAGTCCACTTTAACCTCTCCAAAACACAAGTTTGCGAATTTACCGCGAAAAAACATCCCTTCCTCGTACCTCTGAACTTTGAGGGAGCTCTCCTTGATACCAATCCGACTATTGGGATCCGTGGCGTCGATATTTCGAATGACGTTCAGTTTCGAGATCACTTGGAAGGTAAAGCTAAATTAGCTTCTTAAAAGCAGGGTTTGCTTAATGGAGCGGGCAATATTTCACGCCGGCCCACTGCTTACAATTGTACAAAGCATAGGTCAGGCCGCATATGGAATACTGCTCGAATTGTCGACGACATGGTTATTCAGGTCGGCTCGATCCACTGGCTGTTCGAAGAGACGTTTCGTCTCTCTGTATATTGTACCGCATATATCATGGGGAGTGTTCTGAGGAATTGTTCGGCTTGATCCCTGCCTCTGATTTCCATCACCGCACTACACGCAATCGACTGTCATTCCATCCACATCACCTTGATGGATGGTGGTCTACTACTGTGCGTTTTTCACAAAATTTCTTGCCTCGAACTACAGTGTTGTGGAATCAGCTCTCAGCGGCGGTATTTTCGGACCGTTACGACCTAAGGATCTTCAGGAAACCAGCCTATTCCTTCCTTAAAGGCCGGCAACGCGCCTGCGATTCCTCTGCTTTTGCGGGTGCCCATGGGCGGCGGTGATTACTCTCCATCTGGTAAACCGGTTCCTTGTTTGCCTCCCTCTTTTATAAAACAAAAATAGTTTAGAGATAATCTTGAATCAGTGAGTAATCGCAAATAAGTAATAATAAATATTTTTGTTAATAATTTATATTAATAAATTACGCCTACAAAACTTCCTGAGCAAAATAAATATGTTTAACATCCGATAAGGAGATAGTGAGTGCTTAAAATATTATTTTAAAATATCTTCTAAAATCTGAGATATTAAACTTTTGTGCCGGAACTGGGTTATTTTTGGGACATCGTCTTTGTGCGATTCTTTTAAACTTCAATTATTTTAAAATTAACTACACAATGAATATACTTACAGCGTGTTACACGAGGGACATATTTAATCCTATATTAGTTTATGACTGGGTAAATATAAAAAAAATAAAAAAGTACTACTCAAAGCTTAAAAAACAATTCAGAAAATCGAGATTAAGTTTTCATAAAATTTTCCGTAATGTTGGGCACCTTAGTGCTTATCTACGAATAATTTACGCGTATGGTATTGAATAAGTAGTTGGTGTGACCCGTTTTTCCTTGATACTTGATTATACTTGATCTTTTCCCGCGTTTAGTGTATACGCTAACATTATTTAATAGTATAATTTTGCAAAAAATTAAGAATTTTTTTAAAGAATAAAATAAACTTGCCAACCGCTCACTAATGATACAAGACGCAAATTATAACTAGTTTTACAAAATATACAATTCGTTCAGTGAAAAGAGCAAAGCATGGCACGGAAAGTGTTGAAAGCCAGAATTCATGATGAGAGCAAAAGCGAGTCGCTTCAATGATGGCCTGTGAAAGAATAAGGCATAATGGGAACGAAAGTAACAGTACATTTTTAATTTAACATTCATTTCAAGAGGTGATTTAAAAAATGTTTTATTGTTTCAGTTATTAATTACTAGGAATATAACCGTGTCGCTTAGCAGTGAAAAATTACTACCACCCCCTCTCTTCCCTTGGGTTTCGTAAAAGGCGACTAACGGACTAAAGACTGCACATACATCCAACAGCATAGAGCGGCGATGGGCTCACCACCTGTCACGCTGAACACATTTGCAGTCGCTATTTGGTAAAAAGCGGACTATGGTAGAGGACTGCTTTTGCTGTCCTCATTGCCTAGATAGACTCAGACTAACCCTTCGGGAATAAAAGTCGTGATTATATGGTATGTATGGAATATAAACGCTACAAAATATAATTAATAGGTCAAGGATTACGATTAAGACCGCCGGCGGTCGTGAAACAATTGATTTTCAATTGAGTTACAGAATACGGTGCTCAAGGGGTTAATGGATAGCATCCCCTCTCCTTACTTCACTAAGTTTATTTGTACTCGCACCTCGAGACCAACCGTTAGGTTATGCAAGAAGTGCCAGACGTCCCTGCGCCAGTAGAACACTCGCGCAGGAGACCACCAACGTTAGGTCTTGACGCCAAATTAGTGCCCGCCGCAGCGCGCTCTTCATTCGGTACTCATAAGACTAGTGTCTCGGATTAGTCTCCCCATGAACACGTGTAGTTCACTGCCTATTGTCCAGATAGGTAACCGGAGCTGTCGAGCTCGCTCACTTCTCGTCTCGGTTAATGGATAGCAGTAAAATATAAGTGTCAAGCGCTTGGCCCGATACTTGGCGGTCCGGGTATCAATTTCCAACTCGGGGAATGTGTTTCGGATTTTCCCATGCCCGGATTGTCATCAATACTGATCACCAACCTGCATTTGACGAGCGTGGTAATTCAGCCATAACTATCATATTGTACAGTCACGAGCATTAATATACAATGTGATAGGGCTGGTACTTCTAACCTGTTAAGGCTAAGTACTTCATCTAAATTCATCGACAAAAAAAATAATATGGACTTATAAAAAGTGATTTTAAATCACAAAATAATTAAGTAATAGTCAATAGTCAATAGTCTAATAGTCAATAGTCAATAGTCAAAATATATTTATTCAATAAACTCGATTAATAAGTACTTTGAAACGTCCACATATTTTTTTACCTACCACCCATTCAGGACATCATTTTTTAACTGTGGCAAAGAACGGGCGCAAGAAACCACAGCGCACAGAAGCAACGACATTTACAAAAAATATATATATTATATGTCGTTACCAGGTCACAAAATACAAAATATAAATTTGAATGTAAATAGTTTAATTAAATATGGTGCTCTATATAAATTAATTATAGGCAATTAGAAATAGCTGTTGGAGTAGGTACTTGGAGCATTTCAGACCCAAGCTGTTTTGTCTTCTGTATAATCCGACACTTTATAATAAGCTTTCTTATAAAGCTTTTCTTTAATTTTGATTTTAAATTTATCAAGATCTAATTTCTGAATATCATTTGGTACTTTGTTGTATAATCGTACACACAGACCCTTAAAAGAATTATTTATTTTATGGAGCCTAGTATAAGGCACTGCTAATTTGTTCTTACTTCTAGTATTTAATTTGTGAATTTAATTTGTGAATATCACTGTTTTTTGAAAACATTTCAATATTTTTATGAACATACACAAGATTTTCATAAATATATTGTGATGCAACTGTCATTATACTTATATCCTTAAATCTCTCTCTGAGAGAGTCACCAGCCTGTAGGTTATATATTGCTCGAATAGCCCTCTTCTGCAGCACAAAGATAGTTTGAATGTCGGCAGCATTTCCCCACAGTAAAATAGCGTACGACATTACACTATGAAAGTAACTGAAATAAACTAATCTAGCTGTATCAACGTCAGTTAACTGACGGATCTTCATTACTGCATAAGCCGCAGAGCTAAGTCTATTCGACAATTTAGCTACATGTGGGCCCCACTTTATTGGCATCCAACGTGATGCCATAGACAAATAAGTTATATATCGTCCTTGGTGATGCCTAGAAACACAATGATTTTTTTGCTTACCAAAATAATCTCAAACATACGAAACAAAGTAATTTATTAGTTAGCCAGTGTCATTAGCTACCGTTTGCCATTTTTTCATGTTTCTCCGACGTATGAAATGAAACCTTTGATATCGCATAAAGTAAAAATGGTCATAAATTATAGGGGGAGGGGGTAGGACCCCCCATATTATTATTTTTTTGTCGATGAATTTAGATGTAGTACCTAGCCTTAAGGGGTTAGAAGTACCACCCCTATAACATTGTATACATATTGCCACATTTTCAAAAATGTGTAACAATGTGTTCAAAATTATGTTACCATCAAATTGTACTAAAATTAGGTATACATTGTTTTCACATTAATGTAAACGAAACATAATCAATGACAAGTCCTCACTGTGTATATCAAATTTATGTAAACATGACAATGTCTACAACAAGTTGTTCTTTCACCGCTGCGCGACACGCTTATTAATTAAGTCTACTTAACTAAAAATATTGTATTTGTAATAACGTAATCGTTACAGTTAAACGGAAACCGTATGACGTAAACTATATAAGTTCTTCGTTGCGACCTGCTGAATATTTTTGGAAGCATTTAAACTCGGCGGCCTTAATTTGTTAGAAAACTTTCAAAAATTCCTCCAAGACTTCTTCGTCGCACGTGCAAATTCTCTTTTCCAAAAACTTGCATGAATTGTAGAATCTCGCATTCTGTTCACGCCATGAGTTTTGGACGCATTAGCTTCCATTTGGTACAGTCAACAACGAAAGTCATTTCACACATATAAGGTGCCTGCTCGTTTACCTCCCTCTTTTATATAAAAAAAAAATTAGGTAATTCAAATTCACCAAGGCTCATACATTTATAAGGTGAATGCTAGAAACCGCAAGAAACTTCTAGGGCTGGTCAGGTCAAGTGTTTTAGACATGACAAAAATGACAAAAAGGGAATTAGTGTATTTTTCTTTTTTGAATTAAATAATCCATTTTGTGAATTTTAATTGGATAGTTTTTGAGTACCTCATTTATTTTAAAGCAATAACATAAGATAAATAAATTGAAAAATATTAAAAATAACGATTATTTACAACCCGCGTCAACGTAGGTAGGTACTTATCGCTCAGCTGACGCGGACGGGTCAACAGACGGCCGTATGCTTTAAAATAAATTAGATACTCACTCAATGACTATCCAATTAAAATTCCCAAAATTAATTAATTCATTAAAAATGAAAAAAAACACGAATATCTTTTTTTTCATGTTTAAAACACTTGACCTGACCAGCTCTTGAAGTTTCTTGCGGTTTCTAGCAGTCACCTTATATAGTAATTTGTCAAGCCACTAATAAATCTGACAGGCGCTTTTCAAGTTCTAGTAAAGTTCGAAAGGGGCGAATGATTTTTACAGGGTCAGCAAGGAGCAATTGTGTTGGCCGTATGCCTGATTGCCACTTTCATCATCATCATCATCATCACCATCAACCCTTAAACATATAAACGTCCCACTGCTGGGCACAGGCCTTCGCATATAGACAACAGCTCATGAGAAAATTGGGTCATAACCTGCTGGTTTAATGCGGGTTGGTAGGCTTTAGGTCCTTTTCCTATGACGCGGATATCGGTACGCGTGCGGATTCAATCCGGATGTGGGCTATGCCCGAATTTATATTTTAAATATTTTCAAATTAGATAAGAGATAATCACTTTTTTAGCGTTCGTCTCTGCACGAGTACACTGACTGGCGACACGCACGAGACTACAGCAGTCTACGAAATCTTTGTCCTGCGTGCAACCAGCAGCGTCATTTTACACGCACGCGGACCAGATCCGCACACGTGCCGAAATCCGTATCACAGTAAACTGGCACTAACGAGTGCGCCGCGCCTTCTAAACTACGGAGGAGCTCGAAGGGTTTTAATTTGGTCACCCATCCAGGGACCCGGCGCGGCTTTGCGAAAGTTGTTTAACTTGCAAGATCACAAACTGCACCGTCAAGATCCTTTGCCACCTAATGATGAAAGTCAGCATTGGAAGACAAGTCAAGTTAATAGTTTATTCAATGTTAACCTTCACAGAAACTTATTGAGATTAAAACTAATAAAATAAACAGATACTTAACTAAAATTAAGTTAATTCTTAACTACTGAATCTACCACCAGTAGTCGCTGAAAACTTGTCAAAGATCACTACTTGTTAAAATAATTATTAAGATATTGTGTCAATGTCATATGTTCATATGGTACGAACTTATATATTGTGTATGTTATATGTATGTATTTATTTTATATATTATTTTGTTTTATATTTGGGTATAAATATATAAGTAATGATATATTATTATACATTAATAATCACCGTACACTACGTCAACGCCTCCATCTGTTTTTTCATACCAAGCTTCTCCATCCCTAGGTTGCCTGGAAGATATCGCTCTTAGTGATAAGGCCGCCCGTTGTACGACTTCTTTTTAAAATATAACCATGTATTATTATCTGAGTGTACAATAAAGAATATTCATTTCATTTCATTTTCATTTCATTTCATTTTATTCATTTCGCTGACTACTAGGTATATGTAGTTTCATATCATATAGCTTTATTACAAGTTGACAATCGCCTAGTAAATTATTTAGTTCACAAGACTTCTCCGAAATAAAATTAGCTTGCAAAAAAACTTACCTACATATAAACCCCATATTAATTAGTTGCTTTAGCAAAGTGCCTAAGTGTGCATCGACTGGTCCCTAGTGAAAACTATTCTAATTTAATTCTATCGCTTCAGCGGGACATACAATTTCCTGCACACCGGCACTGCTTCTGTGACACGCGTGCATTATGCTCCTGTCAATAGGAATAAATGCTAGGAATGCAACAACACAAACTTTATTTATACTGCCCTGCTAGGAAAAAGGAAATGTCGCAAATTTTTATGAAATCGAAGTAATACTAGATAGAAAAAATATTTTTTTGATGCACACCTATTTAGACGGGATTTAACGCAGAACTACTTAGTATAGGCATCCTGCGCATACCAGTGAATATGTTAGCATAAGGGAACGCAAAAGTTTAAAGTGTATACATTTATAATGCTGATTCTAAAACTGCATGATACAAAATTTGCGACTTAAGCTCTTCCTTCATAACAGGGCCGAGTGGTAGTAACAGCATCTCATATACCATCATACTATATACATCATAATGTACATGTGTATGCTTAGACGTGCATCCGTGCGGTGACGTAGAAAGAATACCAATCGCCGCCCCTCTGTCCGTCCGGTGGGTGTCGTAAGAAGCGACTAACGGACTCTTTCGAGCGATGATCTGCTCCACTGGTGGTAGGGCTTGACCCGTCTGGTTGGTGACCACCGTACGCATGGTGTAAAACCCGTCAAGTGACTGCTTGTCGGTCGCGTTTCGGAATCAGCCAGCGTATAACCAGAGCTCGAGAGGATGATGCTGCGATGTATTTGGTCAGTGGAGGCTTCCGTCAAACCAGTGCCAGGAGGACTTCTTTTGTTTTTGTTTTTTTTTTATAAAAGAGGGAGGCAAACGAGCAGGCGGGTCACCTGATGGAGAGTAATCACCGCTGCCCATGGACACCCGCAAAACCAGGGGAATCGCAGACGCGTTGCCGGCCTTTAAGGGAGGAATAGGTTTAAGGAAGGAATAGGAATTGGGAGGAGGGGGGGGGGGAGGGGCCTCCGGTACTGAGGGTACGAACTGTCCGGTACTGGTCGGACGAAACACAACAGCACCAAGTGCCACTATTTCACGCCGAATATTCGTGAGAGGGTGGTATTACGCCGGGCGAGCCGGCCCAATGCGTGCTGCAACGCAGCGTGGCTCTACCACCCAGTCAGTGTCACTCATTTAGCACCACCCAGGGATCACGTGTAGGGTCTCAAGGGTAAACCTACGGACGCGAGCAACTTTGACCCCCAGACTTCGTTAACCTGCCGACCAGGGTGACCCGTAGAAAGGGTTGTCCCGCTGGCCGCCCGTGGCACAGTACAGGGGCCCAAGACAGCCTAACCAGCTCGTGAGGCTGCCTCACCATGCCACGCATAATGTCGGGGTGGTCCGTCGTGCCGGTTGGTGACCGGAAGGTGGGGTCCCGGCGGCCATTCCCGGGGGGGTTCGGGGGCCCTTCCGTTCGGCAGGTTAATAATACTCGTCTGTGGGCAAATTCCTGGGGAAACAGCAGGCCACCACAATTTTACCATTCGCATCGCGGCATCATTTTCTCGATTCACGCCTCTCTCTTTCCACTCCTACAATGACAGCGCCTAACAACAAAACTGGTACTACAGCGGTGCACACCCCCACCACAACCTTACCGTTTGAGGTGGAGTTCGCTAACATCCGCGGACTCCATGCAAACCTCAATGCCGTCCACCACCATCTTAAGACGGCACGGCCAGCAATGCTGTTCCTGACGCAGACACAAATAATCCGCCCAGCTGACACCACCTACCTGAACTATCCCGGCTTTGTGCTTGAAGAATCCTTCAAAGCCAAAGCCGGAGTTTGCTTATTCGTTCGGGCGGATGTTTGCTGTCGCCGTCTGCGCTGTCTGGAGGACCCTTCCTTCTCCCTCCTAGTGGAACACGTCGACTAAGGCTCTCATTGCCGTGCCTACATGGAGACAACTCGACTAATTGAACATCTTAGTCGGGTAGCAGATGATGCGCAGGAGCGGTTTCCGTCGGCGGAACTGGTGTTTTTGGGGGACTTCAACGCCCACCATGAGTTGTGGTTAGGTTCCTCCATAACAGACCATGCTGGTAGAACTGCCCACGCATTCGCTCTCACGCATGACCTGACGCAACTGGTGAACCAGCCCATCAGGATCCCAGACATAGTTGGCCATGCGCCCTCCTTACTCGACCTTCTGCTGACGAGTCGCCCAGCTGGATACCGGGTGGAGATTCGAGCTCCTTTAGGTTCCTCGGATCACTGCTTGATATCCAGCACAGTGCCTTTGGCATCGCGCCCGCCAACAGCGGTTTCGAAACGCCAGATTTGGCACTACGCGTCGGCAGACTGACCCGACCGCTAGCGCCACTGCCGTTGCTGATGAGATAGTATTAGGAATGGAATACTATATTCCACACTCCTATGTCATCAGCAAAGGCAGACGCAACCGCTGGTTCAATCGCGAGTGTGCCAGCGCTGTTGAGGGCAAACAGACGGCATACCGCGTTTGGATCAGAGGTAAAGCTCATGGGGATCCCGAAACTCGCTCGCTAAAAGCAGCCTATAATAATGCCACCAAGTCGTGTAAGAGGGCCTACATTAGAGCGGATGCCCAGCGCGTTGCACGAGTAGGCCAAGAACTCCTGACGCATCCTACGGGCAGCCGTAGCTACTGGCGTCTGGCCAAAGCCGTGCAATCCAACTTCTGCCAACCCTCGCTGCCACCACTGAGATGTCTTGACGGAACTTTAGCTCACAAGCCGCAGGAAAAGGTCAATCTCCTGGCCAAACTCTTTGCGGCTAACTCCCGGATCGATGACTGTGATGCACAGCCACCCTCAGTTCCTCACTGTGGCCACACAATGTCTGATATTAAAATCAGGCAGTGTGATGTCCGTGCGGAACTGTAGTCAATCGATGTCCGGAAAGCTAACGGTCCTGATGGCATCCCAGCAATAGTTCTGAAAATGTGTGCAGCGGAGTTGTCCCCTGTGTTAACGCGTCTGTACCGTCTCTCGCTCTCTTCGGGTTGTGTGCCGGAATCTTGGAAAGAAGCTAATGTGCAACCGATCCCTAAAAAAGGAGATCGGTCAGATCCGACTAATTATCGCCCTATAGCCGTAACTTCAGTGTTGTCTAAGATCCTAGAACGAATATTGAACAAACAGCTTATTCGATACCTACAAGATCACTCCCTAATTCACGATCGTCAATATGGGTTTCGGCCAAAACGGTCAACGGGTGATCTTCCAGCGTACGTCACACATCTCTGCGGTGAGGCTATTGACAAGCGTGGCGAGTCACTGGCAGTTAGCCTTGACATAGCCAAGGCTTTTGATCGGGTCTGGCACAAAGCTCTTCTCTCCAAGCTCCCGGCATACGGTTTGCCCGCTCAGTTCTGTACCTGGATTGCTAGCTTCCTGTATGAGCGTAGAATCTGTGTCCTTTCGGATGAATGCGCTTCGCGGTTCATGTCAGTGAACGCTGGTGTTCCTCAAGGCTACGGCTAATAACGGGCACCCAACGGCTGGGCGGGTAGACACCGAAATGAAGCGAGCAAATCTTGTCATTGAGCTCGATTGGGTGTTGGACCTCATTTCTAAATGGGGCTCCGAAAATCTGGTGGAGTTCAATGCCAAGAAAACACAGGTGTGCGCGTTTACAGCGAAAAAGTCGCCGTTCCTTCCCCTTCCCTCTCTTCAGGGTACATCTCTAGGCCTGCAGAGCAGTATTAACATGCTCGGTATGGATATCCGCTGCGATCTGAACCAAAAGGACTACATCGAAACCGTGATTAAAAATGCCTCACGTAAACTCGGTGTCCTGAACAAGGTGCGGCGATTCTTCACACCTGATCAGTTGTGTCTATTATACAAGACACAGGTGTGGTCTTGCGTGGAGTATTGCTCTTACCTTTGGGACGGCTCCGCAAAGTACCTTCTCGATACCTTGGACAGATTGCAGCGCCGCGCTGTGCGCAAGTAGTGTAATATTGGGCATTCTAGATCACTTTTCACTCCATTGATCTCACTGACGTTCGATCAATGTCGTTAAAAGTGATCTAGAATGTCCCAATATTACTTTTGAAAATTCCCAATATTCCTCCATTGATCTCACTGACGTTCGATCAATGTCGTTAAAAAGTGATCTAGAATGTCCCAATATTACTTTTGAAAATCACTGCCATTCGCTCGTATATATGTTTAAGCGCTATGCTTCAAAGTCATTTTATTGAAACTCCCGAAACACTGTGGTCAATAAGAAAACAGCTGCTATGAGATTTGTTAAACAAAAACAGTCATTAAAATTAAAATGCATTTGCCCACCATCATCAAATGAGTTAAAACGTCATGGCAACTTATTGCCGAACAGTATCCGTTGTATTGTTTGCGGCCCTTCGAATTGTGGAAAGACAAACTTAGTAATTAGTTTATTACTACATACAGATGGTCCACGGTTCCGCAACCTTTATGTTTATTCAAAATCTTTGTATCAACCTAAATACATATTTTTAGAAAAAGTATTAAATATGGTTGCAGGTACATCGTATCATAAATATAATGACAACACCGAAGTTTTGAGTCCACATGATGCTTTGTCTGACTCGATTATTATATTTGATGATGTTGCTTGTGAAAACCAAAACCACATCCGAGATTATTTTGCTATGGGACGTCATAAAAATATCGATTGTTTTTATATTAATCAAACTTATACAAAAGTACCAAAACAACTTATTAGGGACAATTCTAACCTAATTATATTATTTAAGCAGGACGATGTAAATTTGAAACACGTATATGATGAACACGTAGGGTCGGACATGACTTGGTCACAATTTCGAGAAATGTGCTCAACTGTTTGGAAGAAACCATTCAATTATCTTGTAATAAATAAGGATTGTGAACGAAACAAAGGATGTTATAGGAAGACATTTGATACGTTTATAGAATTAGATTAATGTACAAAAGCAGTTGTAATTATGCCATAAAATCACTTTCATTTGTGACTTAAAGCTGAAAGGAAACCTATTTATTGAAATGGAAAGAGATTTAAAAGAACAAATTGTAAAATCAGCATCAGCTGTTAAAAGGAAGGTAGACTTAATAAAGGATGCTAAAAATTCTAACAATGTTACCCTGGAAACAATATTTAAACCTATTGTTGACCCTCTTAACATTTTAGCGAATAGAAATGATGAAAAGAACTTACAGGAAGTAAAGCTTTATGATCCCATATCAAAAAAAAACAGGAAAAATGAAAGCGAGAAGTCGTATTCTTCTTGTGAAGAATATATTGATTCTAATAGTGTAGATGAAGAGGAATATCAAGACACACCACAAAAATCAGACAAAATCCTAACTACGTCACCTTTTAAGAACCATGATGTAAGTAAAGGTTCTTTTAAGTCCCTCCAATCATCACCAAACATTATAAATCAAGATGAGTCTTCCTCATGGTCTACGTCATCTGAAGTATTTAATGCCATACCTTTTGGAATTAGAAATGAGCGAGGGAAACTTGAGCTTGGAAACACTCGCGTTCATGATGACGGTAGAATTCTTAAAGTTGGAAACATTACTTTTGAAAAGACTCTTGGCTTAAAAGAACTATTATATAAAAAGGTACCAAATCTAGATGTTATTACAGATGACGACCTTGAAAACTACAAGCTACTACTTATCAATACTAATGCACACAGACGTAACTTTGATCCTGCCAAACCAATAAACAGCAATAAAGGGTTTAAATACATGAGTATTATAAAACCATTATTTAAATTCTCTAAACAACCTACTAGTACTGAGAGTCCTCCACAGGGAAAAGGTATCAATCTTTTTAAAAAAGTTAAAACAAATACAGATTTAGTTTATTGGGATGATCCAAATGAATTAATAGAACGATTGAAATTACTGCTTGCGTCAAAAGCTGCTGGTAACACGGGTTTGGATAATGAAATCGTTGCAATAATTGAAGAACTGCGCGAAGCGGGCATCATAAATATGGAATATAAACAAATAGCACGGGGAAAATTAAGCAGTATACTCGCAGTAAGCAAAGCTTCGAGATTATAATGAATATAGATAAATTCGGTCATCACATTCATAAACGTTTGAGGTTATCTGAATACATCGATACCATAAACGATACGTTAAAAAAGTGCGAAACGGGCGAATACGACTTAAAATCATCAAAACTTAAAGGTTTATCATCTCCAGACAAGGACGATGAAGCTGTAAATAAGGCATATTTGGATAAAACTGTACAAGATCTAAGGAATGAAATAAATAAAGTTAATAGTCGTGTAAAAATTTACATCCAGAACTTAGAATCAGCTACTTCCAATCGCTTGTCTACTATGTTTTACTCAAAAACAGAAATAGACCGTATGATTCAAGCAAAGTCAAACAAAAATGAGTAAAAGAGATATAGTAGAAGAAATTCACAGAGCGGCGAGAAGAAATTTTCCTCGCCGATGTACAATTATAAAAGGAGTAGATGATTCATGGCAAGCTGACCTTATGGATTTTCAAAAGTATTCACAATTTAATAAAGGATATAAATATGTTTTAGTAGTTATTGACACTTTATCGAAATACGTTTGGACAAATCCTTTGAAGAGTAAAGATAAAATTAATGTCACCAACGCAATGGAAAATATATTATTGAATTCGTCTCGGAAACCAAAAAATTTGCAAACAGATTTAGGTAAAGAGTTTTATAATGAAAACTTTAAAGAGTTGATGAAAAAATATGACATTAACCATTATTCCACTTATTCTGTGAAAAAAGCAGCAATTGTTGAAAGAGTAATTAGAACGCTAAAAGGTCACCTTTATAAGCTATTTAGCTTATGCGGTCAATACCAGTGGATAAATAAAAATTTGAAAAACGTGGTACAAAGCTATAATAACACTGTTCATCGTATAACAAAATTTAAACCTATTGATGTTGACAAAAGAAATCAGACAACTGTAAAGTACAACATCATCAAATCACAAAATAATAACATAACGAAAAAAAATAAGTACCGTGTTGGTGATCATGTTCGGATTAGTAAATACAAAGGTGAATTCTACAAAGGTTATACTCCCAACTGGTCAACAGAAATCTTCAACGTTGTGAAAGTTAACCATACAAATCCTGTCACATACCACTTAGAAGACAAACATAAGCAAATCATTTTAGGATCTTTTTACGGATACGAACTGCAAAGAACCCAATTTCCCGATATATATCTTATTGAAAAAGTTTTAAAGAAAAAAGGAAACAAACTCTTTGTCAAATGGTTGGGTCTCAGTGATGGTGAAAACAGTTGGGTTGACAGAAAATTATTAATGACTTAATATAAATATCGCCTGATTATGTTGTACAGTCACTTTACGAACATCAATGAAGGAAGGAAGCGGCATTGTCAACAATTTAATAGATAACATTCCGTTCGAGTTACACTTACCTGGATATCAGTTTTGTGGTCCAGGAACAAAACTTAAAAAACGCTTACTAAGAGGTGAACGAGGAATAAATAAATTGGATGAAGCTTGCTTGTATCACAATATTGCTTACAATAATAAAGATTGGAACGTTAGACAAAACGCCGATTTAGAACTTTTAAATATGGCAAAGAAAAGATTGAAATCGAAAGATGCTGGGAAAGGAGAAAAGATTGCATCATGGATAGTAAAAAATGCAATGAAAGCAAAACTTAAAGCCGGAGCAGGAGTGCGGTCATTCATGAAAGGTGTTAAAAAAATTCAAAAGCAAATGAAAAAAATAAAATGTAATGATAACCGCACGGCTATAAAATATGCGCATGCAGCTGCAAAAAAAGTGTTTTCTAATATAAAAGGAATACGCTTCCCACGCTGCATTCCTGTTCCGAAAACTGGTGGGTTGTTACCCCTCATACCAATCTTTGCTGGTTTATCAGCTCTTGGTTCACTCGCTGGGGGTGCTGCAGGTATAACAAAGGCTGTTAACGATTACAAGGTCGCTCAAAAAAATCTTCAAGAATCAGAACGACATAACAAGATGATGGAAGCTGTTGCACTTGGAAAAGGGTTGTATTTGAAGTCTCACAAAAAAGGAGCGGGCTTGTACTTGCAACCTCCAAAAAACTAATTAAACGGTTACCCAAACGAGCACTTACTAATTTAGATATATTAAAGCACTCAGTTGATATTCCATATTTTCGTGGCGTTTTTATGAGAGATACGTTACCCTCAAAACCAAGAAAAATTGAGTGTGCTATTCTTAATTTAGATAGTTCTTCAAATCCTGGAACTCATTGGGTAGCCTATGTAAAAGAAAATAATTACTGTGAATATTTTAACAGTTTTGGTAACTTAAAACCTCCATTAGAATTAATAAAATATTTGAAAGATAGGCACATAAATTATAATTACAAACAGTATCAATCTTTCGGTACTGTAAACTGTGGTCATCTTTGTTTATTATTTTTAAGAAAGTATTGGAAAAATCATTTATATAGGTTACAATTAAAATAACTTGACAGTATAAAAATGTCTTTCACTGTATCCATAACTGGGCAAGGAGCCTCATTAATAACTAACTATTCACCAACTTTAGAATTACGTGGGCAATATGAGTGCGGACTTATATACTTTTCTACTTTTAATTCTATTCCTAATATAGACGAAAGGAACAATAAGTTTTATTACGGTATCAATGAGTTCATCGAAATTCCTGAAGGATCATATGAACTTCAAGATATTTGCGAATTTTTAAAAAGCAACATTAAGAACACTGCATTAAAATTGACTTGTAATAATAATACTCTCAAAACCAAAATATTTTGTTCAGAAGATGTTCATTTCGAGAAAAATAATTCCATTGGTAGAATTTTAGGTTTTGCTAACGACACAATTAAGGCAAATATAAGTTGTGAGTCTCAGTACCCAGTCAGTATTTTAGCAACAACCATCGTACGCATCGAATGTGACGTAGTTAGCGGATCATTCGTGAATGGGAAAGCAAGCCATATTATTTATGAGTTTGTGCCTAATGTACCACCCGGTTATAGAATTATTGAAATTCCTAAAAACTTAATCTATTTTCCAGTCAATCAAAGTTCAATTAGTGCAATTAATATTAGGTTGTTAGACGCTGATAATAGACAGATTAATTTACGTGGAGAAGACGTACAACTTTATTTACATTTTAGAAAAAAATGATTAATTTTAATAAAAACCCTACCTCATCAGGTGTTCAAGTCAGTTCCAAAAGAGCAATAAGTAAAAGAACACCGTTTGACTTAAAAAAGAAGGTTACTAAAAATAATAAAGAATTTCTAAAGCTAGTAGGCTTGTTAAAATGAACATATTAAATATATCTCAGCCAACGTCATACGATAACAGTATCGAGAGTTTTGAATATCATTCGTATAAGCCGTATGTAACAAGTTTCAACAATAATGATGAAATAAGAATACCAATCAATCAGCAAGATTTGTATGTGTTGCCGTCACGCAGCACTTTGTATATTGAAGGTAAAGCTGATGTATATAACAGTACCACTAAAGAAAAGGTAACAAGTGTGCATTTTGTAAACAATCCTGCGTTATTTCTATTCCAAGATATTCGATATGAGTTAAATGGAATAGAAATAGATAAAATAAAAAATGCAGGTATCACAACGACAATGAAGTCTTATTTGTCTTTGAATGAAAATGAATCCAAAAGTGCAAAAGTTTGGGGTTGGTCTCCTGCAGGAATAACCAATGTTACAAACGGAGTTTTCTCTGTCTCCATACCATTAAATAAAATATTAGGATTTGCAGAAGATTATGAAAAAGTTTTAATTAACTGTAAACATGAGTTAGTACTGTTGAGGAGCAACACAAATGTCAATGCAATAAAATTGAGTAAAGAGCAAATAGTGGAAAATATAACAATAAATAAAATCGTTTGGCGTGTTCCACATATTAAAGTGTCAGATCGAGAGAGAATTAATTTATTAAAGCATTTAGAAAAAGATCGAGCCATTACACTAGCGTTTCGTAACTGGGACTTGTATGAATATCCGTTACTACCCAAGACACGTAAGCATACTTGGGCTATTAAAACTTCATCGCAAACAGAGAAACCTCGATTTGTTATTATTGCCTTACAAACAAACCGAAAACATAATGCTCAAATGTCAATGGCTGAGTTCGACCATTGCAATGTTCGTGACGTAAGAGTGTTTTTAAATTCATCATATTACCCCTACGAAGGACTTAACATAAATTTCTCTGACAACAAGTTTTTATTAATATACGAACAGTATGCAAGGTTTCAGCAGTATTATCACGGACGTCGATCAGAACCGTTGTCGAGTTTAAAAGAGTTTAAAGATATTGCTCCTTTATTCGTTGTTGACTGTTCTCGCCAACAAGAAATGCTGAAGGGATCAATCGACGTAAGAGTAGAAATCGAAACAGATCAAGAGATACCTGATCAGACCGCTGCATACTGCCTTATACTGAACGATTGCATATTTGAATATAAACCACTGAGTAACATTGTGAAAAAGCTATCATGAATAACGATACTATTATAGTGGATGTGCAAGGATTTAAGGATTTGAAAAATAATTTTATTGTAAAAGAGTTATCAATAGCAACTAAAAACCATACGCAGACGTTCTTAATTAAGCCACCATATGCTTTTAAAAACCTAACAGATGAAGAAAAGAAGCAAATCCGGTGGTTAGAAAGGAATCGCGGGCTCAAATGGAGTCAGGGATTCATTGATTACCGTGAATTTAGACGAATAATAGTTCCGTATTTAAGCAGTAAGAAGGTATTAGTAAAGGGATTGGAAAAAGGAATATGGGTTCGCGAGCTATGTCAAGATTGTGAAATAATGGAGTTGGAAGAAATAGGTTGTCCTAACTTTTTAAAATTATATAGTGATTACCATGTAGATGTAAATAAATTTAATTGTGAGTACCATAAAAAAATGTGTGCTTTAAAAAATGTTCTGTGTCTAAAAAAGTGGTACACTTTAAATGTTAATTGAGTTATTAATGTAATAAAGTATTTTCCTCAATAAATCAAATGTGTATAAATATCTTTTTGTTTAATTACTAAAAGTAAAAAGGGTGAATGAAACGATCTTAGTATTCAATTCAATAATATTTATTTTAGAATTTCTTAAAAACTATAACTATATCCACAAACTTTTTTTGATATATTGCTAATGATAGCCTCTGTTTGATCCATTATGGGGTCAATATGCTCTGTTACCACATACTGCGCAGATAATAATGGATCAGTATGATTTGTTTCGAAGTCCACCACTTCAATCTTAATTAATCGACGACCTTGAATCGGCGTACTTTTCATCACGTAAGAATGAGAATGCTTCAGATAACTTCTTCTTTTTCGAAGTCTCTTCTTGGTGATATTATTCACCACCTTGTTATACAGCGGGGAATCGCCTCGCCGTTCATCTGCTCTCCAATTCGGATACTCCTCTGTAAATCCCTCGAGCATATCTTGAGCGTTCTGTTCAAAAGTGGGAGATGACGGTTGTACGAACTCCTTGTTGATGCTGAGCGACACCAGGTTCTCTTGAGTATTCTAAAACATAAAATAAAATAGTTTATTACATACATAAAACCACGACTATTATCCCCGAAGGGTTAGTCAGCGACTACGCAAGGAGGACAGCAAAAGCAGTCCTTTACCATAACCCACTTTTCACCAAATAACGACACAATTACAACACAAATAAAATTAATTTATAATCATACAAAATTATTTAAACTTACCATGTTGATATTATCTAGCTGGACTACTGACGCCTTCACTTTAATAATTGAAATTGAAACTAATTTGAAACCCATTTATATTAATGTACATGATGACACAGCAAGACAATATAGGTAGTAAAACATGTAATTAATGGACATTTCAGCAAAATAAAAAGAAAGAATTGATATTATTAAAGAATGATTAACTTGCCAATAACGTGACCTGATTTGTATTAATTAGGTTTCATATTACCTTATAATCAGAAGAGTACAACCTACTCTGAATTTGACTTGTTCAAACTTGTTTGCGTTAGAATTTTCTTACTTATTTACCGTCAATGTTTTATTATACAAAGATATATAATAAATTAAATAAAAATGCAAGTTAGTCGGTTACTTTTATATTTTATTAGGTATATTAATACAGCTGGGTAGAGTAAATTTTACATTACATTTCATAATCTAAGTTAGATTTCCTATTCAAACAATAAATGAATCTGAGCAAAAGCAACAACTTACATATTTTTTAACAATTTTTATAAATCAAAATATTCATTATATGTACCTACTTAAGTATATTGAAAAACTGGTTACAATAGTTTATAAAAAGTTAATATTATTTTAAATTCAACCAATGAATCTTAGTAATGGTAATAAATAATAATACATTTTTTTATTTCTCAAGCCTTAAGTATAATATAACTCTAATATAATATATCTAAATCATAGTCATATATCTAAATAATAGAATTTAAAAACACAGTGAAAAAAATAATTGCTAAAATATATAATCCCAGTGGCCCCAAGACATAGTAGATATTTTATTTTTTAATATTACGCGTTTGTCATCATTACCTGACAAAGCTATCTTGTTCTGTTCTTGGGTAAATATTTCATGCTTTAAGGATTTAAAAATTATGTTTTTCTTTCTTAAAAAAGTATTTTTGTTTAATACGTTATTGTAATCTTCGAAATGTACGTTTTTCAAAACCTGTTTCTGTATACCTTTAGCCCTTTTTAACTCCTCTTGTACTGTTTTTATACAGTATAATTTTGATCGTAAACCAACAAATTCAGAAATTAAATTTCCACCTAGTTCATCTTTGAAAAGACCTGGTACTTTTTTGTTAAGACCAGGTATACCGTAGCAGTTATTTAATGGATAATTACTAGTATCAAAATATCTAAGGAAATTCAACTTTAAATCTGTATAAAAATCTTTGCTTTCTATTGAATAAAGAAAACTGTCAGTATCCGTATAACAAAGCTTTAATTTTTCCCGATAAAAAGGTTTCATAATAGAGTAATGAAAATCAAACATATGACTTTTGGATATTTCTAATACAGAAAAGCCAATATATATGGGTTTGTCTAAAGTAATTGTCTCGGGTTTCATTTGAACAGCTATAAAATTTTCTGTAAAAATAGTAGCACTATGGAAATTTGGTCGAGCTATTAGTTGCTCAGCACCGAAACTTTTCTTTGTTATATTCTTTTCATCATTCCACTTATTAACCAACTTCACGCTGACCCTTTTCTCGGTGTCTTCTAGTGTTTTACCAAATATACTATTATTTAAAAGTTTGAAGAAATCTTGTTCAAATATAGATTTGGCCTTTTTTCGTAACTCAGTGTTCATATCAATGTACTGTTTTAAGTATGGACTCTGATTGAATTGAATTACTCTATGTATTTTTTTTAGCAATAAACCATGTTTTAGACATGTTTTCAGATGGGAAAAATGAATGACATACAAAAACTTATCGTATAAGTTTGGTATCAATTTCGAAGTTTTAGATCCTGGAGGAGCAAATTTTTGAGCACAGAATGGAAAATCGTTATGATAATTATGCAAATGGAAAGGATATTCTAAGTCTACTTCGAGTATATAGCCAATGTCCCCGTCAATGGGTATATTATGAAAATCAATTTTTGAAATTTCTAGTTCACTTAATAACTTAAAATTTGAATGAGGTAAATAAGCGCACATAGCATAACCATAAAGATTATTACAATCAATATAAACAAGGAAGTTATCACTTTTTGCGGGGTCATAAGTTTGTAAGTACTTGTTATTGGCTTTCGAATATCTTGTAGAACATAAACATATACCACCGCGTATGCCTTTTTGTATCATTCTTATTATTTCCAAATCATTTATTAATTCTAATTTAACATCTGTTTTTAATAGCATAGCGTCAAAACTTAGGCTAGGTGCTGTTAAGTAAAAAGAAGGATCCAGTTTATAATTCGTCTTACACGTTTTTCGAAAACTTTCGAAGACGTCCGCTAGTAAGAGTACATCTGACTTAAGATATAAATCAGTGTATTCTCCAAGGCTCCGTAATTCAAAGGTTTGCCATACTCTTTTTGCGTGTTCATAATCTACTATTGATACGTTGCAATTGTGCAATTTACTAAAAAAGCATTTATAAGGAGGTATTTCTTCTTCATCATAAGAACTCCAAGTAGTGACGTATTCGTAAGGATAAACCCCTTTACGTCTAAGTAAATTAAAATGTTCCTGAGAAGGAAAAAAAAAAGATAGATGTTTAAAATCATTTGTATTTAAATTTGCAACTAGCTTCTCTAGGCTTGTGCCTAAAAATTTAAAAGAATCGACAAAACGAACAGGTATGATAGCTTCGTTACTAATTCGAAAAAATTTGGTAAACGATATGTAATTTTCTTTATTTTTTGCAATCACTTGTATCCTACCTGATAATTCTCCTAACTGTCGTATGAAAAGATGACTGTCGTAACCAGCTAAATTATGAAAAAATATGGGAACGAACTTAGGCAAACAATATTTTATATTACAATAAGAATGAGCTGCACCACGATATCGTCCAGTAAGATGACAGTGATCTTTTACTTTGTCGTCAAATAATATTTTGTTACAAAGATAACAGTTTTTAGCTTGAGCAAAATTGGTTCTATCTTTATCTGTTAAGAACATAGGGATCGATGAATGCAAAATATTATAAATTACAGTTATATCAGATAGAAGGTTATCAAAAAATTTATTCACACAGTCAGGTCCTCGATAAGACACATATTTATTAAGGGAGCTGTCGTAGGAGCATACAACGTAGTAAGCAAATGCAGCTGGTACATGCTTTTGCGTAATCGTTGTGCAACTTGTTTCAGAATTTGGTTCAACTGGCTCTAACAAAGATTCAAAGTCTGCGTATAAAACGAAAGGCATGTCTTGCATGCGTTCATAATGTTCAAATTGTATTCGAGTTCCTTGATTAGGTAAAATTGTTGCTACACCACTGCAAACGTGGGCTTCGAGTTTAAGATTGTTATCAAAAAATATCATACAATCCTCACATAAAAATATTTTGGAATGATGTTTAGTTAACTGCTTGCGAAGTAATTTAGCTAAATCTTTAATTAGACAGTAATGCGTACGTTTTCCATTTTCGAGAAAAAGCATGTTGACGTGATGTCTTTTACGTAATTCGCATTTGTACAGAGGTCCAACAACCTTACTGCTATTTTTAAGGCCATAAACATTAATACTTATGTTGGGATTATTCTTTTCAAAAATTCTTATATCTGTGAACCCTACTGGAAATGTCATATTTTTAACTTTAAGTACACTTTCAAAATGCGGATATGCGGTGGTTCGATTTGCGTTATTTTTTGCAGGAAAAAGTGATGCCATGACACACCATAAAAAGCAGTAATCATCCGAATTTTTAATGTTGATACATGCACGTTTGTTTTTTATAGCGTTAGGTAAATCTAAGTAACCTGAGGCTCTCAACGGGTTATATTTGTTTATATTTACTTCTAGATACAAGCTTCGTAAGTAAGCCCAACCACTATCTCTTTCCTCAAATTCTTCAACTTTTTTACAAATTTTATGGCTAATGTTTGTATACATAGCATCAAAATTATAACTTTTATGTAAGATAATGTTTTCAGTAGCAAAAGATTTCGTTGAAATCGAGTCATCCTTATGCAGAAAAAATTCAGAAAACAATTCGAAATTTACTTTAAGGTTTGTATAAGCCTCAATTCGGGCTGAGAGTAAAAGTTTCACGCGGAGGCGCAATTGCGATAAAAAATCTGCAGGAGCAAACACATGCATACGTTCTTCAGCGTCCTCGCATTGAACACGGTACGACGCTATGCGACCGCGAAGAGCGCTATGCACTTGTTCGATACCCTCGCTCTCAATTACAGAACTATTATTTTTGTGTAAAATACTTTTTAAATGAGCAGAGAAAGCATTATTTTTAACGGATAAGTTGCAAGTTGAACAGAATATAGTCTTAACCATTATGATTTTGTTTTCACTGTGTTAAAAAATTACAAGAGGTTAAAGTAGTTTTTAAGTAAAATGTATAAAACCTAACACACATATAATATATAAGTAAAACTAGTTAAGTCAAAATTTACCGAAGAGAGTGTAACTAGTTAATATGTAGTACCTAGCTGACTGTGACTATTTTTTCTTTTTATCACTAAAGAATACCCCCTCTTCAGTAAATTTTGATTTGGCTAATTTTATGAATTTTTTTATAGTCAACAATTCAGGAGACTCAGCTTCGCCTTGTAGTCGAACCCAAATTATTGCCTTTTCACACCTTTCAAGACCGGTGAGGCTACGCACCTCCTCAGCGTCGTAGAGACGCAGCTCCGCCACCAGTTCACCGTCGAGCTTCGCAGTCCGACGCGTTACCCCGCCTGGTACTCGTCGCGTTAGTACACTGTCGAAGGTCTGGTCTGTCTTGCGTGGAGGCGGCGAAACTTCGTTATCTGACTCTGAATCATTTAACCAGTCTAAAGCGGAGCTAGACCCTTCTTGTTTTTTCACAATCGTTGTTGAAGTCTTAGGCACCGACGACGAGTACAGGCATTTCTTCTTAGAGCTAGAAAGATAAGAAATGTAATTAAAAACTAATTATTAATATTGACGATATACGAAATAACATAAAATATATTAACAGGTTTTAAAAGTAATCAACGCAAATTACCTTATGCTTTCGTTGTCCGAGTCAAATGAATTGGCTAACACACAGCTTTTCTTGGCAGAGCGTTTAACTTGCTTGCTTTCAGACCTAAAATAACAATAAATATTAGTGACATTAACATTTAACATATGACAGTAAATACTAGTACGATTAAATAATAACATTTGCTGGTCTAGGTCACTGCTCCTCTACAGACCTTCTTTAATAACTTCTTTACACATAGAGAGAGATCCGTGCTTCGGAAGGCATGTTAAGCCGTTGGTCCCGGATGTTGTCGTAAGATGACAGTCGTTAAAACCCACCGACCCGCATTGGACCAGCGTGGTGGGTTATGGCTTAATATCCCCGTGCTATTATTCACGTGGGAGGTCTCTGCCCAGCAGTGGGACGTTTATAGGCTGATGATGATGATGATGATGACATAGAGAGAACGGACCATAGCCCACCACGCACACCCACTGCGGTTTGGCGGTGCTAACGGTTGCAGATGCAGAAGGGATCAACCGTTGACATACCTTACAAAACATATACGAAGTCGAGCAAACACAACATTGCTAATAGAAAAATAAAAATATTTAAAACTTACGAACATTGTTTCGGTGTATATCTTCTGGATGATTCTCGTAGCGATTTCAGAGTACCGAAGCACTAAATATTAAAAACTTAGGCGTAGCTTAGGCGTACTAGTGGTCGATCTGACTTAGGAAGCACTGATACGACAACTACCATTTTTCGGGTATTTATTGGAGAAAAGTGTTTAACAGCAATTTTACTAAGCAGGAGTGATCAACTTTTTTTTTTTTTTTTTGCTTGTATACAATTAAACTATTAGTGCTAGTTTTTACTTTCAAGAATAACACCGTATGTAAAAACTGTTAATTCCAAATTTTTTTTTTATTATTATTGCTTTTATTACAAACCAAATAGGTACATATTGGGCTTATTATAAACACATACATTATCTAAGTAAAGCAAGCTTAATCGGTAGCGTAACCTTCTGTACTACAAACCGTTACCTATACGATGTACACATAAATGCTTGCATTCATCAAACCATTAGCCTGAGCCTTTTTCGCGTTATAGTCAAGTACCTACCTAACCACTACATTAGCTGTTATATTTTAACGAGTGTACGTTTAAGCAAAAGTAATTAAATAAGTATTACAATGTTATAAATAAATATGTGTTATTAGTAGCAAGAAAGGAAGTAATTACAAAATTGAAGCAATGTTTGTAACCTCTGTTTTTTTTTAAATTTTAAGCAAAATATTTAGTTTATCGATTAGTGCGAAAACTTGCAGCGAAAGTATTTTACATTTCCTGTGTAATTGCTAACCTTTCGATAAAGCGCTGACGACGATTGTCCGGATGTGCAACATTAGGACTGTTTTCACTAAGCATGAAATTTACTATTACATTTCATCTCATGATCGTCTTAACGAGAGTTTCATAACCACCACAATCACAGATCGAGTTCACCACTAGGTACCTCATCGAGTTCCTCACACTCTAACCCTGTCATTAATAAACGTTGATTAAAGTTACACTTAGGATTAAATTGACGCTGTCTCTATCTGTCTTCTTTAACAAAAACGAGACAGCGTCACTTTAAACCGAGGTGTAACATTTGGCCATTTTTATTAATGAGACGGTAAAAGTTAAACATTTTGATGTACGTACTAAATTAAACAAATGTCTCGGTATGTTACAAGTTAGCCGCTCGGATATCGAGAGACGCGGGTTCGATTACCGTGAGGCAGTCTATTTTTATAACTTCGGTGTTTATGTACTCATATTATTCCCACAATAATTAAATCTAACCATATTTAGTGGGTACGTATTCAAATCGACATTTGCTTTATAAGTTAAACCATAATTTGAAAGGTACTGTTATGAAAATCCTATCTGATCACTTGTTGCTAAACGTGACTTCAGCATGACGTAATTAATTGTTACTTGTTGCTCTGTCTATCCCACTTGTGGGAATACGCCGTGATGTTTGTGTTTGTATGTATTATGAAAATGTATGTTTAATGCGTTTGTCAATTAAAACAGTATAGACTTAGCTTTATCTTTCTAATTGTGTTTATGTTAAAGGTTATTCCCATTCTCCCACAACAAAATGGCCCAAAGTCCTCCCCAGAAAAAATACAAATATATTAATTTTCATGCTCCTCCGTGATAAAAAATGGTCATCATCATCATCATCATCCAAAAGACGTTCACTGCTGGACAAAGACCTCCCCCAAGGATCCCCACCACGTCCGGTCCTGCGCCGCACGCATCCAGCTGCTACCTGCAATCTTCACCAGATCGTCGGACCACCTTGTTGGAGGCCTGCCCACACTGCGTCTTCCGGTGCGCGGTTGCCACTCCGATCTGCCCCAACGGCCGTCGGTTCTTCGAGCGATATGCCCTGCCCACTGCCACTTATGTTTAGCAATTCTTCGGGCTATATCGGCTGCCTTAGTTCGTCTACGGATCCCCTCATTTCTGATTCGATAATATCTTTTATAATATTTGGTCTTTGGAGGAGTATAGGAATTGATGTATGGATTTCTTATATTTTCCAAACAAATTTTTGATGGCGCTTGGGAATAACCCGTATTAAAATTGTTTTCGTTAGCATTGAAACGGGAAGTTTCAAAGTCGAACTCGTAGTTAATGTATGTGTGTGTGTTTGTGTGTGTGTGTAGTGATTGCATACGTTGTTGTTTGCGGGATTGATATAAATAAGGTAACTAACAATTCCCTGCACAGTTGTCTGCATTGACTTAGATCAAAAAATACAAGTGTTTTTTTTATGAGAACCTTGAAAATGTGTTGAGTAGATCAGAGTCGACAATGACAATTGGCAACTGATTCTAATCAAAATACACAAGTGTTTTCCTTGGATCGAGGTTGAGGTGTTTCGGCATAAAACCTTTTCTTCCAATTGTTGAAAACCTTGAAAATGTGTAGAGTAGATCGGAGTCACCGTATACTGAAATGAAGTTTGGTTTAAAAACACAAGTGTTTTCCTATGGGTCGAGGTTCAACTTTAGCAAATGTTATTCATAGTTCAACTTATTCGGGGATCCAGTCCTGGGAGACCAGGAAGCCCCATCCAGCTTAAGTTGTGCTGTAATTCCATATTGTTAAAAACCTTCGCATTCATTAGACGAAATCCTTGAAAATGTGTTAAGTAGATCGAAGTCGTTGTATACAGAAATTAAACTATTACATACTGGATTCTGATCAAAATACATAAGTGTTTTCCTATGGGTCGAGGTACTACTTTGATAAATGTTATTCATAGCACTAACTTATTCGGGGATCCAGTCCTGGGAGACCAGGAAGCCCCATCCAGTTTAAGTTGTGCTGTTATTCCATATTGTCAAAAACCTTCGCATTCAGTAGACGAAATCCTTGAAAATGTGTTTAGTAGATCGAAGTCGTTGTATACAGAAATTGAAATATGAATTCGATTAAAATACACAAGTGTTTTCTTATGGGTCAGGAATAAAATTTGACAAATGCAACTATATGATACACCTTGGAGCGTGGTGGCAAATAAAAACCGTATATGACGGATACTTAAGTTTAATAATGTGATCTCAATGATGAATCGAAACTATATTACAAAATGGCATTATAAACAATATAGAATAAATTGACCAAGCGCCTTCGGAAAGACTGAGGAGCGTAGCTGTTAATGGTATATTGCTATTTTAATCGTGTAGGCGCTTACGTCTAAACAACACTTATTCCGTACTGAGAGTTCACTAAGTCACATTCATTTATAGTTGTGCTGTAATTCCATATTGTCAAAAGCTCCTGCATCCTATGAACGAAAGACCTTGAAAATGTGTAAAGTAGATCGCAGTCGTTGTATGGGATTCTAGATCACGAGAAGTCGATTAGACAATCTAAAACACGAGAAGTCGATTGGACAATCTAAATCACTTTTTGACGTTGACTGAGCGAGTGGCAGTGATTTTCAAAAGTAATATTGGGACATTCTAGATCACTTTTAACGACATTGATCGAACGTCAGTGAGATCAATGGAGTGAAAAGTGATCTAGAATGCCCAATATTACACTACTTGCGCATTATCGGCAATGCGGAGGTCACTAAAACTCTCGAGCCTTTGCAATTGCGTAGAGATATTGCGTCACTCAGCGTCTTTTACCGTTTATACCATGGCGAGTGCTCTGAAGAACTCTTTGACCTCATCCCTCCTTCTCCCTTCCTCCATAGGAGTACGCGTGCTGCTCTCTGGAGTCACCAATTTACAGTCTCTAACATTCCATCACGCACAAAGAAATTTGGTGACTCGTTTCTTTGCCGCACTTCCAAAAGATGGAATAGTCTACCAGCACACGTATTCCCTCCTACCTATGACATAGGGTCCTTCAAGCACTTTGTGGGCCGGCAGAGTGAGGATGACTGATGCTACGTCTCTGACGCTGCACCAGTTGTCCTCGCTCCTGGACCTCATTTCAGTGAGGTCATTTGCCGGGCTTAGTATAATAAAATAAAAAAGACCTGTAACGAGGCAGCTAAAGCCTTGTTGCTTTTCTGACCTCTTTTCCGAATAACATTCTTTTATATCTAGTTTTAAATTTAAAATTAAAATATTTACTTGCATTCTGTGTCTAGCCTCTGTTTTCATGTAAATTCAGTTCAGATTCATCCGCATAGCTAGAAAGAGCTCCTCCTATTTATTGTTATCCTACCAAGTTATTATTATTTGTGAATAGTACGTTATTTAAACTAGGCAGTGTTCCAGGCATACGTCCTGTTGATATTAATAATAACCTCAATCTACATAATATTGTACCTAGTTCCAGTGTATAAGTGTATTACACAATTTAAGTGTTACTTAAATTGTGCTTCACAACTAACCTTTCTATTACTTTATTAAACTTCTAAACTCATCGTGCTTTTATCTTCATAAAACTCCTTATCTCATCGTGTAGTGACACGAACGGGGAGTGCCCCGTTCCTCCGCAACGTGACAGACCTGTACTTAAATGACCTAGGTGAGACTGACTGGTTTCGATTTAGATGCCCGAGAGCACAAAATTTTTTTAAGTCAATCTTATCCCCAATAATAGCACAACAACGCTAAAACAGCTCTTTTATTTTAAGTAATAAAATACAAATTTCTACTTACATAAATCATAGCGTAGGAGTTGGACATCATAGCAAAGAACAGATTCAGGAGCACGATGACGTTGATGACCGAGTAGGAGCCAAACATGAGCAGGCCCCAGAAGCGGGTGTAACTTTTGATGCCAGAAAGTTCTATGTTGCTCTCATAGCGATGAACAGATTCAGGAGCACAATGATGTTGATGACAGAGTAGGAGCTAATCTAAATTGATCTTTACCCAATAGTGATTAGATACATATTCTAACTCACGTCAATCATAGCGTAAGAGTTGGACATCATAGCGATGAGCAGATTCAGGAGCACGATGACGTTGATGACCGAGTAGGAGCCGAACATGAGCAGGCCCCAGAAGCGGGTGTAACTCTTGATGCCTGCCAGCTCGAAGTTCTCCAAGCCAACCATGCCGAAGGACGCCCAGAACAAGGATTGGGAGGCTTCGAAGACGCTGTTGGAAAATTAAATTTAATGAATTACCATAACACACGTTAAATAAAGACATACAGGGTCGTTTTACTATAAACAACATTATCTAATACTGATGTTTTAATTCTGGACACTTTCGTCCTTTCCAACATAACCGTGCACATGTAATTTTAAAAGAATAATTACGTACCTGTGCCCAACGAGCTTCTACCTTGGAAAGGAAACGCGAGTGTTGTTGGTGAAATAGGTTTGCTAAATAGGTAGTCAAATATATTTCAATACAACATCTATTTATTTCAAGCCAAATCTAAACATTGATTAGCAAATAGAAAAATATTATACAAATATATTATCACAAAATAAATAGTTCAAAATATAATTCGAATTATTACAATTTATTCTATATTGCGTCTTTATGTAACTTGGTCTAAGAAGACATTAGTGCTTTACGGAAAACTATCTAGATATGGTCTAAAAAACACTTAGCAGGGTTAGAAGCAATTCCATTCAATATGCGTGATAGTCCATAGTCTCCCTTAGTGTCATGCAGTCTACTTCGTCTATCTTTAAAGTATTCATTTTCACATTAATGTCCTCTTCCAATTGAATCTGTGTTTGCAAGAGATAACGAAGTGAAGACGAAGCTTCATGTAGCATTTGCTGAAGTTGCACAGTGCTTTGTCTGATCATTTCACACTCGTAATACAACGATTGGCCAGGTGGATCCTTGACCAGTTCAGCGCCAGTTCTGTTGGCTCGTCTCCCAAGTCTCGTATGAGCTAACGCCATATGCCCTTCCTTGTCAGTCAAAGCCTTCTGCAGCTGCAAAATATTGTCTTGCATATCAGCAATTTTCTGTGTCGTGTCATGATGCATATCTTCCAGTTTGGCTTTCGCAAGTTTCGTCTCCTTGATTCTCTCATTGAACTCGTGATTGCATTTTTTATAAGTCACCCAGAGATCGTCTATAACTTGCTTCAGAATCGTATCGACGAACATCTTGATCGGTCTGGCACTGGTCACCTCTCTTGCCGCTAGCTGTATGTTCTTTGCTGAATATGAGTTGTACTCTTCAGCAGATATGTTTGCTGGGTCAAGATTGGCGTAACCTTCATAAATTGAAAGACATAGATTCGTAGGGTTGAGTGACAGATTTCCCTTGTCAACATCAATAGCCGCCTGTTTGTATTGCAAGTCTCTGTCTAACAGGTAACGAGTGGAGCGCAAGCGTCGCATTTGTTCATTCAATTGTTCCAAAACGCGTTTCAGAAGACTTTGCCCTCCAAGAATAGCCGTAATCTCCTGTTGTAAGGCATGTTCCACCTCATCTACGACCAAGTCAATGCCAACTCGTCCGTCCCTCAGCATAAGGCACTTTCGGCAAATGTTAAGAGCGTTACATTGCAAAGAGCTGAGGCAATCTTGGAGACGAGTTTTGTAGACCCCCAGGGCTTCCAGCTCGATGCAGATTTCCCTCCGTTGTATCTGCAACTCGTTCTTGTTGAACTCAATATCGCCAATGCGTTCCTCGAGACGCCTGTCCGTGGTAGACTTCATCACGCTGACTCTCTCTGCGGTCTCTGTGCGGACTCTTTCGGATTCTCCCAGTACCAGGTCGGCGAGTTGCTGCTGGTCCTCCGTGTTCCGGCATCGCTGGTCGTTGCTGAGCTTCCATTCGGCGATCGTGAACTTGGCAGACCTCGGTGGCATGCATACTAGTGCCTGCTCCGCCAACCTGGTTGTTGCAATCGGGGCACCGATCACTTGCCGCACCCCAAATTGCTGTTCCCCCATTTTAATTAGTAAGACTAAACTATTTTAACTACAGAATTTATACGTGTGATTGTGTTATGTTTGATGCTTTGATACTGTCGTTTGACAATTTACGATACACGTAACGGTCGCTATGGAAACGAGTTAAAACTAATGGGTGGCTATGGGAGCGAGCGTAAAGTTCGACCAAACGAAACAGGTTTTAACTATGCGTGTCATAAACTTTTTTCATCGTTTTTTTTTAACAAGCTGCATATTTAAGTAAAAATGAGCTATCTTTGTAACTATACAGGGACTTAGCGTTACTTTATCTTTTAATGTAGCCATTTAAAAGTTCTCGTAGCTTACGACTTACTTTCCGAAACTCCTCCATTTCATACAAGAGTCACCAGCGTTGTCCCAGTCAGGCAACCCGCCAGGTAAAACGTAACACTTTCTTTTTTCGAGGTCAGCGAAGTACCATAGCAGCTGGTTTAGACCTGATATTACGATATGAAGTTGCGGTTTAACTATTGCAGAGTTCGTTCCATCAAACATCTTAAGATTAGTTCCTTCATTCGTTGTATATACAATAATATGTATGTTATATGAGTATGACATATCCTCACGGACCAGGGCCAGATCTGATTGTTTTTTAACTAACCTAAGAGGGAGATCGTCAAAATTTAAAACAAGCCGTAAGTAATCAGTTTTTACAAACTTACAAAATTCATCTATGTTTTTGTGTAAATTTTATTAAAAAATCCAACAAGATTATCACGATGACAACAATAGTCGTAAACAATGATACTCTACATATTTTAAAGGATTTCGAAGTTGGATGTTTCCATGTTTTACAGCGTTTTTTGATTACGTCGATAATAGTGTACCTATGGTTTATATGCTTATTTAACTTTTCATATCATTTGTTATGAAATCATTAGTAGATATTCTAAGAATTACATTATAAGTATATTATTCTGGTACTTAATAGTAAATTTTTGGGCAATTGGTTTTACCGGAATTTGATACAGACCCCTATAAATAGGAATTGAACATTAATCCTTTCGTTGAAAACGAAAACAAGCACCCATGGCTTATGTTTACGAGTAACATAAACAGCGTTACGCTTCGACATAGCAACGTATCCGATTCGATGCGTTTAAAACCCTTCTTAATTACCTTCAGTACAAGGAGGGTTGCATATACGATAGCTTTCGCAATCCACGTGTGTCTATTGATCGCGTTTGTGAGTGTTATGCGTTGTGCTATTTCAAGGCGAGTTAATCATTGTAATATAATATTACCCAAATATTATTATTATACTCTTTATTCAACATATATCTTAAGAATTTTTTTTACAATATTTTATAAAAAACATATTTACAATATAAAATATTATAAAAAACTTCACCTAGGTTGCCACCGGCAGCGGGGATAGACCCAAGCTATCGGTGGTTAGGGCTGCAGAGTGAGGAACCTCCTGACAATACGTGCCGTGTCAAGGAGTACTGCCTTTTGCATCTGACCCTTAACCCAACTTTTCAGCGAGAGCCTCTCTAGGTGTTGATCGAGGCTCTTCGCTATAAGGCCGTGTGCCGAAACGACTATCGGTACAATAAAGTTGAATCCACTAATAGTTATTATTATTATTATTATCAGCCTGTATATTATACTCATTAATGTAATTAATGGTAATAGGTATATAATGCAATAGTTGTTCTTTAACCCTTTAACGGGCACAGGGTGTTAAAAATATTAATTGGTTTTTGTACAAAGCATATGGTAGCAATATGCATTACACTGTCTTATAAAGGGTCAATAGGAGGGTCCATTAAGTAAGTGCATAGAACAACTAATACAGGGTTTAACAAAATCAATAAGCGAACGTTTAAGTGCGGTATCTATACATCATTCTGAATACAATGACAAAAAATGTGCTCAAGTTTTATAGTGATTTTTCAAAGTTATGTTTTCTAACAAACTAAATCAATTAAAATAATGCACATCATGAAACATGCTATATCTTTACTAACACGCACGCAAGCGTCTATAAAAAGATAAGTAGTGTACAGAGATACACGTATCTCAATATCAACAATAAGTGTAACAAAAGGTAACAAGGCCCGCGCGACCGGGTGCGTTATTCCGAAAAAAATGCTTCTCAGAAAAGGATTTCTGTTGACTGTTAAAAAAAAATAACCACAAAATGCAAGGTGATCGCTCCGTTCCGCTTAGCAATCACCTTACATTTCTAACCTCACCTGGACCTACAGAGGTACAGACCTATTTACCTAACCAACACTATTTTTGTTCAGTTCAGTTGACAAATAATAAATTACTTTAAAAGATGTTAAAGTTTGAATTTACTTAATAAATTAGGGCTTTCAACTCTACAGCGTTATCTTCGTAATGCCGAAAGAAAGTTATGTCGATACATTTTAGTGCATTTGAAATTAGGGATTCTAAAATTATGGTTTTAAATTTTTAGGCTAAATTATAATAGTGCGAAAACAACTGTTACTTATTAATTGTTCGTTAAAAGTTTAGGCCAACAATAGTTCGGCCATCTGAAGTTAAAACTAAAAATTTTGGGCGACTCGAGGGGCACCCATTTTAAGGAAAGTGCATAGAACAACTATTTGTATAAGAGTAACTTTTAAATTAACCCCTCAAGCCCCAAGCGGCCATATTTGACCGCACCTAAAAAACTCGCTATTCCGTCAATCCCCAAGCGGCCATATATGGCCGCGCTGGCCGCGCTCTCCACTTGACTTTGTACCGTGTTTTGATACACTTAGAGACTACTTTAGTGTGAACAAGGTCAATGATTTCGGTTCTGTGATACTTTTTAGGCATCGTGAATGCAAAATTTAACATGAACTGCGTTCAATTTTTTTTTAATTATTGTTTTCCATTTCCGCAAATTTAAATTCCCGCCAAATCGCACCTGCTGTCAAAATTTTTTGACATTTCGTTGCCAAGACTGAGAGGTATGGCCCAGGTGCGGGGCTATTACAAAACATCCAGTATTTATGAATACTTGTGGTCGATAATGCCGCTCTTTTTTTTTTAAAGAGTATTATTAATGCGCATTTAACACATAATAGTCTTGTTATCCCACCCTGTTATCTCAAATGACTGTGTACTGTGTAGAAAAAGGTTCACGTCTGTAATCTTACGGAACTATGGGGATTGAACAACGATTTCAACCTGAGCATCTATCCGTTTGGCTACCGACGACGCCTAAACGTTAGCCATCAAAAGCGATGTCGTATATACGAAAAGACCAAATGAATGAATAAAACATTATAAATCACTCACCGCATGCAAAAGCGAAGAGCACCAAACTATAGATGAAGAAGAACTTGACGATGTCGATGACCATCCGGCCGAGGGAGATCTGCAGCGGTCCAAGGTGAGGGTTGATGGAGAACAGGTGGACCAGCTTCAAGGCACTAGTGGAATTTCACATTTATACATACATATGGTGTTTTTTATCATGTTTTTGTTTTCCCTCATTTTCTTATTAGTTTAGTCAAGTTTAATTTTAATTGTACTGTTGTCTGACGAAAGCTTAAAGCATTCAACGACGAAAGTCGCGTAAATAGACTCTGACAACTTTTGACAATAGATTGTTGAAGACAGGCCTAGCCTTGGTAGAGATCTTTGTCTCTCTCATCGACACAACCTTAGCATGTATAAATTTCATTTGTAATTTGATAGTGCTTTGTCTTTTATGTTATTGTTGTTAAATAAACTTATTTTATTTATTTATTTATTTATATATAGGTACTCGTACATAAAATCAGTACAATTATCCCCGAATGGTTAGTCAGACACCAGGCAATGAGGACAGCGAAAGCAGTCCACTTCCACAGTCCATGGCACACCAAATGTTAACTGCACATGTGTTTAGCGTAACAGGTGGTGAGTGAGCCCAACCGCTCTATGCTGTTGGAAGGTTTTATTCAATTTGTTTTCTACTGCGGGGAAGAGCTTGGCCTTTAACTCACCTGATGGTAAGTGACGATATGGCCAAAGGTGGAAGCGCGCTTCACCCGAAATCCTCAACCACTGGAGAACACTCGCTATCTTATCTCTAAACTGCCAGAACACAACAATGCCATTAACATTATTGATATTGAGACAGACTTAGATAAAATGGTTAGAGGTAGGTAGTACGCGTGCGTTGACGATCATAAACGTTACTTATGTTCTCATGCTTCTTTTTATATAATTTAAACTTCTATGCCCTGTAATTTCACTGGATTCAGTAGTATCTCAAACGAAACACTGCAATGCAAATCAATGTGGGATAAAAATAGGTAGGTAAGTACTGTGTTCCGATTTGAAGGTAGACAAGATCCAGTAAAATTACAGGACGTAGAGGCAGACTAACTTAATGGATTATTATCAAAGAAAAAATTTATATTTTTATTTGTTTATCCTAATTAACGCCGGACTTGCATATATTTGGCTGGACATGACTTTAAAAATCCGAAAAAATCCGGACCTGGCAACCCTAGTTGGGTGGAACCCAAACGGTAGTGACTTGTTCACTTTTATAACTAACCTAAAAATGTTAGCAGCCGCGAACAGCCCTTCAGCAATGAGCTGCGGGTCGAAGTCGTCCCAGTGCTCCCTTGGTATGAACTTGGTCTGAGGGTCGCGGCTGATCTCCGTGATCTGTTGCCAGTAAGCCGCGAACCTCAGCAGTAGCACCGCCGCGTATAAGAAGTTTCGTGTGAAGTCGATGAAGTTCCACATGTTGCGGAGGTAGGAGCGGATGCCTTCGATGTAGATCTCTTGGGTCTCCTCCCATATGAAACCTGTATGGATGGATTGATTCATTTTATTCGTTAGTAAAGTACAGATACAGACTGCATACTATCCCACTGCAGGGCAAAGGGTCCGTCATTGAAATCAAGTCATCGCTACAATTGATGGCTATTGGCTTCATGACCATCGTTTGCCAAATGCGGGTTGGGCTCGCCAACGCTCGGATTGGATCGAAAAATCCGATGACACCCTTTGCCCGACCTTGTAATTGAACCTGGAACTTTCGGATATAACCTGCAAACCTAGAACTCGGCCACTGAGGCAGAGAGTATACTGAGGCGTATTCAAGACGATGCGTGAGTAAAATCAATATAATAGTCATAATAGTGTTTTAAAATCAAAAAGAACGAGTTCTAGGTTGGTAAATTTCGTTTATTTTTGTTAGGTATCCTTCTAAACTTATTTAAAGCTTTCATTAGTAAACATCAGTACAATAATAAAAGTGTATTCAAAGTCTGTAGATATAATTCTTCTACAACATTCGTGACAAACAAAACATCCACCGTTGAAAGCCTATCCAGCATTTATTGTCAATTACACTTTACCATTAATTCCACACACGTTCTGAAACGTTGAACCACCCAATGTTTTATTCAAACCATTAAAGAATACGCGCTGAAAGCTATTATCTCTCAATCCAAAAACAAACTGCAGTTTAGGTATACAAGGTGATAAAGGTGTTCATAAACCATGCTTGCATGCCGTGGCAGCCTTTAAGTTAGACGACATATATAGCTTTATATCCGTATTTGTAATTTTTATATTTATTTTTGATTGATTTTGTGTTTGTCTTGTTGGTTGTCCTAATAAACAAAATAAAATAAATAAAAATAAAAAGAGACGCGGTCAGTATGGGAAAGTCGGAAGCTCATGATCAGCCTAAGCTTCGTGTTAAAGATAAAGATAAAGATATTTTTATTTGCAAATATGGGTAGGTACATGATTGGTGGTACAGAAAAATTAAATTGATTCAGCCATATTTTACCACTAGGCATGCAAAAATATGTTAAACATAATTAAATTATTATAAATTCTAATTTATTATATTAATAAGATAACTAATCAATTATTAATTGTTTTTCATTCAGGAATTCACTTACACTATAATATGCTCTACCTGCTAATAAAATTCGAAGTTTATGCTTAAATTTCAATAGAAGCAATTCCTTCCAGCATTTGGGTATTTTATTATAAATATCTGGAGCCATGCAATAGACACTTTTGCGCATAAATGCTGTCTTAGCTTGAAGTCGACATAGTAGACTATTGTCGCGCCTATTCCGTGGGACTACGTCGGCTAGGCGTTCAAAACGACTTGGGTTAGACATTACAAACACAGCTACTTCTAGTATGTATAGACTTGGCAACGTTAATATTTTATATTGTTTGAAGTAAGGACCAGCTGCGTTCCTTTAAGCAGTAGTTATCAGTAGTTTTAAGCCTAAACATTGCTCATAAGCACCTTTTTTGTGCCTTGAATGCTGTTTCTTTTCCGGTCGATTTACCCCAAAATATAATAGTGTATCGTAAGTGTGATTCCACTATGCCGTAGTAGGCAGCAAGAAGTGCATCCAAGTATATTATTGGCGATAATGTATGCAGAGCGTATGCGGACTTACTAATTTTCTTGCATAAAGTATCGATGTGTGATTCCCAATTTAGCTTTTGATGTATTTCGAGTCCTAAAAATTTTGTATTTTCTACTTCTTCTATTCTATTATTAGCGTACTGAACTTTGAGGTCTGTGATAGGAATCCTCTGTCTAAAATGGATAACTTTTGTTTTTTTAAGTTAATTTTTAAATTGTTTTCATTTAACCAATTCACAACCAATTTCAAACTTTTATTAATATCAGTCTCATACGTCTCCATACTATCACAAGGTATTGTTATGGTGCTATCGTCTGCAAACAATGTTATTGGTTGTTCAATGCATTTCGGTAGGTCATTTATGTACAATATAAATACAAAGGGACCCAAATAAAACTTCACGTTCTGTTGATCGAAATTTGTCTTCCCGTTTGTTGTGTATTAATTTTGTTAATTTCAGTCATTTGTTTTCTGTTTTTTAAGTACGAATCGAGTAGATTAAGGACATTGCCTCTAATGCCGTTGGCTTCAAGTTTCGTTAAGGGTGTCGCATAATGCACGTAGTGAAATGCCTGGGTCATATCGCAAAATATGCTACACACAGGATTACGTTTATTTACATTATTAATGACATTGTACATAAAATCATATATGGCCATATTAATAGTCTTATGCATTCGGAATCCTTTTTGTTCCTCACACAGAATGTTATACTTTTCAATGAAATTGTTGAGTTCTTTATAGATACATTTTTCGAATATTTTAGAAAATACGGGAATCAGCGAGATTGGTCGGTAATTTTCCATAAGTTCTCTACTTCTTTCTTAAACAGAGGCTTTACGATTGATATTAAAGTGCGTCTGGGTAGATGCCTGCGCTGATACATAGGTTAATTAAATGACTTAAGTGGCCACATATTTCCATTGATACACATTTAAGAATTTTTGTACTGATACCATCATATCCTAGAGTTAGACTAAGTTAGTTAGTTAGTTGAGTTTAGACCTTCCGACAAAAACATACATACGTATATTACGCTAGTTTCTCAGAGCGTTAGGCAGGGACCATAGCTATTCATTTGCGAGGATCCTAACACACCCTTTTCTTCATAAACATCGGGCCATTCCTCCTCACTGGTCCAATGCGTGTTCCGCCCATCCAATTAATCGGCTTGCGAAAGTTGCTTAACTTGAAAGATCTCAATATGAAGGCACTAGTCGTTGCCCACTAATTAATACACTACAGGGTGCTAAGGTGAAGAATATTGATTCTTAAACAGTGTATTGACACTACAGAAGAAAATGTACATAATTTGTTGTTAATTGATCATTTTAAAATCGAAGTAAAAAGTAAATTCAAGAATGATGTGTCACTCCATAATGGAACACAAATTATACACCTTTACCTAATAATTAATGTCTAATAATGTTTATTGTTTGTTTTGCGTGAGTACCTGTTTAAATAAATAAATAGAGGATAATGGCAGAAATTTAGTACGTTGTATGTTCAAGGCTCAGCTTTGAAAGAAAGGCAATCTCACCCAATACGTAGACCACGACAACCAGTTCGAGGTAAGTGGGTCCGTTGCCTCGCTGCTTCAACAGCTCTTTCTCCAGCTCCTTCACCATCCACTCGGGGCCGAACAGCTGGATCACCTGTACCTCCGCCCTTTGTGATACCAATATCAGAATCACTGGAAAGTGGAAGTTCATTTGAGTCACTGCGGTGATTATCATCTTTCTCATCTCATTTAGGTATCTAACGCTTTTCCATTTAAATATACAAATAGTGTAAATGGCTAATTTCTAAGTGTGTTTGGTGGCCAAACTATTAGTAGGTAATACCGAAAAAAACTCAAAGAAGTCATGGGGTGGATTTTGGTGATAACTATAGTACCTTTAAATTGATCCATAATCGTTAGATTGCTGAAAAATCTATTTCTTATCTAAAAATTCTATTTTTCTAGTCAGAAATCAAACAATAAGTAAGGGAAATATTTTTTTCAAAAAGCTAATGATGCAGTTTTAGTTTTAAATAGAACTGAATATAAAGGCGATGACGCACACTTGAAAATATCTATATTAATGTACACCCTCATGCAAATATCAAGCAAATTATGCAACACTATTAAAACACTCGGTGCACCTACATAAGAAGAACAGGTAGCTAGAAGCGTGGATCAAGAATTTCATGAAAGGCTTCCTCATCAGCTTGCCAGTCGCACAGTTAGGTGCGATCATGTACAGCATGCAGTAGAAAGGAAACAGCAGGGCGACCCGGCATATGATCATTATCTTCTCCATGGAAGTTTTCCGACGAAATCCTGGTACACCCTCGTACCAGATTGCTGCTAGCAGTTGCTGGATGTTGGGATGGGCTACGAACTGTCAACACAAATGAATGTTATGTTGTGGTGTAAAAATACTATGAGACGACGATATAGGTACTAGGGGTATGTAACGCTGCTGTGTAAAGAAAATCATTAATGAGAATGAAATAAGTTTGTGATATTAAAATAACAAAAAAATGGGCTATAAAGATGCTAGTCATGTTCAAAGCATTAACATGATTGAAATATGACCTGTTATTGTTTTCCAAAAGTGCGCTCCATTTCACTGACAATGAGCAGCTAGTCACTTGCAGTATCTTTTAGTCTTGCAGTGTAGTGTTAGAACACGTTAGAATATACCTTTACTTTTTTTGTTTTTGATTTTATATTACTTCATTCAACTAAGTACATGATATTTTACTAACCGTTTTTTACAGTTTTCTCAATACATACCTTCTTCTGCTTAAAGTCAATGGCCTGTTCCAATCGGGCCAGCTTCATATGCTCGCCCTCCACGAAGGCTGGCTCATCCGGGTCGTGATTCAGGATGATGGCCAGCTCCTGACTGCTCCGGGACTGGTCCAGCAGGTCTACCGCGAACTTCTGCGCTTGACGACGAAGCTCTAGGTACTCTGCTTTGCTTTCCTACACAAATGTTTTATTATGAAACTCAAGAATACACCATGTTTTAGTATCACGAGTCTAAGGAGTTTCCTTTCCTTAAAAACTTTATAAGGAGGGGAAAGAGAGTTTATTTGAATAATGGATTCAGATTGACAATGTTTTTGTATAATAAAAGTTTTTTTCTTATGTGAATAGGTGGCAAACAATCAGGCAGGTCACCTAATGGAAAGTAAATACCGCCGCCCAGAACCAGAGGAGTCGCAGATACATTGCCGACCTTAAGAAAAGACTACCAGAAATTATTAATTTTAATTTTTCTTGATAAGTATTTTATTATTTTCAACAAGATGGTGCATTGTGAATTACACATACTCCTTCCTACCATCTTTTAGGAAGGAGTACTTGAGGAAGTAGTAGTAGAGGACGAATTGATAGGGGAGAGGGATGAGATGGTATGCAAAGTTAATGATGTTTGCTTAATGCTTATTATGCCATACTAGATAAGACAAGAGCATTTTAATAATAAAAAAAAAAATCAGCTAAATACGTAATAAAAATAAAGTTACAATGAGTGTAGTACCTGTTGTTTTAGTTTAATAGATTTATAGATCTTCCCAACCGTGTCGCGTATCGGTGAAAGAATACTACCAACCCCCTCTCTTCCCTCCTCCTCCTCCTCTCTGTCTTAAAAGGGGACTTACGAACTAAAGACTGCACATACATCCAACAGCATAGAGCGTCGATGAACTCATCACCTATCACGCTGAGCACATGTGCAGTTGTAATTTGGTGAAATGTTGACTATGGCAGTGGACTACTTCTGCGGTCCTTTTTGCCTAGTCTCTGACTAACCTTTTGGGGATTTATATCGTGAATCTATGTATGATGAAGATTAAATAAATACCTGTTCAGCGAACGCCAAGTTTCGCAGTTCCCATGACAGTTGGAAGGCAGTCAGAATAGGGTCGGTGGATGACAGAGCGATGAGAGATGGAGACGACAGCGCCCTATACTCATTCAGCCGCGCCAGAGAGTGACGGAGGGAGTCCTCCGTGGACTGGTGTATGCACTCCTCACAGCCACACCTTGTAAAAAGGAAGGAAAGAAATAAAAGAAAGGAAATTAAGCAATATTGTATAATTCGCCATATCGCGTAGCGGCTAAAATAATACTATTACCACCCACTCTCTTCCCTTGGGTGTTGTAAAAGGCGCGTAACGGACAAAAGACTGCACTGCACATACACCCAACAGCATAGAGCGGCGATGGACTCACCAACTGCCACGCTGAGCACATGTGCAGTTGCTGTTTGGTGAAACGTGGACTATTGCAGAGTACTGCTTTTGCGGTCCCCATTGCCTAGCCTCTAACTAACCCTTCGGGGATAATAGTAAATAAATGTGATTTGTACCTCAGGGGCCTGTCACCTCTTATTATTGTCAGTATTACTTTCGACTTCTTCCGCGTAAACAGCAGTATGCCTTGACCATGGTACCTCCACAAACTCAGCATGTACGTACCTGACATCATGCGGGTTGGGCACCGTGGCGCCACGGTCCAGCAGTATCTTCAGGATCTCGTAGTTGTTCTTGTGGGCAGCCAGCATCAGGGGAGTGATGTCCGGCGTGAACATCGCCGTGTTTGGATCCACTTTCTGCCAGCTCTGCGTGCGCGAGAACATAATTATTTGTTGTTAATAAAACTATTCTTACCGTTTCGTGTAGCGATGAAAGAATACTACCACCACAAGGGAAATAGAGGTCTTCCCCTTGGGTGTCGTTAAAGGCGACTAACGGACTGAAGACTGCACATACATCCAATAGCAGTCTCTAACCCTTCGGGGATAATAGTACTGATTTTATGTATGTATGTAAAACTATTCTTATTTCAGCTTTGTGAAAACGTCCCCCCCCCCCCCCCCTTCCAGACATCATGTGGCATACGCTCCTGACCATTCACAATTCGTATTTTTAACTAGCAATTGTCATAGTACCCAGCAGTGTACGACAAATTATAAATAGGCAGGGGGAGCGTTTGCCACTACGTAAGATAATATAAGTTTATGCAGTTAGAACTTTTAATACCAAGCCTGTTATTCCGAAACTCTTTTCTGCGTAACACCTGTATTTTTATTCGTTAAAAAAAATATGTGTTTGTGACCACTTTTACTGTTCTGTGTGTGTGACACACAGAAAAAAATTATTCGATCATTAATTTGCCTTAACCAAAATAAATTACACAGCGTCAGTTTTGAGTTTGGTTTACATTTTGGTACAAAATGGTTTTTCAACTAATTTGCGTTATAATTAATTATGAAAAATGTTACAAGACATGAATATTTTATTACTGTAAGTATAAGTATTCTCCTTTGTATTATCAAACCACTCAATCAATTCATTGCTAAGGGAGCACGTTCTAACAAGGGCAAATTGCATAAATTACCTTCGATGTGCCTTTGTAATTGTTTTATGTGATATCATTAATATTCTGAATAACCGATTCTAGTACTTCTTATTACATTGCAACATTGTCTAGAATAAACAACACATAAAAACTTAAAGTAGGGTTTCTTCTAGACTCTTCATGTTGAGGCTAGACCAACTTTTAACCAGTATGGTCTAGACTCCAACCCTGTCATCAATAAACGTTGATTAAAGAGGATTTTTTTTAATTCTTTATTCTACTACGTGTAAGCGCTTCGCCTTTATCTCACCTGATGGTATGTGACGATAAGGCCGAAGGTAGAATCGCGCTTCACCCGGAATCCTCAACAACTGAGGAACTGACTACCTATCTTATCTCTAACTGTCGGAACACAACAATGCTATAAACATCGTTGTTATGGCGACAGACTTAGAAAAGATGGTGGTAGCTAGCAAGGCGGACTTAACAGCCCTACCACCAACCAAACCGAGCACACAAAGATGTACCCCCCGCTGGGGATCAAACCCGGGGCCTCTGCTGGGTCTGAAACCGCTGGCTTAGACAATAGACCACAGAGGCGTTTAAAATTAAATTGACGCTGTATCTATCTGTCTTCTTTAACAAAAAACGAGACAGAGTCACTTTAAACCGAGGTGTAACGTTTGGCCATTTTATTAATAAGACGGTAGAGGTTTAATCTCCTCATGTGCTGTTGTAGTCCATGTGGGGAAACTGTCTCCTGAATTTCTTCCAAGCTCTTCTCAGGCGTAGGCTCTCTGAACCGATCCGAACTGGTGGTGATAGATCCAGTAGTTAACATACATATAATTACGACTATTATCACAGAATAGTATACAAGCTATTATCCCCGAAGGGTTAGTCAGAGACTAGGCAATGAGGACCGCAAAAGCCGTCCTTGCCATAGTCCACTTTTCAGCAAATAGCGACTGCACACATGTACTCAGCGCGACAGCTGGTGAGCCCGTCGTCGCTCTATGGTAATGGATGTATGTGCAGTCTTTAAAATAAAAAAATATTTTGTTTACGCTCACACCAATTATCTAGACCAAGACGAGTAGGTATTCTTTTGAAACTTGTTAATATGGTAGAATAACGGATAAATATACATAAACAGCACCACCTAGACCCGAAATCAATTTAGGAAATTAGTTTTTCTCTAACCTCGACCGGGAATTGAATCCGGGACCTCAGAGATGGCGCGACGTCAGACCCCGCGTGCTAACCACTCGACCACGGAGGTCGTCAAGTCTTTAGTCCTTTAGTTCGAATGTCTTTAGTCTTTTAGTCGCCTTTTACGATACCCAAGAGAAGAGAGGGGGTGGTAGTACCTATACTTTCTCCGCTACTCAACACGGTTAATCCAGTACCTAGTTAGGATGCAACTAAATGTTAGTTAACTGTTATTGTATTAGTTTGCCGCGTCGCGTAGCAGCTATAGAATATTACCACCCCCCTCTTTTCTTGGGTGTCGTAAAAGAGGACTAACGGACCAAAGACTGTGCAGTTTGTGTGTGTCACATCCAAAAGCATAGAGCGCCATGGACTCACCACCTGTCACGATGAGCACTGTGCAGTCGGTATTTAGTAAAAAATGGACTATGGCAGAGGGAGAACTGCTTTTGCGGTTCTCATTGCCTAGTCTCTAACTAACCCTTCGGGGATAATAGTCTTGTTTAATAATTTATGGATGTTATTAGTTTTATACGTCAACAGTGCCTGTGAAGGCTTTATTGAATAAACTGTTCAACTTTTGACGTTCATAGGCCTATGATGATGTTCCGTTCAATAAACTTACGTAAGGCTCCCCGTCTTTGTGGATCAGCTCTTCGTGTTCCAAGAGTAGTTCTACTGCCTCCACAAACTCAGCATTAATGGCCTGTAGCAGGGCGTCCTTCGTGTCTACGTCCATGATGACGAGGAGTTCCACCATCTCCATGTTTTCTCCGTCTATGGCCAGGGTCAGGGCTCCGCGGCCGAGAGAGTCTACGCAGTTGACGTCGATGTGCTTCTGACGATGAGCTTTTTGGAGTAACCTGCAGGATAAATATGAAATGTAGCTTGAATAATTCTTAACATTGGATCCTTACTTAATTAAGTACTAATAGTAGGTATAAATGCGGAAGTGAGTTTGTTTGTTACTCTTCCACGCTTTAACCAATTTTGATAAATTTTGGTATAGAGATATCGGGGATCCTGTAGGCCTAGCATGCGCAACACGAGATATGCCGCGGACGAGAGACGATCGTAACAAATCATTTTAAGTTGTCATGTTAAGGTTTGTAGACAAAAATACCACAGTTTATACAAAAACTACTATTAAGTCTATTTTTGACATATTATTTAGAGTTCCAAGCGCATCCACGTGTCTTAAGTGTCGATAGACATTAGAGATAAATGAATAAAACACGAGAAAACGGGTCGAGAAGAGTTCTCGTGTTGCGCATGCTAGGCCGGCTGAAGGCGATTATAGTTTACATTTTTCCGAAAATATAACGCGAGTGAAGCCGCCGTCAAAAGCTAGTCTTTGATATTTTGTAAAATTGTTGTTAACTGATGTTGATGACGAAGTTGTTAACATTATTTCGAATAATCATGGGGCAATGCCTTTTGCCTGGTGATAGGATTCTGCTCAGAATCATGACGGACGACATTACCTTCATCTATTCCTGCGGGTCTATCGGCAAAAACATATGAATATTATACAAGGACGCCCATATAAGGACAAAATATGGGCTTCAAGTGTCAAATGAAGCCCATGTCCATATTTTTTAGCCGATACAGGTGCTGAGCATTGTTTTGCAATGCTCTGATCACGTTGGTAGGGTTCTACATATTATAGTGAAATTACAGACACAGAGATAAGGCCTGCTGCTTGCGATGATCTATCAAATAAGTCAACTTTTCAATGCTGAATCATAATCATAATCATAAGCAATTGTTTATTTGCTAGAATACATACATAGAATAAAGTTCTTAAAAATAAGTCCAAGACAATGTATTCAGCCTGCATGCAGGCGTGCAAATATTACATAGTTAATTTGAAATTAAATTAATATTTATTATATATTTATTTTACAATAGTTATTATAATTAAATTAAAATTTACCTTTAGTAGATCCATATTATTATTATTACATAGTATTAATTAATTATTTATTAAAATTTAAGTATTCATTAAGGCTATAAAAACAATTCTGCATTACCCAATTACTTAGCTTTTTGTTAAACACATTTGCTTTGAGCACTTTCAGTTCTTCAGGTAATTTGTTATTAACTACTATAGACAAATTATAAATATTTCTCTTATATATATCCCTATGGCATGGAGGTTGATATACCTAGTAGGTTTTCAAATTTATTTATTTTTCTGTTTTAAAATAATTTGGATGGGTTTTTACAAAAATGCACACTTCTCTAATATATAGGCAGGGTAGTGGCAGAATATTACACGTCCTAAACAACGGTGCACAACTATCCAAAAACCAAGCTCCATTTATTACTCGGATGCATCTTTTTTGCATTCTGAAGACCCTTTCCATTCCACATCAACCGAGTTACCCCACAACAAAAGACCGTATCTAAGTACCGGCGACACATGACCGTGATGAGCTGCTACCGCCGCGTCAAAAGAAATAGTCTGGCGTATTCTTTTAAGGGCAAATACAAATCTACTTAGTCTTTGGCATACAGAATCAATATGGTCCTTCCAATTCAAGTGCGAGTCTAAAGTAATTCCTAGAAATTTAAGAAAAGCAACTTTTCCCACCATTTCATTATTATAACCGATGTCAAGAGATAGTGGATTGGCATTGAACGAATTAAATTGCATTATTTTTGTTTTATTGGTATTTAAAGATAAATTATTGTGATATGTCCAATGAATAATGTCTAGGAACGCTTTGTTTAAAGTATCATGGGCTAAACCCTTGTCTTTGACCTGAACAATAATAGTAGTGTCATCTGTAAAAAGTATACACCTATGCGACATGAACTCTGGCAGATCATTAATGTATAGAAGGAATAGTAAAGGGCCTAATATGCTCCCTTGGGGGACACCAGAGCTATTCAAAATTAATTCAGATCTAAACTTCTGTTTAATAAAACTCTTCTTGTCATTTTAAACTACTCTGACGACCTCCGTCAGTTGCTTCCTATCTCGCAAATAACACTCCAACCAGTCAAGTGCCTTGCCTCGGATGCCAAGGAATGCCAATGAATCACACACCGGTGATTCGGCCTTAAAATATTCGCACGTAATTCCAGCAATCTTTAAAAACCACCTATAGAATTTGTATTTCTATCAATTACAATAATAAGACGATTACAACTTTATCAAAAATGTAATTCCAATAGACAAAACAATTACAATAACAAGCCGATTATATATAGCGTTATTACAAAATTGTAGTTCCAATAGACAAATCTCCAAAACGGCGGTCAACTTCAACAGAGAAGGTTTAAAATTGATGAGCACCCAAACAACTCAATTATGAGCGAGCTGTAATTAGATTTGTTGGGCCGTAGTAGGCAGGAAGGCTTCGGAATTTCGGATTAATACTTGTTTGCATTTAGCTTGTTAAAGTGTCGTGAGGTCGCGTTGTCTTGTCGTTTCTATTGTTGTGCACAGTTTGCGCAGAAACTCCACGTTGTAAAGGGCCCCACAGACGATCAGGTCGCCGGCAGGTATCGGCTTCAGTTAGTAGTACAACGCACGGGCGGAGGCGCGGCGGCGGAACTGACAGGCTGATACCTGCAGGCGAACTGATCGTGTGTGGAACCCGCCGGCAGGTATCAGCCTGTCAGTTAGTACTAGCTGCCCGCCGCCCGCCGCGCCGCCGCCGCCCGTGCGTTGTATGAAGAAGTTTAAAGTGATTTTGACTGTTTATGAGGTTTGACTGTAACATTATATTGTATTCAATTGAAAAGATTTAATAAAAGTGTAACTGAGAGGCCGATATTTGCCGGCGACCTGATCGTCTGTGGGGCCCTTAAGGGAACACGGATACGGCTGTGTTCGTGTTTATTACTCGTATTTGAGTTAAGGGTCGATCTCCAAAACGGGCGTATTTGTGTGATCACTCTGGTGCTTTTCAGATATTGATATTTAATGGTAATTATGTATCTCATAAAAAAGAATGATATTCAAATAGTACATTTTTACTATTGGCCTTCAATTTACGCAAACTGTTATGGAAATATTTAAGTTCAAAAAATTTCGCGACCAGAGCAATCATAATTGGTGCCAGAGCGATCATAAATGGTGAAATCAGTGAAACAAAAAAAGAATAATATTGATAAAATATTATTTATTTAGCCGTTTTCAGTCACATTCAGTGTACGTGTAACAAGATTATATGTAAGAGAAATGTATTATTTTAGAAAAAGGTCAAGGCATATTGTCAGTCATACATATCAAAAATACGGAATATTTTATATTAAATAATTGCTAAAATAACAAATTAACGTAATTATAAAAATCAACTTTTGGCTTAGTTTTATTTATTTGGACTTAATTAAATCACTTCTAGGTAAATGAGACAAAATTAAAAACCGTTTGAAATCAACCATTATTACCTACAGTCTTTTATAGTTATAAAATTACTTAGACTCATTAAATATTAGTTTTTAAAAAGTAATTAAAGAAAACTAACGTCTAAAAAGAACAAGATAGAACATCATTATTAAGAACAATCTCAAAACCTTTGCATGGAGAGGTTTTTTTTGGAACTGATGATATTTTATATTTAGGGAATATATCTAGACTTTTTTGAGACGTATGTGATAAGTTGCTAATTGAGCTTCGTGGACTACCGGGACAGAAAGAAGCACTGCCAATGCATGTTAGTTCGTTCGCTCGTTCAGTATCTTGCGATAGCCGCTGAGATCTTGTCTTCTTAGTCTACTAACCGGTGACGCGAATGAATCAAAATAAGACAAATTTTCGTATTCTTTAAAGGTTCTGGAAGACAGGAACTAGTATGAGTATGAATTTTTATACGATTAATAATGTTAAACTGATTTTCAACATCTTGTGTTACAGTTTGCAGTATCTCTCTATGTTTTGTTACATTGTTGGTGCTTAAGATTGGAAATAATTGAGGAACATTTTAAAGAGGATCACGGTTCTCAGATATATAGATAGGTTCTTCATTTATTGGGAGCTCATCAGTTGCTGGTAACTTATCCACTTTTTTCTTTGAATAATAGAACTCTACCTACTTTTCTTCCTACGAACCTTTTGCTGGCTTGGAGTCAAATTACTTATTGTTAGTACTGTGCCTAGCCTAGAGCTTTTTTCCTTTGGTAACTTTCTCTGGACTTTACAAGCCATTGTGCGTATAGATCTGGATCATTTTTTATCTTGACCATTCTACGACGCTCAGCCAATTTCTTCATAAGTCGTTTTTCTTCAATAGATAATTTATTTCGAGGCACGATTTCAATCTGCAACAATAGTTGCCATTAAATGTTAGAGAAGAAAGGGTTACAGTTGTGGTTAGCTAAATGCCAATGTAAAAATATCATCGAAATAAAATACGTCAAAATCTGTTTATGGGTTTAGGTTACCCAAAGAAACCAAGGAAAGCTTTTAAATTAAAGGTTATATGCATAGTTCATCGTTTGTCATTGTTACAGTCCGGTACTATACTACTTAAAATAGATTTATAACGTACAATTAATGCAAAATATCATCGCTCTGGTCTTTTTGGATCATAAATATAGCCGAATTTAAAAGCAGTAGAAAGTTGTGATTACGTCTCATAAAAAACATCATAACAATCACTTAATTCACATAACACACACATTCACAAGCTTACTATTTCATTTAAATAACGTGCCATAGCAATTATAAAATTCGAGAACCAAATCCAGAGCAATCATAAACTTACCTTCGTAATGTTGGAGCCCGGGAACGTGGCACCCAGGTATCCTCTTTGGCGGTTAGACCACTACTGTCGTTGCCCCGCGGGAGGGAAAAAGAGTGTCTACAGAGCGTAACAAGGGATACGTTGTTTTACCTCAGCGCAGAGCGATGAGATAAAATGCCCGGTCACGATTTTAAATTCAAATTGTGGCAAAAGTATTTTTAATATAACTAAAAATATTTTATTACTATGAAGATTAACTATTTGTTTTGTAATCTAAATAAGTTGTTTCATATGAATCTTCTCATTAATAAGTTAAAGAATATTTTTTTCATTCAATCGGGAGTTGGGTCAACTGAGAGCGATCAGGATTTTAGGGTTTAAGATTTTGTTGTAAATATTTAAAATAAACTTATTCATAATATTAGCCTTGTATCACGTAAATTAAACACCGAACTGTATATACAAAAATATTTTGAAAACGTTTTTCGATTTTAAAATGGGTTTATCCAGCCCGACACGAAAAAAAATGCCTCTAGAGATCGACCCTTATAGTCATCTTTTGAGGTTTTTTATTCGTTTTTCAGTCATCTTTTAGCTGATTTTATTTAATACACTTTATGAACATTTGTACAGAGGCGGACTTAACGCATTAAGCATTCTCTACCAGTCCACCATTGGGTGGTGAAGAAACAAAGAAAATGGTATAGGCACTACGAGTACACTTGGTAAATAATAGCTAGTTTGCAAACAAAGTGTAATTTGATTTAATGCTGTTTAGCGGCCGAAATAGATATTATGTTGGTCATCATCCATTCGAATACAGGTTGGAATCCTACCACCGCCTCCCGTGCAAATATAAAAAATCACTCATCAAAGAAGGTAGATTCCTTCCTACCTTCTTCACCTAGTGCTGAGCTCATTAATAGAATACATTAACCCCCAATCTCTTCCCTTGAGTGTCGTAAAAGGCGACTAACGGACCAAAGACTTGGGTAACAAACTTCCACTAAATATTACTGAAATGCCTTTACATACATTTGAAGCCCATGTTTGGGGGTTAAGGTTGCTCGCGTCCGTAGGTAAACCCTTGAGACCCTACACGTGATCCCTGGGTGGTGTTAAATGAGTGACACTGACTGAGCGTAATACCACCCTCTCACGAATATTCGGCGTGAAATAATAGCACTTGGTGCTGTTGTGTTTTGTTCGACCAGTGAGGGTTCCGGAGGCCCCTTCCCCCCCCCCCCCCTCCCTTCAACCTATTCCTCCCTTAAAGGCAGGCAACGCGTCTGCAATTCCTCTGGTTTTGCGGGTGTCCATTGCATGGGCGGCGGTGATTACTCTCCATCAGGTGACCCGCCTGCTCGTTTGCCTCCCTCTTTTATATATTAAAAAAACCCTTATGAGTAAAGGTTATTATAAAGTGGAAGATTATGTAAATGACAAATATGTATGGACATAGTGCATGTACGAGCATAAGTTATTAGGATAATTTGTATAAATATACCTACGTCTTTTTAATGTATTCTAAATGACTTGGTGACGACATTGTAACTTTTGTTACTTAGAGGAAGAAAAAAATAAGGCCTGCCAGGAAAGTCCGGACTAAAGTCTAAAATTCCGTACATGTCCGGACTAATCCGGACGGATGGTTACCCTATGTGCAAGCGAATATGGTCGACCGGATACTTTCTCGATTGTATGTATGTACTCACCTCCTAACATTGGCCATGTCGCCTCTCTCTACTGCCAGGAGGTACTTCTTCTCCTCAAGAGTGAGGGCTTTTGGTAGGGTCGGCAGCTCCCATGTATTGGAAGTGCCTGCTTCGGGGTCACCCTGAAGAGAAAAAAACATTAAGAAGAGTAACAAAACCTTGAAAAAAATTTACTAAAGGTGGATTCGACCAAACTGGAATGAAGTCTTATACCTAGATTAAACGCCGAATTTGTATAGACTAATCTCTGAGTAAGTCTTATTCGAGTTTGGTCGAATCCACCCTAAGCAGGTTTTCATTATCTTAGTTCATTTTTTTTAACCGTGTCGCGTAGCGGTGAAAGAATACTACTACCATCTTTCTTCCCTTGGGTGGCGTAAAAGGCGACTAACGGACTAACGACTGCACATACTTCTAACAGCATAGAGCGGCGATGGGCTCACCGCCGGTCTCGCTGAGCACATGTGCAGTCGTTATTTGGTGAAAAGTGGACTATGGTAGAGGACTGCTTTTGCGGTCCTCGTTGCCTAGTCTCCTAACCCTTGGGGGATAATAATCGTGATTTTATATGTATTTTATTTATTAAAGATGAGCTATTTAATCGTTATCAACGCAAACAATCAAATATTACAAACTAAGAAGAGTTCTTGAGGCGGCAAAGTGTTTAGAAATGTTGGCTGTATTGTTTTGTGCCATAAAACTAGAGATTAGCTGGAAAATAGGTATAATTTAACGTTTTAACCGTTCTCTGTTCGTGTTACATTCGGATAGAGTTCCAAGTGTGAGTTTTATTCAGAACATCAAAATTGAAGTTAACGTAATCGAGAATTTAGACCTCATTTGACACCAAGAAACGCTGCTATAATGCCATGAAAATTCACGTTTTTTCGGATAGTTAATATGGTAATAAATACAATAACCAAAAAAGAGATACTATAATACAGTGTCTAAACAATCGTAATGTGCCATTCATTATTCAGGGAAGCTCTGAAGCCCAGCGACGGGACTTTAATATGCTAGAAAATAAAAAAAACACTTGAAAAGACGACCAAGTACTTAGGAACCAACGTCCGATTTAAAATATTCATTATTAATACATTATATAATCACGACCATTATCCCCTAAGGGTTAGTCCGAGACTAGGCAATGAGGGCCGCAAAAGTAGTCATCTGCCATTAGTCCACGCAACACCAAATAGCGACTGCACATGTGCTCAGCGTGACAGGTGGTGAGCCCATCGCCGCTCTATGCTGTTGGATGTATGTGCAGTATTTAGGTCCGTTAGTCGCCTTTTACGACACCCAAGGGAAGGGAGGGTGTGTATGTAGTATTCTTTCACCGCGATACGGTTAGATTATTAATCATATCAATTTATCATGCGTTATAGGAGAGCCTATGTCTAGCAGTGGACTGACACGGGCTAGTTATGATAATGATGATGATGGTGATGATGAATCAAAGCAAATATTAAATTAACAGTTCCATAAAAATAAAATATTTGTTGCAAAATCAAAAAAGTTTATAAAAATGCACGCCCATTACGAGATGATGATGAAGATAATCGTGTAGCGGTGAAAGAATACTACCCCCCTCTCTTCCCTTGGTGTCGTAAAAGGCGACTAACAGACTAAAGACATTTAACAGCATGGAGCGGCGATGGGCTCACCACCGGTCACGCTGAGCAAATGTGCAGTCATTATTTGGTGAAAAGTGGACTATTGTAGAGGACTCTTCATTGCCTAGTCTCTGACTAACCCTTCGGGGATAATAGTCGGGATTATATGTATGATAAAGACGATGATGAAGCTACTCACCGACTCCAGATCCTTTTTGTCGGCCATGTTGTCGTTCTACCAGCGCAGTGTAGGAGCCGCGTCCGCCCCCGCAGACGAACCTCTGATCCTCAGCTGGGATCCTGGACATCAGCTCATTTAATAAGTTCGCCAAATTACAATTATTAATTAATTTTGGCAACAATTATTAATACTTATAAAAATCGTCGTCTTACGCCATCGCATATCGGTTCAAAAGTCACAGTGCGATAGACTTTGTGCTGAGAAGAGTCGGCAAAAAAACTCAGCAAACGCATTTTTTTATCTATCTATCACAGCGTCAAATAATCAATGTTTTGAGATGTAGCTAAAAAGTTTCTTAGGATTTCTTGGCGGGAAAGTTAACTGCCCGTTTTTTTTCGACTTGTCATAGTGACTGCATCCTGCCTGATGGTAAGCATAAGCAGCCAATGCAGTCCAAAATAATGAGAGCGCTCCCCACCGTGGAATAAGCACGGTAACAGGCGCACCCATTCATGACGGCCTGCATAAATGCCGTTTCACGCCCCGCTTACAAGACTTGTAGTTTCGGTTAGTTATCAAAAACTTTTGTTTTACAGAATACCTTTTCATGTGTGATATAAATGTTGATAATTAACCAGTCCGTGAACTGTCATTGAACTTATACAATAGAAAATACCCATACCCACAGAACAGAAGAATCCCTTTCTTCTGTGCTTCGATCAAGGTTCTGTGCCCAAACCGGTAACCACTTAGAAAAACTGTTAATTCTTAATTGAACGCGAACGAGTGGTTCAATTATATTCCCAGCCGGGAATATAAGTAATTGAACCACTCGTTCGCGGAGGCCACCAGAAAAAACAAATGAGAGATGGGAAGCGGCTTATTAACACGCTTTTCGACCTGTATGTAACAAACTATGTAATGGAATCTAAGGTAACTAATTTAACCATCTTCCAAGGGTCGTAGCGTAATGAAAATTGGCAGCTGTATGTAGTTCTGATGACAATACAATAATATGGTACTGTCGAACCGATCTGGTGATGGAGCCGGAAGATAGGCACTTTCATTCCATGATAGAGTATCGTAACATAGTCGTGTTTGCACTTGTGAGAAATGCCACGTAATGGACTTTGAACACGATCAGGTTTCAAGGTTAGACCAAAAAGTATAAAATAAATTAATAGTTTAAAAAACACTAGAAAAACACGCTTTTATAAATGCACGTAAAAACACTAAATAAGTTATGGATCGTTCAAGTTGTCTCTATTTCTGGGCTAAAGTGTAATGTGCTTTTAATTATAATATTTGCTTGTAAAAGCGTTGGGCGCTGGAACAGGAAAGACTTTCTTGTTGACAAATACTAATACTAACTTCCTGGCGGAAGCTGCATGAGGTCGCACAAGAGCATAACGTTTATGCCGCCAAAGGGTTACCAAAGGGAGCCAAAGATATCTCGTCCACGAACAAGAACTCTACATTCTGCCACTGTTGACGCATTACCCTTATGTACTTAATTTCCTGAAAGAAGAGGCGTTAAAAATGTCGGTGAATGTCGTATCTCCTCGCTACTGGCGCATGTTTTGTCTGAGTTCGACAAACTGTTACTTTGAACCGACTGTTTAATGTAGAGCCACCTACTAGTCGTGCTGCAACTCCAGTTAGCGCACCAATTTGTGTAACCTGCTTCCTGTAACATCGCTTAACTTGATTTCTCAGCAAGTTATACAAAAAGTCTTTCCTTTTCCAGCGCCCCACGCTTTTACAATCAAATATTATAATTAAAAGCACATAGTTTAAACTTCAGCTCAGAAGTAGAGACAACTTGAACGATCCATAATTTATTTTTTGTTTTTACGTGCATTTATAAAAGCGTGTTTTTCTAGTGTTTGTTTATGTAAAAAAAATTTTTCGAGTTTATTCTTCGGAAGCGTCGACATTGTATTCAATTCTTCATAATCTTAAGCCGGTTTAACAAAAAGTTTCTTAGAGGTTTACATTCACTTTACAAACACTAACTGCCGGTTTCAATAACCGGTTTCCATAAAGATAGATATATCTGTTGTTGTGCCTACACTTAAGCTCGTTACAAATTGTGTCAAATATCTAACTCTAGTAGGTGGTAAAGTATAGTACAACTTGTATACTTGTAGCTGCAAGGCAAAAACATACAAACCTACATACATATAAACACGACTATTATCCCCGAAGGGTTAGTCAGAGACTAGGCAATGAGGACCGCAAAATCAGTCCACTGTCTTCACTTTTACCCTGCCATAATCCACTTTTCACCAAATAGCGACTGCACATGTGCTCACCATGACAGGTGGCCCATCGCCGCTCTATGCTGTTGGATGTAAGTGCAGTCTTTAGTTCGTTAGTCGCCTTTTACGTGTAAAGTTACTAGGTATACCTAAGGTAATAGTTAAGGGACTATTTATATTGTAAGATCTATGTACCATACCAACATGATGCAATAAATGTTTATGACTATGACTATAGTAACTGCTTTTACGACACCCAAAGGAAGAGAGGGGGTGGTGGTAGTATTCCTTCACCGATACGCGACACGGGCAAAAACCTCCATCTTTGAAATCAAGCCAATAATGACAAACCCGGGTTGTGCGTCGAAAAATGCGACAACACACTTTGCCCGACCCGGTAATTGAACCTGGGAACTCCGGATATCGAGCCGGTGCTTGACCACACAGCCACTGGGACGATGTGGTAGAAACGGTCCGAAAAAAAAAATGTTATGATCCGTCACATTTTTAACTGGATGAGCGAGAAAACAGATTCTTTAGCTAACCCTTTCCAATTTTTCTGAATATGCGAAAAACAATGTATGTTGTTATGATCGTATAACCGTGTCGCATTAGCACTGAAAGAATACTACCACCCCCTCTCTTTTCCTTGGGTGTCGTAAAAGGCGACCAATCTAAAAACTGCACAAATTTCCAACAGCTTATTTAAGGTTACTGCTAGAAACCGCAAGATTTTTTTTTAATTTTAATGAGATTATTCATTTTGTGAATTTTAATTGGACAGTCTATGAGTATCTAATTTATTTTAAAGCTGTCTGTTGACCCGTCCGCTTCAGCTGGGCGAAAAGTACCTACTTACGAAAAACACGAATTCCTTTTTTGTCATTTTTGTCATGTATAAAACACTTGACCTGACCAGCCCTTGAAGTTTCTTGCGGTTTCTAGCAGTCACTTTACAGCGTCGATAGGCTTCCCACCTGACACTCTGAGCACCATGTGCAGTAGCTATTTGGTGAAAAGTGGACTATGGTAGAGGACTGCTTTTGCTGTACTCATTGCCTAGTCTCTGACTAACCCTTCGGGGATAATAGTCGTGATTATATGTATGTATGTTGTTATGATCCGTCAGCCAAGAACGATCTCGCCACTCGCTACAGAAGCCATCCAACCGTCGCTCCACATCTGCTAATCCGCGCTCGACCGTCACCCACATACACATACGCACATATCCATACACCTGACATAACCTTACAATAATTCAATTGATGTAAGCGCATCAGCCTCTCATCTGACTGTTTACATGATCGAGTGCATAAACAAGCGGCTATATGTGATGTTTATATGGGGATTGTACGATAAGTTAACGGGTAAGCTTACATTATTTTATAATAAGTATTGTTAGAAGAAAATTAGATCAACCGATTAGCACAGCCCTGCCCTATTGTTACCGTATCTCAGCACAGTTGCCGAAGTTTGACACTTGAATTACCGCTCTTTTGGTAGTTGTGGTTTAATACTTGGTTGTACTAGATCAGTGGTTCATAAGTGGTGGTCGCTGGAAGCATCCCAAGTAATCGGCGGAGCCATCCTAATAAATTAAATTCTCAGATGGCTGGAGCAAAATCTAATTAAAATCTGTAAATTGCAGGCTTTGAACAATTTTATGTCTGTTTTATTTATAAATAGATAGAACTCTATAGTTAAGGTGTTTATTTAGATTTAGGTACTGTACATTAGGTATATCTAAGCCAACTGGGTTAGTCCATGGCAACATGGAAATTTTATCAATATAATGGTCCCTCATATCTAAAAGGACCACTGTACTAAATAAATCGTCATTGTGATGGACTTTAACCCTATTAGTCTTCGATCAACAGTATTGTTGATCGAAGCTATTAGTATGTTAGATCATCTGCATGTTGCAGATGTTCAATACAAGAGAGCGGAGTGGAGCACTCGCAACGAGTCTGTAAGGTTTTTATCTGTGGGCCCACGTTCTAAGACAACAAAATTGCTGTTTGTTTATCTCGCAAAAACTCAGGAATGAACTAACCGATTTGGCTAGTTTTGATCTTGAAATATTCGTGATAGTTCAGGGAGGATAAGGCTGAGAAAAAATAGTAAAAATCCTTAAAAAAAACTATAAACATAAAAAGATGTCGTGCAATATACTTAGATATTAAATATTAACTGGTTGCTAAAAACATTTTGCGTTTTCTTACTTCTTCTTTACGACATTTATCTTTTTCCTGTCAATTGAGTTGTCATTGTTATTTGGACAGGCCAACGTCTGTTGGGTCTACAAGATAATTATTATTATTGCTAGCGTTCGTAGATACTGATTTTGTCCAAGTCCTGTGTTCGTACATTAACACTAATAATATAAAATTGTAACTGCAAATCTTTATCTGCTTCACTCACTTACTAACCCATCTATTTGTTATAGTTCATGTATCTCAACAGTTAAACTCGGTAGACAGTCCCTCAAAGTTAAATCTTATTTTCTGACAGTTTTCCTCTTGTATGAGAATAACGCCTTAAAGTTTAAAGCAGAGTCACAAACAAAAACTAAACCACATTGTCTACCCAATAACTAGACACTGGCTAAATCATAGCAAGCCATCAAATAAGAAATTGAATTAATTATTATTGCTTAAACAACGTTTGGCTTTAATTTTAAAGAACAACAAGAAAATTTAAAAAAAATGAAGACGAGCTAATTAGTGGCGGCTCAATAATAATTTTATGTATTTACCTTTATGTATGTATTAACATATAATTATAAGGATATTAGTATGGGTTGGTAAGGTTGGTTGGATAAGAATATTAACCGTGTCGCGTGGCGGTGAAAGAATACTACCACCCCCTCTCTTCCCTTGGGTGTCGTAAAATGCGACTAATGGACACAAGACTGCACATACATCCAACAGCATAGAGCGGCAATGGGCTCGCCACCTGTCACGCTGAGCACATGTGCAGTCGCTATTTGGTGAAAAGTGGACTATAGTCGAGAACTGCTTTGCTGACCTCATTGCCTGTCCCTATCTGCTGACCCCTATAGATAGGGTATAGCAGCTGGAACTACGGGTCCGGCTGTGTTTCTCAGGGGTACCATACGGGGTTCCGGTTCATGCCCCCGCTGGTTGAGCCTTGATTGACCGGCGCCTCCGGCTGGATCCTGACGTGGGTTAGACTCGTAGTGGCTTGTGGTTAGCTGTAGAGTTTGGGAATGTTCATTTGTCCTGGTATTGTGTGCCAGGACTTCCAAACTCGCGCACAGCGAGCGGGGCCTAGTAGCGGTCTCTGTGGGGCCAGCAGCGAAAAGTCCTACGGGGAACTTGAGTTTCCCTTATAGTTGGCAGCTTTGTCCGGTGGTTCTCATTGGACATTGGTGTTGACATCTCCGGTACTAATCCGGAGAACTAGTAGAGGCGGCCCCCTAGATGCCGTAGCTCCTGTCCAGCAAGGCGCCCGGATGGGTTCCGAGAAGTAAGTGTGATTACTACTCCGCGACCAAGGTGGACACTTGGGAGTTGACTTTAGATTCGACGACCCGAGCAGTGGCAACTGCGAGTTGTGCCCTTCGTGCAACGAGAAGTGAGCGAGCTTGACAGCTCCGGTTACTTATCTGGACAATAGGCAGTGAACTACACGTGTTCACGGGTAATCTCTCCCGAGACACTAGTCTTATGAGTAGCGAATGAAGAGCGCGCTTCGGCGGGCACTGATTTGGCGTCAAGACCTAACGCAGATCTCCTGGGCGAGTATTTTGCTGGCGCAGGGACGTCTGGCACTTCTTGCATTGCCTAATGGTTGGTCTCGAGGTGCCAGTACAAATAAAACTTAGTGAATATGGAGAGGGGATGTATCATTGCCTCGTCTCTAACCTAACCCTTCGGGGATAATAGTCGTGATTATATGTATGTATATGTTTGTAATAATAATTAACATTAAGATTATCTTTAGTTTACTTGTAAAATAGACAGTCTTTTTAAATAGACCCGGAATAGGAGGCCTTACTGACACTGTAGACACTGTAGTGCATGGGTATATAGTTAACCCACTGCTGAGTATAGGATGCCTGGCCTGAAGAAGCAGAAGAAAAGTAAAATAAGTAGAACTATTGTTATATAACCGTGTAGCGTAGCGGTGAAAGAATGAGTACCTTACCACGCCCTCTCCTCCCTTGGGTGTCGTAAAAGGCGACTAACGAACTCAAGACTGCACATACATCCAACAGCATAGAGCGGCGATGGGCTCACCACCTGCCATGCTGAGCACATGAGCAGTCGCTATTTGGTGTAAAGTGTACTAATGGTAGAGACAGCGTTAGCTGTCCTTATTGCCTAGTCTCTGACTAACCCTTCCGGATAATAGTCGTGATTACATGAATTGTATATTTTGTCAAATGGACGTACTTTTCTTTAATCTGTAGGCCTAGCATACGCAACACGAGATAATGTCGAGGACGAGAGACGACAAATCATTTTAAGTTGTCATGTTAAGGTTTGTAGACAAACATACCACAGTTTATGCGAAAATGACATAATAAGTCTCTACATATTAGAGTTCTAAGCGCATCCATGTGTCTTTAGTATTGATAGACATTAGAGATAAATGAATAAAACACGAGAAAACGGGTCGAGAAGAGTTGCGCATGCTAGGCCTACAGATTGAAGAAAAGTGCGTCCATTTGACAAAATATACAATTCATGTATATTTTGTCAAATGTGTCTATGTGTGCCTCTTCTACCAGATTCTCCAATTGTCTTGGACGACGAGAGAGTCAATGTCAACAATTCACAATGCTAAAAACTGAACTGACTATTGTCTTTACAGCGTAACCGAGTTCAGAGGCAGCGACAAACTTATGGCTTTTGAGCTACCTATCCCCAGAGGTTTTCTATATTATAGGTTCCAGGTATGTCTCACTATAGTTGCGGCCACTTTCGCCTACAAGTGTAATTTTGATTCAGTAGATGCTATAGAATAACTACCTACCTACTATTTAGTACCTACTTCAAAGAAAAAAAAAGTACTTCAATACGTCAAAAGGTTTTAAATGTGTTTTGAGGCCGCGCAACAAATCTGCTTTCCCGCGCGGCCACCTTCAGGCTGAAGGAAAAGCTAGATATTATTCAGTTTTATAAATTAGAAATAAATCTGCGATCCTATTTGGATCACAAAATATTAGATTTTCTTCATGAATCTACTAAGGAACGAGAATAATTCAGATTCAATCCTACTAATATTATAAACGCGAAAGTTTGTAAGTATGGATGGATGTTTGTTTTTTTTTTTTTTTATAAATGTGGGAGGCAAACGAGCAGGCGGGTCACCTGATAGAGAGTAATCACCGCCGGCCATGGACACCCGCAAAACCAGTAGGAGGAGGGGGGAGGGGCCTCCGGAGTGCCATTATTTCACGCCGAATATTCGTGAGAGGGTGGTATTACGCCGGGCGAGCCGGCCCAATGCGTGCTGCAACGCAGCGTGGCTCTACCACTCAGAAAAAACTGTACTTTTCACTCTTTCACGTAAAAACTACTGAATAGATTTAGATGAAATTTGGCATACGGATAGTTTATAACCTGGATTAACACATAGGATACTTTTTATCTCGATATTCCCACGACAACGGGAACCACGCCGCGAGCGGCCGCTAGTAGATAATAATGTTTGTCAGCACCTATAGTTATTTAGTAAATGAACTGCTAGCTATTTTTGCTGCTACTTACTATTTTTTTTTATTTACCAACGGGTATGCGCTTGGCCTTCATCTCACCTGTCGGTAAGTGACGAAAAGGCCGAAGGTGGAAGCGCGCTTCACCCGGAATCCTCAACTATTGAGGAGCTAGCTATCTTATCTCTAAGCTGTCGGAACACAACAATGCTACTAACACAATATCTAGTATTTCCTTCAGCTTGAAGGTGGCCGCGTGGGAAAGCAGATTTTGTTTGCGCGGCTACAAAAAAACATTTAATATACCTTTTGACGTATTGGAGAACTTTTTTTTTCTTTGAAGTACTAAATAGTAGTTATTCTATAGCATCTACTGAACCAAAATTACACTTGTAGGAGAAAGTGGCCACGACTTATAGTAAGACACGTTCCAGGTAATAATTACAATATTAGTGAATTTTATTAAGTAAGTATATCACTTTTTACTTAAGTAAGTATTATTTATTTTATTGTTTTATATAATATCCTAACCTTTACTATTCTGTGCCCTAGGCCCTGTTTTATTTTCTATATAATGGGTTCTCTTGCTTAAAGGTTGCCTGGCAGAAAGTGCTACCCTAGCAATAAGGCCGCCTTTTATGAAACCGTTTTTTTTGCATTGTTTTATTTTATTGTGCAGCAAAGTAATTTTCATTCATTTATTCATCTATGCACATCACAAAACAAGAACATAAATAAATGTAAAAAGTACTCACAGATAAAGAACGCTGTGGCTGGCGCGACGCCACTCCTGCGCTGTAACGGGCTCCTTCTCTTATATATCACCCCTTCCCCCCCCCCCTTCACATCTAATTAAAGGGTTGGGTGCGTGACCACCCTTTCACCCGTTGAGAAGCAGAACATTCATACTAAAGGGCTGCGCAGACGAGCGACAGTCCTCGTACACACCAAACAGTTGTTTCTCTAATCAGTAATGGCAATCAATAACTTTGACTTTGATACATACATATGAATTATTCGCATATCTTCGGTTCCGCATTTCTACAGATACGCATCTCTTCAGATTCTCGTTTCTTCGGAATCTCTTTTCACCATATTTGTACAAGCGACGGAAAAACACTTAGTGGGTATCATACCTACATAGGCATATTATCCTCGAAGGATTAATCAGAGACAAGGCAATGAGGACAGCAAAAGCAGTCCTCTACTATAGTCCACTTTTTACCAAATAGAGACTGCACATTATGTGCTTAACGTGACATTGACAGGTGGTGAGCCCATCGCCGCTCTATGCTGTTGGATGTATGTGCAATCTTTAGTCCGTTAGTCGCCTTTTACGACACCCAAGGGAAGAGAGGGGGTGGTAGTATTCTTCCACTGCTAACGCGACACGGTATATAAAAATGGTGGTGGGTCAAATTATGTAAGTGTTTGAATCTTATAAGCTCGCCGACTTGTATCTCGTCTGCACATCAGGCCTTCACACGTGCATTATGACTTAGGTACCTACCTAATTACGTTCAGTCGTAAATGGACACATGTTTAAAATGTTTGTTGGTAGACCTGCAGAAAAATACGTCTATGCAGGTCACAGACGTATCTTCTTATTATTACGTCTGTTGCATGCAGGTACACACGGCGTCAGATCAACCTTTTTCTTTGTTTTAGTCGGAGAAAATGCTTCTCTGCACTGGCATGAGGCCTCGAGAGGAGCGTGAGACACCCCATGCAGTGTCCGGGGCTGGAACCCATATGTCCCCACCCGCCCCCCCGTGGGGAAAACGGGTGAGTAAGGACATACGGGCCCGACCCGGTAAAAGAACCGACATCTGCCGCCTGGAGCGTATAATGGCGCCGCGGTACCGTGTTAATACGCCCCGCGGAGCGGCGTTAGATCAACCTACCCTAAACTGTCAAATTTCTCCAATGAATATTGATCCTTATAACCAAACGATAAAGTTCAAAATTGATTGTAGAAATTTAACTAACGGACTAAAGACTGCACATACATCCAACAGCATAGAGTGGCGATGGGATCACCACCAGTCACGCTGAGCACATGTGCAGTCGCTATTTGTTGAAAAGTGGACACTAGCAGAGGACTGCTTTTGCGGCCTCATTGCCTAGTCTCTGACTAACCCTTCGGGGATAATAGTCGTGATTATATGTATGTATATGTTATGTAAATAAGCCAATACGCATCTATTGTTGCGATGATTTCATTTCAATGATGGCGGCTTTGCCTTGCAGTGGGTCAGTATCATACCTACAGGGTCCAATGCGATTAATATGTATCGATATGGGGATAAGTAAAGATAATTCCGGAACGCCATGCGCCATCTCGATAAATAATTTGTTCAATCAGTTTCCACGCAATTTGATTCCAATGTGGCGCTATTGTCGCTTACAAAAGTGCCTTGTGATTGAAAATTGATTAATGCAATTGTGTTTCAAGAGTAAGCCTACAGGTAGGGTCACCATCCGTCTGGATTAGACTTTTAGACTCTAGTCCGGCTCTTTAATTTGTCCGGATGTTGGAATACGAGTAACAAAACTACATTTTAATTAATATCAAATAAGTCTTATCTTTATTAACTTCTTGTTTTATCCAAAAACAAAACATAAAAAGTGAGAAATGTTTCCATTGTGTGACTAAAAAGTCCGGCCTTTTTTTTTTATTCTACAACGGGTAAGCGCTTAGCTTTTATCTCACCTGATGGTAAGTGACGATAAGGCCGAAGGTGGAAGCGCGCTTCACCCGGAATCTTCGACCACTGAGGAATTGGCTATCTTATCTCAAACTGTCGGAACACAACAATGCTGTAAACATCGTTGTTATGACGACAGACTTAGATAAGATGGTGGTAGCTACCCAGGCGGACCTTACCACCAACCAAACCGAGCACACAAAAATGTACCCCCCGCTGGGAATCGAACCCGGGACCCCTGGGTCTGAAACCGGTGCCTTAGCCACTAGACCACAGAGGCGGCTTTTTAAATTCCTAAATGGTAACTCTACCCACAGGCGCTTTTCTTTTTTTTTTTCGTTTTTTCACCGCTTACCGCTGGGTTGTGCGTCGCGATCGAATGCTTGATACCGATCCCGATCGACCGAGATTTGAAATTGTGATGTATCGTATTCTTAAGTTACGACACCAGCGCTCATATTGCGCGGATATTGAATGAACTAAATGCAAAACTCAATTCTATTTAGTTCACCCCACACGAATCCAAATTAGTGCTGGTGTCGTAACTCAAAAGTACGAAACTTCACAATACCAGTATCGATCGATAGAGATCGGTTTTAATAGTAGGGGGGACAGTGATTTAAAGGAGGCAAAAAAACCAAAGTAAAAATGTAAAACTTTATTACAACAAGTCCCTATTAACATAAATCCTATATACTATGTACACGCTATGACGCTACACGCAATAATGACTAGCAGTATGTATTTTAAGGTCATATCTCACTATGACCACTGACACGTATATATATAAGCTAAAGCAGCATGGAAACTAGGCCTATTTTTGAGATAAATACCTACGCGCCAATTGAGCGTTAGGGTTGTCTTCCTATTTTTGTAAAATTGAAGAAGTTTTTGTTTAGTTAGTTCTGTATCTTGGCTAGTTAGGCCTTTTTTGAGATACTACTCTTCATTAGAATATTAGGGTTGTCACTCTTAGCTTTTATAAAATAAAATTAAAAAGGTGTTTTGTATTATTTATTAAAATGTTTATTTGGGTTCTATAATGATCAAATAATCTAATGAATTGATGACTAGTTTACAAACAAAATTTTATGTAAGTAATTAAAAAATCTTCAACATTTTAAAAAGTATTTCTCCTTCGTTAGTTATTATAAATTACTCACTGAAAAATACTTTCGCCTGCTACGACAAGTTCGAAAAGCTTTATTATTTAATTTTATAAGTAGTGTAAAAAGTACTCATTATAATGAATGGCGTTTTTTTAAATAAATTTTCTGAAAACATGGATACGCCACTATTTAAAGTTTAAAAAATAAAAGCTCCGGTTTTGAAGAAGCCGAGTTCTAGCAGCCGTATACTATGCAGTACACTTGCGGCATTTTTAACGACGACAGCACACGCAATACAATTATACACAAAAGTGACCAGTAACGCGACTCGTCTCGACGCAGCACTCGCAACTAAGAGCATTGCGATGTCCGCTTAGGGGCCTAAGATAAGACGTGCGTCTGTGGGCGTGCGTCGCGTTTTGAGCGTTTGTACGTAGCTTCCTAACTGCTTTAGCTTATATTTATACTGTGCCACCTGGCGATGTTGCCAGGCATGGCATAATAAAAACTCGTCGTTGTTCCAACCAATAAGTGTTATGTGCAACTTTTGAGATTTCATGTTGTTCCCAGTATTTACTAACTCACTAACCGACCGTTTATAATATAAAAAATGTAATGTGATATACCTACGTCAAAACAGGCCACTTCAGTGCAATGTGCTATGCAATTTATTTATTTTTGCATCGAGTGAAGTTTATTGGATCTTGTAACTGAATGAGACTTTGAATAGATTAGATCCTTAACTAATACATACTTTTTTTTCCAGAATTTAAACCATTATTTTCTATGTCTCAGATGGTTTGAAAAAACTCAAAGCGCGATCTATCTAGCCTTAACTCGTAATACCTACGCGCGCGCGTAAACCCTGCGCTCCTGACGGACGTCAAATCGATATCGAGTCGGCTGTTCTTATCGGAATATGAACGCTCGGTTCACGAAAAAGGTTTCGGTTTCGCGTGGGGGTCGTTGGAGGGTGAACCTTCTGTACGGTAGTAATATTAGTTATTCTGTGCTTGTACCAAGACAAAACAATTTTAAAACAAACAAATTTATGCTTATTAATTTTTGACGTTTTTTATGCTTAAGTTTTTATAAAAAAAGATATTTGAATGATTAAAAATGTCAACCTTATTGGTTGGGTACTAATGTTTTCCAAAACTCATTTCAGCCGTTACTTTATTTTACTTCAAAAACTCTCATTACTTACCACAATATCAATACGATAATTGGAAATCATATTTAATTTTATTCCAATATGTAATAACTTAAGTTAACAATTCATTATGATTTATCAATTTTTACCTTTCATCCCAAAAAACGATAAATTACCTATAAATTTTAGCCGTTTGTGTCGCTAGGGGAAAGACACTTGCCCGCTATTTTTTCTCGTACCAGGATACGTATGTTTACACAATTCTATGACCACGGCTTATATTTCGGTTCGACGCGATTCTGTTTCAGCGTGCAGTGGTACTGGGGGTAGCGATGCGCATTTGTCTGGCACAGACTATAATAGCTCGTCAGATTAGCTGTTAAGTCTTAACTATACGTTAGTTACCTGTTTTTTTATTATTATTAGTATTGACGTCAATAAGTGCCTGTAAAGGTTTACATTGAATAAATAATTTGACTTTGACTTTGACTTTGAATTGTCACTACATTGCTAAGTATATGATACTTTCAATATCCGAAAGGCATATTTTTAGCGAGTATCAGATAATAGTTTGACAACGACTTTAAGCTGTGTATTCTAAAATAAGTGTATAAAATATCATTGATAATAGGTAAGTAAGTATAAAAATTATATCACGAAATGAGAGCACGAAATCAAATTTTAAGCGCTCGAAGTAGACCAAAAAAACTTGTAAAGTAATATAAGTTAAGCTTAGTTGTATTATGGCCTTCTTAATTAACTATAACTCGATCACATAGAGAACAAACTCGTACACGCAAGAGATCAGGGATCCCTACTGTCACCTCTTTAAAGCAATATTACTTTAATCTTACTAAACAATGCGTATGAGACTTGCATAGTAAGAATAAAGTGTCTAACACTGCTAGATGTGACCTGAGTGCATAGAATCATAAAATAATTGAGATAAAATAAAAACTTTTCCTCATTTTGGATAGGATGCGACAGAATATTTAAAAGTTTTGAAACTTTTTTTTACTTTTGATTTGATGCGACGCTACTGGCAACCTCGGGATATCGGTCCTAGTAAGATACAGCCTTATTGCAGATAGGTCACAACATTTAATACCTACATACCATACCACGACTTAATACTCTTATTTTGAACTCGTAAAATTTGTGTATGCATTTTTAAGGAAACTTTTTTCTTCAGAAACGTTCTTAAGAACATTCTGAAAGTAACGTTATTAATAAGCAATTTTTTCACAAATCATTAGGAGGACTGATAAATCATAAGTCGTAAAATTAAACCTAGATCAAATGTAAAGACAAGTAATAATATTACTTTACTTACTCATAACAATTAAAATGTATACAATCAGAGGAAAGAGTTTGAACATCACTATTTCCCCCGATTATAGTTCGAAGATTACAATGAATTTAATAATTGTTGGCAATTCCGGCATTCTAAAAGTATTTACATATTTGTTGTTTGATGTGAAAGCAACATGTAGCTATTCTTATCAATTTAACTCCGTCTGATTTTCAAAGAACCTTATTGATAGATTATGAAACATAAATGTGTTTAAAAATGATAGTTTAATTAGGTTTAAGATTAATATAGATGCTATAAAATGCTAGATTCTTACACTGAAACACACAAATCTCGTATAGATTAATTTTATGGTAACATATTGCTACTTCCCAACATTTATACAATTACAAAAGGTGATAATTTATTTATCAAAATGCAATTCTAATAATATTTTTTATTTATATATTTTTTTTAATTGGTCCTAATTTTGTAACACCATTTACATCACAAAAAAAACGTTTCGCTTTTTATAATCCATATTATATAGGTATATAACATAGGTAAATAATAATGTTAATCGTAATAACAACATAATCACAATAATAATATCGACCATTCTTTTAATAATACCTGATTAACAATAGATATCGTAGTTACTATAACCCTTTATTTTAAACAAAAAAACATAATAATTGTTGTGTTGATTCACAACAATGCATCACTCATACCGAGGTATGCAACTTCAAATTCAAAGTTGTAAAACTTAAAACTTAAACCAGTTTCATTTGAATAGGTATACTCGTAGTATAGCTTTCGGTTAATTTTTACACATTATTATTATTATTATTATTTATTGCGTAAGTAGTAACTTAAAATTATAGGTAGGTACCTACTTACATGTAATTATAAAATTTTTACAATAAATTATAATTAAAATTTGTTGTTATATAAATTACAATTAAAAAGCCAGCAGATCCGTAAAAGTGTTAATTGTAAAATGTAGCGTTCGCGCAAACTTCAAAAACCAATAAATATCTCAAGTTTTAATAAAAAAATAATTAACACAAAAAGTTTAGAAGGCGTTTCTTTTTTCAATTCCTTTACCCTAAGGATAACAGCTACAATTCCTTTTTTTACAAGCGAAGATACATGATCATTAGTCGCTACGCAAACGAGTTGCCGACACTGGATACTCACAGGAAACAAGTTGCTGTATCCCGAAGCGGCGACCGGACACAGTCGCCGGTCGCCTGTTAAGAAGGAACTTATACCTAAACTGGAATGTGAACGAGCCGATTCACGAGTGAGATAGCTTAGAGAGTGCCCTGTGTCTCTTTCATCAGGCTGACATACGTAGACCGATAAACGCTGACAAATCAACATGACCAATGACAGAGAACCGGCCACTGTGTGACTTATATAAGGTGACTGCTAGAAACCGCAAGAAACTTCAAGGGCTGGTCAAGTCATGTGTTTTAAACATGACAAAAATGGTCTCATAACGTAGGTCTTATCGCCCAGCTGACGCGAACGGGTCAACAGACGGTCGGCCGGCCGGCCGTTGCCCGCGCGTTGTAAATAATGGTTATATTCAATTGTTTTTTTTTTATTTTTCTTATGTTATTGGTATTGCTTTAAAACAAATTAGACACTCAAAGACTATCCAATTAAAATTCACAAAATGAATTATTTTATAAAAAATTTAAAAAACACGAATTTTTGTAATTTTGGTCATGTTTAAAACACTTGACCTGACCAGCCCTTCGGTAACTAGCTCTTGCGGTAACTAGCAGTCACCTTATAGGTATATATACATACAGAAAGGGACTCATACGGCTCTCGCCAGCGGTATCTCACTCGGACCGCGTTTCTCTCCTGAGCAAGTGATTTCTGTAATAGAACTTTAGGCTTAAAGCAATAAAACTAATTTTTAAGCGATGTCACATTTCCTGTGCACATTCCAGATTAGGTATAAGTTCCTTGCCTGTCACCGACACCGCACACTATAGAAAACCGTAGCTGTTAGTTCATGTAGCTATCACAGCGCTGAAAAATTGTAAGGTTTGTTAATGTTTCTTGAGTCGGCAACTGACGACTTTTAGATGCCAGTCGCCTACACTGGACACTTTTTGATTCGCTATCGCTACGTGACAGTGGTTAGCGACTGGATTCAAAGTTTCTACGCCTGTGCCAGCGCCGTTGGTAGTTGATTTCATATTGATTGTTTGAAAATAAAACAGTCACTGTTGGTGGCCAGTATCCGACACCAGACACTAAAAAAGTATCCTCGTTTGCGCAGCGCCTTAGTGAAAACACTCGCATATTAGTTACATCTCGATCCGAGAGCGAAGATCTTTTTTATCGTGCAAAAATAAAACTTTATAGTAATGGCGTATATAATAATTAATTTGATCGTTATACTTTTTTTTATATCACAATAAATTAAATGTCTTATTTATTTACACCGAACACCTAATAGGTACCTAACGCGTGAGCAATTGTCTCGCAATAACAATCAAGCTAATCAATATTTTACTATTTTCTTCATAATATATTATGCTAAAGTCTATCTCAACCGAATAAACAAGAAACAGAACATTTGAACCAACCAGGTTCACAAAGTTTCTAACAAAAAGTCCTTTAAGCGTTTAAATATAATGATAATATACAAAGTCTAATGGAGGGATAGCTACTTGTATCACACTGGCTCATTGACACAACGAAATTAACAACACAGAATATTGTTAGCTTCAATCACCTATAAAAACAGTTGATCGAAGATTGTTGGCCATTTTTCATAGAGATTTTTGGCAGATAAGTATTCAAAGCCTTATACTAGACAGTTAATACTGAGTACAGGAAATCTTTACATCTTTACAGTTTCCTCTGTTGGAAAATCTGTAAAGCAATTATTAGTTTAAACAACCAAAAAACCTAGAACTCAAAAATTGACCATTTTCATTTTGGTGGTTTTATTTAACCACTCTGTACCCCAATTTCAGGTAAATTAGCCCTACTTATTATATTAGAAAGCCCATACTAAAAAGGAGTTAGCCAGCTCCAAGGAAATAATAAAAAACTTATTAACATTCTGGATAACGGCCAACAAAACGGGCCCCTTTTCCCATAATTATCCTATTAGGTATAATAATCCTTGGATGGAGGACATTACAAAAATACTACCTACGTAAAACAATACTACGGAAGATTTCGAAAATTTAATTTGCAGTAAGAGGTAAGAATAATTATCGCTTGTTTGTGCAAAAGGTCAAATATGAAAGTGGAAATAGCACACAGCTAGATTCAAGTGTATGTGGAACCTAAGAAATCCCTTGACTGCGCTACCGAGATGCGACTTCCCTGTCGAATTTCTCAAGGGTGCTAGGTTGAATACGAGTCGTATCCTTAGATTAAAACAAAAAGGGAAGATACGGCATTAGCGTCTCGTGAGTGAGCCGCCAAAATTAGGCCTACAGGCACAATTTCACTTCAGTCACAATTTGCCGAGCGAACAGGCTACATCGCACTATTGCGCATATTCTACTGTGTGAAAAAGAGAAAGACGCTACTCCGCAGTGGCGTCGGAATCGGTCGTACGCTCGTACGTACTCGTCTGTTGCGAAGCGACCGAGACGTCAACGCGCTACTCGCTGACTCCCTCGCGCTGGCGTTGAAACCTACCGCTTTGTCTCGCTCGCTCGAGTTACACTTTATAGGTGTGCGTGTGTGAGTGTTTGCTTAAGTAGTTGAGTAGGACTATATTTTGAATGACTACAAGTAGGAGCATGCCGTATCTTCCCTTTTTGTTTTAATCTAAGGTCGTATCGGATAAAATGTTTACTAGAAAAAAAATCAACCAGTCTCAGGAAGCTCGAGTGGGTTTTTCTAGTAAACATTTTATCCTATATCTATATAGTATTGTGAATGCAAAATTTCAACAATAACGAGTCGTATCATCAATGTGAAGGCATTGAGTTATAATGTTGTGTGAAGGTAATTAATAAATAAACCTTGAAAATCCGAAAGACTTACTTTTAACAAATATTTAACAATCGGTGAAAATGTAGGTAGGTAACATTTTTTTTATTTGAGTTATTTCGCCTTTACAATGCCATTATAATATTTATGTCTAAAATAAAAACCAGAGGTATTTTTAGGCTCGTTCAACAGGAATTTTAATTCCTTTCTGCGCTTCTTATGAGCATGTTCATTTACTTGGACACAAGGCTTAAGTCATCATAATAAAAACCAAACTGACATCTAATTATTTAACCCAACAGGTTCGTATTTATTGTTTTTTTTGCGTTAATTATGTACGCATAAACACACTAAAGGTAAAAAAACGTTCAAAAAAGGACTAACTCAGGTGCGACTCGGAGGTAGTCGTTTTTTTTTCAACGACTCAAAAACCAACCCACCTTAGTTAGTAGTTTTTTTCAACGTTTCATTACTTTGAAAACCACAGAACAGAAAAGCTTATGTATTCAACATAGGACAGAAGAAAGCTCTTTTGTCCTATGTTGAATACCGACAGGACTATAAAAAGGTGCAGCTAAATCCGTACCTCGTCCTTTGCTCTAAGCCTTTGCTACTTTATGTACACACATTTACACTACACATGTCGTTTAGTCAGCTCCTCACTTCAAGTCCTCTTCTTCATCTTCCACGTAGAGAAGATCCTCCATTTTGGTCATGAATTTGGAGTCTAGCTTGTCTTCTACCGGTAAAGCGGAGTCCTGGAAGAAACAATTTCAGACAGTTTTAAAAACATTTAAATTGATATCAAGACAGCACTGCACTGATAACGACGTATACCGCTGTCGTATTAAGTTACTACAAGCCCTGCGCAGATCGTTGCACCATCAGTAGGCTTACTCTTGAAACACAATTGCATTAATCAATTTCCAATCACAAATCTAAAAAATGTCAAATGGCACTTTTGTAAGCGACAATAAATAGCGCCACATTGGAATTAAATTGCGTGGAAATTGATTGAACAAATTATTATCTAGATGGCGTTCCGGAATTATCTTTACTTATCCCAATATCGATACATATTAATCGCATTGGAATTGTATTGAGATTGAGTTTGCGTTCAGGAGTAACCCCCCAGATGGGGAGGCGTCCCACACTGCGTTTGCCCAGTCTCGTCCACTTTAGAACTCGTCTAACCCAATGTTTATCGTCTCTACGAAAGATGTGACCAGCCCATTACCAACCACTTTTGCTTGCTAATCGTATGAGCTATGTTAGTGGTTACTTTTCTGTCGAATCTCCTCTTTTCAGTCCAACGATAAAGGATAAGGCTGTTAAATAAACAAAGTCTTGCTTATTTCCTAGTTTTTATTCCTGTCGAATGTTTGACCACTTTCGACTTGGTGCAAAGTTTTTCAAGCCTCAGGGACCTCACTCTAAAAGCGTATCCGATATTTGGCTGGCCCGTAATTCGTCGTACACTGCTGTATATAGCTGCTGAAGAAAGAAACCTATCGAAATCGATTAATTTAGTCTACATGGTGTGTTATCACTTTTTCAGCATCGGTTAAAGAAAGAGATTTTCTATGTCTGTATGTTTGATTTTTTTTGTTAAACCAGCCACTTATGTTGCTGAATACGGCTTAAAACATAGTGATTTCGCTAAATTTTGAAGGCTTCCTGGTTATTAAATAAATGACTTAATGCAAAAAAATCAAACATACAAACATAGAAAATCTCTTTCTTTAACTGATGCTGAAAAAGTAATAAAAATTGGTCCAGTTCTGAAGGAGGAAACAAGGGACTACGAAAGGTCGTTTTTCTGTGTTTTGTATGAGAATTTTGCATGCCACGTCGACGAACTTACCATACTGTGCCCGTAAAAGCTCACCGACGAACGTTACATGCAGCATGTTAAAAACTCGATGGCGTAGCGGCATGCTAGCATTTGTGTTGCGATCTTGCCAGAATAACAACTTTCACAAAGCAGAGTAATCTGATGAGGGAGAAAATTTAAGTCTCTAAAATCTCCATCCGTACTTTCGAAGGCATGATAAGCCGTTGGTCCCGGTCGCTGTTGCTAAATAGCTAAAAAGGAGCTCGATGGCTCAGTGGAGTAGGCGTTCCAGTTGCGAACCTGTATCTCAGTCAGCGCTGCCGCAGCGCTGAGAATTGATTCTGTCTCTTTCATTTTCATAGAATTGGAAAGAGACAGCAGATCACAGCCATGCTGAAAGACTCGCATAGCTTTGCATGCTGCTGTAGTCTTTTGTAACTTATGTTTTATTTGTATTGTGTGAGCTGTGTGGGGTGATGGTGGCTCATTAAAAGCATCTTACCAACCATCTCTTCCCTTGGGTGACGTAAAAGACGACTAACGGACTAAAAACTGCACATACATCCAACAGCATAGAACGTGGTAGCCCACGTTTCACCGTTGACCGCATAGTTGCCGCCTCAGTTGGCAGAAGACTGATTTGACGGCCCTCGTTGCCTAGTCTCTGACTAACCCTTAGGGGACAATAGTCGGGTGTAAGTATGATATATGTAATGGAAAGTGTTCTTCTAGGATAGCAAATGTCCCGTGGTTCAATTCCCTTGTGGAAAAATCCCGCGACATGAAGAATGTGAGGGAGGGAGTCTACCCACTAAACACTGGAGAAAAAGCTATTCGAAATAAAGTGGACTTCGCGGGATTTTTGTACACGAGGAAATTGAACCACGGGACATTTAATATCCTAAAAGTGTTCTTCTAGGATACCGCAGGACATTTCTCATCTTAGAAGTGTTCTGGAAAGATAGGAAATATCCCGTGGTTCAATTCCCTTGTGGAAAAATCCCGTGAGATCAGGGATGTGAGGGAGGGAGTCTACCCACTAAACACTGCAGAAAAAGCTATACGAAATAAAGTGGAAATCGCGTGACTTTTTTTTCACGAGGGAATTGAACCACGGGACATTTCCTATCCTAGAAGTGTTCTTCTAGGATACCGCGGGAGATTTCCTATCTTAGAAGTGTTCTGGAAAGATAGGAAATATCCAGTGGTTCAATTCCCTTGTGGAAAAATCCCGCGACATCCACTTAATTTCGAATTGCTTTTCGCCCGTGTTTAGTGGGTAGATTTACCTCACATCCATGATTGCTATTAGGCTGTCAGTGTGGAAAGGGGGATGGATGGAGCCCTACTTAACCCTGCCTACCTTCTGGGGGTGAGGTAACCATTCAGCGGATTCACTGTAGAAAAAAGGGTATTTTCCAATGTTTGAAACAATGTTCAGAGCTTCGTTACCATGATTGGTGGATTAAACACACTGGGTCTTCTAATAAGATTCACTATAGCCACAGCATAAACACACAATACCATAATACAACTAATATTGGTTATATTGTTTCAATCAGTGTTTAACAGTGTCGCGTAGCGGTGAAATAATACAGTAGGTACCCTCTCTCATCCCTTGGGTGTCATAAAAGGCGACTAACGGACTAAAGACTGCACATACTTCCAATCCAACAGCATAGAAATCACCATCTGTCATGCTGAGCACATGTGCAGTCGCTATTAGGTGGAAAGTGGACTATGGTAGTGAACTGCTATTGCGTAGTGTATCCCAGTAGTCCCGTCTAGCCTTTCCCCCTTGGGGGACAATTGGGATTTTTTTATAAAAACCTTCCAGTTGTCCCCTCTACTAACGACACGGGTGACAACTGGGACTTAAATTTTTAGATGTTTCAGGCTCCCCCACTTGAGATGTTGCCGTATAATTTTTTAAGTGGGGGAGACTGGGATATTTAAAAATGTAAGTCCCAATTGTCCTCTCCACCGTTAACACGGGGGACAAACGCCAGAGGGGACTACTGGGATACACTGCTTTTGCGGTCCTCATTACCTATTCTCTGACTAACCCTTCGGAGATAATAGTCGAAATTATATGTATGTATGTTTCAATCCGCATTGGGCCAGCGTGGTGGGTTATGGCCCAATCGCCGCATAATGCTGTTGTCCGTATAGGAAAGCATATATGACCCGCATTGGGACGTTTATAGGCTGAAGATGATGATTGGACAGATTTAACCGTGTAACGTAGCGGTGAAAGAATACTACCCCTCTCTTCCCTTGGGTGTCATAAAAGTCGACTAACGGACTAAACTGCACATACATCCTAGTCGCTATTTGGTGAAAAGTGGACTATGGCAAAGGACTGCTTTTGCGGTCCTCGTTGCCTATAGTCTCCGACTAACCCTTCGGGGATAATAGTCGTGATTATGTGTATGTACGAATGATGATTGTTTCAATGCTCTAATGCTGCTTTTTAATTTTAAGAACGTAGGAAGTAGTCTGGTAAATTAACATGTAGGGACAAATCCAAAAGTCTGGTAACTTACTTCTAGCCCTCAGAATAATAACTAAAGAATAGGAGTCCAAATGAGACTCGTATAGTTGTCCTATTTTTTCAAATGGACCATAAACATTGAGAAGAAACAGACAAAATAAGTTGCTAAAAACGTCAAATGTAAAGTGAAAAAAAAAATTGGATTCCTGGTCACCAACCGAATTCAAAAGCGATCTACAACATGGAATTCGAAGGATAATATTTGACTTTATATACTTTAATGGCAAGGGCCCACGCGTTCGTGTAATTTACTTAGGTTATATAAGGCGACTGCTAGAAACCGCAAGAAACTTCAGGGCTGGTCAGGTCAAGTGTTTTAAACTTGATAAAAGTGACAAAAAAAGAAATTCGTGCTTCATTCATTTTTAATTAAATGCTTAATTCATTTTGTGAATTTTCATTAGATAGTCTTTGAGTATCTAATTTATTTTAAAGCAATAACTGAAAAACAATTAGACACAACGATTATTTACAACGCGCGGGCAGCGGCCGTATTTCGAGCGCTTCCCTCTCGTTCTCTCGATGGTACAACGGTAAGGGACGGGAACAGCGAAGCGGCGCGAATAATCGCGTTTTATATTTTAAAAAATTGATAGATGTAATAAATAAAAAACCATCGGTTATAATAACTCAAGTTATTTACGAGCTTCATTTTGGTAAATGACTCATAATATCAAATAACTTATTTTAAGAATAAAACCTGGAAAAGAAGATAAAATGACACAAAAATATGTAACTTTGTGATTTTATTCTATCGAGCCAACTTTATCAAATCGTGTTTCCATCGGGTGTATTTTACAGATTAGTGCCTCAACAATATTTCATAATTTACGCAGATTTTAATTAAACTGTTTACTACTTAAAAAAGTAATTCTAAGAACGTGTTATTTTAATTTTTCACTAACACCTAGCCTTAATATTTTATTAATTGTTAATCAGCAATGAGACCCCATTTATTTCTTATTACGAAATATGCGTATTTTGCTTTAAAATAAATTAGTTACTCAAGGACTACCCAATTAAAATTCGCAAAATGAATTATTTAAGTATTTAATAAAAAATGAAAAAAAGCACGAATTTCTTTTTTGTCATTTTTGTCATGTTTAAAACATATTGTTTTCTGAGGTTTAAGCGAGCACTACACATTGAAATGAAACACTTTTCAGGGAGACTCCCTGTGACCACGGACCCTGTAAAGGGTTTCGAAACGTCAGGATAATATAAAAACTATGTAAATAGTAATTTAAACGCGAGTTAATCCGTAAAAAGTGTTTCATTTCAATGTTTAAAACACTTAACCCGACTAGCCCTTAAAGCTCTTGCGGTTTCTTGCAGTCGCTTGACCCGACTAGCCCTTGAAGTTCTTGCGGTTTCTTGCAGGCGCCTTATATTTTTGCGTGTGCATGTTACATAATATCGCATTGTTTGACAACAAACGGAATGCCCATTCAAATGTCAAAGCACTCCTTCTATGCTTTAGTTATTTTTCTATGTTCTAGCCGGCATTGGTATCTTCTCCACTCCTATTAACATTTAATATCATGCGCCCAAAATATCGCGTGTGTGCGTACAATGGCGGACTCCGTCGCATTACCAGTCTAAAGGTCAAAATCCCTTGCACACCGCGTCGTCTATTTCGTAGTAATTGGTACGGGCACGTACCCGGGCGGTCGGTACGCTTCATACGAAAATCGCTGCAAAGTGGTAAAGCGACGGTGACCCCGACATTTTAGTGAGTTTGCAAACATGACGAAGCGTCGCGACGCCCCTCGACTTGTTATACATTTAGTTCTATTAACTCCCAAGAAATAGTATTGCCTCTTTTTCTGAATTACACTATCGTTTTGTTTTTGCCATTCTATATATATAATAAACTAGTTGACCCGACAGACGTTGTCCTGTCTTAATTATGAATATTGTAAAAAATATTTAAAAAAAAGTGATTATTTTATTTTTTTCTTTTATAAGAACCTTCTCCTGACCAAAACAAACACAACAAAAAAAGAATTAGCGAAATCGGTCCAGCCGTTCACGCGTGATGGCGTGACAACGGAAAACGGGTTTCATTTATATATATATATATATATATATAAGCTGTGGCAAACATACGATAATCTTTATTATTATAATTTACGAAAAACTTCTTTATTGTTTTTATTTGGCTGTCTACGACCTCATTGTGGAAAGTACACATATAAGAATGGTGGTAGTTCTTTGTAAGCACGTCAATTTCACCAGCTACTGACGTCATGACTGTACAGGCAAATAAAAAAGACATGAGAAATATTTTTTCAAACATTTTATTGCAAGCAAGCTTGAATGAAAACATTAAAACCAAAGCATTAGCAATATTCAACAATCAACAAACAGTGCTAAAATTTTATTAAAAAAAAAAACAACAATAGGTTTTCAATAGTCAAGATAACAGCAGCGTAAAGCACAAACAATCAGTGAAATGAATTTGTTAGTTGTAATTAAGTAAATCTATTTAATTTTAAAAAGAAATATTTGTCAATAGTTAAAATCATCATATCGAAATGTAGGTATGCGAAAACACTTCTTATAAATATGAGCAAACATCAAAAACATACACATGCAACACAGTATAAATTCCCCGTATTCACTGATTGATAACACAATAGCAACAACATAATTTAATAATAGCTTCCGGTAAAAACAAATGAAAAACGCAGGTAAAAATATTTTTTTAACAGTGAGTACGCAGCTTAACGTGAACTTATATTATAAAATAATTCATGCACATAATACAAACACATGCATTATATGTTATAAAGTTTACATAAAATTATGAAATAGGTACGTAATTAGAGTGAGTTTACACAATCAAATAACACTTGATTAATGTATAAAAAATAATACCAGATGTATTTACCCTCGAGAAAAAGAACGGACGGATTGGTTGTATGCAACACAGTACCGTTAACTTTGATAGTATTAATAATAATACACAAATAAAAATTCAGTCTCTTTTATTTTATCAACACAGTAAAACAAAAACTGATTCGACTTCAAAGATAACATCGTTAATAAAAGTAATTTCAATTCAAAACGTAATCGAAATCTGAAGAGTCTACCTATAGAGATATGTTTTATATTCCTGTCGGTAAAAAATCATCTGGTAGTAGAATTATTAACGATGTCTAAACTCTTCCCAATTTATAAATAGATAGACATACTTAAAACATTTAATATTTTTTTGTTAGAACCTTTACAATAACAAAAAGCGTAAAAAAATCAAAAGCATGCCAGATTTTGATAAAAAATAACAAGAAAAAATTATATGTGAAGTGTACATCCGCCTACATTATAGCTTCAATGTCTTTCGATTTAAATAGCTTTATTTCTATTAAAGAAATAAATATTTTAGCAATAATAAACAAAAAACATTTATGCACTCGAATGTACATAGCACAATTTTGTTAACAAGTAATTAGCATTATATCCAGAGAACCTTCGAAGAAAATTAGCACTTTCGCTTTTTATTTTAATTTGTACTAGGTAGTCCGCAGAATTGAAAGACGCATAATTTTTGATTAATTGGTGTTTGGTAATTTTTGATCTATGAAGTGTTTAAGCAACTGGCCATCTTTTTAAGTACAAAGAACAATATTAGCTGATATTTGTTTCTGTTTTTTCAGAGCTGCTCGTTTACAAATAAGTAGTTGATCTTTGCACTTCATAGGATGGCGCAGTTGCGGGATTATACAGCACGTTAGATAAACCGAGGGACATATTAAGGGAGGACATTAGGTAGTCGATTCCCGATCCGATTCATTAAAAAATATTCTTAATTTTTTGCATAATTATTCTATTAAATAATGTTAGCGTATACACTAAGCGCGGGAAAATATCAAATATGATCAAGTATGAAGCGCGGGAAAAGATCAAATATGATCCAAGTATGAAGGAAAAACTGGTCACACCAACCACGACAGCTTCTTATACAATACCATACACGTAAATGAGTCGAAAGCACTAGGATGCCCAAACGTTACAAAAAAAATTATTAAATTTTAACATCGATTTTCTGAATTATTGATATGCTTCGAGTAGTATTTTTTTATTTGTTTACATACCCAGGCAAAAACTACCATAGGATTAAATATGTCCCTCGTGTTAACTAACACGCTGTATACAAATCACCAAACACCTGTCATTAGTAATAACAAGTGTATTAGTATAAAAAATCGGAAGTTGTCATTATGAAACACACGGTATTGTAGGCCTCGTATTTACTTAGGGACAAAGTCGAGAGATTTGTCGCGACAGGGCTGTGATCCATCTGGGTTTTTCCGAGTCCTAGGTTAGAGGACGTCCGGCGATCATTGACACTTTATATAAAATATTTGTCAACATTTTTTTTATTAGGTGTCACTAGCGATAGTACTTTAAAATACTGAAGTTAATGCGAAACGCCGTATTAGCCCCTCCGGCGTAATAGCCCCGCCCCGCCCGACCTTATTAATTTTTTTTTTTCAATAGTTGGTTAATAATTATATTTCACTCAAATGTTCGATTATTGATTAATTTTCTGGGGACAATGATGAAGGGCATTTATCTAGTCCAATCACCCATTCAAGGGCAAAAATATCACTCAAAAAGATAAAGTTACTTCACAAATGTTTTAAGTATTTACGCCATTGACACTTAGTAAAAACGAGGCTATATACCACTTTCCCCTAGTTTGTATTAAAAACTACCATTTTAGTAGTTATGTCAGAAACAATAATAAACTCCGTAACATGGCACAAGTCAGTCTATCTGTAATCAAGATTACATTATAATTTTATTTTTTCTTCGTACATGTGTACTTGACTTTACATAAAGGGTCTTTATATTTTATACAAAGTACATAATCTCATTATAAGTTTGATTTACAGGAAAAGATCGAATTAAGAAGAAACTAACAATAATTTCGATAATAACAATTTTTAATTGATTCTTTTGATTAATGACGTACACAAGGACAACGTATAACTCTTATATTTGGTTTTATGTACCGTGTACAAAAGTAGCATATTTTACATGACTTATCAAAACATTTGCACAATAATCACAGATTTGTAATACTTGGCTGCTTTATTTGACAAAATTATAAACGTTTCCAAAACCCATTTCGCGACCAAAAGATCTATTAATGACGGCTTTACACATTTCGGTAACCCAAACCAACTATTAAGTTCAAAATTATACAGAAATATGTAAACCCTCTTAAATACATCTTTTGATTGAAATTGGTCACTGCAGTAGATGTATTCGCGCAGGCACAAACTGGCAACACAGTTGTAATATTTCATTGCTTTTCAACCTTATCCCAACCGCATAAGGTTCAACATATGGTGGCACCACATCTGCCATTGCCTTCGAGAGGCAAGTTAAACATTGGATAAATTAAAACACAATGGAAATTCTTAATAAAAAAACTGAAACTCAAGATTAGAACTAGACGTTCGTGCCGAGGTCTTAGCGTGACGTGAGGACGTGACGCGAGTTATATATCTGTTTGCAACAGTGGGGTATTCAAGGAAAGCAGCCAAGTCATGAACACTACAGGGCGACCTGGTCACAGAAGCCATTTTGTGGTGGGGGCCAGTTAGAACCGCCTGGTTGACGTTAGCGTCCAGTATTTGTTTGGGCGCGAAGTGTCCAGACATTTGAATGGAGACTGCAACCAATATATGGGTGTAATTAACGTCGTGTCTTATCGAGAAGTTGAGGAATTGGCTTAGGAATTATGTTTTTTTTTTCACTACGCGTAATCACTTGGCTTTCAACTAACCTTTTATCTGGTACAGCATTCAATATTTTTTATTACTTTTCCCTTCGATCAACAATACCAACTAGATAACGCGTCACGTACAAAATCAAAGCTAAATTCTGTCCACGTGATTAAATACTTTTTCAAAGCAATAAATTACTACTGTCACTTCAAAATGAAAAGACGTCAATAACATTTAGTGGTGAAATCAACCCTAAGGAGCAACAAATAAAGTACTTTTGTCTGTTACTGACTTGCGAGAAAATAAGAGCTCATTTCTCAAGTGCGCTCTTATTTACCGAGACACATTTTTAGCGCCGACCTGACATCTAGTTGTATTGTTGATCGAAGAGTTTTCCATTCTATTACAACTGAATAAGGTTCAAATTATGGTGGCATGTATATTGCCTCTACCAGATAAAGGATTAAACCTAAAATCTACAAATATAGGTTTTCGAACTTTTTACAGATAACAACTCCTCAATGGTTGAGTGGTCAAGAGCCAGGCTCGATATCCGGAGGTCGCGGGTTCAATTCCCAGGTCGGGCAAAATGTTTTCGATTTTTTCTAAGCTTAGCCCGGGTTTTAACCACCAACCCGGATTAGGCAAGCGTGGTGATTAAGCCAATACCCATCCATTGTAGCGATGGCTTGATTTCAATGGTGGAGGCCTTTGCCTTGGACTATATACAGGCTGCAGGAACTTTACTTTTTTACAGAAAATACAATGAAGAGTGCCACCACAATCCACCTACTTGCTACCTTGTGTAATCTACACTTGAGAGCAAAACTATCGCACACCCCTACGTACATTAAGATAAGGTTTTTAAAAACCTTATAACAAAACAGATTGATACCTAACTCATCTAAAATCATATAATGCAGTGTATGATTGTAGACATCATTTTAGTATTTCTGCAATTTAAGTCCTAAAAATTAGGACTGTGCGATATTTTTGCTCTCAAGAGTAGTTTGTGTACTTAGTAATTATTTGTAACCTACAGTATACTAATGTCTACCTTTAAAACACCTACTTGAACGTAATGCTCAATTACTTCCGGATCTTTTGTAAACGTATACGTGTCATACTGAGCTACCAAGTGCGTATAAAATTTCTAAGTTAAAATAAGTACTATACTGAGTTAGGGTCAAATTTTAAAATGGGACAAAGGCATGAATAGCTTAAGCTTGCTTAAAATTAATTACTTTTTTTATTTATTGCTTGCTACATTTTCATAGAAACCGTTTGCCACGCTTAGCTCAGATGTCTGGTTTGCACAGAAACGCAACAAGCGTGCATAGCAGTGGATTCGCGCTTTAAATGTTGTGAGAAATCTCGTTTTAAAATAATTATTTAAAACGCAATTATTACCATAAGGTTTTATTGTTTTTGAGTATGTATCCGATCCGTTCTAAACTATTATACTATTGTAAGCGACAATTTCTAATGAAATTTAAAGCAGAACGTAAGCCACTACCCACAACAGGTTACACCATAACCCAAAGAAGCAGTTACATGCAAAAGCATTCAATCCAAATAAAATCTACATTAAAGAGCGCTCCCATATCCGAAACTTGCGATTCTGCCGCGCAATAGCAGTGCTTTTGTCGCGCAACAGGAGCGCTTCTGTCGCGCTGCAGTTGCGACTAAAACACATATATGTGCACGCGCTCTAAAAATTACATGATTGACATCAAAACAATACCAAGCCTAAACTACCACCATTTAAGATTTAGGGATATCCTAATGCTGTAATAAACTGATTTAATTGTATAAATCAGAAGTTGATAAACCGCAAGCTCACAAAAATATAATATCGGGGTGATCTACAGCATAATCTGTCCATGTACTGTTTACGTGGGAAAGCTAGAGCCCAGAAGTAGAACGTTTATAGGCTAATGATGATGATAATAATGATGAAGAAGCCTATAGTAGAAAAGGCTGTTACTAGGAACCCTTGAATTAAAGTGTGGTAGTCGGAACGACAGTCGCCCAACACAGTTAATTATTACCTCGTCAAAACAACTCCAGATTCTAAGAGGTCTTCTTAACCGTAAAATAAAAATGTGCTTTCTGCTGTTTTTTTCCGGGAAACGGAAGTAAAGATTATTATTACATAGTGCAGTCAAACTTGTCTTACCCGACCCTTAGGCCCGGTTCCCATTAGGTCGGATCCGGCTCCGATCCGATCGGACAGCCGGAAACACTCGGCCCGGTTTCCATACAAATGACTAAGCCACTAGAACTTCCGAATCTCGGTCAGATCCGAACGGGAGTCGGATCCGACCTAATGGAAACCAAGCCTTAGATGCTAGTAGTGGAACCTGATGATGTGGTGTACCTTAAACAGCCCGGGTTATCTGGAAAGACTATCTGACTAGTAAGCATTGTCGTTCTGTAGCCAGTTGAGAGTCTCCCACCGCTACATCAGCGCCTTGCTCTCCTAAAGCTGCTTTCAATTTAAGCGTTTAGAGCAGGACCAACATGGATCAAGTTACACTTGAAACAGACAATTTATTAGTAACGACCAGGGTATTCTGGCCTACGTACGACAAACGGACTGCAGCCGTGCGTGTGTCTCAATATGTGAATCAAGTGACAGCTAATATTACAAGTGTAGACTCTATATGTGCATCAAGGGACAGCAAATATAACAAAATCCATCCCGGTGCCCCCACGTCCTGCTAAATTGAAAGCGCCCTAAGTCTAGCTATGGGATAATTATTGATGATGATGATCGGCACCCGGGTCGATAAGTAGTACTGACACTTTATACATAGAAAGTTTCGTCAGAGGCTCGCATTATGAGCCTTGCACTGGAACGCTTATTGATAATGTAGTGGTATTACTCACCGGATCCTGGTCTAAAAAGAACATTTGGGAAGTTTTACAGACCAGCAGCACTGTCATGTTGTCATGAGTTGAGAATCAGGATCAGCTGGATCAGCGCCTAACACTCCTAAACTTAGGCATAGGAACATTCCTAGGTTGATAGTGCTGATGCCGTAGTGGCACACATCGAGGGAGTATCAGGGAAAGGCGGAAGGCAGAGTTCCATGAGAACCTTGCACACCTAGGCCTTGGCATTGAGACCTTATTCACCGTTAGAGCTCTAAGCTCTAGGTAGCTACCCTGGTCTATAAAGGAGATGAGAGGATAGGAGAAGCTTAGTAGACAAGCATCACTGTAATTTTGTCGCGAGTAGGGACTAAGGAATAGCTGCATCAGCGCCTAACACTCCTAAACCTAGCATAGGAACGTTAGTAGGTTAATAATGCTTCTTAAACCCAGCATAGGAAGATTTGTGAGTTATGTTCCGTAGCACTAAGTTGAAAGTCAGGCACCGCTGCATCAGCGACTCGCTCTCATAAGACTACCTATGGGACATTTATTGATGCTGCTGTGGTACTCACCGCTCTTCTAATCATCTATTTTTGGGATCTGCACCCGGTCCATCAGGAGCTCTGTCACCTTCTGCTTCGAAAGTTTCGTCAGAGACTCACACCATACGCCTAGCAGTGGAACATTGATTGATGATGCTGTGGTGTTACCTACCTGCTCCTGGTCAATAAAACATCTGGGAAGCTTGGCGGATTAGCAGCACTGTCATGTTGTCGCCAGTAGGGAGTCAGGAACAGCTGCATCTGCGCTTAACACTCAAACCTAGCATTGGAAGATTTGTAGGTTACATCCTGTGTTAACACTATCAAGCAATGGAACATTTATATCCTGTGATGTTACTCACCGAGGGCGCCGCCCTAGGGAAAGACGCTAGGCATACTATGAGCGCGGTCATGTTGTCGCAGCCGAGCCCGCCCCTGGCGCAGTTGGGCGCGAGGCATTTGTGGCAGTTGGGCAGTTGTGCGAACACATCTAGGCCTAACATGACACCTTCCTACATCACAATGATGTGGCAGTACTACATGACGCCACCCTGGGCCCTGATTCTGTATCGCAATCTATAGGTTCCACACCTAAACCTTACCGCGCACAAACGTCAAACGCATACGTTTTTGGGAAGATATCGTAACTTTTTAAGGAATTAACGTGGTTTTGAAACAAGGAATCGTTACAGAATAAGGGCCCTGGTCTATTAAGGAGATCTGAAAAGCTTGGCAGACTGACATGACATGACAGCGATGCTCACTTGCATTTTGTTGCGAGTAGGGAGTCCGGAACAGCTGAATCAGCGCTTAACACTCCCAAACCTAGCATTGGAACGTTTGAAGATTTGTAGGTTATGTTCTGTGGGGTTACTTACTGAGGGCGCCGCCCTAGGAAAAGGCGCGAGGCACACTATAGAACATTATCATGATGTCGCGAAAAGGAGTCAGGATCATCCGCATCAGCGCCTAACACACTTAAACCTAGCATTGGAAGATTTGTAGGTTATGTTCTGTACAATAACCAAGCATTGGTAGATTTGTAGGATACTCACCGAGGGCGCCGCCCTAGGGAAAGGCGCGAGGCATACTATGAGCACGGTCATGTTGTCGCAGCCGAGCCCGCCCGTGGCGCAGTTAGGCGCGAGGCAGCGCTGCATCAGCGCTTCACACACCGCCGCGGGTTCCCAACCGCTGAGGAGGCGCGCGCGGCAGAACGATATCACCTCCTGGTGGTTTGATTATTTTATATTACTAGTGGCAGTTAAATACAGTTTGCAGTTGTATTTATCGTTTTTATCGAAATATGATAATAAATTAAATTCATTATAAAATCTTTATTTATCGTGAAGCAACGATTATTCCTGTATAAATTTTGCTCAATAATATGATCGTAGATAGGAGAAATTGACAGTTAACTTAAAGCGATTTTCAAAGTTTTTTGGTTTAGAATTAAAAAAAATCTATATAAAATCAATGATATCTAAAAATTCCGAGGCCGCTACGCACTATACGACTATATAAGAGATATCATTCGATTTTTTTATTTCATTTGTTTAGAACAGTAAGTAGGTAGTAGGAGCTCAAAAAAGTGCCTCGCGCATTTTAAGAAAATCTTTCTCTGCAATTTTGGGTTTAGTTAAAAAGTTAAGCAAAATTTCCAAAAAGCAAGGCCGCTCCGCACTATTACAATAGCTATTTTACACTATACAATAAGTTAGTTAGTTGTTAATCTATTTATGTTTGCTAGTCTGGAACGCTTAAATCGGGTGATCTGGCCGCCCAGTGCAAATCACCAAAACGAGAGATTAACCGACCCGGAAATGTTTCCTTCGGAATTATTCCGCGTTCTTGAGAAGTAAACCGATTCATGGCTTGTCGACTTGTATTCTACGTCTGTTTACTTTACAAATGTCAGAACCGAATTGACATTTGGCGCCATTAAAAAAAGTTACAGCGTCTTCCATTAGGGTGATTACTTTTGCCCCACCTTGTATAATGTATGTATGTATTACCCAGCGATATATACGTTACACTAGATAGGCCCTTCCGAACACGCACTATGTTCCACTCATCTGCGGAGTCGACTCGGCACCTTGCTTTAGTGTGGCTTTGACATTCGCGAGCGGCGAAAATAATTGTTTATTTCTTTTCAAAGTGTACACCTAGACGTTTACTACAATTCAGTTGTCAAGTAAGTGAAATTAATTGTTTTTCAAGTCATTATTATGTAGTTATATCGTATTATTAATAGAAAAGATATTTTTTCAATTATTGTTATTGACAATCTATTTGGGACGCCATCTTGATACACTCTACGTTGTCTTTGACCGATCTGGCGCTGCGGCGCTGCGATGTCTGTCTGTTGGTTAGACGACATTTAAATGTTTAAGCGCTGCAGCGGCTGCAGCGAACTTTAGGTCTCTCATTCCAGAATTTGAACAAATGGTTTGTATGAACGTTCTTGTCTATACTTCTAGGTCAATGGTATTACCTCATTGGACAACACCTCCCAGATGCCGTCGCAGGCGATCACCAGGAACTCCCAGTCGTCGTTCAGCTGCCGCACTTGCACGTCGGGGTACGCTGCAACATCACACATTCACTTTTTACTATTTTATTACAATGACAATTCTAAATTCTAAATGTGGTAGGTAATCTATTTTTGTTGTTTATTACTTTTTGTAAGCTGTTAGCAATCCTAAAACTATAAATAAATAAATAATATAGGTAGTTACGGATTACTAATGTTTGACCAAAACACTCTTGACAAATTTTTATTTTACAACATATGTTTTATATAAGTACCTACTTAACTCCAATTATTTAAACAACAACTTGTTCAGCAAATGTTTCGTTTAAAACAATCACTTGACAAACATACATTTGGCAATTTTTCTTTACAAATGTATTAGATTAATATTTGATTATTTATACATTTTCATTTTACATTTTGATGTAATGTTTTTATTTCAATATTTAGTTTGACTAGCTTTCATTCCTTTATTACTTTTAGTACTATAGTTTCTCTTGAACACATATTCCATGAACGCGCGTGCGCGCGCCTGGTAACAAAGAAGACGCTCTAAACAACCCGCAAACCTGGAGAGTCATCACGACTCTTATGACAGTCATCACCTGTGTCGATCTGGTCCTGCGGCGCCAGCCTGAAGTTTTAAACGCATGTAATAGCCTCCCGAAGCCTCCCTCGGGCAGTCCCCTTTGGCTCCCCACAGTCTATTAAATAAACCTACAATTCTACAGACAATTTACTCACCGGTAACTATCTGGTCCTGCGGCCCCAGCCTGTAGTTCCTTTTAAACACGTAGTTCCCTAGTGCGCGGGATAGAGCCAGGTTAAGAAGAAGTCGCTCCAAAAATCCGCAATCTTATCATATCATACCTTAGTGAGGCCTCCCGAAGCCTCCCTCTGGCAGACCCGTCTGGCTCCCTACAGTCTATTAAATAAAACCTACAATCCTACAGACTATTTACTTACCCGTGACGATCTGATCCTGCGGCGCCAGCCTGTAGTTCCTTTTAAACACGTAGTCCCCCAGCGCGCGTGACAGCGCCAGGTTCCCGTTGACGCGGTTCAGCTGCACCCACCCGCCGGCGGCGGTGATGCGGCGGAGCTCACCCTCGTTGTTGGGCTTGTGGTCAAACGAGAGCGGGTCCACCTGGGCAACGGGAGGTTGTCACAACTTCTCAAGGCCATGAGTGCTTCAGGAAATACATACATATAATCACAACTATCATCCGACCAGCAAATGCTGTAATCCTTATTATCGTGAGTCCCTAAAAGTCCTAGTGCTACTTTCTAATTAAAAGTAGCACTTAAAGAGAACGGGCTATTTTATTATGTACTTCGCAGAGATTATATGGGTAGGTCAAATGAAACCAGGGTTGGAAAAATCATGACTAAAAGAAACATTTTTTTTGATTTATTAAAAAAATATATGTTTATTTTTATTGATTTTTATTGTTTTTTTTTACTTTTATAATTTTTTTTAATGTTACTAAACCAAATACACTATTATTAGTACTTTCTGACAATTGAATAAGCTGTGTGACACAAATACTTTTAAAATAATTAAAATAAAATTAATATTTTTAAAACTTGTCGATTATTTTAAATTACTTTAAAAATTAATATAAGTAGATTTTTTTTTATACTAAGCCCGGCAAATGACCCCACTCCACCTGATGTTAAGTGGAAATGAGGTCCAGGCGCGAGGACAACTGGTGCAGCGTAAGAGACGTAGCATCAGTCATCCTCACTCTGCCGGCCCACAAAGTGCTTCTTCACGCCTCGTTTGAAGGACCCTATGTCATAGGTAGGAGGGAATACGTGTGCTGGTAGACTATTCCATCTTTTGGAAGTGTGGCAAAGAAACGAGTCACCAAATTTCTTTGTGCGTGATGGAATGTTAGAGACTGTAAATTGGTGACTCCGGAGAGCAGCACGCGTACTCCTATGGAGGAAGGGAGAAGGAGGGATGAGGTCAAAGAGTTCTTCAGAGCACTCGCCATGGTATAAACGGTAAAAGACGCTGAGTGACGCAATATCTCTACGCAATTGCAAAGGCTCGAGAGTTTTAGTGACCTCCGCATTGCTGATAATGCGCACAGCGCGGCGCTGCAATCTGTCCAAGGCATCGAGAAGGTACTTTGCGGAGCCGTCCCAAAGGTGAGAGCAATACTCCACGCAAGACCGCACCTGTGTCTTGTATAATAGACACAACTGATCAGGCGTGAAGAATCGCCGCACCTTGTTCAGGACACCGAGTTTACGTGAGGCATTTTTAATCACGGTTTCGATGTAGTCCTTTTGGTTCAGATCGCAGCGGATATCCATACCGAGCATGTTAATACTACTCTGCAGGCCTAGAGATGTACCCTGAAGAGAGGGAAGGGGAAGGAATGGCGACTTTTTCGCTGTGAACGCGCCTGTGTTTCCTTGGCATTGAACTCCACCAGATTATCGGAGCCCCATTTAGAAATGAGGTCCAACACCCGATCGAGCTCAATGACAAGATTTGCTCGCTTCATTTTGGTGTCTACCCGCCCAGCCGTTGGGTGCCCGTTATATCCCCCATGCACTGTGCTATCATCTGCATAGCAATGAATGTTTCCAAGAGGAAGCATGTCATTGATATGCAGAAGGAACAGCGTGGGGGATAGAACGGAGCCTTGCGGAACACCAGCGTTCACTGACATGAACCGCGAAGCGCATCCATCCGAAAGGACACGAATTCTACGCTCAAGCAGGAAGCTGGCAATACAGAACTGAGCGGGCAAACCGTATGCCGGGAGCTTGGAGAGAAGAGCTTTGTGCCAGACCCGATCAAAAGCCTTGGCTATGTCAAGGCTAACTGCCAGTGACTCGCCACGCTTGTCAATAGCCTCACTCCAGAGATGTGTGACGTACGCTAGAAGATCACCCGTTGACCGTTTTGGACGAAATCCATATTGACGATCGTGAATTAGGGAGTGATCTTCTAGGTATCGAATAAGCTGTTTGTTCAATATTCGTTCTAGGATCTTACACAACACTGAAGTTACGGCTATAGGGCGGTAATTAGTCGGATCTGACCGATCTCCTTTTTTAGGGATCGGTTGCACATTAGCTTCTCTCCAAGATTCCGGCACACAACCCGAAGAGAGCGAGAGACGGTACAGACGCGTTAACACAGGGGACAACTCCGCTGCACACATTTTCAGGACTATTGCTGGGATGCCATCAGGACCGTTAGCTTTCCGGACATCGATTGACTGCATTTCCGCACGGACATCACACTGCCTGATTTTAATATTAGACATTGTGTGGCCACAGTGAGGAATTGAGGGTGGCTGTGCATCACAGTCATCGATCCGGGATTTAGCCGCAAAGAGTTTGGCCAGGAGATCGACCTTTTCCTGCGGCTTGTGAGCTAAAGTTCCGTCAAGACATCTCAGTGGTGGCAGCGAGGATTGGCAGAAGTTGGATTGCACGGCTTTGGCCAGACGCCAGTAGCTACGGCTGCCCGTAGGATGCGTCAGGAGTTCTTGGCCTACTCGTGCAACGCGCTGGGCATCCGCTCTAATGTAGGCCCTCTTACACGACTTGGTGGCATTATTATAGGCTGCTTTTAGCGAGCGAGTTTCGGGAGCCCCATGAGCTTTACCTCTGATCCAAGCGCGGTATGCCATCTGTTTGCTCTCAACAGCGCTGGCACACTCGCGATTGAACCAGCGGTTGCGTCTGCCTTTGCTGATGACATAGGAGTGTGGAATATAGTATTCCATTCCTAATACTATCTCATCAGCAACGGCAGTGGCGCTAGCGGTCGGGTCCTTCCCACTAAAGCAGCGCTGCCTCCAAGGGACGGATGCAAAATACTCCCGCATCCCGTCCCAGTCTGCCGACGCGTAGTGCCAAATCTGGCGTTTCGAAACCGCTGTTGGCGGGCGCGATGCCAAGGGCACTGTGCTGGATATCAAGCAGTGATCCGAGGAACCTAAAGGAGCTCGAATCTCCACCCGGTATCCAGCTGGGCGACTCGTCAGCAGAAGGTCGAGTAAGGAAGGCGCATGGCCAACTATGTCTGGGATCCTGGTGGGCTGGTTCACCAGTTGCGTCAGGTCATGCGTGAGAGCGAATGCGTGGGCAGTTCTACCAGCATGGTCTGTTTTGGAGGAACCTAACCACAACTCATGGTGGGCGTTGAAGTCCTACAAAAACACCAGTTCCGCCGATGGAAACCGCTCCTGCGCATCATCTGCTACCCGACTAAGATGTTCAATTAGTCGAGTTGTCTCCATGTCGCCGTTATGGGATCGGTAGACGCAGACGTAGACACGGCAATGAGAGCCTAAGTCGACGTGTACCACTAGGAGGGAGAAGGAAGGGTCCTCCAGACAGCGCAGACGGCGACAGCAAACATCCGCCCGAACGAATAAGCAAACTCCGGCTTTGGCTTTGAAGGATTCTTCAAGCACAAAGCCGGGATAGTTCAGGTAGGTGGTGTCAGCTGGGCGGATTATTTGCGTCTCCGTCAGGAACAACATTGCTGGCCGTGCCGTCTCAAGATGGTGGTGGACGGCATTGAGGTTTGCATGGAGTCCGCGGATGTTAGCGAACTCCACCTCAAACGGTAAGGTTTTGGTGGGGGTGTGCACCGCTGTAGTACCAGTTTTGTTGTTAGGCGCTGTCATTTTAGGAGTGGCAAGAGAGAGGCGTGAATCGAGAAAATTATGCCGCGATGCGAATGGTCAAAGTGTGGTGGCCTGTTTCCCCAGGAATTTGCCCACAGACGAGTATTATTAACCTGCCGAACGGAAAGGCCCCCGAACCCCCCCCCCGGGAATGGCCGCCGGGACCCCACCTTCCGGTCACCAACCGGCACGACGGACCACCCCGAGATTATGCGTGGCATGGTGAGGCAGCCTCACGAGCTGGTTAGGCTCGCTTGGGGCCCTGTACTGTGCCACGGGCGGCCAGCGGGACAACCGTTTCTACGGGTCTCCCTGGTCGGCAGGTAAACGAAGTCCTCCTGGCACTGGTTTGACGGAAGCCTCCACAGACCAAATACATCGCAGCATCATCCTCTCGAGCTCTGGTTATACGCTGGCTGATCCTGAAACGCGACCGACAAGCAGTCACTTGACGGGTTTTACACCATGCGTACGGTGGTCACCAACCAGACGGGTCAAGCCCTACCACCAGTGGAGCAGATCATCGCTCGAAAGAGTCCGTTAGTCGCTTCTTACGACACCCACCGGACGAAGAGAGGGGCGGCGATTGGTATTCTTTCTCCGGCACCGCACGGATAAAATAGATATAATAAGATAAATCTTGAAAAATTATTGTTAGTATCCAACTTTACAAGACTGATTTCTGATTTGTTTTGCTGCAGTTGAAGACCAAATGTCAAGTAGGCATGCGTCTTTTTTTAATTTTATTTTTGAGACTAATTCTGTGTGAGCCCCTTGACAGTATTTTATTGTTAGTAACTACTAAGTATACTTATTTATTGTTATTTCCATTAAAGATAATATAACATTTTAAATTTATTTTAATCAATGATTATTGAAAAAAAAACGCCTGATTTAAATCAGCCAACCCTGATTGAAACTAATAATGTGGATTGTATAGAAACGCGCTGATTATAGTCGTAGATAGAAATATGTAAAACCCAGTATTAGCTCTGAAAATTAATTACTTTAATCCATACTAACCATCATACATACATCCATATAATCACGACTATTATCCCCGAAGGGTTAGTCAGAGACTAGGCAATGAGGACTGCAAAAGCAGTCCTCTACCATAGTCCACTTTTCACCAAATAGCGACTGCACATGTGCTCAGCGTGACAGGTGGTGAGCCCATCGCCGCTCTATGCTGTTGGATGTATGTGCAGTCTTTAGTCCGTTAGTCGCCTTTTACGACAACCAAGGGAAGAGAGGAGGTGGTAGTATTCTTTCACTGCTAAGGGATACGGTTACAGGAAATCAAATTAAATCAATAATTGTACTCATGTAGTTTATAAAGATAGTACTTAAAAGGAGCTCGATAGCGCAGCGGCTAGCGCGTTCGGCTTGCGATCTTGCTTGCTAAGCAACTTTCGCAATGCCGGGTCGCTGGATGGGTGACCAAATTTAAAAACATCTCGAGCTCCTCCGTGCTTCGGAAGGCACGTTAAGTTGTTGGTCCCGGTTGCTGTCGTAAGATAGCAGTCGTTAAAACCCACCAACCCGCATTGGGCCAGCGTGGTGGGTTATGGCCCAATATCCCCACGTGCTATTGTTCACGTGGGAGGTCTGTGCCCAGCAGTGGGACGTTTATAAGCTGATGATGATGATGATGATGACTTAAAACATTTCAGAAACATATACATTAACCCAGTTAGGGCATTGCAATTTTCCCATTCAAAAATAGGTAATACCCTGCCCTCTCTCCTTCAATACTCCTGTATGCCAATCTAAACTGTGATTTGTTTGCGGATGTACGGCAGAAAATACTATCGGGGTGTTTGCGTTTTTGCGAGAGGATGAATGCATTAAAGTACAGCCTGTATACAATCCCATTGCTATAGTCCGTAGACGTTGGCGGGGACGAGGTAGCACGTCATTCTAGAACACGACTACACACAGTTGCACGCGTTGCCCTTCCCCGCTACACCACCCGCCACCCGCCGACAGCTTGGGTACCTCGTCCCCGCCACCGTCTGTCACCCCGCAGGACAGTCGCGCACGAAGTTGCCGGACTATAGGCAAAGGCGTCTATCATTGAAATCAAGGCATCGCTACATTTTGCTACTTGACAGTTTTCAAAAAAGTATTTTAGAAATTACAAACGCTTATTTTATACCCCGTACCCGTACAATATTTTCTTTCTCGAAAAAGCTTTATTTAATAGAAAAAAAAACCTTTATTAATTTCACATTTCGTGCGAAAACGGTTGGTCACGTGACATTTGGCTCTGTGACGTCACACTTCAATAAATATAGACATTTATCTTGAAACTTTTTGATAATTTTGTGAAATGTGACGTCACATGAAGCTCAACCATGGCCGCCCGCGTTTCGGTTCTTGTAATCCACAGATAAAAAATCGCAAATTTATTTTGTAAAAATAAAATATTTACAAATTATCTTAATAAAAAAAAACCGACTCCAAAAAAGTTTACTGAAATAAATGCACTAAAACGAAAAAAATAATTGCGTAGTTAGTTTGTTCAATTTACTTGCAATATTAACCTTTATTTTACTCAATCTTATAAACTTAAAAAATTTTTGGAGTTGGTGCCAGCCAAGGTAAACATAAACATTAAAAGACATGCTATATTATTATTATATTAGCCTATATTGTCCCATTGCTGGGCAAAGGCCTCCCCCCCTCCCCCCCTTACAGTATTCGCGGCCTTTTACGTGTATTGGCCAATCTTTCGCGTAAGCATCAAGCTCTCCACCTCCGTCTGGGTCGGCCTTGCTGCCGTTTAACCCCGTTGTCGTTTTTATTTGTAAATATGTTTAATTAGCGTCTAACAGTTGTCGTATTCATTAATGAATATAGTATTGCTACATTTGTCGTATGAAGCTGGCACCGACTCCAAAAATATTTTTTAGATTGAGTAAAATAAAGGTTAATATTGCAAGTAAATTGAACAAACTAAACTACGCAATTATTTTTTACGTTTTAGTGCATTTATTTCAGTAAACTTTTTTGGAGTCGGTTTTTTTTTGTTAAAATTTTTGTTTATTTCTCGCTTTTTAGTAAATCGTTCCGATCTATTTATCGAAAGCGAATATTGGTAAACCTACAATACGCGCTAATTGTATGAGGGAGCGCCGTTTAAATGCGACAAGCGAAGAAAACGAGAAACGCATAGGCGTTTCTCGTTTTCTCGTTCTCTTAGTGATAGCCCTAAGTAGGAAATCAACATCCAAAACAGATGTAAGTTACCCGGATTTACTCGTGAACGACCCCCACGCCCCCCTACGATGATGACTTGCGAATTACTAGGGTTCACCGTTAGGCAAACTAGAGGGACGTTTTTGACTTGCTCCAGTCGTAGATCGTAGCCAAGTCACCATTGATCTGCTCAACCGCTTCTGAGAGGTTCTCAGCCGAGGCCTGAGAGTAAATTTGTAAGTCATCGGCATAAAGATGTTAAGAAGAATTTAGACAAGAAGTGATAGAATTAATAGTGTGAACAGTGTATTTTTAAATCCTAATAGAAATGTTTCGGAAGGAGTGATAAAAAGTGGCTTATGTCACTATTGTTCTTCAGCTATCTATGTGCAAAATCAGGTCGATGCGCAAGTGAGAGACGGACAAACAAACAAACACGCTTTCGCATTTACAATATTAGTTAGGAAGAATTTATTGCCGGAGTGGATCTCATTTGACCTATGGCCGAAAATACCAAAATCGCTATAGATATGCCTACAATATTTGAGGAGTTCCCTCAATTCCTCAAGGATTCCACAATCAGAACTGTGTTCCGGTACCGGCCTTCCTTTGCGTCGTCATAGTCGCTTAACTATCTTAATCGAGATATCTTATCGCCACCCGTGAAATACTTATCATTGAGGAGTTCCAATGACATTGTGTGGTCTTCTTCATCAGTTCTACTTCATCAAATGATACTTTCTGAATGCAAATTCTTAACTTATTGCTGAAAATACCAAAATCGCTATAGGTATGCCTACAATATTTGAGGAGTTCCCTCAATTCCTGAGGATTCCATCATCAGAACTGGATTTTGATAAAAATGGGACCAATCTGGAAGTATATCCTTTCAAATAAAAAAAGAATTTTCTAAATCGGTGTATAAATGACTGAGTTCTGAGGTAACAAACAATAAAAAAAAAACATACAACCGAATTGAGAACCTCCTCCTTTTTTGAAGTCGGTTAGAAAAACTATTACTACCACCATTTCCGACATATTTCATATATTATTGTTACAACTGTCAAATAGCCAATTGATGAGCATTGGCTTAAATCATCATCACCACACTTTCCAAATACGAGTGGGTGATCGTAAACTGAACGCACTGCAAATCTAAGGCTCGTATTCTAAAATCAAATTCAAACTTAAATCTCTGCTTGAGTGCAGTTAGAAAGGGATGGTACTTAGTGATGCCAATCGATAGTTCACTATCGATAGGCTATCGATAGTTAATCGATGGTTCGGCAATAGTGGAAATATCTATAGGACTATCGATAGTATCGATACTATCAATAGTATCGATAGCACAAAATGTGGTAATAGTATTGATGAGTTGCAATAGTAACAACGTTGCAACTAGGGAGTGCTATCTTGCAGCAAAGTCTTCAATCTCGGTATTTGCAAGATTTAAGAGTTCTAATCTCGCAAGATCTCGGTATTTAGCGAGATCTCGCAAATCAATAAATTATTTTTATTATTATTATAAGTATTCTATTGAAACTTGGTATAGTTATTGTTTTAGGTGCGAAATAAATAATTGAAATAATCAAATACTGAATCATTTAATAAAAAAATTACGGATTATTCTGAAAAGAACTCCTTAGAAAACACAACATATCTATAGTGTCACCTGCCAACTGGCTTCGGATGTTTCCTGCCAAATACTCCATAAAAATTACATTTGATGACACGATGGCACTATTTCACAAAACCAACAACAGTCACAGAAACAATAAAATTGTAGTATAGCGAAAAAATAGGCAATGCCTGCCGCGCACTCCGCGCAAGTCACGGTAGTGTATATATTCTCTGGCGCAGGCGCACATTGTTTTCTACCCCGCACCGCACACCCCCGTTTCACCTTAGCACTGATAGAAGAACCGGGCGAGGCGTGCGTCTTCGCGGGAAGTCAATTTGCGCGCGGCCGCGCTCTATAATGGTCATGGGATGTTGCTGTGCAATCTTGCAAATCTTGCGAGATCGCGCGCGAATTTGGCTGCAAGATTAATCTTGCAAAATTGGTGCAAGATCTTGGTATTTCGAGATCTCGGAATACCGAGATTGCACTCCCTAGTTGCAACGTTGCAATAGTATCAAATAGTGGTCATGGGATGTTGCTGTGCAATCTTGCAAATCTTGCGAGATCGCGCGCGAATTTGGCTGCAAGATTAATCTTGCAAAATTGGTGCAAGATCTTGGTATTTCGAGATCTCGGAATACCGAGATTGCACTCCCTAGTTGCAACGTTGCAATAGTATCAAATAGTGGAACTATCGATAGTTCGGCATCTCTAATTGGTGCTATTCATCACACATATCGCCATCCCTTTCTAACTGTATTCAAGGATGGATTTGATTTTGAGTTTGATTTTAGAATACGAGCCTAAAGCCGCGTCCGCTGCGCCATGTTTTGAACAGAACATTGTTCGAAAACATAAAAAAGGGGCGTGGCTTAAATGTTTTGTCGAACAAAGACACTTGAACGTGTTTGCCGGAGTTTGTGGAAAACATCCCCCGCGTTCGTCTGCGGGCGAAACGAAAAACTTTGTTTACTGAACATTGCTAAAGTTGCTAAAGTTGAACAAAAAATGTTCATGAACAATGTTCTGTTCAAAACATGGCACAGCGGAGGCGGCTTAAGTGTATGGTTTTTCAGCGTGTTTTTTCAGGATCCATACAAATAGTTGTTCTTTGCGTTTAGTAGGATTTTTGCAGTTCGAGACTACACACCTATTACCAAACAGTGTATAATGTACTAACCGCTCCCGCGACGCTGGCGACGGCTCTCGAGTCACCCACGTTGGCGCAGTACAGGGCGTTATCTTTGATGAGCACCACTATTGCCGTGCTGCCGGCCACCTTCTGCTGCATCACGTACTCTTCGAACATCGCCTGGTCGAGGTCTAAGAAGCCCTGGAAATCAAAAAAAAGGAAACATAAGTACAGTCGGGGCAAGTGACGTACACACGGTCGGAGTTAGAGGTACTGATAGACATGCTACTAAATAAGTATGCTTATTAGCATGCTTATTACAAGCGTGCTCTGTATACATTTGCTTGCGAAAAGCATACTCATTTTAAGCATACATTTGAATGAGATACATTGAGGTTGTATATTTTCTTTGCCTGCTCCGAGATCGATACTAGCATTAGCATGCTCATAGCAAGCAAACCTGTTCAGACGCGCTCAAAGCACGCCGCCTTCCATCCGCGCAGCAGGTAGCATGCGCGAAAATCGACTGTCTTTCGATTTTTGAGCATGCTCGTAATAAGCATGCTAATTACTAGCAACGCTTTGACACACATACTACTAAGTAGCAATTGCTCAATAGTGGCATGCTTTCGTGCTAGTAATGAGCATGTCTATCTGTACCTTAAGCGCAAGCGAATATTGATAACCCGTGTCGCGTAGCGGTGAAAGAATACTACCACCCCCTCTCTTCCCATAGGTGTCGTAAAAGGCGACTAACGGACTAAACACTGCACGGACAACAGACAACAGCATAGATTGGCGATAGGCTCACCACTAGGACTATGGCAGCATACTGCTTCTGCGGTCCTCAATGCCTAGTCTCTGACTAAACCTTCGGAGATAATAACTGTGATTATTTGTATGTACTTATGTATGAATATTAACGAAATGTGGTCTACCGGGAGCTTTCTAGAGTGTATATACTATAAATATATATTTAGCAGTAGGACAGTCTGTAGGCTACACTATATTTTTTCTTTTTTAGGTAAGTACTTCACTCACGTCTATTATCCTTAAAGGGTTAGTGAGAGACAATCCACCAAATAACAACTCCACATGTGCTCATCATGATAAGTGGTGAGCCCATCGTCGCTTTATGCTGTTGGGTATACACCCCACCAAATGGCGAGTTGATTTTAACACATGTTCATTTTTTGTGATTTTATCCATTGATGGTTAGCTGTCTGTACAAATACTCCAAACATTGTTTTATGAAAACAAATTTTAAAAAGCTCTAATAATGACATAGGTACTTCTATTGTCCCCGGTAACAAATATGCATTTCACTAGGAACACTTGCAGAGTGATGATAAAAAAATCCATCAAAAATTAAAACGACCTTGGACTCTTATTTCCTACACAAAAAGATATATAATTGGTTGCAGTAATTAGTACCTGTTTTAGCGCCTCCTCAACATTGCCAAGGTGATACTCTGGACGGGCCGTTACAAACTTGTGCAGGTGTTTGCCTGCGTACTCTGCTATATTAGCTCCTTCAAAAGAAAATATTATTATTGTATTAAAATTTTGTGTAAAGTAAATAATAATTGTATTTGACATAAGTAATTTTTTCTTGTTTGCTTTTACTGTGTATTACTTTCATAATATTAATTTAGGTATTACTTTGTACGAATCAGCTTAGAAAACGGGAATCTTTATTCATCTAAGTAAAATTTATCAAAATAGAGGAATTACTATATTTCACAGTCATGGTGCGGCGGGGAGTTGTTCTTTCGATATTCACAGCAAAATTGTTGATTTACTTACTAATAATCCAAAACAAAGACTAACCTCCATGCCCATCATAGACTGCAAAATAGGCTGTGCCAGGATCATCCGGCAATGACAGAATATGTGTATGGGAGTCGTCCATGGACACTCGCCACCCTTGCATACAGGAAGAGCCAACAAGGTACCGGCTGTCCTGACATGTTGCTGACTGCTTTTCCGTCACAGGCTCCGATAGTGTCTGCCCCATTACTCTGGAAGTGAAAGACAGTAATATTCTTTGGTTCTAATTTCTAAAAGGGCCATCAATTTATGGGGTTTTGAGGAGGGGGGGGGGCGATATCTATATGCTAATATTGACACTTAACTAAGTGATAATAACACCTAAACATAAAAATAGGAATAAGTAAGTACTTAATTTGTTTATATTATATAAAAAATCATTTAGGACATTTTGTAAGTATTGTTATAAAAACCAAAGATGACCTTTTAAATATTTATCCAACATTGAGAAGATATTATTGACAAAACTTTAAAGCAAAATTTGTAAATCTTTGAATAGCCTCTTCAGTTTAAATGACTCATTATCATTAGCCAGTAGGTACTTTGTTTATCTCATACAATTGAATAGTTTTGACATAGTTTGATAACTTTAAAGTTTACTAACAAACACAATGATCCTGCCATGATAAATAGACCTTTTTATCTAGATTAAATTAAGTTTATCGAAACAATAAAATACTTTAGCCCTATGTGTAGTAGATCTGAAATATGATTTACTATAACTTCTAATTTAGCTCTGATATTACAGTACATAATAATTATTTATCTTACTTACACTGTCAATGAATTTGAAAAAACGTAGACACCAAAGAATGAATTATGAAATAGAAAATAGACCGAATTAATAACATTTTTGGTAAATGAGGAGTAAAACTATATTATTGTTACTTACCACTTTATTAACTGCAATTTAGAATACAAATCCTTTGCAAATCTAACAGCCTGTGGCAATTTAACTCTCCTATTTTCCAAATGAATAATTTTCGCGACTAAATAAAATGCGTAGGTAAATACGAGACGAACGTCTGAATGACAATGACAGCTGCAATTTTTCTTCAGCTGTGAACTGACATGACAGCAAAGGGATCTAGAATTTACAGCAGCGTAATCTATAAAATAGAAGTGAGACCTCAAGTAGGCGAAGTCTTTGAAATGCGGTATCCTCAACTCATTTTTCTTGTCTATTGCACACTAAACACTCAACAAGATAACATTATTAAATAATCTGCGCTGTTATAAATTGCATACGTGACAACTTAATCACTTTCCCGCCAAGACGTCCGTCTTGATCTTTTCGACTATGAGCAGAAGAAAACCTTGGCGTGTGAAGGAATATGATTTTACACAGCTTTATGCCAGCGTAATACAAAATATTAACCACATCATTAGCCAGACAACATCATTCCTTCGACACAAATAAATTAAAGTAAGTAGGTTACTAGGTTCGTAATATAAAAGTAATTATTTCTAAAAGGCCCAACCTTAATTTAGATGCAGTAAACATGATGAGGCACAAGAAATATCAATACTATCTGTCTTGCAAAAACTCTTGCGTTTAACAAAAACACTTAAATTTTAGGAAAAAATACCTTTGTTGTGACAAATTATCGACACTTAGATGCGCATGTCAATAGTAACGTCATTTCTTTTTTATTTTTTTGTCTAAAAATCTAGATAGCCCATAAAGTTACTTTACCTTTCCGTTAGGTATAGTAACTTTATGAGATAGCCTGAATTTTAACAAAGTCAAACTTATTATTAACCAGGAACACAGACATGTAATAAGAAGACCAGGAAGTTTAGAGAGATCACAGCTCAGACCAAGATCACAGCTCAGTATACGTCTGTGTCACAGACATATAATAGTATATGTCTGTGAGAGAGATTTACCTTTATGGTTTGTTAGCCGTGTCGTGTAGCGATGAAAGAATACTTACCACCCCCTCTCTTCTCTTAGGTGTCGTAAAAAGCGACCAACGGACTAAAGACTGCACACATACATCCAAAAGCATAGAGCGACGACGGGTTAAAAGTTGTGATTGTATGTGTATGATAGTACTAGTCTTGCCATAAGTTCTGTCCCAACTTATCCGCAAAATTTCGGATGTGTCTTTACCAGCGTTCCTGTCTTCTGCTCACAGCACGCACAACCTCTACAGTAGTATTGTTAGCCCTTCGTTGGGTTCCGTAGAGGTGTCGTAGGTACTTGGCTGAGGCCAGGAGCGCCTGGTCTTTGACATGTCCGAACAGTCTACCCGAGGCACCTCACTCTCAGCGACAGTGGGACGAGTTGCTATGTCAAAAACAACAAGACCACCTGCTTGCTTCAAGCAACAACGAAGCTGATCGCGCTCGCCTTCTTGCTGTAGCTGAGAAGGAGTCAGGATGTTGGCTGCAAGCATTACCGTCTTCAAACATCGGTACTCTCTTGAGTAACCAGTTGTTAATCTTCATTGTTAGCCTGCGTTTAGGCACCCGAGTCAACCAACCGCACCGCTGCGGCCAGCCCGTTGATGAGCTTATGACCAAGCTTGCCATGGGCTGGCCTGCTCCCGAAGTGCCGGTCGTCTGTCGCGCCACGCCTCGCTAAACGACATCATCCGTCGGGCCCTTGCCTCTGCGAACGTACCGGCAATTTTAGAGCCAAACGGCGTATTACGGAGCGATGGCAAAAGGCCGGACGGAATGTCCCTTATCCCTTGGACGCTGGGGAGGTCGCTAGTGTGGGACGCGACCTGTGTAGACACACTGGCTCCCTCCCACATCCGTGCGACCTTCTGCGAGGCGGGCGCGGCAGCAGCCGCAGCCGAAAGCCTCAAGCGGCGCAAATACGAAGCACTTGGTGAGAGCTATGTATTTGTGCCGTTTGGGGTTGAGACGCTGGAGCCGTGGTTGCCAGAAGCTCGGCGTTTCGTCAAAGATCTGTCGAAGCGTCTTTTCGAGGTCTCCGGCGACCGAAAGGCTGGCAGTTACTTTGCCCAACGTATCAGTTTAGCTATACAAAAGGGCAACGCTGCCAGCCTCTTGGGGACTTTGCCGCGCGGCAGCGGGACCCTTAAATATATTTTTTATTTATAAGATATTTTTAGGTTTTTAGTTTTTAAGTTATTTAGTTTTAGTTTTTAATACTTACTTTATTATTATTGTTTCGTGTTTGTGTAACAGCACACAAACACGAAACAAACACATAGCTCCCAAGAAGCTACTGAGAAAATTCCGAAGGTCGAAAGAGGTCACCACCCAGCATCTGTGATGGTTTGGTGGGGCGTGTCCTACGAAGGCGTGACAGAGCTCCATTTTTGTGTACAAGGGGTGAAAACACGAGCAACTAACTACCAAAGCGATATTTTAGAGAAAGTGGTTAAGCCACTAAGTAACACTGTGTTCGCTGGCAAACAATGGATATTTCAACGAGACAGCAACAGCGAGCTCACAAAGCGAAATCAACCCAGCGCTGGTCAGACGTGAAATAAACGGATTTCATCGCGTCTGAAGATTGGCCCCCTGCAAGTCCTGATCTTAATTCTTTGGGTTATTGCTTATGAATATTTTAGAGGGGAAAGCCTGCTCAAAACCTCATTGAAATATCGAGTCGTTAAAAGCAGACTTAGTGTAGACAGCCGCCTCGATATCATTGGATGTGGTACGTGCGGCCATAGATGAATGGGCAGGACGTTTGGAGAAATGTGTAAAAGCTAAAGGTCATTTTGAATAGTTTAAATTTTTGTGGTAATCTGTAGATTACAATTTTGACAACTGTGTACTGTTAAAAGTATAAAATACACGCTTTTAAAATTTTAATTCTTTTTTTTTTCTTTACAGACATGTTTAAATGAGGAACAGAATTTATGGCAAGACTTGTACTAACTTAGGTACTAGATCGTTCAATAAGTCCCGAGACTTACTTGGAGATGGTGCATATATAAAAAAAAAAATTGGTTGCCTGTAAAGTCGGTATACGGGCGAAAGTTTTACGTGACAACGACTTTGAGTGGTAAAATAATTTTAATGTGAATATTCATTCGTATAGTAGGAAGAAGGATGAAATAATATGGAAGGGACGCGTGCCTTTCACTTTTTATGTCTGTCTCTCTCGCTCTTAGGCGGGCTAACCATGCCCGAGTGGAAGGGACGCGTGCCTCTCACTCGCTCTCATTGTGAGCGCATAACGTGAGCGGAGCGTAACGCAGTTTCTTGAAGTGTCACCCGGCAAACCAATATATAAGACGTTGTCACGTCAAAACTCTTTTGATTTTTAGAAAGTAGGCCATAACTGGCCATGAAATGATAGTACTAAAAAAAAACATTTTTTTTTCAAAATCGAAACATTTTAATATTGTTTCTTTCGTGTTTCGTGATCGTGATCAAAGCTTTAGTGATAGTAATGTTCTGAGATTGATACTACTTTTTTAATTCATGGAAAAAACGAGTCTCGTTTATTGTATTTAGTGTGTTTTTACAGACGTACGTACTTATACATGAACAACCTTAATTTTTCTTTAAACAAAACCAATTAAGGGTGAGTTCCACCCGTGAAATTGAACAACTTTCCCCAAGAAACCTACCTATGTGCAAAAATGACACAAAAATTTCGACCTCCCATACAAAACTGTCCGATCAGCAGACGATAATAGTATGGGAGAACAATTTTTTTTTGTCATTTTTGCACATAGGTTTCTTGGGGAAAGTTGTTCAGTTTCATGGGTACTTACATTGTTTTTAATATTACATCAATGGTTCTTTAATGGGAAGAAAATCACTGATTTCGCAGTCCTCGCAGAATCGGAGCATTGAAAATGAATACTTACAAAAACATACGTTTTGAATAACCCTTACTTATCAAGTTGAATACTTAATAAGATTTTTTTTATTGAGATTTATTATAGGTACCTACTTCCTTAAAATTACACAACTAACTTACATTACTTACAAGTCAAATTATAACATACGAATCTATAACACTGCACAACACAGAAATGACAATTTTTTTTTCTTTCACTTTGATTTTCGAAATTCCAACTCGAATGCAGCTGATTGGTACCGTTGCTTGCTGTCTCTGTGGTGGATGGGCCCATGAAGCATGCTCCGGATGTAATTATCCAAGTCGGTATTATTGTGATTATTGCCAAAAACAAGCTATTTATATTATTTAAATGACTAAGGTTTTAAATGACTAACTACTAACAACCAAAGGTTTATAAACCTTTGATTGTTTAGTAGTTAGTCATTTAAAACTTTATAATTTGCTGATTTTTGGTTCAGAAGTTTTGATTCTGATTACCCCAAGGATCGACTCCCATTACCCGCATATGTGGGTAATTGGAGTCAAAATTAGTTTTTTGTTTTTTTAATTTTTGTAGTGCGTCTGATGACGATAGCCAAAAATTACCTAAGTTCCTCGATACCTCATTTGTTATAGATTTATAAAAAAAATAAGTTTGTGAGTCTGATTATTTGTGACTTCTACTTACAAAAAGTTTTTCTTAAGTGACTCCCATTGACCCGATCTCCTCTACCAATATTTTTTAATTACTTGAGCAAGACATTGATAATGACATTCATTATACAACTAAAAAACAAAGGAGATGGCTAAAAATGTATGAATCAAAAACCCACAATCGACAGGAATGAAACGTATGTCAATAGACTAACAATGATACATTTTTATCGTTACCCAAAGGGCAACCCTGAAATCGGTGTAGTATAAGAGCTATGGGCCAACAAAAATAAGTACAAAATCGGAGACTTCGTTATGTGGCATATTATGATGTTGTATTTATTTTGTAGTACCAAGTTAAAAGTAAGATGTGTTACTGATAAATTATTGTATTATTGTTGGTTGTTCTGCTGCTATGGATGGATAAAAGAAAAACAATATTTTATGTAGTGTTAATTGATATTATTTTATTTTATTTTGTTATATTAGTGATCTGTCCCAAGGGAAGAGAGGTGGTGGTAGTACTTATGCTCGATTTACACGGAGCCAATACTTGAGACAATCCAATAAACCAGTCCAATATTGGCATCGTGTAAATAGAGACAGTCTACTACATTGGATTGTCCTCAAGACATTTTTGCTTAGCATTGGCATTGGCTTATTGGACTGGCTTAGTGGATTGCCTCAAGTATTGGCTCAAGTATTATTCTTTCACCACTTCGCGACAAGGTTACGTAAAAGGCAATTAACGGACTAAAGACTGCACATACTTCCAACAGCATAGAGCGGCGATGTGCTCACCACCTGTCACGCTGAGCATGTGTGCAGTCGCTATTTGGTGTGCCGTGGACAATGGCAGAAAACTGCGTTAGCGGTAGGTATTCATTGCCCTGGTCTCTGAACGCAACATTAACGATTTTGCTGGACATATTCGGCAAGTAGGTTAGGTCTGTCCATGTTTATATCGATCATTTCGATAAAATTCGCAGTAAGTTGGTTAAAATAGCATAAAATCTCCGGTTTTTACGCTATTTTTGTTAGCCCCGAAAACGATATAGTGTAAGAGCTATCAGCTCTTACACTATACCGTTTTCGGGGTTGCCCTTATGGCAACTTAAACCATTAATTATAGTTAATCTATCGGCACACTTTTCGTTTCTGTCGACTCTGGATTTTTTTTGTCCATCTCCTTTTGTGACAATCAGAATGACTATGCATGTAGGTAGGTAGTTAGTACTGGGTTTTGTCCTCAGTAGGTACTTATAAACCATCCCGCCATTGATCGTTCACATTTTATGCAAAAGCCATCTCATTGTTTAAAAAAATCGAATGCAGAATGTCTTTTAAGAGCTAACAGTAACCCAGTAGATGTGTTTTATTTGACATGCTTTAATATAAATTAGATAATCAGCTACAAATTTAGAAAAACTTTTTCTATAGCAAAATAAACATTAAAATTATTTGAACATACCTAGTATTATTAAACAATAAATTTTATAGAAATAGAAATATATTTATTGATGATACTGTGTACATTTTGCTGGTGATAATACAATACATGGGAATCAACAGTAATGCCCATTACGGGCATGCAACATTATTACGCTAAATAGCAACTTAACTTAATTATTTTTAGTATGAAAGTATTCATCTAAAGTGTAAAAAACATTCTTTACAAGCCAGGTTTTTAAAGATGACTTAAACTTTAGTAGATCAAGGGCTTTGATATTAGATGGCAGATGGTTAAAAACTCTTATGCTGGTACTGAAAGCACTCTTATAAAACATGTGATTATTTATCCTAGGAATACTTAGATTGTGCTTATATATATCGCGGACATTTTGACGCATATTGTTGCTTTCGAAATATTCTGGACTTTTTTTAACAAAAATTGATATTTCTAAGATGTAAATGTTAGCCAGAGTCAGAAAACCTTTTTCCTTAAAAACACTTCTAAGGGATTCATCTGAATACATGCTGTATATAATACGCAAGCATCTCTTTTGCAGAATAAAAGTTGACTGGACATTAACAGAGTTTCCCCAAAATATAATGCCATAAGTAAATAGTGGATAAACTTGTCCAAAATAAGCAGATTTAGTTACATCTACTGAAGTTGTCTCAGCCAGTATAGAAAGAGCATAACAATAACTAGATATTTTTTTATTAATTTTAGATACGTGTGCTTTCCAGTTTAAATGAGCATCTATAGTGACTCCAAGAAAATTAATTTCGTTCACCTCGTCTATCTTTGTGTCGCAGTCTGAAATTTTAAGTTTGTAGGAATTTGATTTATAATTTCGAAATTGAATGAATTTGGTTTTATTAAGATTTATATTTAAATTAATAGTATTAAGCCACGTGACAGCTAGTTGTAAAGTTTGGTTAATATTTATTTCGAAAAGGTTACTATCTCTTTCAATGTCAGGTACGAAAATTGTTGCATCATCAGCAAACATGACACATAAGTTTTTTATAATATTAGGTAGTTCATTTACATAAACTAAAAATAGTAGTGGACCAAGAATGCTTCCTTGTGGTAATCCTTGGGTCATCGATTTTGATGGAGATTGCACTTCTTCAAAGGTTTTTTATTTTTCTTGTATGTATCAATTACTGTTATTTGTTGTCTATCTTTTAAATAACTTTCCAAAAGTTTAAAGCTATACCACGTATACCTAGGTTATCTAGTTTATTTAAAAGAGTATTATATATGACACAATCGAATGCCTTGGACATATCTAAAAATAGTTCAACACATGGAGCTTTAACATTTAACGATTCCCAAATCTCTTTATGAACTTTGTAGATTGCGAGCGTAGTGGATTTTTTTATAAATAAGTAAGGTATAAATAAGGTTAAAAACATAATGTAATAAAGTTAGGGTAACAAGTACTATTGTTGGCCCCCCACCAATGATTGACCTTTTGAGTTTTAAAGCAAAATATTAGTAATTATCAGCAGAAATAAAGCTAACAAAATAAAAATATACAACCTACATTTCATAATTGGCAATACCATGTTGTAGCTTTATGATTTCATTAGCAGCGACACTGAGAAAAAAGGTATTTTTGTTTGCGTGTTGCGATTGCGTCGATGTGCTGTAGATTCTTAGCAAAATCTGCTAAGACTGGTTAAGTTTATTGCTTTGTTTCTTGTTTATTATGATTTGTTATAGTAAATGAATTGATTTTTTCATTTAGTTAGGTTGACTACGTGATAATTAACTCAAATATAACCGGCTATCTAACCTCAAAAAAGGAATACTGCACGGCCAATCACTGTACTTGCGAGTTATATGGACTTCTAATTGAATGGCATGACGGCCAATAATTAAAATACGGTTTCACAATATTCTATTATATTTTAAACTTAATTTGTGTCCAGTTAAAAACGCTATTTTTGAAATGAAACACTTTTTACGGATTAACTCGCGTTTAATTTACTATTTACATAGTTTTTATATTATCCTGACGTTTCGAACCCTTTACAGGGTCCGTGGTCACAGGGAGTCACAGGGAGAGTCTCCCTGTGACCACGGACCCTGTAAAGGGTTCGAAACGTCAGGATAATATAAAAACTATGTAAATAGTAAATTAAACGCGAGTTAATCCGTAAAAAGTGTTTCATTTCAATGTGTAGTGCTCGCTTAAACCTCAGAAAACAACGCTATTTTTAAAAATGGTCCAAAAGCCGTCATAAACATTTTGAAAACAAAAACTGGCAGGGCCAATCATTGTGCTTTTGAAGTGATTGACCGCGGCCAATGATTGTATTCCATCAGGGCCAATCATCATATCGGTTCCAAAGAGACATAGTAGTGATGTGCGTGTTAACTTAAAAAATGAATTTATTTTTATTTTATTAGTCAATCAAAAATTAAATAACTTTATCTACCTGCGCGTCGCGCGCCAGACACAATAGAATTTTTAATTGTCTTTGCCGATAGTCGGCAAGTCGACGCTCAGGACGTCGTAGGTAGTAAGTATAGGTATTTTATTTAAATACAATTTTTTTTACAGTTACCTAGGTATTTAATGTGTTACTGTACCTTGGTTAGGTTGGGCACTACCTACTTTAAGACGGGCTTGATGGAGCATTTGGTAGTAACCCGGACTTCTGCGCCGAGAGTTGTGGGTTCGACAAACATTCGTGTGATAAACATGTATTTGTTCTGTGTCTGAGTGTTATTATAATTATTGTAGTATAATATTGTGGTACCTTCGTTGGTTCTAATATCCTTAACACAAGTGCTTTAGCTACTTATCTCGGAGTCACATCAAAATCTGTGATGTTGTTCAATATTTATTAACAGATTGTCTTTTAGGCTTTTCTTAAGTACAGTTGACAATTGATCAACCTTTATTTATGTGAGTGTAGGTATAGGGGTAGGAATGTAGGATACATTTAAAAAAATGCAAGTAAAAAAAGACTCATTTTGACTTTTTTCTTCGCTTCGCATCACTATTGCATAATCCACTACATTCATTGGCACACCACGTGTGCAATGATTGGCCCGGTCATTGTTTGTCAGGTAGCTAGGTCAATTATTGTGCTTCAGGAGGCCAATAATACTACTTTTGAGTGTCTACTACAAAAAATACTTAAAAATATATCTTAACACCAGGGTGGTGAGTCCAAATCATGTTCAAATTGTTTCTAGGTTTTTTCGGAAAGGTACTAAAGATTTCGGCAGTAAATTATACGTCAATACACAGAGTAACATGAGGTCAAACTTGGCAAATGTCTTAAAGGGCCAATCATTGTACCCGTTACGGGTAACAAGTACTATTGTTGGCCCCCCACCAATGATTGACCTTTTGAGTTTTAAAGCAAAATATTAGTAATTATCAGCAGAAATAAAGCTAACAAAATAAAAATATACAACCTACATTTCATAATTGGCAATACCATGTTGTAGCTTTATGATTTCATTAGCAGCGACACTGAGAAAAAAGGTATTTTTGTTTGCGTGTTGCGATTGCGTCGATGTGCTGTAGATTCTTAGCAAAATCTGCTAAGACTGGTTAAGTTTATTGCTTTGTTTCTTGTTTATTATGATTTGTTATAGTAAATGAATTGATTTTTTCATTTAGTTAGGTTGACTACGTGATAATTAACTCAAATATAACCGGCTATCTAACCTCAAAAAAGGAATACTGCACGGCCAATCACTGTACTTGCGAGTTATATGGACTTCTAATTGAATGGCATGACGGCCAATAATTAAAATACGGTTTCACAATATTCTATTATATTTTAAACTTAATTTGTGTCCAGTTAAAAACGCTATTTTTAAAAATGGTCCAAAAGCCGTCATAAACATTTTGAAAACAAAAACTGGCAGGGCCAATCATTGTGCTTTTGAAGTGATTGACCGCGGCCAATGATTGTATTCCATCAGGGCCAATCATCATATCGGTTCCAAAGAGACATAGTAGTGATGTGCGTGTTAACTTAAAAAATGAATTTATTTTTATTTTATTAGTCAATCAAAAATTAAATAACTTTATCTACCTGCGCGTCGCGCGCCAGACACAATAGAATTTTTAATTGTCTTTGCCGATAGTCGGCAAGTCGACGCTCAGGACGTCGTAGGTAGTAAGTATAGGTATTTTATTTAAATACAATTTTTTTATAGTTACCTAGGTATTTAATGTGTTACTGTACCTTGGTTAGGTTGGGCACTACCTACTTTAAGACGGGCTTGATGGAGCATTTGGTAGTAACCCGGACTTCTGCGCCGAGAGTTGTGGGTTCGACAAACATTCGTGTGATAAACATGTATTTGTTCTGTGTCTGAGTGTTATTATAATTATTGTAGTATAATATTGTGGTACCTTCGTTGGTTCTAATATCCTTAACACAAGTGCTTTAGCTACTTATCTCGGAGTCACATCAAAATCTGTGATGTTGTTCAATATTTATTAACAGATTGTCTTTTAGGCTTTTCTTAAGTACAGTTGACAATTGATCAACCTTTATTTATGTGAGTGTAGGTATAGGGGTAGGAATGTAGGATACATTTAAAAAAATGCAAGTAAAAAAAGACTCATTTTGACTTTTTTCTTCGCTTCGCATCACTATTGCATAATCCACTACATTCATTGGCACACCACGTGTGCAATGATTGGCCCGGTCATTGTTTGTCAGGTAGCTAGGTCAATTATTGTGCTTCAGGAGGCCAATAATACTACTTTTGAGTGTCTACTACAAAAAATACTTAAAAATATATCTTAACACCAGGGTGGTGAGTCCAAATCATGTTCAAATTGTTTCTAGGTTTTTTCGGAAAGGTACTAAAGATTTCGGCAGTAAATTATACGTCAATACACAGAGTAACATGAGGTCAAACTTGGCAAATGTCTTAAAGGGCCAATCATTGTACCCGTTACCCTATATCACACCCGCGATGCACCACTCGGACCACTCCAATGGCCAGGTGGAGCGATATACAAAATCACTCGCGTCCGTAGGTTTACCCTTGCCTTGAGACCCTACACGTGACCCATGTAGGCCTAGCATGCGCAACACGAGATATGTCGCGGACGAGAGACGACAAATCATTTTATGTTGTCATGTTAAGAGGGTTTACGCATTTCGGTTTCCCATACAAACTTCCAAGTCGAAATTTTTAAAAACCGTTAAGCCACATTCGATGAAACATTGCATGCTAAAGTAAAACACAGGGATCTAAATAGTTTGTTGAAAACATTTAAAAAAAAGGTTTATTTAGACGAGTTATTGCGGTTTAAAGCCCACTATAGAAAGTTTAAAATCGCATTAACTCAGTTATTTAAACGTTTTTTAAAAATGTTTTCAAAAAAACTATTTACATTTCTGTATGTTATTTTAGCATGCAAAGTTTGATTGAAATTCACTTAATGGTTTTTAAAAATTTCGACTTGGAAGTTTATATGGGAAACCGAAATGCATAAACCCTCTTAAGGTTTGTAGACAAAAATACCATTCTTTACCCGTGGTCCCATGGCACTAGGGATTACATTTGGATGAATATTTCGACTTCGATTATATCTTATGCAAAAACTACTATTAAGTATATTTTTGACATATTAAGTATGTGAGTTCTAAGCGCATCCATCTGTATTTTGTATCAATAGACATTACAGATAAATGAATAAAACACGAGAAAACGGGTCGAGAAGAGTTCTCGTGTTGCGCATGCGCCGGCTGGGTGGTGCTAAATGAGTGACACTGACGGAGTGGTAGAGCCACGCTGCGTTGCAGCACGCGTTGGGCCGGCTCGCCCGGCGTAATACCACCCTCTCACGAATATTCGGCGTGAAATAATGGCACTTGGCGCTGTTGTGTTTCGTCCGGCTAGTGAGGGTTCCGGAGGCCCTTTCCCCCCTCCCCCCCTTCTCACAATTTCTATTCCTTCTTTAACCCTATTCCTTCCTTAAAGGCCGGCAAAGTATCTGCTTTTCCTCTGGTTTGGCGCGTGTCCATGGGTGGCGGTGATACTCTCCATCAGGTGACCCGCCTGCTCGTTGCCTCTTTCTTTTATAAAAATCCCGACGTGAGCTGTACAGAAGTATAGGGCAAGCGAGCTTCTATCTAGAAATCGCCTTGAACAGGATCAAAGAACTAATAATGAGAAGCGACGTCCTGCTCGCATTTTTTAGGCTGGTGATCTCGTGTTTGCGATCAAATACTCGCAATCCACGGGAAAGTTGGACCCTGGTATGAGGGGACCCTACAAAATTGTTAGAGCCTTGCCGAGCGAACTGTACAAGTTGAAACTGCTAAGTGGGTCTTACGGAAAGACCACTGAAGCGGCCGCTGAGTATCTCGTACTGTACTATGGCGAGGAGAGTGGTGCCCGATCCGCGCGCCGCTTTCTTTGAAAGTGAGCTAACTAACTTTACCGTTACAGACGCAAAATGTGTGATAGTGTTTGCCGTAGATAAGTAGTTGATTCTCTAGTTGTAGTTTTGTTTTTCTTATTATCATTTTTTTTATAACTAATATTGATCTGTTTCTTTGAAACGCAAAACAACAATAACAAAACAAAATTGATCGTCTACTAAACAAAAAGCGCACTACTTATTATTGCTGATTTCTGGTAACATAATTATGTCATCATGCTAAGAATGAGGCAACCAAAATATATATTTGCACGTAATTTAACCTTGCGATGGATTCTAAACTTTTGTGTGCGCATACAGAGTTACAATTATTATGACAGCAGATTTTCTAGGTCTCTTAATAGACCAAGTTATTAAAACTGTATTTATAATAAATTATGCATGTAATACGATACAAAACGTTTATAATTAGTTCACCAAACAAAATTTTAATAAAGTATAAAAACCGTAAGAGGAAAATATACCATAGTCCATAATAGAATCAAATATTGATCATAAAATAAAAAGTATTTTTTCATAATTGTTTCATTATTTTCAACTAACTACCTACTTACTGAAAATAAAAAAGTAAATTTATCATCTGGACAAAACCTCCATCATTAAAAACAAATCATCGCACCTGAATCATATTCCATACGCTCGTCCAAAAGTAACTTTTCCACGGGAATTGAACCCAGCGCTCTGACACTCAGCCAGCGAGGCATCAAAACAAAATTCCTTTTTATAATCCCTAATGTAAATAGGTACTCTTGAATAAAACCAGTTATTTATTGATGTAACATAACTATAATACTTATAGTATATAAAGTTAAAGGTGTGTTTTAAAAGTTATGTCTGTCTAATAAAAGTTTTGGAGAAAAAGTCCGCGCCTGTTTAGACATTTTAACTTTACACTTATTTTTGTTGTAAGAGACCGTAGGAGTTTATTAAAAAATCGTTAAATTATAATAATAATTAAACAACATTACTATTACCAATGATATTATATAAAACAAGAAGAATATCATTGACTATTACCATGGACGGATTTGTCTATGCTATTACTTCTTGAGTCATGCCATGCATGATACAGAACTCTTTCAGTAAGGCTGTGACTCCTTACAGCGCGCGTCCGCAGTTGTCTAAATAAATAACAAAACCGAACAAGTGCGAGTCGGACTCGCCCACCGAGGGTTCCGTACAAATTTGTAGGTGCATATTAGTGGATAGGTACCTAGTTAGGGTTATGTTTAATTACAAAATTTCAAATTAAATAAGCAGGTATGCATAACAGTGCAAACTGTTAGACCATACACCAAAAGGACCATGGGAAATCTTGTCCCCACCATCCAACAGATTTGAAATTAGTGTCATTTGAAGGGTCTAGTAGGATTGATATTTTTTTACTATGGCGACGTTCTTCAAATACGCGGGATTTAGGTTATAAAAAATATATTGCTTTTGAATATATTTTTTTTCAAAACAAAATAAGATTGCAGGAGCAGACCAGACTCCACAGGCGGCACCCGTTCACGAGTATGACATGTGAATCAGCCATCGCTTCGCTCAAACATGTTTTAGGGAACGTAACGACCCGACGCACATGCCACCACCGCAGAGACACTTTGAGAGAGCATGATACACTCGAGCAACTCCAACTAAAGCAAGAAAACAATAAAAGTATGAACAAATTGACACGTATCCCATGACTGTTGTAGGGTGTGGACGGGGTTCATACAAAATCCCCCATGGTCCTTTTATAGGTTTTTTTGGCCTATATAGACTTTATAGGATTTAATGAATTAATAGGTTCTCTGTAGTAGGTACTTCAAAATAAATATATGAATGTAAAAATTGCGTCAAAAAATAAAAAAAAATTTAAGAAATCATCCGTTTTAGACTTTTATTTGGCCTGTTTTCGAGATTTTTTATAATCGAGCAAAGTACATGTACCGTTGAGACCCCTAACTTCACCTGGTTTTAAATACATTTTTTCAATGTGCTCTCAAATTGTGGAATATTTTACATCATACTCAAATAAAAACGTTGTTATTTGTCTAAGGCTATGGCTTAGGTCCAATATAACTTGGAAAAAGATAGTATAATTGACTAAAAAGACTACGCAAAGGTTGTAGGCAAAGTATGGGCATTGTTTCCTATCTTCGCCTACCACGTATTTTTGAGTCGTGTAGGTACCTAGGTGTTGACGGGTATCACTGTCAACTATAACAAATAATGTCTTAAGCAAAAATGAACTTAAAACCTGTAGGTACTCATGAGTTGATTATTGGAGAAAAACGTGGTAGGCGAAGTTAAGGACCAGGCTGAAGTTGTTTTCATACATTTCTTCAGATTTGCTTAGGGCTGTCAATCCAAAAGGAAAGTTAAAAAAATAAAATTCAACTTATTAAACGAAAAATATTCTTTTATTTTTTTAACTTATAAATCTAGTTCAGTTACGGTGAAACAACCCTTTTTGAAAAAAAAATGCAGTAAATACCAATCTTCTACAATACGTTCTCCCAAGCAAACTGATAGGACTGCCATTTCACCAGCTGCAATGAGCACTTTTACTATGTTTTTTTCCACGTCAGGAGTAATTCATGTGGGACAACCTGGACTCAGTGGATGTTTAGCATGCATTTTGTCTGAAAGGGTCCGTCATATGACATGATGATTTTTATTTCTTATTTTAATAATTTTACAGCAACATCTATTATTTCTTGACAGTATTTTGTAGTATAATCTCTTTTCTACTTTAACATACAGTTCTTCTTTTTTTTTAACTTGCACAATTTTCGGCTTCCGGGTTCCCATTATGACTGTAAAAAAATAAAACAAAATACGCTTGGATACTATATATCAAAATGTACTCACGGGGTCAGATCAACCTACCCAAAACTGTCAAATTTCTACAATCAATATTGAACTTTATTGTTTGGCTCTAAAGATCAATATTTATTGGAGAAATTTGACAGTTTAGGGTAGGTTGATCTGACGCCGTGTGTACATCAAAATAGATAGAGTGCAATTATGTTCTAATAGTCTAGAGGTCTGGTTACGTCATAGCAGGCGGACAGAGTGAATTCCGGCCAATAAGTGTAAAGTAAAATAATTATTCATTTGTAATACTTAGCAACCAATGTAAAAATAAACAACAATATGAACATAACACACTTTCAAAGTGACAACCCTAGAGGTAGGCTAAGTTTGGCATTAACATGTCCGCATAGATACTCTAAATACTGTGTTTCACGATTATTCTTTAACTACACAACTGATTGCAAGTTTAATTATTTTTTCAGAAAGAGGGATTACAATAGATCATAATACAATAAAATTTTCAGCCTTACCTTCAGTCTAAAATACGCACCAATCAAAGTTTCTTCCGTGTTGGATATAAAAACACTCGTTACTATTACCGTAAAAACGCACGTGTCACTAGTGAAGTGAAGTTAGTTACGATTTGATCGCAAAATTGTTACTAGAAATAAAAAATGTTTTGCATTTGGTAGTTTTAGGCATTGACGTTGTACAAATATTTCGTTAACTTTAACTTTCTTAGAAATTAAATTAGCAGATTCTAAAAAATCTGCTAGTTAATTTAATTTTATAATAATAATAATTTAAATATACTTAGAATAGACTAAAGGACATTGCCTAAACGCAATAATATCATTTAGTCTATTTTATATTTTTATAAGAGCGTAATTTAATAGTAAATACATAAACCATTTGATCGAGCAAAACAGTTTTGCCTGCATTTACCGGTGACTCGCCTTAATAACATAAGTATAGTTTTCAGATTTTTCAGATTCAGACGGTAATACTAGCCAAATTTCATAGTCAACGGAAACTACCCTATAAACATTTCCCTTACATGTTTTGCGGCATAAACGGCCGTAAGTATGTTTTTTTTACGTTAACTTAAGAGTTTAATTTTTTCACAGGTTCAAGAGACTGTAGACCTGAGTATATTGTTTTAACCCTAAATAAAGAGTCTTGATTTGACAGACAGACGGACGGCCAACAAAGTGACCCTATAAGGGTTCCATTTTTTTTTTGAGGTACGGAACCCTAAAAACGAATACAAACAAACACTGCGTTTCCTTGTCCCGATTGTACAAATATCCACTATCGCCGATTTACCGGTTCAAAACTGCCATTCAATCAATATAGCGAGGTTTTAAATTACTCGTTATCAAGGGGATGACGAAATCAACACCACGCTCCTGTCTATATGACGCCGTCGCGGCCATCAGTCCGCCGAAGTCAGTGTCGTGTAACGCGCGTGGCGAAAGCGCGCCAATAGAGAGAAGTCCACGCTTGCCGGTTTTAAATTTCGAATTTCTTCGATTTTCTTTTTAAACGCGATAATGGCTTGTCCTATGAGGTGAGTTGGTTTCGTTAACAAAATTGTCTAACTGTTGTTTTTAAAACGTGTGTCTATTTTTAATCGACCATTTTAACTTTTTAATTGATTTGAGACTTGACATTAGAAATAAACATTAATCAGAGTAATCGGTCATGCGCGTACAAATTTTAATAACTGTGCCGAAATTATCGCATACCAGCTTATGCAACAAAGAACACGGTAGGTAACTTATAATATTTACTCTATTACTTACCACTTTTTATGAGTAAATAACACCTACCATAATTAACATTTATTAGCACAGATGAACAGAACAGACTAAAGATATGACGGTACCTACCTACATTTTTTTCCTTGCAACTGTGTCCATCGCCGTGACTGTATTTTTAAATGCATCGAAATGTGTGGCAGTGTTAACGATGCATTCTATTTTAATTTAAATAGCACATTGACTGCTTGTTTCTACTTTTCCGTTACACTTAGAGTCCGATCGGCTGAAACCAAAGACATTAAACTATTAATCTCTTTGGCTGAAACGGTTTTACCTTTTTTCATGATTACAACAAAAAATACCAAAAATTTCATCTCTGCAGTACCAGGGTTCGATATCCAGTGAGGGTCAAGTTTTTATGATTGCCATGAGTGATAATCATTCATTTAACTTACCTCTTAAGTTTTTTTTTGCGATATGTTGAAGATAGTTCTAGAGTTAGATTGATAAAGAGTAAAGTTTTTTTTTAAATAATTTATATGAGTACTTATGTGTCAATGTAATTGTTTTATAAAAGAAATAAATAGGATGTCTGGAGGTTTAGAGCCATTTTATTAACACGTTGTACCTATGTGTATAAATTCACTTTTGAAGTTGCAAAAATCTTAACTTTTCATTGAAAAACGAGCAGTAAGTAAGTATCCAGGCTGCCTGTAAAACTACAGCAATGTAAAAGAAAAATAAGGTCATTGGTCTATTTGTCGACGACATTAGAAATAGCAAAACATCTCCCGCTTGGACATAAATGAATAACATTAGATCGAAATCTATTGAGATGATGAAACAGTGACATGTGTTACAAATAACTATAATGTATTTTAATTCGTTACGAGCAAAATTTGGGGTTCCGCATGGACATAATTTTGTAAGTATTTTTAATATTTTTTTACAGACAGACATCCTTGTGTCTGCATAATAACCATCATATTTTTGTAATTGGCACTCCTTTTTCCAGTCGCCCTAATTTAAGCTAATAATTTTTTTTTATTCTAGCTAATTAATAAATCACACTAATATTATACAGGCGAAAGTTTGTGAGTGTGTATGTTTGTTACTCTTTCACGTAAAAACTACTGAATGGATTTGGATGAAATTCGGCATACAGATAGTTTATAATCTGGATAAACACATAGGATACTTTTTATCCAGATATTCTCACGGGAACGGGAACCACGCGGGTAAAACCGCGAGCGGCCGCTAGTAATTATTATAAAGTACGCCGGCCCGGCCGCGACCTCGCGCGCGTAAACATCACCCCGTATGTAGTGAGAAAATTCCTAAAATTTCTTTCACAGCCTCAAAAACCTTGCCCTGACAATCACAAACACAACAAAAAAGAATTTGCCAAATAGGTGATAGTTCAATAATTTATTTTTGCATGGAAACCTTTTATCATCGGAACCGGAAATAAGATTTAAAAAAAACTTTATAGGACTCACCACAAACTTTTTAATTAAGAGGCCTATTACATCTCGAATGTGATTTTTGCGTAAAATGCCTATTTTCGCATTTTATAGTAATTTTGCAGTTGTATTTATCGTTTTTATCAAAATAGGATAATAAATTTGTGCATATTATTACAAATATCCATTTTGTGAGCATAAGTTGAATTCGGACGGCCGGCGCATCGCATTTTGTAGTAATTTTGCAGTTGTATTTATCGTTTTTATCGAAATAGGATAATAAATTCATTATAAAATCTTTATTCCTCATGAAGTAACAGTTACTCTGGTATAAATTTTGCTTAATAATATTATCGCAGATAGGAGATATTCACAGTTAATTTATAGCAATTTTTGAAGTTTTTTGGTTTAGAAAAAGATTTTTATCCTATATAAAATCAATGATATCTAAAAATTCCGAGGCCACTACGCATTATTCGACTAAGTATATAAGAGATAACATTATATATTTTTTATTTCACTTGTTTAGAACTGTAGTTCAATCGATGAGCTCAAAAAAGTGCCTTCGCGCACTTTATGAAAATCTTTCTCTGCAATTTTGGATTTAATTAATAAGTTAAGCAAAATTTACAAAAAGCGAGGCCACTAAGCACTATTCCAATAGCTATTCTACACTATTCAATAAGTCATAATTGTTAATGTATTTTCGTTTCTGAGATCCATAACGCCAAGGTTGGCCATTTTACGCAAAAATCACAGTTAAGAAGTAATAGGCCTCTTAAGGTAAATACTGAAGAATGAGATTGATGCTCATAGAAAGGTCGATGAACTATATTTTAATAATATTCTGTCTCCTGAAAATTAAAGTCCCCATTTCTAATACAAAAAGAATATCTATGTTTGCGCGATTTTCTTATCAGTTCGTGTCTGTTTAAACAACTACGAGTAACTTATTGCGATATAGTCGAACACAAAATTTTATTCGATTAATGTTTGTTATTTATTTACTATTTATGTAACCTCCTGATAATTTTAACATAGTTTATTATTTACTTTTCCACTATGCGACAATAAGTCAGATAACTTAAGGGGGTGCCGCGTGATCGCAAAAACTGACATATTGTCTCATAATGAACTTCAAAGCAAAATCAATCATATTGATATTTATAATTAGAATTAGAATTCAGACCTAGTAATTTAATTAGAGCAATGTTTTTATTCTGCGAAATTTGCAAAACCATCACGCGCTTGTGTTAAAAATTAAAATTTACTTTTTATGTCAATACAAATATTTTCATGTCAGAAATTATTGTTTCATGCGTAAAATGAAGAAGAAAGTTGTCAAAAAAATGTTTATAGGAGTCATTAGATATATGAATTGTTTGTTATTGTTTAAAGAATTTGTTTCAAATTTTAACAAAGCCAATATGACGGGTGTAAGACACCCGTCATATTGGAATACAGATTTTTTTGATATCGAATTTCATTTTACAGAAAACTATTCCACGATTTTTAATATAATTTTTTTCAATTCATCTAATAGTTAATTATCGCTGTTTTATATCATCGAAAAACGTTTCTTAAAAAAATCTTTTAAAATGTTTTGATTACCAGAAAAACGGTATATCAAACTTACATTTCATAAGTAACTATTTGTAAAAACATATCACAATATGTATCGGAACCCATAATACTTTTTCACTTAACAACTTTTTATCGCAGTAACGTTTCATCGAACGACGCCTGTTGACATGCACGCAAGCATGCAGCATGCAAGCAAGCATGCAGCATGCAAGCAAGCATGCAGCATGCAAGCAAGCATATAGCATGCAAGCAAACATGCAGCATGCAGCAGGCATGGTTTCTGTCACGGCTTTGGAGCTGCGGGCCTCCGGCGGGCGGTCCCACGCGAGCTTATCGTCGCAGATGGATGTAATTCTCACGTTAGATTCACCAGCTCCTCAGCTCGCGGGCCGCCTTGCCTTTCCGCGCCTACGCGCTTATATATTGCACTCTAGGGGTAGGGCAAATAAGACTACGTGGAGTCAGGGTAAACTGAGTCGATTTAAAATAGGTACCCTTTTTTTCATTCATCCTAATTTTTGTTTTAAATAATACTCTAAAAAGACATCACGCACCGAACTAATTAGTTGCATGAAATCGTATTTTCGATGTGCATTGATTTATTGAAGTAAAAATTGATGTTTCCATTATTTTGCAAACTGAAACTTACGATGAAACAAAATATGGGTAACAAAACTTCGATGTAACATTATTTCAAGAAAATGTACAAAACATGAAAAGAAATAACGATGAACTGTGTTTGTAGATAATTAATATTTGAGGAAAGGAAATTGCGATGTACAACCTAATTCTAGAATTTGTAAAATATTGTACAAAAAGTTCTGCGAATCGTTTTATGGGTAAGTATTGAAAATCGTTGAAAGGAATTGCGATAAAATCATGGATTCCCCAATATGACCTTGTGCAATGATCAGGCTAGCTTACATAAGTGGTTTTAATGTATTTAACTAATTCAGCGCATAGTACAGTACAAGTGACTTAAAAATACGTAAATTTTCATAATTTCGTGCAAGACCCCCTTAAGGTTAATCTAGTTAAGTATGTTTTTTTACGAAAATACACTTACACACACATATAATATTATCACGACTAATATCCCCGTAGGGTTAGTCAGAGACTAGGCAATGAGGACAGTAGCAGCAGTCCTCTACCATAGTCCTCTTTTCACCAAATAGCGACTGCACATGTGCTCAGCGTGACAGATGGTGAGCCCATCCCCGATTTATGCTGTTGGATGCATTAGCAGTCTTTAGTCCGTTAGTCGCCTTTTACGACACCCAAGGGAAGTGAGGAGTTGGTAGTATTATTTTACCGCCACGCGACACGGTTTTTTACACTGTGATTTTAATATACATAAGTTTTGTTTTATATACTGTCCCACAGCTGGGCTAGGCTTCTATCATTAATAGGGTTGCCACCCGTACTCTTAAATAGAGTATTGTCTTCTTTTTCATGTAGGCGTACTTTATAATCTACAACACCAATAAAGTACGCTAAAAGGGGTTTGAGTAATTTTGTATGGAAGGGTGGACTTTTTTTTTAAAATTAATTTATGATTTTATTTGGTTTGATCATTACCGACATAAAGAATGCTTTAAAATAAAAATAAACAAAAAGTCGGAAACCTCATAGTTTGTGAAAAATTGCTCATATAAAATTCGAAAATGTATGAAAAAAAAATTTTTTGCTTGTCGCTCCTCAATTTTTATTTTATTTGAAAGAACTTGTCAAGACATAAAAAAAATACTACTACAACATTTCCTAGTATTGGGCAGTTTTTGAGATATCGACTCTTGTTTGCTTTCCGTAAACCCTTTTAAGTGTAAATGTGGAATTGGCACCGGAAGCATTCCTTTTAGGGAAGTGCATTTGAGTTTATACATAACTAGCGAATCCTCGCGGTTTTACCCGTTCCCATGAGAATATCGGGATAAAATATAGCCTATGTCACTTGAGAAGAATGTAGCTTTCTAATGGTCAAAGAATTTTCTAAATCGGTCTAGTAGTTTCGGAGCCTATTCAATTCAAACAAACAAACAAATCTTTCCTCTTTATAATATTAGTAAGTATAGATGTACAGATAACGGTTACGCAAGCTATCCATTTCCGGTCATGTCGCTTTGTTCTCACGCAATGCATTTGACAAGAGCGAGAGACAAAAAGGTAATGGGTAGCTTGATCTACTGTCGTATATAATAATAAACTCTACATACTTAGGTATAATTACAGGTGGGTATAAAAATAAAATGAGGTAGGTATTTACGTCAAGTTTTATTTTCACATTAAGTATATAAAAGTAACAATTATTATTTATAAAAACTAATAAATAATTAATTTCATTATATTTACTTCTAAGGGGACTTTCACCCCTTTCGCGGTCTACAATATTTTTAAAGATTAGTATTACAATGTACTATACTATAAGTTCTTAACACACTAAATAACTAAGTAGTTAAGTAACTATAGTCCTAACAAAAAATTATCATTTACTATATCTACTAAATCTATGTTAGATCCTAATAATATTTCGTCTAAAAAGGCAGCAGGAGAAGAAACATTCACCTGATGCCTTCCCCATCCCAAGTACCATAGTATAGTCATTATGTGAGAACAACATCCCAGCGTTCTTTTGCCTATGATACAAGAACAATAGTGCCCCAAAATGGCATTTCTTCCAACAACTCCGCTTTCAATTAAAATATAAGAATAATATCGCCTTGCCCTGACATGGCGAGACTGAATGTGCCCTCGAAGTAGCCATGGATTATTAGCTCGAATACCATAATTGTGAATATCTCCTACGTTTAAATCTTTGTACACTGCAATATTATATGTACCGTCTGGCTTAATATGTTCGCCATAGTAGCTACGTGCTTGTTTTATTTGATAACTACCGAGCGCGTAAATAATTAATTCAATCATTTCGAGTTGTGGAAAATCTAGGCCAGGTAGATTAGCATTTATTTCCTCAAAACGCGCTCGCGCTCGATTTAGATTTTTGGCGATGACATATTCAGCCAGACGGTTTTCCATTTGGTATCTATTATGGTATTCATTAATTATATCATCAACCAAACTATGATCTACACATGGCACTCCGAAGGCATTTAACAAAGCTGCAGCAATCTTAACTTCATGCAATAAATTAAGTGCAGCCTTGTTGAAATATTGGTGACGAAGTTGTCTAAATTGATTTTTTAATCTGCCATTGATGGTTTCAACGATCCATCGCACCATTGTTACTTTTCTAGTCTCATTAGCTTGCTGGGTTGTCAATTGTCGTTCATGTTGGTCTTTCGTGAGAGGCATATGAGGCTCGTATCCTAAGCTTTCAGTCACTTCTATGGCATCCCGAAAACCCCTATCAAGTACAAAAACATCCCCTTGATGAAAAAAGTGATGAATAGGGTTATCTTCAATATTATTTGTCATTATTTCCTTTAAAATTGTCGAATCAGACATAGTAGCCGCATATGGCCCATAAACATCAATAATATAGCCATTTGGGCATACCATTAAAAAAGGTTTTAGCAAGTTACGCCATTTGTGAGAACTATACGATTGTCTTTGAAATAGGTAGTTTGTACTTTTTTGCATATAAATGTAAGTACCATCTAAAATAACAATTACTTTTCTTTCGTGTAAAGGAGCTTCCGGATTGCCAAATAGTGTGGTAGGAATAGTTAGAGATTTAAAAATGACTTCTTCTCGACTTATGTGGTCTAGACCTAAATACTGTGGTACAAATTCTTGAAACAAACACAGTCGAACTTTTTTCATAAAAAGTTCAAATGTTTTCCTTGTTAGTCCAAATAACTTAGATAGACGTTGATTACTGTCTCCCGTATGTAGTTTTACAAGAACAGTAGCCAGAGCTTTTGCCGGCCTTTTGCATTGGGATGCTATACTTGGCGTATCTCTGAGAACTTGAGCAAACTGAGATTTAGAAAATCCTATGTAAAAGTAAAACAACTCATCTGGAATGGTGTTTATATTGTCGAAATTAAGTAGGATTTTCTTTTTAGCTATTTTGAGCATGTCGCTGACATGTATCGATGAGAATACTGTTATTATATTTCTAACATTATTTTCAATATCCTGCCAAATGTTAGAAAATAAGTGATCGTTACAAACCCTCGCATCACGAGGAATATAAATGTTATTATTATTTAGGACGATTGTTCTAATTGAATTATGCACTCTACAAATATTAGCATTGTTGCAATTATCAATGAGGCACCGGTTAGAATTATTAGGAGCGCGAGTATACCCAGAAATCGGGAACATTACCCGATTAACTTGAACAGCTCGGTCATATACAGGGCGAGGTGGTTCGATTTCGGGGGCTATATCTTCAGCTGGCTCATCTTTTTCCTGAACTTGAGGAACTGTTTCTTGTGCTTGAATAGCTGATTCGTCACCTTGAAGAATTGCTTCTTGTGGCCTTCTTTGAGCCCGGAGAAAACATGCACGACACATTCTATCTTCTTCTTCAAACTGCAAATAGAAATATATAGAAACAATTATTAACACAGATAGAACTATCGTGCGATACCTTGTGTTTTTCCACAAGTAGAACAAAAGGGCCTCGTAAACAATAGATAGAAAAACAATAGACTATAAGGTAGTCTATTGTTATCTCATCATCAAAAAAATTTTTAATACATTTAGGCATTGTTACATCAAACGGACCGTCTGCCGCGGAGTGTGAGCGCGCGTTACGCAGATTATCGTTTTTCAATTTGTTAAGTTGTTAATTATATTATTATATTTAACTTCTCGTTCACACCGAACAGATCATACGTAGTGCGTTGTCGCTGACTCTAGGTGGCCGATTTCTGAACTACGCGTCTATGCACAGCGAGCGCGGATTGGCTACATAGCCGATCGCAACAGCGTATTGGATTGCTGCGCGCGGCGCAGTGGCACAATTCATTCGAGAAACTTCAATGAGTACAGACGTATATCTCGCGATAGTCGCGGTGTTGGCCAGCGAAAGTAGCGAATTGTACGCTATAGCGTTTCGTCGGCTAGGTAAGAACGCATACTGCAGACTGAGTCTACGCTCACACTGGGGCTGACTGTGTGAGCATACTCACTATCCTCGGCGGACAATCCATTTGGTGTGAAACATGCCTTAGGGTCAAGGCACATTGATCGACGGCGATCGACGGTTTGTTCATACAGAAAGCAAGATTAGCATCGACGACCGACGTTGCGAAATGATGCATACGGCATCCAGCGTACTTTTGTACAAACAAACCGTCGATCAATGTGTCTCGATTCTTGAGCCATAAGCAACCATAGTACGTAGTACTATTATTTATTCTTAGACCATAGGCCCAGTGTGTTGGCCCTAGTTCGCGACAATCCTCTCACGCAAAGCACGTTTAGGTACCTACCTACTCGACTTTAGTATCTGAGCAGTAGAGTCAAGCTGAAAACAACACAGTCTAGTGTATATGCGATCGTCAAATTCGAAGCGATTGTTTGCAGTTTGACTCACCGTCCAGTCTCAAAAAAAATATTTCACCATTAGACAGAAAATATGAACATACCTCTTCAACATGTAAATCCCGAAGATAGCTGACCAAGTATGGGTGGTCTTGAAGAAAGACAAATGTTAAGCGATGCGAGCTTACAGCTGGTCTTGCTCCACCACGAAGCTGGACTCTCCGGTGACAAACGATGCATGAAACATGTCTGTTTCTATTGTCAGCCATGTCAAACGCTTTCAGAACAAGTCGATCAAAGCAGCCAAATCGTAGAGCAACCAATCACAAATAAACGCGCCAAGGTAAAAGTTTTTAGGGAATCAAGATAGTTAGAAAGCAGCAAAATACGCACGCACACGACACTACGGAAGGATTGTGAGTGACGCCAACGTCAGCGCCCGCGCCGGTCCACAATCCCCCTCCCTTCCCCCCCCCCCCCATCGACACTACCCTCTGGCGCCGACTACCCCGCACCCGCCTGACTTTATATAAATCGATTTGGAGTGACAAAAACAAGAACAACATTATATAGGTACTGTATAAAATATTTTTTTTTTAATAACAAATAGCTCAAAATCTGCCCATGATAGACTTACTCTGTAAAATAATTTTTTGCTTATTTTGATAAGATCTTTAACATGAAATATTTTTTTTGAAGCGACATCGCCAAAAAAAAAGACCCCCAAATTACTCATACCCCTTTAGGCATGTAAAACTATTTACGTAAAAGACAAATATTTTTTAAATGTCCTAAAGAGCAACAAAAAATACGTTTTTACGTACTTACTTTACGTACTTTATTTTTGTTCTAACAAAATGAAAAACACTTTATTCGTCCAAAAAAATGTCAAGAAATCGTCGTTAGGGGTATTTATGCATGGTGTCGTTTCGTCATTGTTTTTAACTTTAATAGATGTATGATCTGACCGAGATTCGGAAGTTCTAGTAGCTTAATAATTTGTATGGAAACCGAGCCGATTCCATCTGTCAGATCGGATCGGAGATGGAAAGCGGGCCTAAGTTAGCCAAACAATTCAAATCGTTACACTTGTCTGGCCCTTTTATTAAATCACCTGTAGGCTATAGCTGTTTTCTAGTTTTTTTGATTCTATAGTCGTCATAAGACATTTTCTTATCACACACGTTTGGGCCCCTGTGGCATCATTGTAGCCCGGGGGCTCCGTATCATTGATACGGCGCGGTAGCAACGCCCCTGGCGCAAACATAGTCATCTTTTTTGCAAGTTTGTTTTTCTCTGGACACCCTTACTGGTAGAGAATGCCTCTTGCTGTAATCCTACTAATATTATAAACTACTAATAAAATAATATTGTATGTATGGATATTTGTTACTCTTTCACGTAAAAACTACTGAATGGATTTGGTTGAAATTCGGCATGCAGATAGTTTATAACCTGGAATAACACATAGGATACTTTTTATCCCGATATTCCCACGGGAACTTATGGATGGATGTTTGTTACTCTTTCACGTAAAAACTACTGAATGGATTTAGATGAAATTCGGCATACATATGGTTTATAACCTGGATTAACGCATAGGATACTTTTTATCCCGATATTCCAACGGGAACGGGAACCACGCGGGTGAAACCGCGAGCGGCCGCTTGTTTTGCAATAAAGAATAAATAGGTAAGTAAATAAAATAAACACACAAAAAAGCGATTCATAGAGCGTTCAGTTACGGGTACCGGGTAACCGCGATTTTGTATGACGGTGTCCCGTGACGGCAAGAATGTGTCTACGTTTTCGCAGAACTTTAGTATGCCAGATTAATAAGATAGTGTCATTTTTTTACTAATAATAATAAAATCACTGAAAGAAGACGTCAACCCCTCTCTTCCCTTGCGTGTCGTAAAAGGCGGCTAACGGACTAAAGAGCAGCGATGGGCTCACCACCTATCACGCTGAGCACATGTGCAGCCAAATTACAAAATTTGGTGAAACGTGGACTATAAAGGGTGGAAACTTTCACCGGGGCAGTAAGGGGAAGTACCTTATCCGTTGCAGCTACACGAAAATGGTCTTAGGAGACATATCCATAATTTTTTATGGAATTTTGAACCCCATTCACAGATTTTCAAAAAAATTTACAGTTAGCAAGAAAATAGCCATTTTACACAAAACCATTTTTTGATGCAAATCGATCCTGTTTCTAATACTGATCAAATACTTCTATGTGATCAACCATTGTTTGAGTACTCAAAAAGTCACAAATTGCAAAAAACTTTTCCCTTAAGTACATTTTGTATGAAAATTTTACGCAAAAGCTTTTTTAGTGACAGTATCTATGGCACTGGACTGCTTTTACGGTCCTCATTGCCTAGTCTCTGACTAACCCTTCGGGGATAATAGTCATGATTATAATTAGATATTTATATACGGAACGTAACGTTAGCGAAGACGTTCACGCTTGAACCAGACAGGTTTTTTCCGCCGACTGGTAAATCAAGTGTGGTGTGTCGAACCCGTCAATTGATATAATGATTCGTTGTTATGGACAACACATTCGCGCTCTGAATCAGGTAGATGTCAATTTAAAACAGCCATTTTAAATTACTAGCTGTGCCCCGCGGTTTCACCGGTATTAATTTTAGGTTGAAACCTACTAAAATATTTATTTTAACCGTTTACGCAATTTTTGCAACATTTTTCATTGATGCTACGCTCCTATTGGTCGTAGCCTATTGTGCCTATAGGTCGTAACATTACGCTATATTACAGGAAGACTTTTTAACGGTGATTTATTTTTTATTTATTTATTTATTTGTTTGCCAGCGAGCAATGGAGCGCAGTATTTTGGGAGTTAAGCTATCGGACCGCATCAGAAATAGCACACTGCGTTCCAAAACCAAAATCGCCGACGTTCGAGCGGGCGTCGGACGAGCTGTGGACTAAACTCACCACTGAGTGGAGTCCATGCAACGTTAGACGACGTCGCGGCAGGCCCAGAAGGAGATGGCGGGACGAGCTTGACTGCTATCGGAAGGACTGGCGGGTTGCAGCCCTGAACCGTGAGGAGTGGGAGGAGGGTAGGGAGGCCTTTGCCCAGCAGTGGGACAAGCCGGGCTGAATAATAATAATAATTTAAATCATAACAGCATATACAGTTTACAATGTTGTTGTCTCTCGCCAAACTGCAGAAGCAGTTTGTTGGCAAGTTAGCACTCTTAACAATATTATTGTATAAGTATACCAAATTAACCTATTGTAACGTATTATAAACACTTACATACTTAACCATTACATTACCATGACTAATATAACCTAATTACAACAAAACATCAAGTAGACGCGCTTCATGATCAAATCAGGACATATACTGATTCCGACTAAGTAAATGATGGCCATTTCAATAATAATAAAACTTACACGTCAGCGTTCCATTTGTCATTTTTTTGTCTGGGAAGTAAAGTTAATAACTATAAATATGAATGTCATGGTCATCCTACTTCTCCTTTTTACAAATAAAACCTCTTCATAAGTTCAGGTACAGCGATGATGACGTATCTTCTTCACTTCATAAAAATGTAGCAAGACCATATATTCTAATTGTTTTGGTTTACTAATTAAAAATACAAAATTTTATTTATAAAAAGAAAACATGTAAAGGTAAGTACTATTATTATTGCAATAGCCATCATTTACTTAGTAGGAATCAGTATTTGTGCGTGCATGTAGCCTTCCTCCTCCACCTAAAGTTAATGATAGTGGAATCTAGGCGTGAGGACAACTGGTGCAACGTATTAAGAGACGTAGCATCAGTCACCCTCACCACATGAGTAAATACACTCATGTGCCCTCACTCTGCCGGCCCACCAAGTGCCTCTTCATGGCTTGTTTGGTGGAAGTTGTAAGAGGAAGAGTCTACGTTTGCGCACCGTTAAACTTCAAACCTGTAAAAAAAATTTTTTTTAAGATTTTAGTAGTGTCTCATCTCTCAAGTTGTAATTTACTACCTGTGAGTGTGACTCGTGTTAAAAATTCTTATTGATAAATGTAGCACGTGACTATGATAATTAATTAGTTGTACAAAGTAGCCATTCATAAGAGAAAAGTTCAGCTTTATACAATGTAGAATAAGTAACTTAAAGCCAGTCTAGACGTGTTAAAAGTAATTCGTCCTGTAATGTAACACTACACCGCTACCGATCGGATAGGGTGGACTCCTGGACAGCACCCGATCTCAACGCAAACCCTACAACCAGCTGTTTGGATCGATTACGCGATTATCACTTATATTTATTCATTTAATAGCGGCCGATCGCGGTTTCACCTGCGTGGTTCCAGTTCCCGTGGGAATATCAGGATAAAGGATATTCTATGTGTTAATCCAGGTTATAAACTATCTGTATGCCGAATTTCATCCAAATCCATTCAGTAGTTTTTACTTGAAAGAGTAACAAACATTCATCCATACTTACAAACTTTCGCGTTAATAATATTTTAGGAGTAGGATTTGCAACTAGCTGTGCCCCTTGGTTTCACCCGCGTTAATATTAATTATATCGAAGAATATCGGGACAAATTTCAGGTAAATCTGACGTCAAACAAAAATGGACCATACAAACTTTGTCACCCTTTTAGAGGTTGCATTTTAGAAAATCCTGAAATACCTACGTCATTTTTAATTTTTAACTACACTAGCTATACTATTTTTTATCGATTTAGCTTTAAAACTGGCGGAGTTTCATACAAAGTTAACCCCCATCCCCTCCCTTTTTTACCTCCTTTAAGGGTCGTATATCCACCAAAACCCCTACTCCATACCTTCTATGCCACGCGAGATGACTTTTCACCACGAACAGCAAGCACCGAGTTCAATGATGAAGTCTCCTGTCTGATGTAGTCTTCTGTTTCCAGATCAGCGCTAGACGACATTGGGCAGGAGGGCAACCACCTCGGCAATGAGGCTGGCATGCTGTACGGGGAGTACCTGATGCTGGACAAGCTGCTGGCGGCGCAGAGGATGCTCAGCGCTGAGTCATCGAAGCCGGTGCACGATGAGCACCTCTTCATTGTGACGCATCAAGGTAGACATACATACCTACAATCTTCGATCAACAATACCAACTAGATAACGCGTCACGTACAAAATCAAAGCTAAATTTTGTCCACGTGAAGAAATACTTTTTCAAAGCAATAAATTACTCCTGTCACTTATAAATAAAAAGACGTCAATAAGATTTAGTGGTGAAATCAACCTTAAGCGGCAACAAATAAAGTACTTTTTCCTGTTATTTCCTTGCGAGAAAATAAGAGCTTATTTCTCATGTGCGCTCTTATTTACCGAGACACATTTTTAGCGTCGACCTGCCCCCTTACTCTCGAAACCGATCGCTATTGGATCGGATTGGTATTGTGAATTTTGTATACGTATACATGGTTACTGGAAATACGTAGCGATCCCTTTAAGGGGTGATAGTAGAGATCATTTAGCTATCGAATTGCCCTCGGGTAGATGGGACAAAAATGTACCAATTTCGAAAAAAAATATTTTCTCTTTTTTTTATTTTCCTGTTCTTTTTTGTATTATGACTACGTATTAGAGTGTTAGCAAACTAAAAAACAACCATTAAATAGGTAAGTTTTTTTAATCCACTTTGAAGTGACCCACTTTTCTTAATAGTTTAAATATTTCGACGACCTCCTTGGTCGAGTGGTTTGTACACCGGTTTTCATGGTGTCGCCATCTCTGAGGTCCCGGGTTCGATCCCCGGTCGGGTCAATTTAGAAATCATTGTTTTTCTAATTTGTCTCGGGTCTGGGTGTTTTCTATGTGTAATAAGTATGTATTTAAGTATTTTAAGTATGTTTATCCGTTGTCTAGTAACCATTTAACGAGTTTCTTCGAAGCTTCTCTTGGGCTAGATAATTGGTGTGATTGTAGGAAAGATTTATTTATTTTTATTTTATTTATTTCTTTACAAACAGTTTTTATCGAAATCGGTACATCTTCCCCCATCTACCCGAGGGCAATTTGATAGCTAATGATATCTACTATCACCCCTTAAAAGGATCGCTACGTATTTCCAGTAACCCGGTAACTTCCAGTAACTTTCCAGTAACTTCCTAAATACATTTTAATGAAAATTATTGTTAATCAATTGCCGAAATGTTTGTACGCGCATCACTTCAGAACGGTTGCACCATTTGGCTAATTCTTTTTTTGTTGTGTTTGTAATTGTCAGGACAATGTTTGCTTGAAATATTTTTTTGGGTAATTAGTTACGGGGTACGGGGCCCACGCGGACGTAGTCGCGGGGCGGGCCGCTAGTGTTATCATATCATACTTATCATGCATATTTTAATGTAGGTAAGTCTAGACTCTAGATACTAGATGATCCAAGTGTCAGTAATCTCAAATTCTGTAATGAGTGAATTATTGTTTACATAATAATCGATAACTAAATAGTTCGTAATCAAATTGAAGTAGGTACCTACTTACTGACTGTTTTCGATTATTTCGTCATGCTCGTCCATTTTATCATCAGCCTACTCTGCAACCAATCTATTTAAAGTCAGCGCATCATGTCTTAATCTCTATTATTCCATTCTTTCACGTCTTCCTCTTCCATTCATGATCTCCTCCAACCATACGCCAGCCGTTAGACGTCATCTTTACAAGGACTGCCTTTTCTTTCATAGCATTCCTGATAAAATCCCCAAATCGCAGTCTTGCGCATCTTAATTTTTCCACCTATCCTTAACATTCATCATCCCTCTGGGCGCATTTTCATTGGTCGTTAGCGCCCGCATGCGAGGTGCGGGATGGTTTTTGAAACGCATGCCACAGGGCCCAAAGTTTTATACTAACATTCGAAAAGGTCTTCTCTTTATTTCTAAATCCCCTTAAAAATCCATCGGATTAACGAGCGACTTATCGACCAATGAAAATGCGCCCTCTTGGATTTACATGCCGAGTGATTAAGCGCTCGGCTCGATATCCGGAGATCCCGGGTTCAATTCCCAGGTCTGCCCCCTTACTCTTGAAACCGATCGCTATTGGATCGGATTGGTATTGTGAATTTTCGTACTCCTAAGTTACGACACCAAAGCAGAGAATATATACACTAACACCAAAGCTAATATGGATTTATATTACGTGAATATTGAGTGAAAAAAATACAAAACTCAATGCCATTTAGTTCACCCAATACTCGTATGAAGCCAAAATAGCGCTGGTGTCGTAACGACAATACGAAAATTCACAATACTAATCCGATCCAATAGCGATCGGTTTCGAGAGTAAGGGGGCACACAAAGTGTTTTCGGGTTTTCCGATGCTGCACCCAGGTTTGTGGTCACCAACCCGGATTAGGCAAGCGTGGTGATAAAGCCAATACCCATCCATTGTAGCGATGGCTTGATTTCAATGGTGGAGGCCTTTGCCCAGCTGTAGGACAGTTTTATATTTGCTCTGTGAACAGTATACAAATTGTACTTATATGGTTAGATATAGATTTTGTTCCCAAGCGCTCCAAGAGTAAAATTATATAAGGTGACTGCTAGTTAAGTGTTTTAAACATGACAAAAAAAAGGGCTTCAAATAATCCATTTTGTGATTAATTGGATTTTAATGGGATAGTCTTTAAGTATTTAATTTATTTTAAAGCAATAATAACATAGGAAACATAAAATAAAAATAATTACAAATAACGATTATTTACAACGCGCGGGCAACGCGGCCGGCCGGCCGAGCGTCTGTAGACCCGTTTGCGTCAGCTGGGCGATGTACCTACGTTAGTCTGCTATGAGACCCCATTTGCCATTTTTGTCATGTTTAAAACACTTGACCTAACCAGCCCTTGAAGTTTCTTGCGGTTTCTAGCAGTCACCTTATATATTAATAATAGCGGCCCGCCCGCGCCTTTGTCCACGCTAACTTAAAAAGACCGTCATAGTTCAGCCATTAAAAAAAATATATCTACAAAATATAAACAAAAACCATCCTCAGATAACGCTCTATCTTTCAGTGAAAACCGCATATAAATCTATTGCGTGGTTTAGGAGAATAGTGCGGTGCTACAGACAGAGGAAAACGGCGACTTTACGTCTTAATGATACTTTTGTAAAATCGTTCCCAACTCCCAAGGGCTCCAAAAGCGTATGCAAATATATTTCATCAAAACCTCTGATCTCCATACATCAGCAGAGAATATTTGTTTTGGATTTTTTTAAAGTGTTTCGGAGCTGTAGGGAATGAAATTGGTAAATATGGTATTATTTGTTATTTTAAAATGAAAATCATTGGAGCTCTTGGGAATTAATGTATAGAAGTTGAATATTGGAGAACAGCTTTGGAATAAGCTAGGCTGATGTCATTAGATAAGAGTAGGTATTTCCAACCTCATCTACTCATATTGAGCAAGCGTGGTAATGTCATGTAGGTACGAATGATTCAATATCTTTATGTATTTACATAAACGTTCATGTAAAAAACCTAGTCCATCAGTGAGACCAAAACCCATTATCTCGCATTAAGCCAGCAGCGTAGTGAAATGGCTCGATCTCGTCATGTAAAATAATACTATCAATGTACCAACCCATCTTTTTTCTTGTTGTCGTAAAAGGCTACTAACGGACTGAAAACTGCTTATAAATCTTACAGCATAAAACGGCGATGGGCCCACCGCCTATCACGCTGAGCACATGTGCAGTTGTGTTTTTTTTTCTTTATTATAAAACATACAGCATGATATAAAACATTATTACAAAGAGAACTTAAATAATACACTAGCCTAATAAGTTTTCACTACTGGGTGTAACATAAAAACTGTTAATAGAGAGAAATGCTCCGAAACAAGTAATAAATATAAACACTGTTCAAAGAGACAGGAAAATAAAATCAAGTAGGTACCTTCTAACAATTAAACAAAAATTAAAAACAAAGAGGTATATCAATTTAGAAACAAATATAAACAATATTAAGAAGATTTGGATTTTAATTTTAAAAGGCGACGAAAACTTGCTTTTTTATGTTTTGGTGAAACGTGGACTACAGCAGTGGACTGCTTCAGCGGTCCTCATTGCCTTAGTCTCTGACTCTGACTAACCTTGGGGATGATAGCCGTGAGTGTATGTTTAAATGACATTCGCCAATCTTGATTCCAGCATACGAGTTGTGGTTCAAGCAGATAATCTTCGAGGTGGACTCGGTGAGGTCCCTCCTCGACGTCGAAGGTCTTGACGAGGGTCACACCATGGAGATACTGAAGAGGCTCAACAGAATCGTTCTCATTCTGAAGGTAACTGGCTATTTTCGTTTATTTTTGCTTAGTGACATTTTGGAGAATTGTGAAGACAATGATTCGTGTGAGCAGAAGACGAGGCAGCGTGGTAACTGCTAAGTGAACTTCCTTACTGTGATTGTCTGTAATTCTTTATTTTTCGCGTGATTGTTAGATCCTTTTTGTCTACTGCTGTGCAAAGATCTCCCCCAATCCATCCATGTATCTATGCATATAAATAAAAATCAATTGGCACAAATACTTATATATATGTGTGTGCATCCTTAGCCTTAGAACGGCTGCACCTATTGTAATAAAACTCCTTACTCCAAATACATCACAATTTATTATCGACATACAGCATAGGTACAGTTTCTCAGTGAAGTCAGTTATTTTTCCAACACGTCTTACCACAGGAGGAGCTCGATGGCGCAGCGGCTAGCGCGTTCGGCTTGCGATCTTTGTCCGCTAAGCAACTTTCGCAATGCTGGGTCGCCTGATGGGTGACCAATTGAAAACATCTCGAGCTCCGTGCTTCGGAAGGCACGCTTAGCCCCGGTTGGTCCCGGTTGTTGTCGTAAGATGGCAGCCGTTAAAACCCACCATTCCGCATTGGGCCGGCGTGGTGGGTTATGGCCCAATATCCCCACGTGCTATTGTCCACATGGGAGGCCTGTACCCAGCATTGGGACGTTTATAAGCTGACGATGATGACGTTGGCGATATCTAACCACTTCGACGGCCTTCAAAAGAATGCCGCCAATCCGCCATGATTCAGTCGGTCATATTTTAAAAGTCAAATCAGCTTCTTTTTAAAACCGTTTTGTTCTTTTTTCTAATGCTAAATGAATCAGTCTAACACTATTTTTGGCAAATTCTTTTTATGTTGTGTTTGTAATTGCCTTTAGGTTTGTGTGAAAGACAATTTTTGGAAATTCATCGTGGGATACGGGGTGCTCCTCCGATTTTTTTAAAATATTTTAAGAATAGTTTATGCCGTTGCTAGTGTACCTACATAAAAGGCCTGCTAGCTAACTGACGTACACGACACACGAATAACGAATATTGTTTTTTAATCTGTATCACATACGCAACGCTGATAATATCGGAGGCCTCGACTCCTGACCTGACCAGATAAACCGGAATAAACCGGTGACGTATGTGCCCATAAAAGATTTTTTTTTGTTTGTTATTTTTTGGTAAACTAAAACGGCCGTTTAATGACGTTGTGCCTTGAATAAGTAGTGCAAGTGGCCGTATGTAGAAGCACCAGCGATTAACCAGGCCTAACTAAACAGTGGCATAACCCCAAAGAGATTATAGTAATAGTTTAAATGTCTTTGCCTAACCCTTCGATCAACAAGGCCTACCCCTTAATGTCACGAAGACTGCTAGAGGTTGCTAAAAATTGAATTTCTATTGTGTTTAGTATTACGACAGCTGAGCTTGTCACGGCAAAAAGTGATAGGGAATAGAATGATCAATGTATACAATTTGACGTAACTAAGTCAACGATACGTCATTTAGCCAGCCCTCCTAAAAAAGTGGGAAAAGTCCTTTGATAAACTGTTTTATCTAAGGAAAAGTCCATCAATCTCCCATCCACTAGTGTAAAAGGTCTGAACCTGAACTCTGACTCAATCTTCTAGGAGCCGGCACAACCACTTAATGATAAAGTTTTGGTCACCCATCTTGTAAACGACCGCGCCCAAGGTAGCTTAACATTTGCGATCGTCACAAATCCCGACTGACATACATCCAACAGCATAGAGCGGCGATGGGCTCACCACCTGTTACGCTGAGCACATTATGCAGTCGCTATTTGGTGAAAAGTACTGAAAAGTGGACTATGGTAGAGAAAGGACTGCTTTTGCAGTCCTCATTGCCTGTCTCAGACTAACCCTTTGGGGATAATAGTCGTGATTATAACCTATGTACCTATTTATGTATGTTGTACATACAATTTGAGCATAAGAAAAAATTGCTTCTTGCTGAAAAAATAGTGTACCTACAGTTACAAAATGAACCATACATAATAATATTTTACATTCCACTCCGTTTTTAATATCAAATGTCGAATATCGTCAAACAGTTTCAAGGTCAAACAATTGTGCTTGTTTTTTGTTATAATTTGTTTATGTAAGGCTAATTACTTACTATATTACTCATAAATTATAAAAGGTATTGAAATTGTCGCATACCACAACTTCCAGTAACAAAAGACATGAGTACCGTCAACCGCATATCAAACGTAGCAGTAGTACTTAAATATTTATAAAATGACTAGCGTCCGCTCGCGGTTTCACCCGCGTGGTTCCCGTTCCCGTGGGAATATCGGAATAAAAAGTACCCTATGTGTTAATCCAGGTTATAAACTATCTGTGTGCCGAATTTTATCCAAATCCATTCAGTAGTTTTTACGAGAATGAGTAACAAACATCCATCCATACTTACAAACTTTCGTGTTTATAATATAAGTAGGATGTGATCTTCTTTGTGACATTGGCTCTTACCTTACCTATAATAGTAGGTACCTACCTACTATAAATTTCTACGAATTCTAGGAAAAAAATTACAGGCCTTGTTAAAATGGCTACCATTTTGCTACGCAAATACACATAGCAGGTATTCCGTAATTACAAAGATGTCAATTAAAATGAAGACAGCGGGTCTTTTAATTAATCAAAATCTGTCAGTAATGTTGCTTAAAACTAGGTTCTAATGATTGATTATTTCCAGCTCCTGGTGGACCAAGTGATGATCCTCGAGACAATGACTCCATTGGACTTTATGGACTTCAGGAACTATCTGCGTCCCGCGTCAGGGTTCCAAAGCTTACAGTTCAGACTTCTGGAGAATAAGGTATTTTACCTAATAAGCATTCAGCTAATTATGATATAAGGATATCATATTTAAAAACGTAATGAAGAACTAAAAATCGTTTTATTCAAATCTGAATAGAGTTGTATAGTTGTGACTCATTAATAGAACAAAACCATACCATCTCTTCTTAAAATTGGGTGTCGTAAAGGCCACTAACGAACCAAAGACTGCTCATACATCTAACAACATAGAGCGGCGATGGGCTCACCACCTGTCACGCTGAGCACATGTGCAGTCGCTATTTGGTGAAAAGTGGGCTATGGTAGAGGACTGCTTTTGCTGTCCTCATTGCCTAGTCTTCGACTAACCCTTCGGGGATAACAGTCGTGACTATATGTATGTATGTATAAGGGGTTCCTGCACGAAATTGTGAAAATTGACGTATTTTTAAGTCAATTGTACTATGCGCTGAATTAGTTAAATACATTAAAAGAACTTAAGTACCTACCTAATTTAGCCTGATCATTGCACAAGATTGGAATTGGAATTAGAAACAAATTCTTTAAAAATTTACAAACAATACATAAATCTAATGACATCTAAAAATATATTTTTTCGAAAACTTTCTTAATTTTACGCATGAGACAATAATTCTTACAGTAAAATATTTGTATTGATATTCAGCAAGGATCAAGGTTAGGTTAGAGGCTGAGAGGGGACTGGCTAGTGTTAGTGGATGGCTTAGTGATTTCACTCTAAATACCCAAAAAACTAATTACGTATGTTTTGCTCCTTATATAAGTTCACAGCCTTCACCTGATTTTGACATCAAAATTCATTCCTGTGGTACACCTTCATCAATAACTTGTAATTGCCCATCTATACAAAAAGTTAGCAGTGTTAAATACCTCGGAATTATTGTGGATCAGAGATTAAGTTGGTATCCACATCTAGAGCTTACCTACTATAGGAAGGGTAAGGAAGCTCATGTGGATTTTCAAGTCTCTGAGACACGCCATGAGTACTGAAATGCTAAACAAAATATATATTGCTCTAGCCCAATCAGTAATAACATACTGCATCCCGATATGGGGCGGTGCCGCCAAAACCTACTTTATAGATTTAGAACGTGCACAAAGATCCCTTATTAAAGTCATGTACCGTAAGCCTTTTAGATACTCAACCGAAATCCTTTATGATATATCTAATTTGCTCTCTGTTAGAAAACTTTATATTCTACAGATGACAATAAGCTACCACAAAACATTACCTTTAGATAACACCAAACTTCAAAAAAGACGGTGCCATACCGTAGCTCCTTCATACCCTGCTCGTACTGTCTTTGCCACTCGGCAATTTATAGCTCAAGCTCCCTATGTGTATAAAAAAATACATCGTACACTAAGTATTTACCCCATGCAACTGTTTAAGTGTAGGAGGGTTTTAACTGAGTGGCTTACGATGACGTCGAAGACATTTTGGTTAGAGTAACTTGATGCAGTTGAAACTTATTGTTTTTCACACAGACGCTACATAAAGCAGGTTTTATATCAGCCACCTCATATACATCTACATAATACACACGCTAAAGTACATATACACCTCCCACACACACTCACATATACTTACCTCCAGACACACACATACGCACACGCTCGCACGCACACACACACACACAAACACACACACACACACACACACATACACACACGCACGCACCCCCCCCCACACACACACACACACAAACACACACACTATCTCGCAAAGAAATTTTATCTTGTATCACTCATGTAAATCGAAACTGTTATGTTTACGTAGGAAGAGCGAGGCGTACCCCACACAAGTGTCTTCTGACTACTTTCTGGGGTAGCCCCGGTAACTTAATTGTAATTGATTTACCTGAAATAAATACATTTTTTTTATTTTTTCAGCAGGGCACCCCCTTCTTTAAAAGTTTTTTTATTTTTATTTTTGACACTAGCGCGTGATGGTTTAGTACATTTCGCAGAATTATAAATTAAAATTAAATTAAAACTTCCTACACTCACACCAATTATCTAGCCCAAGAGAAGCTTCAAAGAAACTCGTTAAACGACAACTTGACTCGTCAGACAACGGATAAACATACTTAAAATACTTAAATACATACTTATTATACATAGAAAACACCCAGACCCGAGACAATTTAGAAAAACAATAATTTCTAAATTGACCCGACCGGGGTTCGAACCCGGGACCTCAGAGATGGCGACACCATGAAAACCGGTGTACAAACCACTCGACCAAGGAGGTCGTCGAGAATAAAAACATTGCTCTAATTAAATTACTAGATCTAAAATTTCAAAGCAGAATTGATCTTATTTTATTGTCAATATGATTAATTTTGCAAGAGCACAGGAACAACAGCTCTTTAACACACTTTTTTTCCTTTCAGCTCGGTCTGAAGCAAGCCCTCCGTGTCAAGTACAACCAGAACTACCAGACAGTGTTCGGAGACGACCCTGAAGCAATGGAATCTTTACGCAAGTGAGTGAGATTGAATAAAACTTAATTCCTCCATTCTATGACGACCACCGTGGTCGACTGGTTAGCACGCTGGTTCTGATCTCTGAGGTCCCGGGTTCGACTCCCAGTCAATTTAGAAATAACTGTTTTTCTAAATTGATTTCGAGTCTGACGGTTTTCTATGTACCTACCAACCCTGAAGTCTCAGTTCTTAACCCTTAACTGTAGTTGTGGGTCCAGTGGACCCATGTTCAAACTTTGAACGCGTGTAAAAAACACGGCGTATCCCCCAGCGCCTCCCGCTCCTAGGTACCTACCTTCCGACAGTATTTGGTAACGACATATTGTTTTGTAAATGTCGTTACTTCTATATTATTATAAAGCTGTGGAGTTTCTTGTGCGTGCCCGTTCTTCTCCACCGCTAAAAGACTTTCTGAATGGGTTGTTTCTGTGCCTATCCATCCATCCATAAAAAAATTAATTTAGACGATTCAAAATGCTTATTTTAAGCTTACTGAATAAAGATATTTTGATTTGATTTGATTTGATTTGAGTAATCCGAAGTTGCGCAGAGGAGAAAATACAAGTTTCGCTCGCTACTACTTAGGTGAGTATTGGTGAGCGCGCGGGTCCGTTGGACCTACTACTACAGTTACTTAACTTTTTTAGTTTTGGACATAAGTGCACTGAATGCTTTTATCATCTAGAAAAGTCATGAAAGGTCTGCGAAGATGACAACAATGATGTTTTTGAAAGGACTTGCCAAAATATTGTGTGAATCCTTCATGAAAGAAAGATGTTACAATCAAAGACTTCCTACACAACTCAGGACAAGCATTGCCACAGTTTTGAAACTAAAACTAACATCAGTATCATCATTTACAAACGATTATAGTCTGAAATTGGAGAAGAATTAAAGAAAGAGATGCTCTTTCTGTCCGCCAAACAAAAGAGCGAAGACTGTACACTTATGTTCTAAGTGTAGACTGCCTATTTGCATGACATGTGCAAAAGTGATATGCAATTAATTTATGACGTCAAATTTTTTTTGAAAAGAGTTTTTTCCATTTTGTTTTAACTCTTTTGAAAAGTTTTATTTTTGTGCATAAAACGGTGTGAATTAAGTTTTTTATTGTGTTTTTCTATTTTATGTGTTTTTTTTTGGAAAACATGTTTTGATGACACATAAATAACGACTGATTCAAAAAGTACCATTATAGATAAGAATATAAGATTCTATTAATGATTTTGGTTAATACTATGATAGGTAATGTTTAAATGTAAGGTTTTGTAAAAAAATGTGTAAAATTCATACTTATCTATGTTTTATTTTAAATTGAAAATGGGCGGGTCCCAGGGACCCAAGACTATAGAAGTGTGACTATTTTTCACCACTACAGTTAAGGGTTAAACTTATATACCCTGCTATATTGTGACTGGAACTTTAGTTCCAAAGAAACGAAACAAAAAATGACGTGCGGTTGCGGGAGCGGAAAAGCAGAGCGCGGGCGGCGGACCGCGTAGTAGGAACGTCCGTTATGTGCAGATGTCATTCCGCCCCCGTCGCCCGCACACCATGGGACTGTCATGTACAAATTTGCCAACCTTTAGCCGGAGAATGACAAGTGCATGTAAGTGTTGATAAATACAGGATTAATTTTGGACCCCCCGCTAAATTTTTAGAGACTCCTAAGTTGATTTCTAAAAATTACAAAACTTCATAATATTTTCTATTGATGTGAAATAATAATTAAAATTCATTAATATCTTAAATTACTAAAACGGAATTTTAGAAATTACAATTTGAAGTAAGTACTAAGTTTTTAATAAAAAAGATTAAAAGTTGTAAAAACAGCAAAATTTGTTTTTTTTCCTCTATCACAAAACAGTTTTTTTAATTTTTTATGGTGTCTTTTTTTCAGTGCAGTACAACCAAATAATGAAATAAAAAAACATTATTTTTTTTACATTTTTGTCTCAACTTTTCCCTAAGAAAATTAAAATTATTGTCACCTTGCGCCCGGCCTATCGCGATTATCAAAGCGCATGCGCGTGACCGCTATTATATTATTCACCCCTCGGACCAATATTTGGTCCGAGATTCACCCCGTGCACCATGACAGCGTGCCGTCTTCGGTCGCTTTGACCGCGAGGGTGAGCACACGCACCTAGAATATAGGATATAAAAACAGGCAAAAATCTGTATTTAAAAAAAGAAAATATTCATTTATTTACGTCAATTATTTTATTATTACTTTTTTTAACCATATTTACTTTTGGCGGGGTGTCCAAAATTAACCCGTATGTCTGTTTCATTGTCACGACCAGGTCGGAAGAAGAGCCTGCCTTGCTGGCTCTGATCGAGCGGTGGTTAGAGCGTACACCAGGGCTCAACACGTACGGGTTCAACTTCTGGGGCAAGTTCCAGGCCGCAGTCAACAGGACCATCAAGGAGGACATCGATGCTGCCATGGTATATTATATGTTCATAGGGACTAGCTTTCGATTCCTAACTTTTATCATCACCCAACATCAGGTTAGATGAAGGCCAAGTACATACCTATAGGTAGTAAAAAAAGTATTTTAAATTACTTACTTACTTGTACTGTGTACACGTATACAAGAAGTAAATCCGGTGAATCATTATATTGATTGCTAGAACTCTTTCTACCTTTGTCATGTACTTACACAGAAGGCGCTTTGCTTTCTGTCCTGACTCTTATCCTGTGCTGTGAACTCTTGCGCGATTGCGATCTTTTGTAGTTGCATGTCTCCTGGAGCTTTATTGGGTTTCTGATGATCAAGTCCTTTTAGCGCTGCTTGAGATGCCCGACCATCGGTCTAGGACCTCTACAGAAGAGAAGGGATTCTTCTGTTCTGTAAGGGCCTCCCATGTGGTTACACGCCTTTTTTCAACTATCTTTCCCTATTCGATTTATTGTTTTGTCGCAAACCAATCCAGAATAAAAATTTACGAAAAGAATTAAGGTTATCAAGGTCAAAGCATTCGTTTAGGTGCTAAAACTACTTGTAAGTAGTTGGAAGATACCACTCTTCCATTAATTTCTTCCCAAAAGACGTGAAAATGTAATTTTAGCAACTTTCTGATGCCATCAACCTATTCCCTTCTCTTGGATGTCGTAAAAGGCGACTAATGGACCAAAGAAGTAAAAGGCGACTAATAGACCATATACAAAAAAATCTAACAGCATAGAGCGCCGATAGGCTCAGCATCTGTCACGCTGAGCACATGTGCAGTTGTTGTTTGGTAAAGTGGACTGTGGAAGTGGACTGCTTTTACGGTCCTCATTGTATGGACTCGGACTAACCCTTCGGGGATAACAGTCAGTATATGGATGTATGTAACTTCCACTTCCAGATGTGAGTAGGTCTGTCAGGATGACACTGTCTCATTTCTTGATTGCAGACTGAGCCAAACGAGGCCGTCCGCCGCCACCGTCTCCAGGACGCAGAGAACCGCCGCGAGATATACCGCTCCATCTTCGATCCTGAGGTGCACGATGCTCTGCGCTCCAGAGGGGAAAGGAGGTAGACACTATAGTCCATATACTTAAGTAAAATATATTTTTTAAACACTTGAAAAAGACGACAACCTCAGGCGGGATTCGAACCACGCACATTCCGCATTCCGGACGGCTGCCTTAACCACTTGGCTACCGAGGTTTGGTTTTCACCCGTCGATATTTGTCAGTGCTTGATGCTTATAAGTTTTTAGTCAACATTGCTTCATCAAATCTTAGAAGTTTTCACCTCTAAGATCCGAAAGAAATAGTTTTGCAAATATTTGAACATTCGGTAAGATGAAGCTGCGTTTATAAATGCTAAAATATATAAAAAACATTAATATACATCTACAGTCCATATGTCAAATTTCTACAGTACATTTTAAACCTGGTTTAAGCTTGGTTTTAAAGATCAATAACTGACATCACCTTTTTAAAAATTGTCACAAGTTCTATCGATTCCCCCGAGCACCAATCTTTATTAACTCTGAATGTTCCAAATAAAAACCTGCGTCACTATAAAACCTCAGAACAATAACTAAAGCTTATTGTGCAGGCAAATGTTTCAACGAATTGTGCGAGAGACTTGATATGGATCTTTTTGGTTCTAAATGTGATGCGGTGTAAACTTGCATAATTGCTATCCGATTATTAAATCTGGCGGGTTCTATTGTGTTTGTTATATTATTGTTTTTTCTTTAAATAGGTCGCCTCATATACAGGTTATACATATATTACAAATTAAGTTCCATATCTTGCATGTTCTGTAATAGTTTAGTTATTATCAATTTGGCGATTATGAAGTAATCGATTGAATTTGTTGCTTGAGTTTTAATGTTACTATCACATATTTATATTTGTGTGAATCTGTAAATGGTTTGCTGTTTCACATTTTCAGTGTTATACTTTATAGAACTGTCGATTCACCTGTAAATATAATATGAAATAACGATTGGAGAAATTGAACAGTTTTGGATAGGTGATCTGCTGACGTGTGTAACATAGGCTACGGAACTGTAAGCGGTTAGCAATTGATACAATACAAGGTCTGTCTGATGATAAAACTAAAGACGGGTTTGCCACGATTGTAGCCTGATGACTCAATATCATTTATTTTTAGTCGAGTGATCAGATCAGATACCTACACCTTGTCTGCGAAACCTACGGTCTACGGTCGCGGTTTCGAATCCCGCTAGGTGCAAATAAAATAAATAAAATTTTATAATATTTGTTTACGCGCACACCAATTATCTAAATCAAGTTATGCTTCTTTTGAAACTCGTTAATATGGTAAGATAAGATAACATAAATATACATAAACATAGAAAAACACCCAGACCCGAAATCAATTTAGAATAACAGTTTATTCTTAATTGTCTTGACCGGGAATTCACGATGCGCTCAGAGATGTCGCGACGCCATGTATTTTGTGACGAGCACGAGCAATTTTTCATAGTTGTTTATTATTATGTAGGTATTTGTGTATATTTATTTGTTACTCGCCATGGTACCTATAAGTTATGCGTAGTAAGGGGCTGATGATTGGTGTGTAAGTTGTTAAAAGTTATTATTACTAGCTGACCCAATAGACGTTGCCGTGTAATTTATTCCTTAAGTTTTTGAAGTTATGTTTTGTGGTAAGATTTTATTGTTATCGTTGACCAGATGGTTAGGCACAATCAAATAGAAATTTGCATTTTTTGCATTGTTAGTTAATTAAATTCCGGGCTCACTGTTTTTATAAAATAAATGAATGCCTAAAAAGGAAGGGCCATGGTTATCACTTCATAGATCAACTGACGCGCTTACTAAAGCAGCAGCATTTAATTTTTTATTATTTAATATTATAATTTTGCCTCCCAGGTTGTCGCATAAAGCGCTACAAGGCGCCATCATGATCACGTTATACCGGGACGAGCCGCGCTTCTCCCAGCCGCACCAGGTCCTCACCCTGCTCATGGACATCGACAGCCTCATCACCAAGTGGCGGTACAATCACGTGATCATGGTTCAGCGCATGATTGGCTCGCAGCATCTCGGCACGGGTGGCTCCTCCGGCTACCAGTACCTGCGCTCCACCCTCAGGTAATATGATAACAGGATACTAGAGGCCCGAGTCCATCAATGAGACTTTTTCAATCTGTCTAAAAGTACCTATATCTGATTACATACATACACACTCAAGACTATTATCCCCAAAGGGTTAGTCAGAGACTAGGCAATGACTACCGCAAAAGAAGTGCAGTGCCACAGTCCACGTATAACAAATTAACGACTGCACATGTACACAACGTAATAGGTGGTGAGCGGGTCCATATTGGGTTGCATAAAATAAAGAGGCATATTTTAAGGCTGCATAACGTTTTTTAGCATACTCTTCGTTTCGCATAACGTTCATTCAGAATAAATCATTAGGCATACTTTATTTCCCCATAACTTCTTTTATAATAATAATAAATCAGTATCAAATGTTCATGCATAAATGTTTTTGGAATAACGATTACTAATTATAACATTTATTGGCATCTCACCCTATGGCATACAGATTACAAGTCATGTCAGATTATCGTTTGTTATTTTTTTCAAAATCCTTATTTTTTGAAATCCCACTCAACGTTTGGCCGAAGCTATTAATGCTAGTTGATTCATTTTTCAGAAACACGTTTCCAATATTATAAAAATACAACATTTCAAATAATTGAAATCCATAATATTATTATCATCATACAACTTGTAATCGTAGTATCATTTAAAGCATGCAAGCAGGCATGCAGCATGCAAGCAAGCATGCAGCATGCAAGCAAGCATGTAGAGCATGCAAGCAAGCTGCAGCATGCAAGCAAGCATGCAGCATGCAACGAAGCATGCAGCATGCAACCAAGCATGCAGCATGCAAGCAAGCATGCTGCATCATCCAAGCACGCAGCATGCAGCAGGCATGGTTTCTGTCACGGCTCCGGCGCTGCGAGGCTCCGGCGGTCCCACGCGAGCTTATTGTCGCAGATGGCTTTCGCTCACCACCGCAGTTTCGGCTTGCTGGCCGGCTCCGCCGGCCAGCCTCAGCCGCGGCGGCGTCCGTAAAACCCACCTGCTCCTCAGCTCGCGGGCCGCCTCGCCCCTCCGCGCCTACGCGGGCTTAAATTACACTCTAGCGTAGGGCAGACAAGTCTACGTGGAGTCGGTTTTGCCGCAATTCGTTTCTATCACTGACTTTATAGCACAACCTTACCAAAAACACAAAGTATAAATTTTTTAAGATATTTTCGAACAATTAAAATTCGTACAGGAATGTTTCGAATTTATGATAGGTTACCCAAATAAAGACTACATAATATGATGTACCAGACTGGTTAGAAATTTAACACATCAAATCAATCATCATCAAGACAATCGCGAAGCGCAGCGTAGCGATTGTCTTAAATTTCTAACCTATCACGTGACCTACAGGAGTAGAGCAGCTAGTATTTCTGTTGTCTAATAAAAATATAAAAATAACCTTAAAATTCAAGACAATCGCTACGCTACGCTTCATTCATTATGCGTTTCGTATTTTATGTTAAATAACATTTAGACGTATAGCAATTATGTTATATACATTTATGCTGATTAAAATTATGATAAAGACGATTATGCTAATATAAAATTATGCCAATGAAATCATTATGGGTTTACAACACTCTGCTTATCGTAATTTATGCGAAAAAACTTTATGCTGAAACTGTTATGCCAAACTACATTATGACGAAAGAGATTATGCGACCGAAAGGGCTCCCGTGGTGAGCCTATCGTCATTTTATTCTGTTGAATGGATTTGCAGTCTTCAGTCCGTTAGTCGCGTTTACGACCCCCAAGGGAAGAGATAGTTTGGTATTATTCTTAATGAGCCACCACCACACAGCTCAGCGATCTGATTATGATGATAGGTTATGTCATTTGTAAGGACGGATATTAGGTGAAAGGTAACAGTACCGGGACAGTAAATGAAGAGTTGCACTAAATGTCTACACCTTGCCAACCTGCAAGGCGACTATTCATGACCCTAATTTAAGAAAAAACTTAAATTTTCACAAATAATATAACCTGAATTAGGTGTGCTGTATTTTTCTCAGACTTTACGGGTTGTAAAACTCCCCAATATCTAAATTGGTGGTATATTGAAAAGTTTTACGTATGATTATGTTTTTTTCTTTTATATACATCGATGACGTCGTCAGTGCGAATCAATAAAAGTGTGATTCTGTTTCTTGCAGTGATCGATACAAAGTTTTCCTGGATTTATTCAATCTATCGACATTTTTGCTGCCACGCTCTCAGATCCCACCACTGGATGAAGGCGTGAAGAGGAGTCTTAACCTCACTTGGGGGGAAAACGTCAGGGAGAATGGACAGAACAGTGAAAACGTAGAGACTGCAAAAAATGGAGATAATGCATTATAGTATCTGCTAAGATATCAGCCGTTGTCATAAGTCATTAAGTGTCTTCTCTATATTTTTAAAGATTTATCTCGAATTTAGCAGTTTTCAACGAATTTGAATGATATTGATTATATGTATAGAGTTCAATTAAGATTTTATTGTACATTGTTTAGTAGCACTTGATGTGCACAAGCTATCCAATGTCACTTTTAATTATATTTTAATTTAATAGTTGTATTCGAATGAAATAAGCTTTTAATTTTTTTTTCACATTTGATAAGTTAGTGATAAATGACAATAGAAAATATTTAGGTAAGTACAATGAAGTAACTTGCACCTACTTACTTTAATATTTATTCTACAGCAATTTTATTTTCTCGATTATGTATTCTGCCATTCTAAGAATTATAATCCATAAAATACATATTTTTTAATTTTCTGAAAGAGCTTAATTAAATAGTTTGTATGTGTTTATTAAATAAAAAAGTTAAATTACCTAATGGAAACGTTTTTTTACTGAAAAATTACGTTTAATTAAAGATAGACAAACATAGACATTAAGTTACAAACAAAACATATTTTTAGGCTCTGTAAATAATCAGTCAAACAAAAACTTTTAAAATAGGTAGGTAAAGCTCTTACAACATAAAACATTAAATGAAATACACAACAGGTCCATTTATTAATTCGATCTTTTATTCAGTCTTCTCATGGCCAAAACGATAATGGACAGTGTGGAGGTACACCTGCCCAGGCTTCAAGATGGCAGTCGGGAAGTTGGTATGGTGCACTGCATCTGGGTAGTTCTGTGTCTCCAGGCAGAAAGCGCCGTGACGGCGGTAGCCAATGGAGTCCTTTCCCATCAGAGCTGGTTGGTCAGGAGCGGGGAGGAAGTTGGCAGTGTACAGCTGGACGCCTGGCTGGTCGGTGAATACTTCTAGGTATCGACCTGATTGAGGATGCTTCACTCTGGCAGCGAACGACAGGTGCTGCGGATAGAAAACTTAGTTCAACATACATCCATATACTCGCGACTATTTTATCCCTGAGGGGTTAGCCAGAAAAGGGGAAAATACGCAATATTGTGCACCAAAAGTACCTATCAACTACATGGATGAACATTAGATTTACCAAATTTTTTTTGTGTGTAAGGCTATTTATTTATTTTTCGATCTACCCTACAATCCTATGCTACTTAAAAGGGGGTTGATTCGTTAATCGCTAAACGAAAACTTTCAAAATATCTCTATGTTTGTCCTGGTTGTTATCGTGCAAGGGTCGTTAATACTTACCCTACCAACTAATATTGGACTAGCATTGTGGATGTGGGTTAGAGCTAAATCATTTCTTGTAAAGTAGGTCTTGTCTTTACCTAAATAAATTAAGGAAGTGTATAGAGTGTCACAAGCGGCACTGTATCTCCATCGGTTAGGGAACCGTAAGTTTTGCGGTATAATAGTGACGCCGCTTGCTGCCGTAAAGATTTTGTTAGACAACATAAATACTAGCTGCCCTACTCCTGTAGGTCACGTGATAGGTTAGAAATTCAAGACAATCGCGAAGCGCAGCGTAGCGATTGTCTTAAATTTAGCGGTTATTTTTTTTTATTAGACAACAGAAAGCTAACTCCATTCAAAAATATCTTTGAATATTATGTCGTCTGAACATTATGACAAATAAAAAATATGTTACGGTTCCCGAACCGATTGAGATAGAATGCCGCTTGTGGCACTCTATACGCTTCGTACTAGGATGCCGTCAAATTACGGCATCGTAACCGATCGTACTACGTTGCCGCTTGTGGTACTCTATTGACTGCCTACACTTTGTACTAGGATGCCGTAATGACGGCATCGTAACCGATCGTACTGGAATGCCGCTTGTGGCTCTCTATCCACAGCCTTAAATTAATCAAACTGGGGTTGGAGTTGTCTGTACAATTTTGATAAACTAGACACTACACTGGCAACCACTCTAAAAGCTACGTCTGCCGTCCAGCACCATTAATTTCCGGATTGAATGGTACATGATACAGTAAAATTATACAGAGATGCATTCATATAATCACAACTATTATCCCATAAGAAGGGTTAGTTAGAGACTAGGCAATGAGGACCGCAAAAGCAGTCGATCTGTCACAGTCCGCTTTTCACCAAATAGCGACTGCACATTTGCTCAGCGTGGTAGGTGGTGAGCCCATCGCCGCTCTATGTTGGTGGATGTATGTGCAGTCTTTAGTCCGTTAGTCGTCTTTAATGACACCCAAGGGAAGAGAGGGGGTGGTAGTATTCTTTCTTCGCAACACGACACGGTTAGTGAAATGTGAAATTATTGCATTACAATTTTGATCACCCATGCAGTGAAAACAGAACACCTTAGGCACAGCACCATTAAGCTCCTCCTGCCGGCTCAGTACCTACATAAAAACTTGAGGAACCCCTACCTTCTCTCCGTACGAGGCAATGCAGAAGTTGTTGTCAAACAGATCTTCGTTATGCTGTATGACGTCACCGAGCTTCGTGGGAGTGCGCAGGTCGAATGGTGTACCCCCTACATCTTTGAATGCGCCCGTGGGTATGGACTCGTTGTTCGTTTTCGTGATCCTGTTCGATAACAAATTAATACGTATAAGTCGAGGAAATTCCCGGTCGAACACTTTTCTAAAACGGGTACTTAAGGTGCAAAATTGGCCCATTTAGTCATGAATACATTCGGACAAATGGACATTTTAGCGATTGATCATTCTGACACTCGTTCATTTGGTCATGTGTAGGTACATTCTGACGAATGGATATTTTGTCAAGTATCATTTGTATATTTTGACACACGCGCCATCAGACTATTATTACAGTATGACATTCTGACAATATATACCCGGAGTCATTTCTTGTTTCGATTCCTTCCGAAATTTCGTTCATATACAAAATAGCGATTATGCCCATGTCTACAGATTCTCATGTGTACAGATTCTCATGTCTACAGATTCCCATTTCTACGGATTATCATGTCTACAGATTCTCATTTCTACAGATTCTCATGTCTACAGATTTGCATGTATGCAGAATCACATTTTTACAGATTTGCATATTCTAATTATCCTAAGTTTATGATTAGTACCTTTTAAAAATGGATAAATAGTGAATCAGTGGTATTGGAAATCTGTAATTGTAATGGATATCTGTAGAATTGGGAATCCGCAATGTAAGGGATCTGTGAATTTGGGAACCTGTGAAACTGGGGATCAGTGAAACTGCGAATCTGTTAAACTGGGAACCTGTATATATGAAAATCTGTAAACCTGAGAACCTGTAGTGGCGGGAATCTGTTATATTGGGAACCTGTAGAGTTGGCAATCTGTAATGGAAATCTATAGAATTGGGAACAATCCAAAAAAAGGTTTGGCATTTAGATTAGGTATTAAATTTTAGAATATTGTTTGAAATTTCATAAATAATAGAAAGCGCTAAAAATGGCAAACGAAAATCTGCCGAAATTTCGTTTCGTAGAAAGAGATTAGGCCCTCAGTTCTCTGCCATAGACCACGTTTCAAGAAATTACAACTGAAGATGTGCTATGCTAGGTCAGCAATGTGCTAGGTGGTGAGCCCACTATGGTATTGGATGTGCCTTTAGTCCGTTATCGCCTTTTACGACACCCAAGAAGAGAGAGGTTGATAGTATTCTTTTGGTGATTAATAGTTTACTTACTAAAAATGCTTTACAGCGCTTTAGTAAAAAAAAATCTAATTGGTCTAGCTCTTTTGGAGTATAAGCCAGACCAGCCATCATTTCAAAAAGTGATAAAGCTAGGAGAGAAAATAGATAATACATGATCTCACATGCATGTATGTAGAAATATAGTTAATTTGTACTATTGTCAAACCCATTCACCTGTTACCATTCATGGAAATGACATGGTTGTACAGCTCCGCCGCCCCCGTGTGCTGGCCAGCCAGGTTGAAGTAAGAGTGGTTAGTGAGGTTGACCACCGTCTTCTTGGTCGTGGTAGACCGGAAGGTCAGGCGAATGCTGTCGTCGTCTAGAACCTCGAATACGATATTGGTTATCAGGTCCCCTGGGTAACCTTCCTCGCCGTCTTTGGACAGATAGCTGAAGGTCACCGTATTGCCTTGGACTTGACTCTTCCAGTTGACCTGTAAAGATGAAATAGTTGTTCGGTACCGAGGTTTGTGCGGAAGAAACTGAATGAGGCTAAAAGCAAAACCCTTGGGTTTCGCTTTTAGCCTCAGGTCATAAATGAATACAGTGAAGAACTGGCTATCTTATCTCTAAACTATCAGAACACCACAATGTTATTAACATTGTTCGTATGGTGCCAGACTTTATATAAGATGTTATGATACCACCATCTTAACCAGGCGGACTTAACAAGCCCTACCAACCAAACCAAGTTCTCAAAGATACACCCCGCTGGGAATCCGACCCGTACCTACCTCTGGAATTCTGTATCTAGATCGGTAGCTTAGCTACTAGACCACAGCGGCGTTAAAATGTATTAACCGATTTAGATGATCTTATACAGGGTTAACTTTGGACCACCCGCCAAAAGTAAATATGGGGTAAAAATAGTAATAATATTTGACGTAAAAATAATGAATGTTTTCTTTTTTTTAATTACAATTTTTTGCCTGCTTTTTATATCCTATAGTTCTAGGTGCGTGCGCTCACCCTCGCGGTCAAAGCGACGACCACGCTGTCATTGGTGCAGGGGGTGAATAATAGCGGTCACGCGCATGCGCTTTGATAACCGCGATAGGCCGCGCGCTAGGTGACAATCATTTTAATTTTCAGGAAAAGTTGAAACAAAAATGTATAAAAAAAATTATGTTTTTTTTATTTCATTATTTGGTTGTACTGCTGCTATAGGATTAAGTAAAAAAAATTGGCGGGGGGTCCTAAATAAACCCTGTATTTAAAAAAGTATTCCCACCTTATCAAACCCGACGATGCCGCCATGCAGATGGTTATTACCGCCTACATTCTTGGCCAGCTCATATCTAACTCCGTCTATCTCGAAGGCGCCTCCCCCGATCCTGTTGGCGCACCTCCCGATCGTGGCTCCCAAGTAGGGGCTGTTCCGCTGCACGTAACCGTCCAGGTCGTCGAATCCGAGGACTATGTCGTTCACCACACCGTTCTTGTCTGGCACCTGTTAATACAATAGATATAGAATAGGATATTCTTTATTGATTATTATTGTACCTGTAGAAAAAAATACAACCCGAGAAGTCGTACAATTGGCGGCTTTATCACTATAAGCGATATTTTCCAGGCAAAATTGGGACAGAAACCTTATACAACTTCATTTTTTAACCGGCTTCAAAAAAAGAGGAGATTCTCCATTCGTCGGGAGCTTTTAATAAGAAATAGGAAACTAATAAAATATTATGAACGATTAAAAAATGCATAATTAATCAATAAGTATCTACCTACTTGAATAAAAATATATTTTTTTAAGTAGATAGGTCCTAGGAGTCTCTTTCTCTACAGACTGTAAAGGGACTTGGACCTTACTTCCGGCGCCCATGTTAGAAACAAGACAAAGGTTGCAGTGGCTGAGCAACTGGCCCATTAATAGCGATATTGCAACTTAAAGCATCTTTCGCAGGTGAGATGATGTTCAAGCATCCCCGTACTGTAATAAAGACTTGCAGAAAATTAAGTACCTTAATAGATTGGATGATGGCTCCATACGAAATGACGGAGACCGAAAAGCCGCTGTGAGTCCGCCAGGTAAACTTCTTCACCGTCTCTCCGTTGTGTGTACCGAAATCCTCTTCTTTAAGGGTCACCATTGCAGATGCCACTGTAATGGAAATAAATAAGTAATTAATATTAACTGGCACTTATTTCTTAGTTTACGCGAACTCTTGGACTCTCTACTCGCGTTTACGTAGGTACGGTCGGGGTCACCGTCGCTTTACCACTTTGCAGAAATTTTCGTATGAAGAGCGTCGCCCGCCCGCCCTAGTGCGTGCCCGTACCAAATAGACGGGAATTTGACGGTGCAAGGGATTTTGACCTATAGACTGGTAAAGCGACGGAGTCCGCCATTGTACAGTCGACGACCATACTTTTCGGCGTTAATTGTTGAAAAATTTGTTGAAAAGATTGCTACGTTGTTTCATTTTTTATGCTAAAACAAAAATAGATGTTCAATTTCGTATTTTAGTTGTTGGATGGTACTAATGCTGGCCGGCCACATAGCTCTATTGAGATTTGTTTACAACTTTTAATTTGAATTTGTTTGTGTGTCATTATTATGTTGGTTTTTGTTCGGTGTGATTTTTCTCTGTCTTGTCAATAAATGCAATGTGATTGTAACTTGATAAAATGTTTTATTTAGCTCATGCCGCAGTTTTCTCTATCAGTGGTAGCAGAGCGTAGTTGGTGGCAAATGTAAGAGCTTAATAATATATAAAAATTAAAGAAGTAAACAGGGAAAAAATATGGGCTCGAATTTCCGCAGTATAGAACCATTGACAAAATCGAATTACGATACGTGGTGTCTACAAGCACAGGCCATTCTCATTAAAAGCGATTTATGGGAATACGCTAGTGGTGAAAAAATATTAGAAACGTCTGCGAATGTCAAAGATGTAAGTTATTTCCAGAAGGAGGACTTAAAGGCAATGTCAGAGCTACTCTTACTTATATCCCCACAAGAACTTAAGCAAATTAAGGGATGCAACACATCCAAAGAAGTGTGGGACAAATTAAAATCATTTCATCAAAGTTCAGGGCCTGCTCGAAAGGCTACACTTTTGAAGCAATTGATCTTAAAGAGAATGATGCCTCAAGAAGATATAAGAGATCATCTCAATAATTTCATGGATGTTGTGAGTAAACTAGAGGATATGGATGTAAAAATTCACTCTGAACTGCTTAGCATAATGATATTATACAGTCTACCCTCAAACTTTGACAGCTTCAGAACAGCTATTGAGTCAAGAAATGTCCTGCCAAGCCCCGATGTTTTAAAAATAAAAATAATAGAAGAACATGAAGCTCGGAGACAAACCGACCCTCAAACTTCAGAGGCTTTGTATGTAAGACCAAAGAAAAAGGTATTATTGTTGTGTAAGAATTGCAATGAAAAAGGACATTCAACAGAAACATGTTGGGTAAAAAAGAGACCTAAAGGATATTTTAATAAGGGTCATGAAAATACTTATAACGCTTGTCTGACATTGGATAATAAAAAAACCAAAAGATGATTTATGGTGTCTGGATAGTGGCTGCACGTCACACATGACAGGAAAGAAAGGTATGTTCTCAAACTAATGTTTGAGAACATACCTTTCTTTCCTGTTTTCCCTGCAACAGACATACTAAGACTAGCTTCGGATAAGCATACTGCGGAAGTCAGAGGAAAAGGTAAAGTAACTGTCAGTATAGAGAAAGAAAAATATAATTTGATTGACACACTTTACGTACCTGATCTATCAAATAACTTGTTGTCAGTAAGTAAAATAACAGATAATGGCTATAAAGTTTATTTGAAAAAGAACGAGCCAGTATTATAAAAAACAACAAAGTTGCCCTAAAAGCTACAAGGAAAAATGGATTATATTACCTTGAAAGTGAAGAGCCGGAAGAGTCAGCCAATTTCACATCAGAAGCTGAAAGCGACATAATGAAATGGCATCTAAAATTAGGTCACTTAAACGAAAAGGATCTAAAAATTAATGGCAAGAAATGAAATTATGCGTGGACTTGTTTTTAAAGAAAAAAGGTTAGAAACCTGTGAAACCTGCTTAAAAGGTAAAATGACAAGCCAGCCATTTACAAGCCATGACGAGATTATCTCCAATTATTCACAGCGATGTATGCGGACCATTAGAGGATGAATCCTTCGCCGGATCAAAATATTTCGTTACATTTATAGATGATTACACGAGATATTGCTGTATTTATTTTATAAAACAGAAAAGTGAAGTAATTGAGAAATTCAAAGAGTATAAAAATAACGTAGAACTTTTCCAAAAGAAGAAAATTCTTAACCTTCAGTCTGATAATGGTGGTGAATATAGATCAAAAGATTTTGACAACCTGCTTAAACAATGTGGAATAAGTAGAAGATTAACTGCACCCTACACCCCACAGCAAAACGGTATTAGTGAGAGAAAAAACCGCTCTTTATTGAATAAAGCAAGATGTTTAATGCTAGAGTCAAATGTCCCTTCAAGTTTGTGGGCAGAGGCAGTGTCTACTGCTAACTATCTTATAAATAGAAGCCCCGCAAGAGCTCTAAAAGGAAACTCACCTTATGAGAAATGGGTGGGAAGAAAACCATCAGGAAACCATTAACATGTTTTCGGGAAAAGAGCATTAGTTTTAAATAAAATTCGAAGGGGGAAATTCACAGCCAAAGCTACAGAAGGTGTATTTATTGGGTATGCAAAGAACGCAAAAGGTTTCAAAATATACATACCGGAAAAGAATAACGTTATTATCAGCAGAGATGTCAAAATCATTGAAAGGATGCACTATCCAAATAATCCTGCTGTGGAATATAAACAATACAAACCAGAACAACTGGAACGTGAAACAAGAAAAGATCAAATAATAATTGATTTGAAAAATAATGTCTTACCTTTTCAGGAATTAACTCCCTCTACTTCTGATCTCTTCTTCCAGCCAGAACAGGAACATGCACTCGATACTCTAGAAGTAAACAGTGATGATGATGAAAGCTTGTTAAGCGGATCGGATGCTGAAATTGAACTGCCAACTGTAAGTGGAAGACCACAACGTGAAAGAAGGCAGCCATCATGGACTAAAGATTTTGAGCTAAGTAGTTGTGTCAATATGCTTACGTCAGAAAATGATAACGACTGCTCATTACTTACCTTTGAAGAAGCTGTAACAGGTAAAGATAAGAAACATTGGGAGAAGGCAATACAATCTGAGAAGGAATCACTGGAGAAGAATAAGACGTGGGTACTTGTTGACAAAGATGAAGCCAAAGGACACAAAATTTTGTCCAACAAATGGGTATTTCGAGTGAAAGATGACGGAACGTACAAGGCAAGATTGGTCGTACGTGGCTGTCAGCAAAAGGGAAACCTCGATTATGAAGAAACATATAGCCCAGTCGTAAGTCAATCTGCTCTAAGAACGTTACTTGCGATTGCTGCGTCTAATAATTATCATTTTGTGACTTTTAATGTCAAAACGGCTTTCTTATACGGAGAATTGACAGACAAAGTTTACATGAAAGTACCTGTTGGCTACAAAACTACAGAAAAAGTATGCAAACTTCATAAGTCACTATATGGATTAAAACAGGCCCCGTTCACATGGAACAATACTTTTACTCAAGCAATGATTGATTTAGGTTTCAAGGAAATAAAAACCGACAGATGTGTATTCATAAACAAAGATAGGTCTATTTTGATTGGAATTTTTGTTGATGACGGATTAGTAATAGGAAAAGAAAAAAACGAAAATTGAACACATTTTGTCAAAACTTGAAGTCAAATTTGAAATGAAGAAAAATGAAAATCCAAGTACTTACCTTGGAATGGAAATAAATAATTGTAAAGAAGGTATAAAGTTAACCCAAAAGAATTGTATAAATGAGATGCTGGAAAAGTATCGTATGAAAAATGCTAAACCTTGTGAGACACCTGGAAGCTTAAGTGTTGATGCAAAGTTGACACAGGAAACTCCCCAGGAGAAGGACTACCCCTACAGGGAAGCTGTGGGAAGCTTACTGTATCTGTCTATAAGAACTCGCCCAGACATCGCCCAAGATGTAAATCAAGTCTGCAGGAAAGTCGAAAATCCTACTAAAGAAGATGTCACGAAAGTAAAGAAAATATTTAAACATTTAGTCGGGACTAAGGAAAAGGGGATAATATTCAAAAGGAACAGTCTGATTGAAAATATCGACGCTTATAGTGACTCTGATTATGCTGGGGATCCTCTGACTAGGCGAAGCACATCTGGTTCCGTACTTATGATTGCGAATGGACCAATATCGTGGGCGTCTAAAAGACAGCCTATAGTCGCACTATCTTCAACTGAGGCTGAATATATAGCTGCAGCAGACTGTTGTAAAGAAGCTCTGTACTTAAAATCCCTGTTAAAGGAAATTACAGACACAGAAGTGACGATAAACTTGCATGTTGATAACCAAAGCTCAATTAAACTTGTGAAATCTGGTTCCTTTAGTAAACGATCAAAGCATATCGATGTGCGATATCATTTTATTCACGAACACTTCGTGAAAGGACTGATCAACATCAGCTACTGTCCTACAGAAGTTCAGCTGGCTGATATGCCACTGTCTAAAGTGAAATTTGTTAGACATTGTGCGACCCTGATGTGTGGATAGTGAAGTTCTATGACTGCACATTAGGAGAAGGTGTTGGATGGTACTAATGCTGGCCACATAGCTCTATTGAGATTTGTTTACAACTCTTAATTTGAATTTGTTTGTGTGTCATTATTATGTTGGTTTTTGTTCGGTGTGATTTTTCTCTGTCTTGTCAATAAATGCAATGTGATTGTAACTTGATAAAATGTTTTATTTAGCTCATGCCGCAGTTTTCTCTATCATTAGTATCATTTATTTAGTTATATTGGACGTTCTAAGCATTTGACAAAGAAAATCAGTGTCCATTTTGGACCACTAAGTTAAAAGTGGATCTTATTTCACACATAAAATTTGAACTAGAGCCGTAGAGTTTCTGTTCTTTTCTAATTTATTAAGCTATGAGTAGGTAACTAATGTAATTCAGTAAAAATGCATTATCTCAACTCTATAGTTTTCCTGTAAATTAGAAAATAGTATGGTTACGAAGTGGAACTCAAAATGGTGTTGCACAATCTTTGAATCCGTTTTTCGTAGATATCTTAAGTTTTTACTAAAAATCTTTTATGATCAAACGGTAGCTTGGAATAAAAGGAATATTTAAATCTTAAAGTTGGCTGTTTAGGAGGGGTAAAAAAACAGAAATTTTGTAATTTTTTTTTTGTTTTCGGTTCTTATAAGATTATTTATTTATTGTATTTTGTGCTACTAAATTATGGTTCTTTTAGACTAGTTATCAAATGGAAATTGTTTCTAACTTCAAAGAATTTTGAAAAAAGTAATTTTTGAATTATATTTTTTTTTTTACAAAAAGTGGTCAGTTTACGCGCGTAATTTTTTTGCAAGTAATACATAAGCTTTGCATCCACCTACAAACAAAATCAGCTTGGGGTCTTTCGTCTAATTTAAGATATTTGCGATTTTAATTTTGTGTTACGCGCCTGCATACTTTTTATAGACTGCTAACAGGCTATGGCGCGGTCCACAGCTTCATGTTCTCCTAGTACATTTGCGGATACCCCCGGAGACAGAGGTGCACCGGCTGTGGCGCGATCCACAGCTTCGCAGACAGCGCCATGGGTCTTTGTCGACTCCATGATGCCTCACCCCCGCTCCTCCAGTCTACGTGTTTTAACTTGGGGTTTTAGCAAAAGCCTACCGAGGGTGGACCCTTCCAGAGCCACGCGTAGATCTGTAGATTTTCATCGGAAATTTAAACTGCACGTAAATAACTTCCGTACAAAATCTCAAATTTGACTAAAGATCCCAAGCTGATTTTTTTTAGTGGGTAGATACAAAGCTTAAGTACTTATTACTTGCAAAAAAATTACGTGCTTAAACTGACCACTTTTTGTAAAAAAATATGATCCAAAAATTACTTTTTTTCAAAAATCTTTAAAGTTAAAAATATTTTCCATTCGATAACTAGTCTAAAATAACCATAATTTAGTAGCACAAAATACAATAAATAAATTATCTTATAAGAACCGAAAACAAAAAGAAATTACAAAATTTCTGTTTTATTACCCCTGCTAAACAGCCAACTTTAAGAATTTTTTTCTAGAAAACTGACCATATTTGACCCATGGTTACTTCTAGTCATTTGATCAGCATAGCTAACTGATTTACTACGTTTATTTTCGGGGGTCAGTAAAAAATGTCCCCTCCAAACGTCTCTCGGAACACTGTGGGTCGGGTCAATTTAGAGAAAAACTGTTATTCTAAATTGATTTCGGGTCTGGGTGTTTTTTCTATGTTTATGACATATTTATCCGTTATCTCACCATATTAACGAGTTTAAAGTAAGTAAGTAAGTAAGTAAGTAAGTAGTAAACAAATTTAATTTCAATTTAATTAATTAAAATTAAGGACTGCGGTTACTGTGCCACATGAGTGTGCTATAAGTTTTTCATTAGGTATATTGCAGTATCAATAGGAGTTAACTATCACTGTACTTGTTGTACATATATAGGTAAGCACTTCAGTAGTTCCCATTATCGTATAACAACTTTAACAATGATACAATAACAGACACATTTTTTGTACCCGAATCGCGCATAATCACAAACTTTTCAGTTCACTATCACACTCATAAACGGTAAGCGAATAAAAAATTATCTCATCCATAAAAACAATATATCTGCTTCGTCAAAACATTAAAATAACATAAGTTACAAGCACATATTAATAATAATAATAGATGAATACACTTTTTACGGATTTAACTCGCGTTTATTAGTACATTTTAGGGTTTATTTTAGCCTTAGTGTTCGCGTAAACCTTACAAAACAATAGATGAATAGTTGGACATGTTTTACGGCTTTCATTATCAATAAGCATCTAAATAAGTAGTCATACACTCATCACTCAGCCATAACTTCATGCAGTTGATTTTTCGTAAAACACAGTGTAAGAGGGAGGCACAGCTGTTTTTTACTTTAGACGTTTTTTAAATACAAATATTTGTAGTTTTGTACTTACTGGGCGTTCTATCTTAAGACCGGCCGGCTTGCAACTGATTACGTTACGTACGATTACTTACTGATTACCAACGTGAAGTTATCGCCATAACACATTTGATATTAAACAAAAGTGACGTTGGCCACAAGCTTCAGAAAATCTTCGTGCGTATCTCATAGAGTAAGTACTTACATACGTCTGTGTATTGTATTTATGATAGATATGATTTATCATATGACTTACGCATTTCGGTTTTCTTTTGATGAAACTTTGCATGTTGAAGTAAAACAAAGGGATCTAAAGAGTTTGTTGAAAACATTTAAAAAAAACGTTTTTTAGCGGAGTTATTGCGATTTAAAGTCCACTATAGAAAGTTAAAAATTGTAATAACTCAGTTAAATAAACATTTTTTTTAATGTTTTCAACAAACTATTTAGATCCTTGTGTTTTACTTCAGCATGGAAAGTTTCATCAAAATTGGCTTATTGGTTTTTAAAAATTTCGACTTGGAAGTTTGTATGGCAAACTGAAATGCGTAAACCTCTTAAGTAACTAGAGAACAGCATTCACGTATACAAATACGTGAAAAAAAAAGTAGGTATTGTATACTTAATGCAACAACTTTTTAAATATTCATAACTAGCGGCCCCCCGCGACTTTATCCACGTAAACAACCGGTACCCTTTGACAGATTAAAAAAAATCTTTTACACAAACCTTGTTCTGACGATTAAGAACACAACAAAAAAATTTGCCAAATAGGTGCAGCCGTTCTGAAATGACGCGCGAACATACATTCGTGGATCGTGGTAATTGATTTTTATATATTCTGTGCCTATAGCGATAGATGCGTGACGATGGCGACGCCCTATTCCAATTCTATAAACTGTTTTATTTTCAGAAAGATAATAATTAAAATAATAATTGGTAAGTATTAAATTAATTGGTAGGAACATGAGAGTATCTACTTACCCAATGAGAATTGAATAAGACAGGAGTATGGTAAAATGTAGCCTCGCTCTCTACGGTGGTAGTATTTACCTAATCAATTATTATTGAATGTGAATATTCTGATCACTGTAATGATGTTAGTAATTAATAACGATTTTTATGGGATTATGTTTAACTTTTGCGTTGTAGGTTTGTATGGGTTTTTACACATCTTTATGAATTGCAGTTAAATATATTTATTGTACATAAAACAAGGTAAGTACTACTGTAGGTACCTGCACCGCGTTTTTCAAAGCTTAATCTTTATTTTGAAATGAAAGTACATTTCAAAATAAAGATTAAGCTTCAGCTTCAGTTGCTAACTTGACAATAAATCTCAATTTAAAAACCTAACGATATACATTACATTGTTATAGTATTTTACCATATTATATAAATTTGAGATTATGATTATATTTTAAAACAATTTAATCGTATAAAACGAATGCTGAATATTTAATTTAGCTGTTCTCAACGGCAAATAAAATATATTAACGACAGATTTAATATTGCACGGTCGTTACACAATACAAGTTTAGATTAATTTTATTTCTCTTACAACTTATTCGTAGCAAGTTAAAGTACAAAATCTGATTCTTATAGACTTTATGGATACTTAGCTAAAGGTTTTAGTATAGTATATAAGGTTTTTTTAATGAAATATATAAACTGATAACATCTCATTCTGAAGTTAGCGGAAAATGTTGACTTTATTGGAGTATTTTTACAAGCTTACTTATTTTTACAAGTTTTACCTGTCCCCCTTAGGCTTACAAGGCTCAAAAATAAAAAAAGCCGAATGCAGTTTCATAATTGTCCGAAATTTCGCCCTGAAAGCCTGACATAAGTTTATTGCACTTTCAGAGAAAACCATCTTTATTTTTGTTTGTTTATCCCGCGCCTGCGACATTGCGAGCTAGAGAGATTCACTATAGGCTTAGGCTGCCTTGTCTAATAAACTAGAGCGGAAAAGTGAAGAGCAGCAGAGCAGCAGGTATGTCAATATTAATATATCAACCAATACAATCTAAGCCAAAACCGTGTCGCGTATCGGTGAAATACTACCACCCCCTCTCTTCCCTTAGGTGTCGTAAAAGGCGACTAACGGACTAAAGACTGCACATGCTTCCAATAGCATAAAATGGCGATGGGCCCACCACCTGTCACGCTGAGCACATGTGCAGTCGCTATTTGGTGAAACGTGGACTATCGTAGAGGACTGCTTTAATTGCTGTCCTCATTGCCTAACCCTTCGGGGATAATAGTTTTGATTATTATGTACAATCTAAGCCCCGCTTTATTGGTCGGACTCTTATCGATTAGACCACCTCTGTGTTGTGGTAGTAAGACAACATCTGTCTCAAATCCAAAGACCAGGGTTCGATTGCTAGCGAAGGGTGTATGTTTGTGCTCGGTTTGATTAGTGGTATTAGACAATCGAAGGTTGTAGCTTAGGACTTGTAGCTACCACCATTGTATTGAAATATCGTCCTAACTCAATGTTACTAGCGTTGTTGTATTCCAAACTATTCCGAAAATCAATAGTCAGGTCCTTAATAGTTGAGAAATCCTAAAAGGCAGACTCACGTTCAGGGAACACGTCAGCAGGTACAAGAGAACTAGGGGTTACCTCTAAGAGTATATCACTTTAATCTTACTATGCAAAATTCGAAATTTGCATAGGTAGGCAACTGTTAATGGGGTCTGCACGAAATTGTGACGTATTTTTAAGTCACGTGTAATTTGCGCTAAATTGGTAAATACATTAAAAGAACTTAATAAGTTAGCCTGATCATTGCACAAGGTCCTGTTGAAAGAAACAGATTCTTTAAACAATAACAAACAATAGGTACATAAATCTAATGACTCCTAAAAACATGTATTATTTTTTCGACAAATTTTTTAATTTTACGCATGAAACAATAATTCTTACAATGAAAATATTTGTATTGATATTCCGCAGGGCACACAAGGCCCTTCTTTAAAAAGTTAATTTTAATTTTTAACACAACACAAGTGCTTGTAGCTTTTGCACATTTTGCAGAATAAAAACATTGCACTAATTAAATTACTAGGTCTGAAACTTCAAAGCAGAATTGTTCTAATTATAAATATCTATAAAATTGATATTGCTTTGAAGTTCACTATGAGACTTAAATGTCAGTTTTTGCGATCGCTTGGCACCCCCTTAGGAGGGTTTATGCATTTCGGTTTCCCATACAAGTAAACTAGGTAGGTAGGTACCATGTTAAAAAAAATTACAAACCAATGGGCCAATTTGATTGAAACTTTGCATGCTGAAGTAAAATACAAAGATCTAAATAAGTATTTTGTAGAAAACATTTAAAGTTTCTTTACGATTAAAGTAATACTGCTAAGAGTTGTTTTGTATTGAGCATTTGTAAAGATCAAAAGCAATTCAATTAGGTACCAACCTTCTTAGTGTCCTAATTACCTAGAAACTGCCAAGTGAAGGTCTTTTGTCCATGAATGGTATAAATGGCATTATCAAAATTAACAAGTCAAAACTTTGTTAAAAAACACCTCATTCAGTTCAGTTCCTATTATTGAATTATTCTAATTTAGGAACGCAATGATTAACGCTTAATAATGTTTCGTTTAATTTAATTTAAGTACCTAATTAATAAAAATAAGTTACTTACCTTACTTAAAAGGTACATTTGTGACACTAGCAGAACAATTCTAACACTTAAATCTTGCTTTTTAATACGTTTTCTTACAAATTTAACAGGCATAAATGATTACGATTATAAATAGAACAGTTTAAAATAGTTACTCGTAGTATTCTTACCCATCGGTACGATGAAAAGCAGCAGAAGTGCGAACGCCATAGTATCCATCTTCAATGGCCGAACGACCAACGATGATTGAACTTCACGGCTTCACGCTACTTAGCCGTACTTACATACCTTCACTTTATTATAAGTACAGTCGACAGCAAAAGTACCTACTTAGAGGTGTTATTTATTAAACCAAAAATTCATAGCACAGGACACAGGGGGCACTAGTCAATATAAAGTCACAATACAAATAATATGTATAGTAATTCAATATACCTACATGAAGATAAAATACCTACCTATGCAATATACTTAGAACAAATCCTTTTTTAATTAATTTGTTTAAATCAAAAAATGTCTTTAACTATAAACTAATTTAACGTGGTTGTATCTACTGCAAAGACCATGAAATCGATAATTTTCACACAAAGACATTTAGAAACTTATTTTAATCTATTTGTCTTCAGTTTCACACCTTCAGTTTAGCACTACGAATTAAATCATCTTTTCGTGCTCTTACGTCTGGGGCTACCTATCATTTAACGATTATAATATTGACCTAACATTCAATGATTATCTATTTAGGTAGGTAGGTAGGTACCTACTTGGTTTTTGCAGTAGGTACGGTACCTACAGCAACGATATTACCAAAACTTAAAATACCTTTTTTTAATGTGCATTGTGCATTAGGCTAGGCATACATTACGCCTGGAGTGGGGACACTGTTTAAATCTTTGCTGGCTTACTACTAGGGGGTGGAAATACCCACTAAAAACTCCTGCTGCTCTGTTATGCTCTCGTATGTTTTTTATTTTATTTTGAGCCGTGGGGTATAGCGGCATACCAACCCATCTCTTCCCTTAGGTATCGTAAAAGGCGACTAACGGACTAAAGACTGCACATACATCCAACACCATAGAGCGGCGATGGGCTCACCACTATTCACTCAAATACTAATTCTGCCTTAACAAGAATCTGTCGTAATGAGAATTTGTCGTAACCAGAATCTGTCCAAACCAGAATCTGTTCTAAGACGAATAAGCCGTAATTTGGTGAAACGGTAGGTACTTACTGTTTGTCCTCATTGCTTAGTCTCTGATAACCTTTTGGCTATAATAGTTGTGAATTTTTGTATTTATGTTGTTTTTTATAGGTACCTCTAATAAGGTGCCAAAGCATATTTGGCTACCATGGCGGTGAGGCTGCGGAGACGATCACAAGGCGTGAGAGCCGTACAGCAAACAATGCAAACATGGAAACCGTTCGCAAGTACCTATTTACTTATGAAAAGGTATAGTCATATAACCTCTTCACTAGGTCAACATTTTTTTGTTGTTTTTTTTTTTAATTTAAAAGAAGGAGGCATACGAGCAGGCGGGTCACCCGATGGAAAGTAATCACCGCCGCCCATGGACACCCGCAAACCCAGAGGAATCGCAGACGCGTTGCTAGGCTCGTTTCTTGACGGTCCGGAAATACCGACGCCGAGAGCTAGTTCCACAACACTGACATTTATTGAGCACTGATCAGTGCACGACCGCAGTTTTAAGGTCAAATCCGTTAGGACAAGGTTGTTGTAAACATGGCAATCGCTAATACCCACCAAGCCACATTGAGCCAAAGCGGCGTGGTGGGTTATGGCCAACCTCCCCGCGTGCTGTTGCCCACGTGGGAGGCCTGTGGTGCCCAGCAATGAGACGTTTATAAGCTGATGATGATGAAGATAACCGTGTCGGGTAGTGGTGAAAGAATACTACCACCCCTCACTCTCGGAAGTCATTTTAGTGTGTTACAAGTCACAGGATAGCCGAGTGGTAAGTATGGCAACTTACCAAAAGAATTCCACCAACCTCTATCTTCCCTTGGGTGTCGTAAAAGGCGACTAACTGACTAAACACTGCACATACATCCAACAGCATAGAGCGGCGACGGGCTCACCACCTGTCACGCTGAGCACATGTGCAGTCGCTATTTGGTGAAAAGTGAACTATGGTAAAGGACTGCTTTTGCTGTCCTCATTACCTAGTCTTTGACTATCCCCCCTTGGGGGTAGTGGACGTGATTATAATATGTAATACAAATACAGGTTTTAACACGGACAGGACATCATCATTATCACACAAAAAATAATTCAAATAAAGAGGACAGCAAAATAAATAAAAATACATAGTACTTATCTATCACGACTTTCATCCCCAAAGGGTTAGTCTGAGACTAGGCAATGCGGGCTGCAGAAGTAAGTCCACTGCCATAGTCCACTTTTCACCAAATTACATCTGACAGGTGGTGAGCCTATCGCCCTCTATGCTGTTGGATGTATGTCCAGTTTTAGTCTCTTAGTCGCCTTTTACGACACCCAAGTAAAAGAGAGGGGCTGGCAGTATTTTAGTTAGTCGCAAAACACGGCTCTTACGGCTATAATATTTTCATAGATTAAATTCGGAATTGAAACAAAAATATCGGATGTAACCAAAGAGATTTAATATAGTAAAGTTTAATGTCTTTGGATGTAACCAATACCGTATCTACTTTAACAATTCACCGGCCGACTGTACATAGGAACAGGTAGACATTAGCATTATCAAAGTGTTTACGAATTCAGGTCGTGGATGCGATCGATTGTGATATTGTGCCGAGATATTGTACAGTATCTCCGCTTTATCATCGTCACTAAGATGTAGAGTTAGACACGCATCCGGAACAAAGATATTGCTCTTTCATGTTCTTATGAGCTGTTTCGCGACTGCGTGTAAATTATTAAGTAAGTATTTGTTTTTTTTAAATAATACATAGGTACTTACATAAGTACATACATATAATCACGACTATTATCCCCCGAAGGGTTAGTCAGAGACTAGGCAATGAGGACCGCCAAAGCAGCCCTCTACCATAGTCCACTTTTCACCAAATAGCGACTCAGCGTGACAGGTGGTGAGCCCATCGCCGCTCTATGCTGTTGGATGTATGTGCAGTCTTTAGTCCGTTAGTCGCCTTTTACGACACCCAAGGGAAAAGATGGGGAGATTTTTAAATATTGATGTAAAGAGCTCGGGTCGAGTTTCGGATTTTCCGATGCATTTGTGATCACCAACTAGGGTTGCCACAATTTTTTTAGGACGAATAAAGTATTTTTTTCATTTTGTTAGAACAAAAATATAGTCTTACATAGCATAAAAAAGAGTAAGTAAATAATCATTTATTTGTCCATAAAAACGTATTTTCGTTGTTCTTTGCGACATTTGACAAATATTTGTCTTTTACGTAAATAAATAAATAAAAATCTTTATTTGGCACCATTACAATTGATAAACTTAAATATGAACGATAACAACCGCATTCGTCGGATGACTGTGTCGCAGTTGCCAACGCCCACCTCCAAGACTGAGGAGGGTTCGGTACGCTATAACAGCAGAGCATTACATAATAACTTTAGATAACAAAGGTTATCATATCTATGGTATACATTTTTGATAAAATTATATAAATATAGCATTCTAGCGTACTTTATTGATGTCGTTGATTTATAAAGTACGCCTACATGAAAAAGAGGACAAGACCACAGTAAGTATTTGATTGTACGCTTAAATATTCATTTAAACACATTAATGCATAAAATTCCCAAACATTTATTATTTTAAATAGAAATTTTTATTTCCTTTATTTTAGCCTTGTTTATTACAATAGTACCTACATTATGTTGAGTAATTAAAATTTTAACATAGGTACTTACCTACGTACGTGATACTTAATTTATTTGTAAGTAATAAGAGATATAGAGAGCGGAGTCTTCTGGAACAAGCAGTTGATGCTTAAAAGGAGACTTCGTCAACTAGCAATGCAAATGTATGTACAAATAAATTATTTTTTTTATTATTTTTTTTCATGTTATTACAGTAAATACTGTATTTTAGAGTACGGGTGGCAACCCTATCACCAACCCGCATTTGGCAAGCGTGGTGGTTAAGCCAATACCTATCCATTGTAGCGATGACTTGATTTTAACAATGGAGTATAGAAGGCCAGTATACAAACAGGCTCTTCATTTTTTAAATAGAATAAATAACTATGTCGTAACAGAGGACCTAGTGCGAGTTTTGTTTACTATTCAAACATAATTTTTATCAGTCCATAAATGTCCCACCGCTGGGCCTGTGCCCAGCATTCCCACATGCAAGCACCAATAGGGTTATCATGCATATACCATCTTTGTTCAAAGGTATCCATAAAAACCACGAATTATCGTAAATAAATTCGATCATTATGAGAAAACACTCCATGCATATCCTCACAGAAATAGACCTAAATCTCTGTGCATAAGTATCCACTTGTCTGTCACGAAGATTTTTAGAAGTTGCTAACAATTGATTTTCTATTGTGTTTCTTATTATAACGGCAGTGTACCACATATACCAAGTAATTACTAAACCATTATTACCATGGGTAAGTACCATTTTTAGGATCGTGCTTTTATTCGGACTACCGAACGTAACCAACCGAACCCAACATTGAATCGAGGGTATCAACGCTTGATTAACGCTTCCCTTGAGACCCATAGTTCCATTCCATGTGACAAATGTGTAGGTAATATTTGCCCTTGGCCAAATTGTTTTCGTCGTTACTTTTTTTTCTGTCTATCAAATCTCTTGGCCTTGTCTATGGGCTCAATCATTGAGCCTCAATGCCAACGTAAGTTGAGTACTATTAGCCCCTTCGTACACAAGGCTACGCAAATCTTCGATACTCGACGATTTTAGTCTCCAAACGACTCCGCCATACAAATTTTAGTCGCGGGACAAGTGTCGGCGACGCGACTCGTGTAGGTACGAACCTCAATGGATTTGTATGGCGGGAGTCGCTTGGAGACTGAAATCGCCGAGTATCGAAGACTTGCGTAGCGTTGTGTACGAAGGGGCTTACTAGGTACTTTATTAACCAGCCAAAACTCACAGCTGTGATCCGCCTCCCTCCACAATGAGAATGGAAACCCATTCTACTGCAGACCCTTTACCTTTTTTCTGGCTTGGTTGGCAATTAGCTCCAGTAAATCTAGTAATTTGTAGTTGACTGTGCCTAAATGTAAAATATGCTCACAGGGTTAGGGGCCGTCCATTAATCACGTGAGGCTTGAAAAGCGGGGAGGGGGTTCGGCAAAAATCACGAAATATCACAAGGGGGAGGGGGTTGTAGTAAGATATCACGTGTATTTATTTTTTCGTCAAACGCGCTATTTCTAAACCGAAAGCGGCGTGTAGTGTGACCTTGACTCACCGTTGAAAAAAAAACAACCTGAAACCTTTCTGTCTAGACATTTTTATTTTAGATTTATACCATTTTACCTGTAAAAGATAATTTCTAAAAAATTAAGGATTCTTTGTAGGTAAGTACTAAAAATAAAATACACGTGATTTTGGGTGGGGGAGGGGGTGTCTTAAACCTCACCACGTATCACCAAGGGGGAGGGAAAAAATGCTAAAAAAAAACATCACGTGATTAATGGACGGCCCATGAGGACCGCAAAAGCAGTCCACTGCCACAGTTCATGTTTTACCATATAACAACTGCACATGTGCTTAGCGTGATATGTGGTGAGCCCATCGCCGCTCTATGATGTTGGATGTATGTGCAGTCTTCAATCCGTCGTCTCTTACGACACCCAAGGGAAGACAGAGGTTGGTAGAATTCTTTCATCATCAGCCTATAAACGTCCCACTGCTGGGCATAGGCTTCCCACGTGGACAATAGCACGTGGGGGTATTGGGCCACAAGCCACCACGCTGGCCCAAAGCGGGTTGGTGGGTTTTAACGACTGTCATCATACGATAACAACTGGGGACCAACGGCTTAACGTGCCTTCCGAAGCATGGAAGAGCTCGATAATTTTTAAATTTGGTCACCCATCTAGCGACCCGGCATTGCGAAAGTTGCTTAGCAGGCAAGATCGCAAGCCGAACGTGCTAGTCGCTGCGCCATCGAGCTCTTCTCTCTCAGAATTCTTTTGGTGAGTTGCTATATTACATGGCTATCCTGTGACCTGTAACTTACCTTAATGCCTGTAACCCACTAAAATGACTTCCTAGTGAATGGCGGAGTGACTGATTATGTTCGTTTTATATTTCATTTTCTGATTGTAAAACAACAAGAGGTTACATAGAGGCTAACCTTATAGCTTATCTACAATTATTATGTGTTATGACACATAACGATGAGGTATTTTTTACAACATAACAAGTTACTCAACACAACATAAGAATGTTGGCAGGTACACGACAAAAAATGACATCAACGCCGAGGGTGAATGGCCGTATTCGCTGAGACGGTGTTAGAATACTAAATTCATCTTAATGTATGCCATAAACTCACGAAATAGTAAGGAATATTCCATTAGGGTACACAGCACAAGCCAGTAGGTCACCTACCCAAAACTGTTAAATTCTACATTCATAAAAAATCACGACTATTATCCCCGAGGGGCAATGAGGACCGCAAAAGCAGTCCCTCACCATAGTCCACCTTTCACCAAACAGCGACTGCACATGTGCTCAGCGTGACAGGTGGTGAACTCATCGCTGCTCTACATTGTTGGAAGTTGTGTCTTTAGTCCGTTAGTCGCCTTTTACTACCACCCCCTTTCTCCTAAGGGAAGAGAGGAAGTGGTAGTATTCTTTTAATAAGCGACACGGCTTGATTTAATAAAAAAAAAATCAAAATTACTTTATTTCATCAACATAATTAATAAGCACTTTACTCGTCATCATCAGCCTATAAACGTCCCATACTTCCTCCAAGCTTAAAAACTACTGGGGCACAAGATGAGTGACCTAATTGAAAACTAAGGAAGGCGCGTAAGGGTGCGTTTCCACTGAAGCGAACCGAACGGAGCTGAGCGGAGCGGAGCTGAATTGACCAATCACGATGCTCTAAATCTTGTGGAGCGGAGATTTCGACCATCGTGATTTGTCAATTCAGCTCCGCTCCGCTCAGCTCTGCCTCAGTGGAAACCCGGCCTTAAGCCTGTCGTCGTAAGATGGCAGTCGTTAAAACCCACCAACCCGCATTGGGAATCAGGCAGCGTGGTTGGTTACGGCCCAATCGCAGCACGCGGGAAGGCATCTACTAGGGTCGCCCCCTTTTTTTTAGGACGAATAAAATATTTTTTCATTTTGTTAGAACAAAATAAAGTACTTACTTACTTACACAGCATAAAAAAACCGGCCAAGTGCGAGTCGGACTCGCCCATGAAGGGTTCATTTCTAAAAGTTCTTGTAGTTCGTTGTAACATTGATCGATGTTTTAATAAATAGTGTATTTTTTTAATTTATTAATTTATGACGTATTAAAAAAAACTACTTACTAGATCTCGTTCAAAGCAAGATCAAATTCGGTGGTAATGTACATCATATATTTTTTTTAGTTTTAGCATTCTCTTATTTTAGAAGTACAGAGGGGGGACATACATTTTACCACTTTAGAAGTGTCTCTCGCGCAAAAAATTATATTAGAAACCTCAATATCATTTTTGAAGACCTATCCATAGATACCCAACACGCATGGGATTGGTAAAAAAAAAAATTTGAGTTTCAGTTCTAAGTATGGGGAACCCCCAAAATTAATTGGTTTTTTCTATTTTTGTGTGAAAATTTTAATGCGGTTCACAGAATACATCTACTTACCAAGTTTCAACAATATAGTTCTTATAGTTTCGGAAAAAAGTGGCTGTGACATACGGACAGACAGACAGACATGACGAATCCATAAGGGTTCCGTTTTTTGCCATTTGTCTACGGAACCCTAAAAAGAATATTTATTTATTGTTTTCTGAGGTTTAGGCGACCCTACACATTGAAAGTGAAACACTTTTTACGGATTAACTCGCGCTTAATTTACTATTACATAGTTTTTTATATTATTCTGACGTTTCAAACCCTTTATTGGGTCCGTAGGTTAAATATAAAAATAATTGATGGAAGGCAAATAACTTTTAACTATGAGACGATCAACACCTGTCTCCCTGTGACCACGGACCCTGTAAAGGGTTCGAAACGTCAGGATAATATAAAAAAAACTTTAAGTAACAGTAAATTAAACACGAGTTAATCCGTAAAAAGTGTTTCATTTTCAAAGTATTTATATATTTGTCTATTCCGTAAATAGTTTTTCGTAAATAGAGTATTTTAGCGTACTTTATTGGGCTTATTCGTCTAAGGACAGATTCTGGTTTGGACAGATTCTGGTTACGACAGATTCTTTGGTGTCGTAGATTATAAAGTACGTGAAAACCCTAGCCTCTACCTAACAGTGTGACGTTTAAGGCTGATTTAAAGGAGATTATGTAGAAAATGAGTAGACAACATTTAAAAAATATATAATATTTATTTATATGACATCAGGCAACGCAGGCCCAGACAATAGATAAATGTATGAAAATAGAAAAAGAATTCATTATGCATGAATGCGATACAGTTTAAAGTTCCTTATCTAGGAAACAAGTACCTATGTAAGACATATGAGGAGCGACGAAACAAAAATAGTTAAGTACCTTTAATTATATATACATGTCGCTACGAAAAATGTAAGAGGTTTTTTAAAAAAACTCGAAGTGGTAAAATAGTTACCTTTATTTTATTAAGGGTTAAACTCTAGAAAATTATGTATTTGGCACTTCAATGTAGTGTCTGGTTTTGGATGTATGAAGTGACGGAAATTAGAAAATAGCTCGAAAAAATTTTTTATTGTCATCTTAAGACTCAAACAGAAAATAAATACTGTATAATCCTACTCCTAGACTCCTACTAATATTATAAACGCGAAAGTTTGTAAGTATGAACTATGAATGGATGTTTGTTACTCTTTCACGTAAAGACTACTAAATGGATTGGATGAAATTCAGCATACCGATAGTTTTTAACCTGGATTAACACATAGGATACTTTTTATCCCGATATTCCCACTGGAACGGGAACCACGCGGGTGAAACCGCGAGCGGCCGCTAGTATAAAATAAACCTTACAAGTATTGTTCAGTCTCCAAAATAACTAAATGAACAATTTTAGTACCACTGTACAAGGGGACCCAAAAAGCTCTCGGACCATATTCTCAAACAGATGGCAGAGCGGCGCGTGATGGTTCTGCGTTTTTCGGATGATTCGTCTCAGCTTCGGCGGCTCAATAGGCAAATCTCGCGACACTCGCCGATTTAATACCGACCGGAAAGAGGCTATCGAACGAAACAAAGGTTCAAAAGTGTTCGCAAGAGATTTGGGTATTGGGCAGAGCCAACTGACGAAGCCGACGCTGAAAAGCTATGACGGCAGAACTGTCACGTCAACGTCCGAAGTTAGGAGAGAGGTTGAGAAGTTCTATGGACAGCTATACACATCAACACGGCCACCTGTACAAAGCTTAGCTACAGACCCTAGAGCTAAGCTAACCCGACACTACACCAAAGATATCCCGGACATCAGCCTGTACGAGATTGTTATGGCTCTCAAGCAGCTTAGGAACAGCAAGGCATCGGGTACTGACGGAATTACAACTAAGCTTCTGAAAGCAGGCGGAAGACCGGTAGGTACTCGCAGCTCTTCAAAAACTATTTAATTCCGTCGTACTCGGAGGTAGAACGCCAGAAGCGTGGCATGAAAGTGTGGTTGAGTTGTTCTTTAAGAAGGGCAACAAGACCCTACTGAGGAACTGCAGACCCATATCACTCCTAAGTCACGTTTATAAGCTGTTCTCGAAAGTTATAACTAATCGTCTCGCACGCAGGTTTGATGACATCCAGCCAATCGAACAAGCCGGATTCCGAAAAGGCTTCAGCACCATAGACCACATACATACGCTGCGGCAGGTTATACAGAAGACCGAAGAGTATAACCGGCCACTTTGCTTAACGTTTGTGGACTATGAGAAAGCCTTTGATTCGATCGAAACATGGGCCGGGCTACACTCTCTCCAGCAGCGGTGCCAAATTGACTACCGGTACATCGAAGTGTTGAAGTGTTTATACGAAAACGCCTCTATGACAGTTCGCCTTCAGGACCAGAGCTCGAAGCCAGTCTGGCTGTAGCGTGGAGTGCGACAAGGAGATTTCATATCTCAGAAGCTCTTCTCTGCTGCACTGGAGGACGTGTTTTAGCTTCTGGACCTGAGAGGACTCGGCATCAATATTTTCGGCGTGTACATCAGTCACCTACGATTTGCCGACGATTTATTAGTCATGGCTTAGACCCTGGAAGACCTCGGCATAATGCTCGGTGATCTCAACAGAGTCTCTCAACAAGGGGGCCTTAAAAAGAACATGGACAAGACGAAAATCATGTCTAACTCACGTGTCGTACCCACTCCTCTGAAGGTTGGAGACTCTGCTCTTGAAGTTGTTGACGAATGTGTATACCTGGGACAAACGGTCCAGTTAGGTAGGTCCAACTTTAAGAAAGAGGTCAAACGTCGAATTCAACTCGGCTGGGCAGCGTTCGGTAAGCTACGAAATATCTTCTCGTCCAAAATACCGAGGTCTCTCAAGATACGGTACCGAATCGTGGTGCGACCACGTATTAGGCCCTTAGTGAGCGATCACTAAGGGCCTAATAGGCAGGCTCAAAATCACGCAAAGAGCAATGGAGAGGGCTATGCTTAGGGTTTCTCTACGTGATCGAATCAAAAATGAGGAGATTAGTAGAAGAGCTAAAGTAACCGACGTAGCCCAAAGATGGCGACTCTTTCGCCAAGCTCAAGTGGCAATGGGCAAGGCACATCGCCGAACGGTTCTCGAGTGGCGACCGCGCACCGGAAGACAGGCGGGCAGGCCTCCAACAAGGTGGTCCGACGATCTGGTGAAGGTCGCGGGTAGCCGCTGGATGCGAGCAGCACGTGGTAGAGATCCTTGGGGGAGGCCTTTGTCCAGCAGTGGACGTCCTCTGGCTGGTGATGATGATGAACAATTTTAGCAGGTATTACCAAAACTCTTTTACGACGTACTTGTTATAATTTTTCGTCACCTTTACCGTGACGGAATCGGGTGACAGAAATTAGGAACACGGCAGTATTTATGAGATATAAATTAAATGGTAAGGAATACGGTATATTGCTTCAAGCATGAGGTCAACAACGAATTTCTGAATATAATAATGTAACTAGCAAAATGTGTATGCATTTCAGAACATTAATTAAAAAAGCGAACGGAAATTAGAATATGTAGTTGTTAAATATGCAAACGAAAATTAGGAACTTACGGTCGTAGTTCGACTGCGGAACAGGTGACACAGGACCGTTTCGGTGCCTACCTGATGTAAGACGAGGTTGAGGTAGGGATAGGAATTGCTTACTGTGCTAGTAAGATATTCGCTACTTTTTAACTAGTGACGGAAATTATGTACAATGAAAGGACAAACATATGTTTCGTTCTGTCTAAGAAAATACACTTTTTAAACAGATTATTCTTCGTGAATAATAAAATGTATTAATTATTTTCCCAATTGTATAGACTGATATGTACCAATCGTAGCATATTTTGAGACTGTGTTGAAGGTAGAAAGCTTGATTCTGGGTTCTAGACAGCGAACGGAAATTAAGAGAACAACTTAGAAAAAATTATTTTAAGTGATTTTTTTACCAAATGATATAATTCCAATTCTTAAAAGACAATTGCTAGACAAAGTCCCAAAAAAAGCCAGCTCCAAAATATTACAAACTAGTCAGATATTTGTATGGACGCTTAAAAACCAGGCTTGTTGAGAATAACCGATGATAGGAAAAATAGTTTAAAAAAAAGCATTGTACGTGAAGCTCTCCGAAAAAAAATTGCTATTTAAATATAGTTTATCTAGATTTTTTTTAATGCAGTTAACCAATTTTACTTAGGAATATTATTATTTTGTATAGGAATTAACCAGTTTTGTTAAAACAAAATCGTTAACAACCACTTTTGTTCAGTCAGACGGATTTTTAGGTACTTTTGTTTCGAAAATAACTGATTTTGTTTGGACTTAAATCAACATCGGATAGGATTTAAAAAATTGACCCCTTAAGTGTGTCTTGTCATTTTCAGCCTCATAAGTAGGTAGTAAACTATTTTTTTGTTCCGTCGCTCTTCATATACGCTATTTATATAGAAGATAGATTCAATTAGGTACATGTTCAGTGGAAAAAGAAATCGAAGAAAGTGAGAATAATTGCCAAGTATCCCTTGTCCACCAATTTAACATTGACAACCGCTAACAAATCGACGTGGAACGCTAAGTCGCCGCTAGTCTACGGGCTGCTCCATTACCTACACAACTGTCAAGTGTCCGATGTTATTGGCAATGCCACACACATTTTGGCCTATAGCCAACTTCACGTAGCCATCGTCTCCAAAGCTCTTGCCAAATGAGTTCCTCACGATGTAGTAAGGTACATCATTGGTCATGTCATATCCTTCGATTTGGACCACGTGGTTCATGTAATGCCACGTACTCCTGTAAAGAAATTAAATATTATTGTTTAGGTCATTCAGGCAGGCAGTTGAAACAACTGATAGTAGCCTGCCTGTATCCGTTGTATAATTGTCTTTATTTTTTACTTTGTTTAATAAAGTGTTTGTCTAATCTGTTCTTAAACTGGTAATAATAATAATAAGATACATAATGCAGTACTCCTTAACACGGCACGTATTGTCAGGAGGTTCCTCACTCTGCAGCCCTAACCACCGATAGCTTGGGTCTATCCCCGCTGGCGGTGGCAAACTAGGTTAAGTTTTTTATAATATTTTATACTATTGTAAATATGTTTTTATATAAAATATTGTAAAAAATTATCTTAAGTAAAATGTTTGAATAAAGAGAATAATAATAATAGCTAGCAAGCTCAGTAAGTACCTTGACTTGGCTCACGAGATTACCGCCATGTGGGATTTGGCTTCAACCATTATTATATTATACCTACCGATAGTCGCTTCGGCGATTGGCCCTTATAGTTAAGATCCTTGATCAACATGTAGAGAGCCTCTTGCTAAAGTATTGTCAGGAGGTTCTCCACTCTGCAGCCCTAACCACCGATAGCTCGGGTCTATCCCCGCATCGCTGCCGGTGGCAAACTAGGTTTAGTTTTTTATATAATATTTTATATTGTAAATACTCGTATGTTTTTTTATAAAGTATTCCTAAAAAAGAATTAAATAAAGAGCATAATATCAAATTTCCTTATTGTTCAATAGCAATCAGAAAACTTTAATTCTTTAATTGCCTACAGTTTAATAAATGACGGAATTTAGTGTGTTTAGGGACTAAGACGTTTTGAGAATCAGTTTTTATGATAATCGAGTACTTTGATACTAGAATTTAGTGTATCTTGGGAATAAGACGTCTTGCGGGAATAAGTTTCAATGAAACTCGGTTCATTTGAAATTGAGTCTTATTGACAATAGCATATATTGAGAACCGCACTTTTTGGTAGTAAGTCCATTCGGATTTCATTCCTTAAGAGAAAAGGTCTTTTAGATCTTAAGTCGTATTAAATAAAGGGTATTTCGAGATTAGTTCCAAACAGCCCGGAAGGTTCGAAAGTACTGGTGATCCCATCTCTTCCCTCTCCCCCCTCACAATTCCTACCCCTTCCTCAAAGGCATTTGATTGCATTAGTCATGAAACTTTAGTTAATAAGTTAAAGCATTATGGTGTCTCAAAAAATAGCACTGAGCTTTATACAATCATACTTGTCGAATAGAACTCAAAAAGTTGTTATTAATGGTGCTGTGTCTTCAGGAGCACCCATAACTATAGGCGTGCCCCAAGGGTCAATATTGGGACCATTACTTTTTTTGATTTACATAAATTACCTGCCCTACTTTGCGAGAAACTTGTATGAGACTGTACTATTTGCAGATGATACGTCTCTTATTTTTAATGTTAAAAGAGGCGTTGAAAATGTCGACGATGTAAATAGTACACTTTCAAAGTTGTTACATTGGTTCACTATTAATAATTTATTACTAAATTCAGCAAAAACAAAGTGTGTGTACCTAATGTAAGACAGGTCAGCACACAAATTAAGATGAACCATAATGTACTTAGTTGAATTTGTAGATTCTACTGTGTTTTTAGGAAATAAACTGGATTCGCGCTTACAATGGGACCCACATATTGATACCTTGTCGGGAATACCGAGTTCAGCTGCATACGCAGTTAAGAAAATAAGCCTTCTAACTGATGTTGAGACGGCAATAGTAGTTTATTTTAGTTATTTCCATAGTGCGATGTCTTATGGCTTGCTAATATTGACGATGTATTTATTCTACAGAAAAGGGCAGTCCGCGCCATATACGAGTACAACCTCATATGAGACTCACTCAAAAGAAGTGATTAAAAAAATTGGTATATTAACAATTGCATCACAATTTATTTTTGAAAACCTTATGTGTGTCAACAAGTATGAAAAAACATTAATTGTTAAAAATTGTGACATTCCTACACTCGTAGGAAAAATAGCTTGCTGTCCCTAGTTTTAGACTTCATAAAGCAGGTGGCTCTTTCTTGGGGGTTAAAGTTACTCGCGTCCGTAGGTTTACCCTTGATACCCTACACGTGGTCCCTGGGTGGTGCTAAATGAGTGACACTGACTGAGTGGTAGAGCCACGCTGCGTTGCAGCACGCATTGGGCTGTAATGGAATTGCCACCCTAAAAGAGACAAAACATGGAATAACTATTCTGAACTTATTCTCTGTTTATTTGTGAGGCACTTAGGCTGGATTCGACCAAACTGGAATAAGACTTACTCCGAAATTAGTCTATACAAATTCGGCGTTTAATCTAGGTATAAGACCTTATTCCAGTTTGGTCGAATCCACCCTAGCGTTTTAAGTATGCGCAGTTGCTGCTATTTTTTTACTAGCGATTGGCGACGAATTACGGCGTAAACGAAGTATTAGATTTTAACATAGGTACATAATAACGACTATTATCCCCGAAGGGTTAGTCAGAGACTAGGCTATGGGGACATCAAAAGCAGTCCTCTATACAGTCCACTTTCACCAATTAGCGACTGCACGTGTGCTCAGCGTGACAGGTGGTTAGCCCATCGCCGCTCTATGCTGTTGGATTAATGTGCAGTCTTTAGTCCATTAGTCGCCTTTTACGACACCCGAGGGACGAGAGGGGGTGGTAGGTAGTATATATATACCGCTATGCGACACGGTTATTTAAATATAAATAATAAATAGTTATTAACATCAAAAAATAAATAAAAACAAGAAAGAACTCACACGCATGCCGTATGTATCACCCCACCGTCATAGTTCATCCAATTGGCGGCGTTCACGACCGCTAACACGGGACCGTGCTCCGCCAACAGTTGTAATATAAGCTCCTCATTTACATTGCTGAAACACAAGAGCAATTATCAGGGGTCGGAATAGAATAAGTAAGAGAGTTTTTAATTACCAAATGACGTCATTTTCATGGCGAAATCATAACATGGACATGCCTACAAATAATTTAAATTACGAATAATGTAATGTGTTGTCCACTTATATACAGACGTAAGTATGCAATGCACTCAAAAATCTACCTCGATACCGGAGAAAATTTTAAAATACTTACCGTTTAAAAAGCGAAAACCGGTATTTTTAAAAGGCATATCCATGATATTATCTACGTAGGTATCTACTTAAAAACTCTATCTATTCGGAACGGTAATTATATTTACTTAGGTATATCATACTAGCGGCCTGCTTGCGCCTTCGTCCCGCTATCATCTTATGCCGCGTCCGCACGCTTGGCACTTGCAGGAATCTCCAAACCTCTACAAACGTTTGGATTTGTGATTTGTTCGACGGATCGAATACAAGCGCTTGCAAACCAAGCCGAACGCTCTATCCACAGTCACACCTTTGAATTTGTGACGGCTTGTTGAGGTTTGCCAAGCGTGTAGTCGCGGCATTAGAAACACCGTCATCATACTTTAGCCATTTTGTTCAAAATATCTACAAATTATAAACAAAACCCATCCTCAGTTATCGCCCTTTCTGTTTTTGAAAACCGAATAAAAATCCATTTCGTGGTTTAGAAGAAGAAAGCGAAGCCACAAAACTGTGACTTGACTTTATTTACAAGAGCAACGCCGCGCCTACGTCCACGCTAACTTTAAAACACTGTTATACTTCAGCCATTTGTACAAAATATCAAAAAATTATGAACAAAAACAAAAACCATACGCAAAGGATTAGCGGTTTTCCCTAAAAAAATTTTAGGGTAAACCGATAAAAAGAATAAAGCGAAGCGAAGCCACAGGAAACGGCGACTTTTTACTAATATTATAAAGAGGAAAGATTTTGGTGAATTTCCCGGGACCGAAAATTGCATGGCATCGATGAAATCGGTATTAAAAAACATAGTTATAATGTTCTAACATTTATTTCTGGTTAGGTGAAGTAGTAATCCATATGTAGCACTAAATATTTTATGAATGGGATTAATAAGTACTCCAAAAAAATTAATTAAACCTCGAAATCTTTCATTGCCGTGTTTGTCCACACGTCACCTTGATGTGTATTATACCTCATTAATAAAAATGCACTGGTTATTTATATTAAAACATAGTTTTATTTGAAACGTGAATAGTTAAAGTATGGTTACGGAATACATTTATTCAAATATTTAAACAATACAACGAATGGTTAATATAAATTCATTTGTCCCAGAACTACCTTTCATCGCCGTGTCCTAAACATGTTTAAGAATATTGTTTTATCTAACGACTTGCGTCCTCCCCCCTGTGCGCTAATCGCTAAACGTTGCATATCAGTGCCAAAGAGGATTTGATCAGTGCCACCTAAGTGGTCGACGTGGAAGGACGTACACACGTACCTGCGTTTTCGCGCCATAAATGTAAGTATTCCATTATTATGAAACTGGACATATTTCTTTCATCGCCGTAGATAGTTATAACTTCTATTTGAAAGTTGAAAGTTTGTCCTCTTAAATAAGCATTCGATAGAACGCCATTTCTCTTATGTTTGTTTGTGAAGTGTCTATTACTTCGAATAATTAATAGATTTTTTGTTATTTCATATTTAAACCTTGATTTTCATCGCCGTGCTTTCATTTCCGTGGTTTACGTGGCCAAAATTAGCTATGGCAATGAAAAAAAGACACGGGAATGAAAAAAAAATTATTACCGTGCCTTGTAAAATAGTTTAGTTTCATTGCCGTGGCCAGGTGTATCATTTTCGTGACTTATGTTTCATATTGCCTTGAACGCTTGTTTCATTGCCGTGTATACATGTTTCATCGCCGTGGCACGAAATTTTTTATCTTGTATATCTCGTTAGTTTTTTAAGATATCTGCCAGATATTAAACAAGAATACGTACAATCAAAAATTTTAATAAACGCGAAATTTTTTTTTTAAACTCAAAGATAAAAAATCCAGGGAAATGAAGATTTTAATGGACCTGTTGAAATTCACCCATTTGTTTGTTTGAATTGAATAGGCTCCGAAACTACTGGACCGATTTAGAAAATTATTTGACCATTAGAAAACTACATTCTTCCCAAATGAAATAGGCTATGTTTTATTGCGATTTTCCCACGGGAACGGCTACCACGCGGATAAAACCGCGAGGGTCCGTTAGTCTTTAATAAAAATCAATTGCCGAAATTTTTGTACGCGCATCACTTGAGAACGGCTGCTGCACCTTTTGGACTAATTCTTTTTTGTTATGTTTGTACGAGGACGAGGTTTGTATGAAAATATTTTTTTTTACATTTGTCACGGGGTACGTGGTCGCGAACGGGCCGCTAGTCTATACTAATATTATCTATAAAGAGGAAACATTTGATTGTTTGTTTGTATTGAATAGGCACCGAAACTACTCTACCGATTTAAACAATTCTTTCACCGTTGGGAAGTTACACTATCTCCGGGTGACATAGGCTATATTATATTTTCAAAAAAAATAGGGATCAAATAAATCCCTGAAATTTCGTGCGCTAAGAAAACTATTGATGGTAAAATGGAATAATGTACCATGGCTTTGCAGAACACACCATTATCTACAAAAAGTGTCACGATAGCATTGTCGTAAAATGTCTTTTTTTTTAATATTTTTTTTTATGCTAAGCCCGGCAAATGACTCCACTCCACCTGATGTTAAGTGGAAATGAAGTCCAGGCGCGAGGACAACTGGTGTAGCGTAAGAGATGTAGCATCAGTCATCCTCACTCTGCCGGCCCACAGAGTGCTTCTTCACGCCTCGTTTGAAGGACCCTATGTCATAGGTACGAGGGCCACACCGAAAAGATCGGGAATGGAATACTTTTGAATAAATTAGACTTAAAATCTTTTTGGTATTTGAAATTTAGTATTCTTACGAACTTAATTCCATTTTTGAAAAATAAAAATTTTCAAAAAAAGAAGAGTGGTAGCTATTTCAAATTAAGAAGTCAGTGAGAAAATGGAGCTTACGCGGGAACATTTCCGTGCGATAATTTTTCACAACTTTCGCCGAGGTTTATCTCAAGAACAATGTCTTGCCGAGCTTGTTTCTATTTATGAACTTGAAGCACCTAGTAAAACGACTATATATCGCTGGTATTCTGAGTTCCGTCGAGGACGTTTATCTCTTACCACAGTTCCTTCTACTGGTCGGCCAAAAACAGCGGTAACACAAGAAAACATCGATGCTGTACGCCAATTAATACAAGAAGATAGACATGTGACATACGAGCAGATACGGGCTTCCCTCAGCATTGGTATGACAGCCATTCAAATAATATTGCATGATGAACTGGGTGTCAGGAAGTTAGTTTCCCGCTGGGTGCCCCATCGCTTGACCGAAGAACAAAAGTCGGCTCGTGTTAATTGGTGTCGGTCTTCTCTGCAACGGTTCGATAGAGGGAGCTCAAATGCTGTTTACAATATCGTCTCGGGTGATGAATCGTGGATTTATTCATATGAGCCCAAAAGAAAACACCAATCGGCTGTTTGGGTCTACGAAGGTGAGGTCAAACCAACAAAAGTTGTGCGCTCTCGTAGCGTGTCGAAAAAAATGGTCGCTTCGTTTGTATCGAAAACCGAACATGTGGCTACAATTCCTTTACAGGAACGGAAAACGGTTACTGCTAAATGGTACACAACAGTTTGTTTGCCGGAAGTCATAAGAGAACTTCGTAAAAGTAATCCGAACCGTCGCATAATCCTTCACCACGATAATGCGAGTTCCCACACCGCTCGGCAAACGATCGCGTTTTTAAATCAGGAAAACGTGGAGTTGATGGACCATCCTCCATACAGCCCTGACCTGAGCCCCAACGATTACTTTACATTCCCAAGAACTAAAGATTTGCTACGTGGTCAACGGTTTCCAGGTCCAGAAGAGGCAGTCCAAGCTTATAAATCGGCCGTTTCGACTATGTCTACTTCAGACTAAAATTACTGTTACAATAATTGGTTTGAACGAATGCAAAAGTGCATTGATTGTCACGGAGAATACTTCGAAAAACAATGAAAGTAAATATTATTGTGTTATCTTTGTAGTTTTTTCTATTCCCGATCATTTCGGTGTGGCCCTCGTAGGAGGGAATACGTGTGCTGGTAGACTATTCCATCTTTTGGAAGTGCGGCAAAGAAACGAGTCACCAAAATTCTTTGTGCGTGATGGAATGTTAGAAACTGTAAATTGGTGACTCCGGAGAGCAGCACGCGTACTCCTATGAAGGAAGGGAGAAGGAGCGATGAGGTCAAAGAGTTCTTTAGAGCATTCGCCATGGTATAAACGGTAAAAGACTATGAGTGACGCAATATCTCTACGCAATTGCAAAGGCTCAAGAGTTTTGGTGACCTCCGCATTGCCGATAATGCGCACAGCGCGGCGCTGCAATCTGTCCAAGGCATAGAGAAGATACTTTGCGAAGCCGTCCCAAAGGTGAGAGCAATACTCCACGCAAGACCGCACCTGTGTCTTGTATAATAGACACAACTGATCAGGCGTGAAGAATCGCCGCACCTTGTTCAGGACACCGAGTTTACGTGAGGCATTTTTAATTACGGTTTCGATGTAATCCTTTTGGTTCAGATCGCAGCGGATATCCATAAGTGTTAATACTGCTCTGCAGGCCTAGAGATGTACCCTGAAGAGAGGGAAGGGGAAGGAATGGCGACTTTTTTGCTGTGAACGCGCACACCTGTGTTTTCTTGGCATTGAACTCCACCAGATTATCGGAGCCCCATTTAGAAATGAGGTCCAACACCCGATCGAGCTCAATGACAAAATTTGCTCGCTTCATTTCGGTGTCTACCCGCCCAGCCGTTGGGTGACCTTTATATCCCCCATGCACTGTGCTATCATCTGCATAGCAATGAATGTTTCCAAGAGGAAGCATGTCATTGATATGCAGAAGGAACAGCGTGGGGGATAGAACGGAGCCCTGAGGAACACCAGCGTTCACTGACATGAACCGCGAAGCGCATCCATCCGAAAGGACACGGATTCTACGCTCATGCAGGAAGCTAGCAATCCAGGTACAGAACTGAGCGGGCAAACCGTATGCCGGGAGCTTGGAGAGAAAAGCTTTGTGCCAGACCTGATCAAAAGCCTTGGCTATGTCAAGGCTAACTGCCAGTGACTCGCCACGCTTGTCAATAGCCTCACCCCAGAGATGTGTAACGTACGCTAGAAGATCACCCGTTGACCGTTTTGGCCGAAACCCATATTGACGACCGTGAATTAGGGAGTGATCTTCTAGGTATCGAATAAGCTGTTTGTTCAATATTCGTTCTAGGATCTTACACAACACTGAAGTTACGGCTATAGGGCGTTAATTAGACGGATCTGACCGATCTCCTTTTTTAGGGATCGGTTGCACATTAGCTTCTCTCCAAGATTCCGGCACACAACCCGAAGAGAGCGAGAGACGGTACAGACGCGTTTACACAGGGGACAACTCTGCTGCACACATTTTCAGGACTATTGCTGGGATGCCATCAGGACCGTTAGCTTTCCGGACATCGATTGACTGCAGCTCCGCACGGACATCACACTGCCTGATTTTGATATTAGACATTGTGCGGCCACAGTGAGGAATTGAGGGTGGCTGTGCATTACAGTCATCGATCCGGGAGTTAGCCGCAAAGAGTTTGGCCAGGAGATTGACCTTTTCCTGCGGCTTGTGAGCTAAACTTCCGTCAGGGCATCTCAGTGGTGGCAGCGAGGGTTGGCAGAAGTTGGATTGCACGGCTTTGGCCAGACGCCAGTAGCTACGGCTGCCCGTAGGATGCGTCAGGAGTTCTTGGCCTACTCGTGCAACGCGCTGGGCATCCGCTCTAATGTAGGCCCTCTTACACGACTTCGTGGCATTATTATAGGCTGCTTTTAGCGAGCGAGTTTCGGGATCCCCATGAGCTTTACCTCTGATCCAAGCGCGGTATGCCGTCTGTTTGCTCTCAACAGCGCTGACACACTCGCGATTGAACCAGCGGTTGCGTCTGCCTTTGCTGATGACATAGGAGTGTGGAATATAGTATTCCATTCCTAATACTATCTCATCAGCAACGGCAGTGGCGCTAGCGGTCGGGTCCTTCCCACTAAAGCAGCGCTGCCTTCAAGGGACGGATGCAAAATACTCCCGCATACCGTCCCAGTCTGCCGACGCGTAGTACCAAATCCGGCGTTTCGAAACCGCTGTTGGCGGGCGCGATGCCAAGGGCACTGTGCTGGATATCAAGCAGTGATCCGAGGAACCTAAAGGAGCTCGAATCTCCACCCGGTATCCAGCTGGGCGACTCGTCAGCAGAAGGTCGAGTAAGGAGGGCGCATGGCCAACTATGTCTGGAATCCTGGTAGGCTGGTTCACCAGTTGCGTCAGGTCATGCGTGAGAGCGAATGCGTGGGCAGTTCTACCAGCATGGTCTGTTTTGGAGGAACCTAACCACAACTCATGGTGGGCGTTGAAGTCCCCCAAAAACCCCAATTCCGCCGATGGAAACCGCTCCTGCGCATCATCTGCTACCCGACTAGGATGTTCAATTAGTCGAGTTGTCTCCATGTCGCCGTTATGGGATCGGTAGACGCAGACGTAGACACGGCAATGAGAGCCTAAGTCGACGTGTACCACTAGGAGGGAGAAGGAAGGGTCCTCCAGACAGCGCAGACGGCGACAGCAAACATCCGCCCGAACGAATAAGCAAACTCCGGCTTTGGCTTTGAAGGATTCTTCGAGCACAAAGCCGGGATAGTTCAGGTAGGTGGTGTCAGCTGGGCGGATTATTTGCGTCTCCGTCAGGAACAACATTGCTGGCCGTGCCGTCTCAAGATGGTGGTGGACGGCATTGAGGTTTGCATGGAGTCCGCGGATGTTAGCGAACTCCACCTCAAACGGTAAGGTTGTGGTGGGGGTGTGCACCGCTGTAGTACCAGTTTTGTTGTTAGGCGCTGTAATTTTAAGAGTAGAAAGAGAGAGGCGTGAATCGAGAAAATGACGCCGCGATGCGAATGGTCAAAGTGTGGTGGCCTGTTTCCCCACGAATTTGCCCACAGACGAGTATTATTAACCTGCCGAACGGAAGGGCCCCCGAACCCCCCAGGGAATGGCCGCCGGGACCCCACCTTCCGGTCACCAACCGGCACGACGGACCACCCCGAGATTATGCGTGGCATGGTGAGGCAGCCTCACGAGCTGGTTAGGCTCGCTTGGGCCCCTGTACTGTGCCACGGGCGGCCAGCGGGACAACCGTTTCTACGGGTCTCCCTGGTCGGCAGGTTAACAAAGTCCTCCTGGCACTGGTTTGACGGAAGCCTCCACAGACCAAATACATCGCAGCATCATCCTCTCGAGCTCTGGTTATACGCTGGCTGATCCCGAAACGCGACCGACAAGCAGTCACTTGACGGGTTTTACACCATGCGTACGGTGGTCACCAACCAGACGGGTCAAGCCCTACCACCAGTGGAGCAGATCATCGCTCGAAAGAGTCTGTTAGTCGCTTCTTACGACACCCACCGGACGGAGAGAGGGGCGGCGATTGGTATTCTTTCTCCGTCACAGCACGGATAAAATCTATTTTAGTTACGACAATAAGTGTTCTTGGGAGGGGAGTCATTTTGAAAATTCGTCACGGGGTGGTCACGGGGTACGGGGTCCACGCGAACGAAGTCGCCGGCGGTCTGCAGCTAGTATGTAATAAATTAATAAATATGTAACGCTAATGATGTAATGAATAATGATAGAGCTGTGTGGAGGCTTATTAAAACAAATGAGTACTAACCAACCCATCTCTTCTCTTGGGTGTCGATAAAAGGCAAATAACGGACTGGAGACTGCTCACACATTGAACAGTAAACTCGGCGATTGTTATTTGATGAGTAACGGATCATCAAAGAATACCAGCGCCCCTTCGCTTTCCTTGGGTGTTGTAATAGGCAAATAACACAGACTAAAGACACATATGTATGCACATACATAAAACAGCATAGAGCAGCGATGGGCTCACCACCTGTCACGCTGAGCACATGTGCTTGTAATTTGGAGAAACGTGGAATGTGGCATTATAATGCTCGGTCCTCAATTGGTCTCATAACATAAGTTCGACAACCGAATTTCATGAAAGTAATGAATGAATGAAAAATACTTTATTGCATTATAAAAACAATTTAAAACAATACAAAGAAAAACAGTATGACAAAAGGCGGCCTTAATGCTAGGGTAGCACTTTCTGCCAGGCAACCTTTAGGCAAAAGAAACCATATAGTTAAAGAAACAATCACGGGCTAGTGCACAGTACGTATAAGGAGGAAAATACTATGTTAATAAAATATAGATTTGATGATTATCAGAAAATTAGATAGAAATAGACTAAATGAACTAAGAATGGAGGAGATACATTACAGAGTGATAGGTCAATGTATAAGGTTAGGATGAAGAGTCCAGCCTGAGGAAGTACTCTTTGGTTTGTCGGTTAAAAGAGTCCCGAGTCTTCGCCCGCCTGATTCTCTCTGGTAGGGAGTTCTATAGGTGGATAGCATGCATAGTATAAGACTTGGCTACGAAGTCAATGGAATGAGGAGGAACATCAAGGGACAGGCAACTAGAGGAACAAAGTGTAACGGTACAGAATGAATGGTATCCGTCCGTTAGTAAGGAATGTGTGGGAGTAGCACTAAAATAAATATTAACGCGTAGCACCATTAATATAATAAGCATGAAAAAGGGAATAATAAACTAGTTCAGAATAATGGTCAGTGGTCTAGCGCTTTATCTTTAGTTTGAATTTCGCGGGGACTGCTCTGTGTGCTCCTTGCGACATAGGCGCCGTCTAGCGTGAGTTATTTACTTGAGCTTCGCTTATGGTTGCTAGTTTGACTTCTTTATTTTGAATTTCGCGGGGACTGCTCTGCGCGTCCCTTGCGACATAGGCGCCGTCTAGCGGGAGTTATTTACTTGGGCTTCGCGTAAGGTTGCTAGTTTGACTAGGACTTTATCTTTAGTTTGAATTTCGCGGGGCTTTGCGAGTCGGCAAAGCGGTTCACATACGGGCGGACGCCATCTATGGTCGGAATACGGAACTTTTTATAATTTCCCAAAATATAGGATTATCCCAAAAAATAGAGGGAATTGTTAATAGAAAGCTACATTTAGATATTCAAACATGTAATATTGACTGTCGGACGAGATTTGGTTAGATTATGGAAAAATTTTAGAATTGCGCGGCGAAGGCGGCAATGATCGAGCGAGAGGTTGAGAAAAAGATAGAAAGAGAGGTCGGATGTTATCTCCACGTGGCGCAACGCGAAGTTCGCGTATAACAAATAATGAACGACGCGAAGGCGAGGCGCGTCGGGAAACAGCTAGCGATTGGTTGAAGGGAGGAAAAGCGGACTCGCGCGGGCAAATGTTGAGGGCGCGTGGCGCGAAAGTTAGGATGCTTGGGGGATGGAGGAAAATTAGCGGGCATTCAATTTTGGGACGTCGGAGTCGCGGTCCAATTTAAGAGTGCGGTAACTACTCATACGGGAAAAAAAGTGTCCGAGCTTTGATAGTGCGCTAAGTGATATTCGAGCTGCGATATTAAATAAGATTTGTGAAATTGAAAGTGATTAATAAAGTAAAACTATTGCGATCGCAACTCGAATCCGTTAACGAAATGAAGTATTTCGGGGTATATCGGCGGAAACGCATAACGGTGGCAACAAAAACCTATATACTCGTACCTTTCAACAGACTTCGGTCTGGATGACCTTTGATTGTATTTAATAAGGTCGGCGTTTTATATCATTACGCTAAACAATACACTATCTTCGACGGAGTAATGGGGGAGAGACAGTTGTCTCCCTAGTGAAAGTTGAAGATAGGTCAGACACCATTTAGCTGGAGGTAGACCCGTATGACCCAGTCCAATTTCGAGTCTACCTCCGTACACACAGTGTAGTGATAGGAAAATAACACACTGAGTATACTGGCTCGACTGATAGAACATTTAGGAGTTAGTTGCTTTCAGGGGCAATGCGACTCTCACAACTCACCACGAAGTTAAGTTAAATGTGGCTTGGGCCTAGATTGCAAGGTACACAAGTAGGGACTGTTAGTTCGACAATATATAGGCATTTTCAAGTGAGGAAAGTTGTAGGAATCTATAGGTAGGCGGATATATATATTGTTAGTTAAGGGAGGGCCAGGTATTTGCACGCTGTGCGTACATAGGATGGGTGCTTGAGCCGCGAGGCCAGGCTGGATTAATTCAGACTAATAAGGTAGGGGTAATTAAGTTACGGTGCTAAATAAAATTATGATGAAGTGATGTGGGTCCTATCTAGGCAAGTAATCTGTTACCGCAGGCCGATAAAATCCTAATTGTTTTCCTAAAGTTGTTACCAATTAATTATTCATTTTATATAATTAACAGAAGTATAATAATATCGTACCATCATTACTTTGGAATACCTAAAAGGTCTAGACTGGTTTCCTATTACAAGAAAATACTAAAAGTTATAGCAAATAAGCATAGCTGTACTGTGATGTTTGATTTCTAATACTGAAATGACCAAACAGGCATTTTTAGCTTTCCCTGGGATGCGATACGATCTTATATTGCTACACTCTTCAAGGTATTAAAAGTATACATCCGATACCTATTAGTAAAATATAAGCTGATACAAACTGAACAACTAAAGCCAGTTTAGAACCTAGGTTAGAAATATTACAAGCTATGAGCTTCTAATAATCTGAGACATAGAAATAATTGATTGATAACAACCTGCTAATTAGCCTGATAATAGTCTACAAATACCATTTGAATTCACCTCAATGGTCAAAGACCTCTTAAGATATGTAAGTACTTACTTCTAATAATGTGAAACATAGAAATATTTGATGGGAACAATCTAAATCAATCAGACTAATACCTAGTACAGTCTAATTTATACCTATTAAAGTGAGTAAAAGATAACTTCTAAATGTAATTGATTCAACGATTAACAGGGATAATTAACTACCTAATTTAATACCTACTAAAAGTATACTAACTATGATTTGGTAGGCTATCAAATTAACCACTCAGTCTGAGAGACAGGGGTGGAAGTTAATGGAAAAATAATTAACTTAAGTTCACTTCCTAAAAGTCAAGGATATTGAATAAATTAAACATCTTTCAATAAACTTGAGATGTACTTATACTTTATAAGATCTGTATAATGAACACTAAGAGTAAACCAAAGTAATTTACTTCAAATGATAGTATTCTATTTAAGTTCACTTCCTAAATGAGTAGGATATTGAATGAACCAAACATCCTTTAATAAACTTAAGATGTGATAATCTGCCAATGCAGCCAATCCAATGTAGTTATATTGGAACTTTATAAGACCTGTATAATAAATACTAAGAGTAAATAAAAGTAATTTTACCTGTATTAATAGCATTCTATTTTAGCCACCACCTGAAGTGGCGTTTGATTAAATTATCCACCCTTTATAGAACTGAATATTAATTTTCTAATAAGACAAAAGGGACAGTTAGTTAATACTGTTACATTGTGATCTATTTATAACGGACACAATAATCAGAGAAATAAGTGTGTCCGGTAGAATGCTGGCCTTCCACCTCTGTTCAATAAGTGAAATCATAAGACATAAGTTATTGCATTGAATAATTAAGTTCTTAATGTGAAAAGGATATTTGGATGATAGCAAGCCTTGAGATAAACTCTATTGATTTATGTGGAATAATAAGAATTTAAATTGCTAACACATAGTTCATAATGTCAAATGAAATTAAATTTTGAGGAGAGATGTAAATTCTCAGTTTTAAAGAATTAAAGGCACAAGCTAATAATTAAAGTTAAAGCCAATGTGACGGAACTATAATTAAACCATGAGATGTATAGTACGCTATGGAGCGGCGGTGGGGCTCATAAACTGCACCAGGCTTCTTATGTATCATGCTACTTTTAATAAATATTAATACCTGCAAGCTAAGCTATCATCTGATTATCTCTGAGTGGTTACAAATCTTCCCCGCAGCTGCAGTGAAGGATTTAGGTCACAGTTCAGACGGAGTCATTGCTAGGCTACTCATATCTATGTTATGATCTATAGACTGGTAGGTGATTAGGTCAGGAGAAAATAATTTAACACAGGGATAAGCCAATTACTAAACTTTCACGAAAGAACTTGAGTTACTTAAATGCGGTTAACAACGGAGGGTTCACTAGACGATCTGGCCAAAGTAGTAGTTATTATAATATTACATTGCTTGACTGAAATTCACTGCAAATAGAATTAAGCTATGCTAAGGTTTCATCATCATACAAACAATACGCACTACACAAAAACTCCAAACAGATAAATTAGGTTAATTAGTTTTAAGAATTAGATAATAAGTTAAGGTAAAAGCGGCGAGGATGTGTGTATGTATTATAAGGTAGCATAGGCATTAGGTTTTAGGTGGGCGAAGAAGTTACAAAAGGTCACGGACAAGAGTAGAAGAGCGAAAGACAAAATGGTTTTTTTGATAGCGAGGTGAATGTGGATGAAAATGGATGGAGTATAGGGGAGAAACAACGCGTGGCAGTCTCGTCTTCGGGAGATAGATAGCCAGTGAAGTTGAGAACGGTACAAAGAAATATGGTCGTATTTACGTAAGCCATAAATGAAGCGAATACATAGTTTCTACAGACGCTCAAGTTTATTACATAGGACAACGCTAAGGTCAGGGTAACACGCGTCGGCATACGTTCGGTGGCAAAGCGTTAGAGTTAATTCTAGACAGATACCAGTCGCTACCAATTATAATTGCTTGGGTTTTACTGGGGTTTACCTGCAAACCATGATGTCGACTCCAACTCGAGATGTGTTCCAGGTCATCATTAGTGGTGTTAATGGCTTCAGACAACCTCTCAACAGGAGCCCGAATGTAGATTTGAAGATCGTCTGCATTCATATGATAGGAAGAAGAAAGAGGCAGCGTGATAGAATTTATAAATATAGAAAATAGGATAGGAGACAGAACGCCACCCTGTGGGACGCCAGCAGCGGTGTCGCACCATGAAGAAAAATTGTCTTCAATACTAATGCGCTGCCGTGATGCCGTCGTCCAAACAGATAACTACGAAACCACGCAATCACCGGTGGAGATACATTGAGAGAGTGCAGCATAGCCAGCAAGATATCAAAGTCGACGGTGATAAACGCGTTGCTGAAATCCAGCAGCGTCAGTACAGTAAGTTCTCGGTTTTCCATACCTATACGCACATCATCCGTGACTCAAGACTAGCGCGGTAGTCGTACTATGACCGGGTCGAAAACCAGATTGGAATGGTTGTAACAGGAAAGGAATCTACTGAGCTGTTGGTGAACCAGCTTTTCGAAGACTTTGGAAAGAAATGGTAGTATAGAGATAGGTCGAAAATCAGTATAGATAGTAACCGAAAACTTTTCGACTATTTTCGTTCCGTCTCATTTTACTTCGTCTTAACCACGTTTGCCATCAGACATCAGTTAGAAATGAATGCAAGTCTTTGTGTAAATGATTTTACACACGTTTGCCATCATTGTATTTGACCTATACTCAGAATAATAACTAAAGCAGTTCGATTTTTTTCGTTACCTACTTCGAAGTTTTAATTCTCGGCCTAAACGACATTTGTTGGAAGTGTTATGCCGCGACCACACGCATGGCAAACCTCAACAAGCCGTCACAAATTCAAACGTGTGCATAGAGCGTTTGGCTTGGTTTGCAAGCGGTTATAGCCGATCCGTCGAACAAATCACAAAACCAAATGTTTGTAGAGGTTTGGAGTTTGCGGCAAGTGCCAAGCGTCTAACATATCTATGTCATTTAAACCCACGGATATGGACCTCCGTCTCCTCCGTAACGCCACCATGACCAATCTGACTCACCAACTACTTTCATAGCTTTTGATTTTCCGGCCTGCAGGCTTGTGTCCATGCGGCATTTTACAGGTTTCAGTCACCAGCTTCAACGGGTAACGAGCCTCGGTGACTATCGGGTAGTCTTTCGAGCAGAGGAAATCCAAAGCTGAGCCCAAGTCCCCTCCTAGGCAGCCATTGTTGTAAGTAGAACAGTCGATTAGCTCCTAAAAAAATAAGCATACGCCATAAGCTGGAAACATACTATCGGACGCGGCTGACGGACGCGGCTGACAGCCGCGACTGATAAGTGTGCGTGTGTTTGAAGGCTAAACATGCAGCGCGCCAGATTTCTGTCGGACGTCCGAACGCTCAAGGTTACGTTCACCAGTTACGTCCGATAGTTTGCACAACTTAATGTAGATTCATTAACTAGATACCGATTAAGTCGCGGCTGACAGCCGCGTCCGTCAGCGGCGTCCGATAGTTTGTTTCCAGCTTTAGGCATCATGATGGAGGCATGGACTTAATCATTGAGATATTGTTTTGTTACAGGACCGAGCACTCGCGATTAAAACTCGAGCCGAGCGAGAGGTACCTGTGCGCGTTTTTACATCTCTTTCTAAAGTTATGACCTTGTAGTTTTATTATGTGGGACTTAAACGTATTTTAATCATTACATTTTGTTTCCTACAACATCATGGTTACCCTTGTGAAACACATGATGACAGGGTTACCAGAGTCACTTTTATTATTATTATTATTTATTTCCGAGACGGGGTTTGGCACCCGAGCGCGAGCGTAGTGAGGGCGCCAATAGTTCGAGGGATTGAAGTTCACCCGAGGTAAACACTGTGCTTTTCATTACGAATACAAGGAAAGTAACTAAAAATAAAAACATGACTAAGCTAAAGAAAAAATGAGTTTAGTCCGTTAGTCGCTTTTTACGAAACCCAAGGAAAGAAAGGGGTTGGTAGTATTATTTTGATGAGCCCATCGCCGGTCTATGCTGTTGGTTGTATGTGCAGTCTTTAGTCCGTTAGTCGCCTTTTACGACACCCAAGGGAAGAGGTGGGTTGATAGTATTATTTTGATAATAAGTCACAACTACACATGACAGTACTTACCTGTCAGAAAAATGATTCTCCCTAGGGCGAAAAAGTACTACTTTCTACCTGCTCCTCGGGCAAATTCAGACCTACTTTCCGAATATGATGAATAAAAAAATATACCACTTGAAATTGGCTTGATGGTAAACGCGAAGCCATTAATTAAGTTATAATAATAATAAAACCTGAAAATGGAACCTGCAAGCTCTTATTTACTACCAACAGCTTTATTTTTGTCGGTTGGCAAGTAAAAGAAAGGGATGAAAAGCCTGGCATGTGACCTCTAATTTGGCTCGTTTCCCACTTTTCGTAACCGTAGCCGATATTGAGTATTACTGATAAAGAATAAGGTGTATTTTAGCAATATGTCATTTTAATAGTGCTCGGTCCTGTTATATAGTATTAAGTCCATGGTTTTATGTTGATACAGAAACATTATCTGTGCACATATTTTTTTAATCATAGAGTAACTTAATCTAGAGAGCTATAGATTTAATTTAATATTTTTAAGTGAAAAAAAAGAAACTGAAATTGATCAAACATATTTACAAAAATACCGTTAATCATGATCAACCGACCTGGACCGCGCAATCGAACTCAGGCACATTTTGATACCACAGGATACCTAGGTTAGGTTACCTCCCAGAATAATAACTAAAGCATAGAAGGAGTGCTATGACATTTGAGTTGGCACTCCGTTTCGTCCCTTTAGGGGTTTGACGTCTAGATGCCACGACGTCTGGTTACTATATGACCAATTCCCAGAATGTTAGCTTTTTCAAACTGGCTTCTTCTGCCCCTTTAGGAAGTGTACATAATGGGAAATGGCCCCTTTAGGAAGTGTACATAAAGGAAAATAGAAATTTTGGTAAATGGATGTTTTGAGAAGTGTGCATAATGGGAAAAGGCCATGGTGGCAGTCACCATTTTGGGAATTGGTCATAATAGTAACCAGACGTCAAACCCCTAAAGGGTTTCGTCACTATTCGAATTACATTTGTTTAAGTAGGTCGCTTTTGAATTTTGTAATTTTGTATCATACGTACTGGTGACCGGTTTATTTTTCGCTAGACATTTGACGTTTTTGTCATCTTACTTTGTCTCTCTTCTTTCAATGTTTATGGTCCATTTGAAAAAATAGGACAACTATACGAGTCTCATTTGGACTCCTTCTATGCTTCAGTTATTATTCTACGGGTTACCTTTACTATTAGTTATTCTACGCCTTTACGTTGCACGTTTCGTTCGCCCGGTATCCACGAGTTATTTTTTATTGTGCAAGACAAATTCAATAAATAATGAATAATAAGTAAATAAATTTCAAATAACTGAAAATAATGTCAATTAACGTTACTGAATGATATACTTAAAAAATATGTGCATATAAAAAAACCTGTATGAGCTGTTCTGTCAGGAGAATTTCGCAAACGCATTATTCAGTGGCAGCGAATTTTAGAATCGCATTTTTAGCGAAAGCTTAATTTATGTTCCTATAATTTATTATAAGATGAATTTCGCGATCTCTTTTTTTAGTTGCAGTAAATTTCAGAATAGCATTTTTTAGCGAAAGCTTTATTTATGTTCCTATAATTTATTATAAGATGAATTTCGCGATCTCCTTTTTTAGTTGCAGTAAATTTCAGAAAAGCATTTTTTAGCGAAAGCTTTATTTATGTTCCCATAATTTATTAATAGATGAATTTCGCGATCTCCTTTCTTAGTTCTTTTAATATATTTAACTAATTCAGCACATAGTACACACGGCGTCAGATCAACCTACCCCAAATTGTCAAATTTCTCCAACGATCGTTAAAACCAAACAATAAAGTTTAAAATTGATGAATTTTTACAGTTTTGGGCAGGTTGATCTGACGCCGTGCGTATAAGTGTCTTAAAAATACGTAAATTTTTCCAATATCGTGCTGGACCCCCTCAAATAATGCGATCCTGAAATCCGCTGCAACTAAATAAGGCGTTCGCAAAATATATCCAACATGAAATATTGATTCGCTAAAAAATGCGATTCTAAAATTCGCTGCAACTAAATAATGCGTTCGCGAAATTCTCCTAACAAATCGTTCTGTGCTAGTCTAGTCCTAAGCTAAGTACTACCAATCCACAAGCATCTTTTGTGCCAGCACAGGCTGGTAGCGGCTCATCAATAGAATACTACCGCCCCATCTCTTCCCTTGGGTGTCATAGACGACTAACGGACTAAAGACTGCACATACATCCGACAACATAGAGTGGCGATAGGCTCATCACACGCAGTTGTTATTTAAATAAAATAAGTTTATTTAACAACAATAACATACAAATAATGTGCTTTCGATTTGCGATGAACGCTTCTAATTTAATCTAGTTACAGAGATCTCTACCATTTGGTACACCACCCTCTCAGAGCCGATGGAATATCGGCTTGTTTAATTAAAACAATGGTAATTGTTGCTGTTATTGTGTTTCGTCCGGTGAGAGTTCGTGAGGTGAGTGAGAGAGTAATTACTTTCCATCTGGTGACACGCCTGCTCGTTTGCCTCCTTCACATAAAAAATGACAAAACATAATTATACTTGTATACTTAGCCTGGTCATTCCCATTCCGTGTATAGCAGCCATGCTTTCCATCACTCCAATGATGCTGAATGCCCAGCAGGCTCGGCAGTAGACCCCCTGATTCAGCACTGGAAACACCACTCCTCTCTTTCTCCTAAACAGATAAACGTATACAATGTATATCTGACGTGCACTGCACAAACATTAGAGGTGGATTCTACACACATACATAATAAAACATTATAGGTACATAAAAAACTATGTTTGCGCCACAACGCAACGGAATAGAGTGCATATTAAAATGGATTAAGCCGTCGCGCCGCCATGTTGACGGCCGTCGCCGCACAAGAGTTAGTGTGCTCCGACCTTTCAAAGAGAATCCACGCGCGCGCGCGCGCGCAAGAACTCAGCCCGTGAACAACCATGTGTTTAGTGTAGTGACTGTGCGCCAGGAACTCAACTACCCCTAAAACGCCTACGACCAGTGCCCTGAGTGAACTGTGTTGTGTGTTGCTGCCTTCAAGCCTGCGACCCCGCGCCTAGAGCGCCAGCTGGCTTCAGCTCCAACCAGCTCCAGCCCGAACCAAGTAAGCCCCAGATATTCCCTTATATCTCCTGCCTAACCCTTACCTCGTCGAATGTTGGTGCCTTAAGCGCCAACATTAATTAAACATTAATTCCGGCTCGAAGGACCATTTCTGGTCCATCGAGCTCGGAATACCTCTAAATTTCATGGTCGTTCGACCATAATCAGCCCCGAATCAGCCCTTAACTTTGATTAATTATTTACAGTCCGCTAAAAATAATATTTCATAATTATATCTATTTCACTTCCTAACATTTATAATTTCATCTCCATACAAAATCTTTTCTGCACGACAGTCGTTGCAAAGTTGACCTACCTACACGAATAAAAATTCGTGTTTCGGGTATCGTGTTCCAAATAAAAGTTCGTACCAGTATCCGATTCGTGCTAACTCCTAGTTAATTTACGCTAACAAGTTTAGTGTTTATGTTGTTGATGTTGATTTTATGGTGTCATACAATGTCTTTGTGATTTGAGCGAGCTAGTGTACTAATTGTGTAATACTTGTACCTACCTATAAGATCGTTGTCTAATGATACATTAGGTTTAGTAGTTAAATTATTGCGTTGCGTTTGCGTTTTACGTTTTTCGGTTGCACATATAACTTTGGTTACGCCCGCGTAATAAACAAATAACAAACACACCCGCGTCTAGACGACGATATTGTTGTTATTCCCGTTTTATTTTTTAAGGAATTTTTTATGTTCTTGTCGTGTTAAATCGGCTCAGATCTCGTGCGTGCTCACCACGCGTGTCAAGTAGCGTGCTTTATTTTTCGCTAGTATTAATTTTATATATTTTTTTTGGTTTTAATTTTTGCCTTGGCAATCAGCTCATTCTTGTGCGTGCTCACCACAAGAGCACAGTACTTCTACACACGTTCACACGTTTGCCCACTAGTGGGACACAGACAGAGTGTCCCAACCTTTTTAATTAAGTTTTTATTATTAGTTTATTTTTATTTTTTTGTTTGCGACTGACTCATTCTTCGCGCCAGTGTCGGCAACAGGTCTGCCCGATTGTGAGCGCCTTGCCCAACAGTGGGCTACGGATAACGTGATTCTTTTTGTTTTTGTTGTTTTGTTTGCTTTTTGCTTGCGGTCGGCTAATGTTACGTACGCGCGTTCAATAAGCATACATACATATACACAGACATACCTACATATACACACGCGTTTGCACCACCCGTGGGCCATATACAAGGCGCCACAACTTAGTTTTGCCTTCTTTATTGTTGCGTTAATTTTAGCCCATTTGCCCTTACCTTAGTAAACAAATACCTCCAGCCCAACTATAGAATATATACAGGATGTTGTTCTTTTTACTGCCTTTAAATTTGTTAAATTTTTTCTATTTTTTATTATTTTTTTGTCTCCTTTTATTCATCGCGATGCCGACCAAGTCACAAGCCGCGATATTTAGGGAGGCCGCCAAAGCTTTACACCAGCTCCTAGAGATGGGATCACTGATCATTGCTGGCGACACCAAACATTCCATAACGGAATTCAACGTGCGTTTCGCACAGATACAGGGCATAAAGGAGAAGCTGGACTCAGTGTATTATAGCATTCTTGACGAGGAGGACCTGGACGAGAAGACCGAGAAGGCATACACTGAGAACCACACAAAAGCCTCCGGGGCGTACATTGGGATTCTTGTGGCTAGGGAGGAAATCTTACCCTCTTCCACGTCATCCCCAACCCATAGCGCTCAGCCCAGTTTCGGCGTCAATACGCCCACAGCCGTCCTCCCCAAGATAGCGCTGCCCAGGTTCAGCTCAAAAGTGGAGGACTGGCCTTCCTTCATTGCGCTGTTTAGGAGTCTGACTGACGACATGGCGACCCTGTCGGACGCAGTCAAGCTCCACTACCTATTCTCATGTCTCAGCGGTGAGGCATTAAGTATGGTGTCCCACTTAAAGGTCACCAATGAAAATTTTGCCGTGGCCATGGACATCCTCACCAAGCGGTACGAGAACCGCCGGGTTCTCATTGATAGTTTTGTGGACATCATCCTGGGGCTGCCAAGCATCCATACGCGCTCGAACATCCGCACACTGTTCCTCACGCCGCTCATATCGGCTCAGTGTGCCCTCAACAATTTAGACTTGCCCATAGGAGACGATTACGTGTTTGTGTCAATAGTGGTGCGGAAGCTCAAGGGCGAGCTCCGCACGCTATTTGAACGCAGGCACGGGTCTAGTAACACCCTGCCCACGTTAAGGGACCTTATCTCCTACCTCGAGGAGCACGCGCGCTGTGTGGAGACAGAGTTCTCCAACATAGCCATGGCTCAACCCATTCAGCCCCAGCCCGGCCCTTCTCGTAGCCGCGCGCCTCCTCAGTTGCCCCATCGCACTTATGCTCAGATGGCTCAGCAACAACCCGACCATTACCGTGGCCGTTCCTCAGCTCCATCGCCTCACCGCGCCCATGAGCAGCCTACTCACCAACCGTTCCGCCCAGCGCAACAAATGCGTCACCGCCCATCCACCTCCCCGGCTCGCAGTCAGCCCTTTCCCGTATACTCGGCCTTCCAGCAAAGCTGCTCCTCATCATCGTCCTCGTCCTCTTCCTCACGCTCGACGTCCTACTGTCCCTGTTGTGCCACTGGGGGACATACGCTCATGACGTGCAGATGGTACAATGCCCAGCCAACACAGGGCCGTTGGGACTTTGTACAGGCACGCGAGCGCTGCCAGCGTTGTCTCGGCCGTCACTACGAGAGCGAGTGCAGGTCAAGGGGGGCATGCAAGAACTGTGGGAGTACGAACCACCACACGTCCCTCCATCGACCAGACGGCCCAACGCACTCAGCTCATTCGTCGTCTGTACATGTGCCCCCACCACAGCTGACAGAGCACTCGAGGGAGCGTCCCAGAAACAGCAGGCGGCACGAACCCGCACATGCCAAACAGGCGCAACCCAGCTCTGCTCACAGAGCCAGCCCGCCCAGGTCCGGTTCGCCAGGTAGGCCCCGCGAACGCCGCCAGCAATTATGACTCCCTACTATCACAGAGCACCCTAGCGAAGAGGTAGATTTAGCCCATGCCCAGTCAACTCATGCCCACACAGCTGATACATACTCAGCTCATACAATTTCAGCTGATACCCAATCAGCTCACTCACCTTCTGTGCCCACTGGCACACCCATTTTGTTGCCAACCGTCTCACTAAGAGTCGCGGACGTACATGGCCATCTTCACACAGCCAAAGCTTTATTGGACTGTGGCAGTATGCTGACGTTAATAACGTCACGCATGGCACGACTTTTGAACCTGCCATCAAAACCCACTTCTTTAAAAATCACAGGAGTTGGGAATCAGCACAAACATGAGTCAAAGGCGGCAATAACAATAGTATGCCGACCCACTCACAATGATACTCCTACAATCACTGCCACAGCTCACATTTTAAAAAACGTCACTGGCTACCTTCCCTTAGAGAAGGTACCAAACATTTCCCACGTGCTAGGCCAGCCACCCGTGCCATTGGCTGACCAGCTTTACCACACACCAGCCCCGATCGACCTCTTATTGGGGTCGGACGTTCTTGGCCAGGTGTTGGACGGGACTAAGGTCTCGTTGGGCCCGGGCAAGCCCATAGCCTTCGGCACGATTTTCGACTTCGCGTTGATAGGACCCATTGAGGACTTGTATGCGCAGCCGGCGCAGCAGGTTAACTCAGCTCACGTCGTCAGCTCACAACCAGACTCAGCTGAATCAGCCCAGGACATACGTCAGAGTCTGGAAAGGTTCTGGGAGTCTGAGGAGCCCCTCCCTCAATCTCGCACTCATAATGATCCCATGGAGGAACAATGCGAGGAAATCTTCCGCTCTACCACTACACGCGATCCCTCAGGCAGATATACGGTCGCTCTGCCCTTTCTGAAGGACGCCCCTCAACTAGGCAAAACTCACCCTATCGCGTTACGCAGATTCCTCAATATTAAGAAGAAGCTAATGGCGAACCCGTCTCTGCGTTCTAAATACGTCGACTTTATGGCCGAATACATCGACTTAGGGCACATGGCTCCCTGTCACCCAAATACATTCGCCCATAAACCTCACTTCTACATCCCTCACCATGGCGTATTTAAGTCAGGGTCGGACAAGCTGCGCATTGTTTTTGATGGTAGCTGCAAAAGCTCCAATGGTGTCAGCATAAATGCCTACACACAGGCCCCGCCCTTCAACAGGACATTGTGGACATCATCATGTCCTTCAGAACGCATCCAGTCGTTTTCAGCACTGACATCCAGAGGATGTTCAGAAATGTGCTGGTTGCCCCAGACCAGAGACGGTATCAGCTGATACTATGGCGGTCCTCACCAGATCACCCTCTGCTCACCTACGCCCTCAATACAGTCACGTACGGCTTAAGATCAAGCCCATATCATGCAATCCGCACCCTGCTCCAGCTGGCTGATGATGAAGGCCATCGCTACCCTGGAGCCGCTCAGGTTCTTCGCAAGTCTATCTTCGTTGATGACATCTTGTGTGGTCATGACACGGTTGAATCCGCCCAAGCACTTCAGGACGAGTTGATAAGTCTGCTAGACCTAGGCGGCTTTCAGCTCAGTAAGTGGACATCTAACTCGCCTAAGCTGCTCGAGAGATTTCCCGACAACCAATGCGACATGCCCAAGGACTTCGACATGAACCCAGAGTCCACGTCCATTAAGGTCTTGGGTATACAGTGGAGCCCTCAGTCCGACGAGTTCACCTACCGCATCTCTCTGCCCCCCATCACACATGTCACAAAGCGGTCTATTTTAAGCACCGTAGCCTCACTTTATGACCCAAACGGCTGGGTTTCCCCCGTTATCTTCCGCGCAAAGCTGCTGCTTCAGCAATTGTGGCTACTGAAGCTGGAATGGGATGAGCCCACTCCCTCTGAAGTGCAAACGGAGTGGCACCACATCTCAGAGGATCTGCCGCTGTTGTCTAGCATTCGCTTCCCTCGGCACGTTTGTGCAAACAAAGGCTCAGCTGCATACTCGCTTCACGGGTTTGCAGATGCCTCTGAGGCCGGGTTTGCCGCCGTTGTTTATCTCCATGAGCTCAATGCCTCCGGAGATACTTTAGTACACTTGATTGTCGCCAAGTCGCGAGTCGCACCAATCAAGAATCGCCTCACAATCCCCAAGTTAGAGTTGTCGGCCGCCACCCTACTCTCCCAGCTCATGATCCGTGTGTCGGTTCAGTTATCGGCCCATATTAGTATACAACAACATATATGTTGGTCAGACAGTACGATAGTCCTGGCCTGGCTCAATACACCGCCTCACCGTCTTCAACCCTTTGAAGCCAACAGGGTTGTCAAAATCAGCTCAGGCTCACCAGAATGTACCTGGCGACGCGTACCTTCCGAGCTCAACCCGGCAGATTGCGCAAGCAGAGGGATGTCTGCGCAATCCCTGTCAGCTCACGACCTATGGTGGTCTCCCACGTGGCTTGGACGGCCTTGTGAGTCTTGGCCTGCGATGCCCTTAGCTCTGGGCCATCACGCCCTGCCCGGCCTTAAGCCCAAACACGTCCCGTCACTGGTCACAGTGCCCGGTCTTGACTTTGACCTGCTCACTCGGTTCAGTTCACTAGACAAGCTCGTCGGAGTGACAGCTTGTCTAAAACGCTTTCTGCACAACTGCAGACACCACCCAGATTCGCGACGCTCAGGCCCCTTGTACGTCAGTGAACGAAGAGAGGCCCTACTTTACTGGGTGCGCAGTGTCCAGCACAATGAGTTTGCGGAGGACATCCACCGCCTTCAAACTGGCAAAATCTGCTCCGTCAGACTCCAGCGGCTGTCACCTCTCATTAAAGATGAGCTCCTTAGAGTTGGTGGACGACTGTCCCATGCGTCTATCCGATATGACGCGCAGCACCCGCTCATACTTCCCAGCTCTAGCCCACTTGTAGACCTTATCATTGACCACTACCACAAAATACACTGCCACCCTGGCGCTGACACTTTACACGCTATCCTACGCCAACAATTTTGGATATTGTCCGCGCGCCGTATTATTAGACACCGAGTTTTTAAATGCATTAGATGCTTTCGATGCCGGGCCCAACCGCAAGCGCCCTTCATGGCCGACCTGCCAGCCGATAGAGTTACGCCTCAGCCAGTATTTAGTCAAGTCACGACCGATTTCGCCGGACCATTCCTCGTTAAATCTAGTACCCTACGTAATGTTAAACTCTTAAAAGCGTACTTTTGTATATTCGTGTGCCTCTCGACTAAGGCGGTTCATTTAGAACCGGTCTCGGACCTCAGCACAGAAGCGTTCCTCGCGGCATTACAGCGTTTTATAGCACGCCGCGGTGCCCCGGTTCTCATCCGCTCGGACTGCGGTACAAATTATGTAGGCGCTAGAAATCAGCTCATCGAAGTACAAAACTTTCTTGCCTTGAATAATGACACGATTGCGCACAAGCTCGCTGGTCGGCACATTACTTGGTTGTTGAACGTCCCTAAGGGACCATGGTTCGGTGCGTTACATGAGATCAACGTAAAATCAACAAAGCAACTTTTATATCGCGTAATTGGCGAACAACACCTCACATTCGAGGAATTCTCCACACTTTTAGCTCGAATTGAAGCGGTCCTCAACTCAAGACCTCTCTGCCCACTTTCGTCTGATCCTTCAGACTTTGAGCCGCTTACAGCCGGACATTTCCTTATAGGCCGCCCACTAACGGCCCTTCCCGAACTATCCGTGGAAGATAGGCCGATCTCCACACGTAGGCGATTCCAGATGGTACAGGCCCTTTCCCAGCGCTTCTGGACGCTGTGGACCCAGTCCTACCTGCATACCCTTCAAACCCGCTCCAAATGGTTGTCCCCATCCTCCCCTCCCCGAGTCGGCGAGCTCGTCCTCATCAAGGAGGACAACCTGCCTGCCCTTCAATGGAGACTGGGGCGCATTACTCGCACCCTGCCTGGGAAGGATGGCGTCGTGCGGGTGGTGGACCTGAACACCGCCCATGGACACCTCCGGAGGCCTGTGTTCAAGATTGCCCGGCTCCCTCTGGATGAGACCACCCCTGGGCCCCGGGAAGATGTTTGCGCCACAACGCAACGGAATAGAGTGCATATTAGAATGCACTAAGCCGTCGCGCCGCCATGTTGACAGCCGGCGCCGCACAAGAGTTAGTGCCTTTCGAGATCTCAGGGCGAAGCCACGCGTCGCGCGCCCTTGAACTCAGCCTTCGAAATAAGCAGTACCACTCATAGCATATGTGTGAAGTTACGCCTAACGAACTGCCCTAGTGAATAGTTTCGTGTAGTGACTGTGCGCCAGGAAACCAACCTACATCAAGCCTCGCCGCCCGTGGTCAGCTCGCACGACGGTTCCTGACTCATCATCCCTGTAAGTACATCCTTCCTTCAGCCTTCCTGTCTTCAGCCTTTAACCTCGTCGCATGTTGGTGCCTTAAGCGCCAACAAACTATAAACTTAATAGTTTATAAATAGCAGTCTTTTTAATATTGTTATCTTAGATTTTTCCGTGTGTGTATTAAAAAAAAAATATTTCACGAAGAGTTGAAATCATATTCACTTATAATAAGTTTCTAAAAAAGATGAAACTAGTCGCAAGTAAATAACAATTACGTAGTTAAGTAGCCAAAAATTCGAACATCAGTAGAAAAAAAACAAAAAAAAAACAAACCAGGAGGACGCTCGACAGACAGGTGTATATTATAAATTCATAAGAATGTAAATAATTTCTTTTGATTATTATTCTTATGAAGGCCTTTGCCCAGCAGTGGAACGTTTATAGGCTGATGATGTTGATCAACCGCCTCTATAGTCTAGTGGTTAGATCACCGGTATCAGACTAACTGTGCAGGAACATTGTTTGTACTGGGTTTGGTAGGACTTCTTTTACTGCCTACTAGCTAGCTAGCTACCTCCAACTTATTAAAATATTTCGCCATACCATCAGGTATGTTATTTTGTGTTCCGACGTGTTGAGATATGATAGTCAGCTCCTGCGCTTCCACAATCGACCATATCGTATCAGGTATGTTCGCGGAGGCGCAAATCGAGACGAAGTAGGTCTAACGGCTGAGGTTCGGTTGTGGTTTGGTTGAGATTATTTAGCGCGATCGTCCTCCTGAGTGCACTGGGGCGGCGCGGTGGGAGTGGGACTGTGCGATGCTGGCGCGCTGGGTGCGCCTCCACTAGGGCTTGTAGTGCGGGTACTGTGGAGAAAACGGGATTCCCGGTACTGCGCTAACTATGGTACCGGGAAAACCGGATTTTTTTTAACCCAGATGTAACTAACGTTTGATATATGGCATTGATCCATATATAAAACGTTAGTTACATCTGGGTTAAAAAAATATTACATTACATAAACAAAATATTACACAAAATGTTTATAAAAAAAAAATTGTTTTGCTAATTGCTATACTAGCCTGTGGCATCACTTTGTCGAATGGAATTGGTTAGAGGTCATCCGAGTTGAATGTTTTAAATTTAAGTCATTCTCTGCCGTCGGGTCACAATAACAATAGAAATTTGACCCGCGCGGCGTTGAACGTCTATATACCTACAATGGATTTTTTATCATGAGTGTTTTATGGTGAGTAAATAATATAAATTCGTCCAAACCGAGACCGTTCAAACGGCGACAGACCCTTCTCCAACGGATCCCCTCAGCTGAGATTGTGGTATTGGGAGACTTCAATGTCCACCTCCACCACGTCGAATGGCTTGGTTTAATCATAACTGATCACGCGGGTAGAGCCTGGACCTTCTGCTGACCTCTCACCCAGACGGATATCAAGTTTCTATTGATGCACAACTAGGCTCATCAGAGACTGTCTGATTCGTAGCACTGTGCCTTTCACAGAAATTTCAAAAACGTCGAGTCTGGCATTATAGGTCAGCTAACTGAGTTGCGATGGGAGTTTCTTTGCGTCCTACTACGAGTTTGCTTCTCGCTGGATCTTGATGTCGCCGCCGACTTTGTCGTTGATGTGATACTCAGGGAATGAAACTTTTCAATCCAAACTCTGTGGTTCCCATTGGCGGCAGGTCCCAACCATGGCTTGGTCGTTGCTGCAAAATGGCGTCTCGCCAAAAGCGACAACATTACATGGCCTGGGCTAATGCGGTGTCATCAAATGATCCAAACACCAGTGCGCTCAGAAAGAGGTACAACTTTGCCGCCAGGTCCTTTAAGAAAGACATTGCCAAGGCGAAGTCACAATTCAGAGTTTTCCTTCGGGTACGCGCGCGTTTCGGTCTCTCGCCAAAGCTATCTTAGGGAATTTTTGTCAGCCGTCCCTACCACCGTTGCACAAGACCGATGACTGCCTGACCCATACTACAAAGGAGAAAGCCGATCTCTTGGGCACTCTTTTCGCATCAAACTCGACCTTGGGCGATAGGATAAATTCTCCACCAACCATACCGCATTGCGCTTGTTCAATGCCAAACGTCCGGTTCCTACAAGGTCAGTTCGTAAGGCTCTTTTTACTCTTGATATCCATAAGTCGAGTGGACCTGGTGCAGTTCCTCCTATAAGTTGGTGCTGGTTCTAACGCGCGTTTTCCGGCTCTCTTACACTACTGGCGTTGTCCCGAGCTCTTGGAAGACAGCCCTTTTCCACCCGATTCTCAAAAAAAATCGATTGCTCAGATCCGTCCAACTACAGGCCAATAGCCATAACCTCTTTGCTCTCCAAAGTAATGGAGTCCATTACAAACCGCCAGCTCTTAAGGAACCTAAAATAAAACTAACTACTAAGCGATCGCTAGTATGGTTTTCGTCGCGGTCGTTCGGCTGGTGATCTTTTAGTGTACCTTTCTCACCGATGAGCGGAGGCTGTCAAGAGTAAAGAGGAGGCACTGGCAGTTAGCTTGGACGTAGCGAAAGCCTTTGACAGGGTATATAGCACAGGGCTTTTTTCTCTAAACTTCCATTATACTGGCTTTTTTTTTATATAATGACTCGTCATATTGACTGCATCCTGCCTGATGGTAAGCAGCCGATGCAGTCCAAAATAATGAGAGCGCTCCCCACCGTGGAATGAGCACGATAACGAGCGCACCCATTCATGACGGCCTGCATAAATGCCGTTTCACGCCCCGCTTAATAGACCCGGGACTGCAGGAGCTGGGAAACACATGCGCCGGCAAAGAATTCCAAAGCCGAATGGTCTTACAGAGGAACGACTTGCCAATTTTTTTGGTACGAGTACTGATAGTCTGTATAGTATGATGGTGGTTCCTAAGACCAGCACGCGTAGTCCGGGAGAGGAAAGGAAAGGGCGGGATAAGATCAAAAACCTCCTCAGAACACTCTCCGTAGTAGTTCCGGTAGAAGACACTGAGAGAAGCAATGTCTCTACGCAGCTGGAGGTCCTCAAGGGAAGCGTAACCTCAGCATCTCCAATAATGCGTACCGCTCGCCTTTGCAGTCTATCAAGTGCATCGAGGAGGTATTTAGCGGAGCCGTCCCATAGATGGGAATAATACTCCATACTCGATCGCACCTGAGTTTTGTACAGCAAACAGCGCTGCTCGGGAGTGACAAACCGCCTCACCTTATTGAGAATACCCAACTTCCGGGAGGCAGTTAAAATAGCACTCTCGATGTAGCATTTTGGATTCAGTTCCTGGCCGATGTCCATGCCGAGAATGCTGAGGTTCACCGAAATGGGTAACGGAGAGTTCTGAAGAGAGGGAGCAGTAAGGAAGGGAGTTACCTTGGACGAGAATGCACAAACCTGGGTTTTGCTAGCATTAAACTCGACCAGGTTTTTGGATCCCCACTTCGAGACACGATCGAGAGTCAGGTTCACTTTGGCAACCAGTTCTTGCCTTTTCACCATGATATCGGCTTGCTTTGCTGCAGGACGTCCCAAGTACCGCTCATGCACCGTACTGTCATCCGCATAACAATGAATATTGCCCAAGGACAACATGTCATTAATATGCAGAAGAAATAGAGTAGGTGAGAGCACAGAACCCTGCGGCACTCCGGCATTGACTTTGTAGAACGCGGAGGAACTACCCTCACAAAGGACACGAATCCTCCGCCCTTCTAGAAAGTCTGCAGTCTTCCTGAGTAATTGTGTTCATAGGTAGCCAGCTTTCTTTCTGGGCGTAGCATCAGAGTCGTAGTCGATGGTTCGTGCTCTGACATGAACCCCCTTAAATGCTGGAGTCCCACAGAGGTGTGTTAGCCCATACTCTGTTTCTTCTGCATATCAATGACATGTTGCATAACAACAGCATTCATTGCTACGCGGACGTCAGTACGGGAGTAACGCTCTACACCGGACGAGCTAATATTTCTCGAGAAAGCGTCATCGAGAGACGGAATAAACTTGTGACTGACACCAAGAACAAGTTAAGTCATGTCTTGAATTGGGGCTGACATAACTTAGTCCACTGTAACCCCTCCAAATCACAAGTTTGCGCATTTACCGCGAAAAAACATCCCTTCGTCGTACCTCTGAACTTTTGAGGGAGCTCTCCTTGATACCAATCTGACTATTGGAATCCATGTCGTCGATGTTTCGAGTGACGTTCAGTTTCGAGGTCAAATGACCTAAATAGAAGGTAAAGCTAAATTAGCAAACAAAAAAGAAATTATTTAAATGGAATTATCAAACCGTACGGTGTAGGGTACGGGTACATTAGTTACTGTTTGTGATTGAATGTCTAATGCCTAATCGATTAACTTCCGCCACTATGGATCGATCATTCGCCAACCTAATCTCTGCTGCATCACGTGAGCATCGAACCGACGCTGCTATTGGTAACACGCAACATTGTTCCCTACCCCTCTCTCCACGAACTCTGTAACATTAACGAACAATATACGCCTTACGCTTTTCAACGGACACGCATCTTATTTATTTTTCCCAAAACCTAACGCTAAATCAGTAGCATAAGCCACGATTAAAATTAAACCAAGTACCGTTGGTCGCAATACGGCACATGTGGCCCTTCTTCGCCGAATATCAAGATTCAACATCCTGTGGAGCAAGTGGTCGTGGCTGCTGCTACTGAAGTCAAGCATATTTTGGACTTAGATGACTACTTGGACTACTTGGAGGCTAAGCGCATATCGGAATCGAAGCTGGAAGAGCAATCCATCAATCATCATACGCAATCTGGTGGGGCCAACCATCCTTTCTTTTCCCAATCACCTCCTGGTTCTCTTTGTGACACCTGTGTCTAAACTGATTTCAGTGAGGGAGTGTGTCGCGTAGCTCGAGATAGACGAATTGCCCAGCTTGTGACGCTGCTATCACTGCTGACGTGTTCTCGAGCATTCAAATTGTAAGTACTCCTTTTCTCACTGACCACCAAAATGTCTACCGAAAGTGAAAGTGTAAAATCTCGTGATAAATCTCCCGTTCTACTTAATGTTGATAGTGCAAATTCGAAATCTCGCGATAGATCTCCGGTTATTCAATGTTCAGATCCTATTTTAGTTCGCGACCTTGTCAAAAAACGTGGCATCGTTAAAGGCAGACTTACAAAATTTTCAAACTATCTACTTTCTTTAGAAGAAAATGAAAGCCTTATTTATTCCTCTCAGAATCGGATTGATTTGAAATTGCGCATTAAAGGGGCTGCTGGTTTATTTACCGAATTCAACGAAATTCAAAGTAAAATTGATGAGTGTGTTTCCGATAGTGACATATCTGAACAGTTAAATAATAGAGAATCGTTCGAAAACTCCTATTATAGTACCTTAGCACGCGCGGAGCACATTCTAAGCAGTTTTGAGGTTAATGATAGTTCTGATGGTAAGCACTGCTGCAGCGAACAAGCGCAATCGGTTAAGCTTCCTATTATTTCCCTGCCAACCTTTGACGGTTCCTATGAGCACTGGCTTGAGTTCAGAGACACGTTTATATCTTTAGTACACAACTCTAAACGCATTAGTAATATACAAAAGTATCACTATTTAAAATCTTCACTAAAAGGCAACGCTGAGCTTGTTGTGAACTCTGTGGAATTCAGTTCCGATAATTACAATGTCGCCTGGGAATTATTGCTCAATAGGTACAACAATAATAGACTTTTAGTGCACAATCACGTTAAGGCCCTATTTTCGATTAATTCATTGTCTAGGGAGTCACCCGCATATATTAGAAAGCTTATAGACACTATATTAAAAAATTTACGGGCTTTAAAAATCCTAGGTGAGCCCACTGACTCCTGGGACACAATTATTAATTATATCATAGTGTCTAAACTAGACAAGACAACTGAACGCGAATGGGAGACCTACAAGTGTACGTTGGTTCCGAGCGATAACAATTCCAAGCGCATAATTAAAGTAGTTGAATTAATTGTTTTTTTAAAAAACAGGGCCGATATGCTAGAGACATTGCAGCTTTCTCACAATAAAGGGTTCACTCCGCAATCTGAGACGAAAAAACAGAACTCACATTCACATTACCCGTCTCACTGCAATTGTCTACTCATAAGCCGCCCGCGCCCGACCGTCAGTCTCGCTTTAAAAATTCCTGCGTTAAATGCAACGGTAATCACCCACTATATTCATGTCAAAAGTTTATCGATGCTGATTTGGAAACAAAGTTAAAGTTAGTACGCGATAAAAAATTATGCGAGAATTGTCTACGCTCGGGTCACGCACTTGATAACTGTAAGTTTGGGCCTTGTAGGAAGTGTAACCGCAAACATAACTCATTGATTCATAATGATAACGCGGATAGTATGGTTGCACTTCATTCTAGTATCGCGACGGGGAGCACCGAGGTGAATGCAGACGCAGCGCCGCCACCGCTACAAGCTGGCGACCCCTCCTCCTTCGCTGTCGCGGACTCGCACCCGATTCAAGTAAACAAGGCACACATGCAAATTCGATGCGCTCGATCTATAGATACACACACCGTTCTGTTGTCAACAGCTATTATTGAAGTAGCCGATATTCACGGTGTTTATCACCAGGCGCGCGCGCTGCTTGACAATGGAAGTCAGCGGTGTTTTATTACGAAATCCCTTTGTAATTTAATTCAAATACCAATAGTACAGTCCACTTACGAAATAAGGGGTGTAGGTGATTCGGTGTTACAATGTTCGGAAACTTGTGACATTGAAATTAAATCACGCGTCGATCACTACACTACGCGCATTTCATGTTTTGTTTTGTCGCAAATTACGTCTACGTTGCCAGCATTGTGTCAATCAAGCGCGCAGTTCTGTATTCCAGACAACATAACGTTGGCAGATCCGCAATTTTTTATTTCTGAAAATGTAGACATTTTAATAGGTGCTGATAAGTTCTACAGCTCAGGACACCAGAGCTAAGTTAACCCGACACTATACCGAAGATATCCCTGACATCAGCCTGTATGAGATTAGTATGGCTCTTAAACAGCTTAAAAACAACAAGGCGCCGGGTGATGACGGAATTACCACTGAACTTCTGCGAGCGGGTGGAAAACCGATACTCGTAGTCCTCCAGAAGTTGTTTAATTCCGTCATGCTCGAAGGTACTACGCCAGAAGCATGGCACAGGAGTGCGGTGGTGCTCTTCTTCAAGAAAGGCGATAACACCTTATTGAAGAATTATAGACCCATCTCACTCCTGAGCCATGTGTACAAGCTGTTTTCGAGAGTCATTACGAACCGTCTCGAACGCAGGTTTGACGACTTCCAGCCTCCCGAACAAGCCGGTTTCCGAAAAGGCTTTAGTACCATAGACCACATACATACGCTCCGCCAGATTATACAGAAGACTGAGGAGTATAATCGGCCCTTATGTTTAGCGTTTGTGGACTATGAGAAAGCCTTCGATTCTATCGAAACCTGGGCTGTGTTGCAGTCCCTCCAGCGTTGCCATATCGACTATAGGTATATCGAAGTGTTGAAATGTTTGTATAGAAACGCTACTATGTCGATCCGATTACAAGACGAGAGTACGAAACCAATCCAATTGCAGAAAGGTGTGAGACAGGGAGACGTCATATCTCCGAAACTGTTCACAAATGCGTTGGAGGACGTTTTCAAGCTCTTGAATTGGAACGGATTCGGCATCAACATTAATGGCGAATACATCACTCACCTTCGTTTTGCCGATGATATAGTCATAATGGCGGAGTCGCTGGAGAACCTCAACACCATGCTCAGCGACCTCAATATCGTATCCCAACAGGTGGGTCTTAAAATGAACATGGACAAGACGAAGATCATGTCGAATGTCCATGTTGAACCCGTACCGGTAATTGTTGGGAGCGATACTATCGAAGTTGTCGACCACTACACCTACTTAGGACAGATTGTCCAGTTAGGTAGGTCCAACCTCGACAAAGAGGTCGCCCGGAGAATCCAACTCGGATGGGCAGCGTTCGGGAAATTACGAGATATCTTTGCATCGAAGATTCCGCAGTGCCTAAAGACAAAGGTCTTTAACCAATGTGTGTTGCCAGTGATGACATATGGCACCGAAACGTGGTCCTTAACTGTTGGCCTTTTAGAAAAGCTCAGAGTCACACAGCGAGCAATGGAGAGAGCTATGCTCGGAGTTTCTTTGCGCGATAGAATCCGAAACGAGGATATTCGCCAAAGAACCGGAGTTGCCGACATAGCTCGTAAGATTTGCAAGCTGAAGTGGCAATGGGCAGGCCACATCGCTCGACGAACCGACAACCGTTGGGGAAGAAAGGTTCTCGAGTGGAGACCACGCACTGGAAGACGCAGTGTTGGTAGGCCTCCCACTAGGTGGACCGACGACATCGTGAGAGTCGCAGGCAACCGGTGGATGCGAGTGGCGAGTTGTCGGTCAGGATGGAGGTCAAAGGGGGAGGCCTATGTTCAGCAGTGGACGTCTTCAGGCTGGTGATGATGATGATGATGATAAGTTCTGGGATCTGTTAGGTGAAGGAAAAATGCGTCTTCCTAACGGCCCTTACTTACAGAATACACGATTAGGGTGGATTATTTCCGGCCTCGTTAATAATACACGAAATATAAAGCGCATTCAGTGTAATTATAGCAGTTCTTTAGACTCTCAACTTCGCTTGTTCTGGGAGCTCGAAGAACTTCCTAAAGTCAGGGATACGCGGACTGAGGAAGAGCGTTCATGTGAGGATCACTTCCTTCGCACTACAAAGCGCAATAGTGAAGGAAGGTTTTGTGTTCGCATTCCGTTTAAACAGTCACCTGATAGTTTAGGCGAATCATATACGCAAGCCGAGCGCCGATTTTACGCATTAGAGAAACGTTTACAGCGCTCGCCTGATTATAAATTATTGTATTCGAATTTTATGCGCGAATACCTTGATTTAGGTCATATGAGTCCAGTGACCACTTACGAGCAACCCTGTTATTTCATGCCGCATCACGGCGTATTTAGGGAACATAGCTCCACAACCAAGCTTCGTGTGGTTTTTGATGCCAGCGCACCATCGACCTCAGGCAAGTCACTCAACGACTTACAATTAGTCGGTCCGCCTATACAGGGTGATTTAATTTCTATTCTTCTCCGCTTTAGACAGCATAAATTCGTTGCATGCGCGGACGTTTCTAAAATGTTTCGAAACTGTATAATAGCTGAAGACCAACGTAAGCTGCAAATGATTTTGTGGCGCGATGATCCGTCGCAACCGATAGGTCTATTTAAATTAAATACCGTTACGTACGGAACCGCCTCTGCGCCATTTCTTAGTGTGAGATGTTTGAAGCAGTTAGGGATTGAGTCGACAGATCCCGAGGTTCAAAGGGCAATCAAAGAGGATTTCTATGTTGATGATCTTTTGACATCCGGTAATGATATATCTAAGTTATTAAAATTATGTGAAAACATTAAAAACACGCTTCAGTCGGGCGGTTTTCCACTTCGAAAATGGATATTCAACTTTCCATGTAATTTTGATGATTGTTTGTCGAACCATTCTAAAGAAATTAAATCTAACGAAAATATTAATGCCAAGACATTGGGCTTAGGTTGGAACAATTTAAATGATAATTTTTATTTTAATACGCAGTTTAAAAAAGACGATAAGCCAGTCACTAAACGGTCTATTCTATCAAATATTTCACAAATTTTTGATCCCCTTGGTCTGTTAAGCCCTACAATAATAATCGCAAAAATATTATTACAACAATTGTGGCTTCTTAAAATCGATTGGGATGAAGTGGTCCCGCTTAACGTCTTGCGAACGTGGAACCGGTTTGTTATTTCTTTGCAAGAGCTCACTACGCTTCGTGTTCCTCGCCATGCTATAGGTAGCCAACCTATATGTATTGAACTGCATGTTTTTAGCGATGCGTCACAGAGCGCGTACGGCGCTTGCATTTATATTCGCACTATCAATCAAGACCAAACTATAACAGTAAGATTACTCTTTTCTAAAGCCAAGGTCGCGCCCATAAAACCTGTTAGCATACCAAGGCTCGAGCTGTGTGGTGCTTTGCTCGGTGCTAAGCTTTTAGATAAGGTTCGCAGATCATTAAATTGTACGTTCAATAATATTGTTTTATGGACTGACTCGACAATAGTATTGGGGTGGCTGCGCATGGCACCAAATAAATTAAAAACGTTTGTTCAAAATAGGACGTCTGAAATTCATGAACTAACAAACGATGTTCTCTGGCGCCACGTTCGTAGCAAAGATAACCCAGCTGACCTGGCTTCACGCGGCTGTAGTTTGAACGAACTTTCCTCTTCTACTTTATGGTGGAAGGGTCCAGACTTTTTACGAAGTCCTGATTTCTCTCTAGACAATTATACTGGCCCGGATACTGACGAGGACCTTCCTGAGATCAGGCCGTCAATTTCTTCTTTCGTGGCTCATGATTCACCTAACTCAGCGCTGTTTACGTTTAAACGTTTTTCGAAGTTTAGGCGTATGATACGTGCTGTAGCATTTGTACTACGTTTCGTACATAATGTTCGCAATAAAAATGACAGACGGATTGGCGTCATTAGTGTAGAATAGTGTAGATGAGTTAGTTGCATCAGAAAAAACTTTGATTCGGTGGTCTCAGATCGTAGGTTTTCCTACCGAATATTATTTATTAATAAATGGTTCGCAAATTAAAGGTAAAAATAATTTAACTAAATTAAATGTATTTATGGACAATGAGAAAATATTACGTGTAGGTGGACGCTTAGAAAATTCAAACGAATTTAGTTATAATAAAATGCACCCTATTCTAATAAGTAGTAAACATTATTTTACGCTGTTGTTGTTTCAAGGAGAACACCTGCGACTTCTCCACGCTGGACCTCAGGCATTACTTTATAACTTACGTGAGACCTGGTGGCCACTTGGTGGCAGAAGTTTAGCTAGGAGTGTTGTTATCAGTTGTGTAACGTGTAAACGTATAAAGGGAAAGACATTGACACCCCCTATGGGTAACTTGCCTCAGGAAAGGATATCTCCTAGTTTTCCATTTATTCGATGCGGAGTAGATTACTGTGGACCAGTGCTCATACTAAACCGTAAGGGTAGGGGGGCTAGAACGTATAAAGCCTATATTTGCTTGTTTGTGTGTTTTGTGACGCGCGCAGTTCATTTAGAATTAGTCACTGACCTCACAACTGAGTCATATTTACTAGCACTCAACAGATTCATTTCGCGGCGCGGTAAACCATTAGAAATATTTTCTGATAATGGCCGCAACTTCGTAGGCTTAATGAATTATTTTTCCGATTTTTTAAATAGGTGTGATTCGGATATAATACAATATGCCGCGAGTCAACAAATAAAATTTTCATTTATTCCTCCCTATTCGCCTCACTTTGGTGGTCTGTGGGAAGCAGGAGTGAAATCTTGCAAATATCATCTGCGTCGGGTTGTAGGCAATGCACACCTCACTTTTGAAGAGTTTAACACAGTACTGTCGCAAATTGAAGCAGTCCTAAACTCCAGACCGCTTTCTCCACTGTCCCCAGATCCTAAAGACCTTTCCCCGTTGACTCCAGCTCACTTTCTGGTTGGTCGACTGCTTACTGCGCCAGCTTGTGACGACCTCAGTGATGTTCCAGCTCATCGTTTGAGACGACATCAGATGGTGAAGCAAATACGCCAGCATTTTTGGACCCGCTGGTCTAAGGAATATATATCCGAGTTGCAAGTGCGGACTAAATGGACAGATAACAAAGCGGAGTTGAAGGTCGACACTCTCGTCTTGCTGAAGGACAACAACCTACCTCCTTTAAGGTGGAGCTTGGGACGAGTACTAAGGACTATCCAAGGTAAGGACGGCGTTTCAAGAGTGGCAGATATTCAGACATCTTCAGGCGTTGTTCGACGTGCCTACGCCAAGATCTGCCCCCTCTTATACGACGAGGAGTCTCCTAGTCCTCAGGGGTGTTGAAAGCGACTACTTCCAAGGCCGGGGGCATGTTTGTGATTGAATGTCTAATGCCTAATCGATTAACTTCCGCCACTATGGATCGATCATTCGCCAACCTAATCTCTGCTGCATCACGTGAGCATCGAACCGACGCTGCTATTGGTAACACGCAACATTGTTCCCTACCCCTCTCTCCACGAACTCTGTAACATTAACGAACAATATACGCCTTACGCTTTTCAACGGACACGCATCTTATTTATTTTTCCCAAAACCTAACGCTAAATCAGTAGCATAAGCCACGATTAAAATTAAACCAAGTACCGTTGGTCGCAATACGGCACAGTTACAATTTTTTCCCGTGTAAATAGTACCGGTGACGTCACGGTTGAAAACTGTGGAAAAAAAATTTGGTAACGCTACGAAATTTGTATGGTTTGCAACTAAGAGCATAGGCCGAGGTTACCGGTAACGACTACCGCAAACGCGGAGCCTAATATTGGCGTAATTTGAAGTTATAACAAAAGTACCGAAAGTACCGAATTTCCCGGGATACAAATTTTCAGTACCGGTACTGCGTAAAAAGGCAATTTCCCGGGAAATACCAGAAAAAATCGGTACCGGGAATTCCCGGGAGCAAGCCCTAGCCTGCACACAGCCAAGTTCGGACAATCTCTATGCAAATATTTAAGTAGATATTCCTTTTTATTTTTATTTTATTGTATTTTGTTTAATTATTTAATTTTGTTTATATGTAGGTAATTAATATTGTTTACTAACTATGGAATTTAGTAGATACCTTTGTAACTAACCCTCTATGGACTTTGTCTGAAAGAAACTTTGAATTGAATTGAATTATATTAATATCATACTACGGCCAAATGCCATGACGAATTTGTAAACAAATTATTGTCATTTCTTTGTGCACTCGGATTTTAACTGTTTTTTTTAAAGAAAGACAGTATTAGCTGTTTTCTCGTAAATCTCTCCCGAGAACAAGTAATAATCTAAGTGACACTAGATATTTGCACAAAGAAATGTCAATAGTTAGAAAGTAACAACTTTTTAAAATAACGTACCAATCAACTTTGTCTGGCAATTCCTTCAAATTAAAACTTTTATGATTAACATCAACCGTCTTCTGCTTATGTAGCCGATGAGCTCTTTTATGATCCGATATGTTCATCCCAAGTTGATGGGGACAACCTTTTCTATTCATCGGCTTGCATTCTCCACCCAGAAATGGTCCGGACAGCATTTTCCTCTGGAATTCGTCCGCAGACATATCCGAGAATTTAGTCAGACCATACACTTTCTTACCGCCGTGCAAGCTGTTCAGTCTTGATATCTCTTTCAGGGATGCCTGTAAGTTAAGTAGTAATTAATAACCAATGTAAGTAATTAATAACCAGTGTAATTATGTAATGTAATTATGACTGTGTTGTGTAGCGGGGAAAGAATACTACCCTACCTCTCTTCCCTTGGGTGTCGTAAAGGCGACTAACGGACTAAAGACTGCACATACATCCAACAGCATATAGAGCGGCAATGGGCTCACCACCAGTCACTCTGAGCACATATGCAGTCGCTATTTGGTGAAAAGTGGACTATGGCAGAGGACTGCCTTTGCGGTCCTCATTGTCTAGTCTCTGACTAACCCTTCGGGGATAATGGTCGTGATTATGATGTATTAACCTATGAACGACGAGCTGATTGGTAGCGGCTCGTTAATAGAATTTTACAGACCCTTCTCTTCCCTTGGGTATTTTGACTAATAGACTAAAGGCTGCACATGTCGTACCTACATCCAACAGCACAGGCCCCTTTTAGAGTCACGCTGACCGCACGCGCGGGCGTAAAGGTGGCGGTTCGCGCCGCGACAGAGACAAGCGACCGAGACAGGAGACCGCGACCGGAGACCGCGACCGGAGACCGCGACCGGAGACCGCGACCGTCACTTGACGTTACGCAGTGACGGTCGCGCCTGTCTCGCTCGCGAACTGTCGCGTATACATTGCCTAACGTCAAGTGACGGTCGCGGTCTCCGGTCGCGGTCTCCTGTCTCGGTCGCTTGTCTCTGTCGCGGCGCGAACCGCCACCTTAAGCGACGCGGGTCACGAGCAAAGTGTTGCCTTATTGTACCGTTTTATAGTGACGGTTACCACCCGCGCGGGCGACGCGTACCGTTTTATAGCTCGTGGCCCGCGTCCCCGCGCGGGCGATTGGGGCCCTGACCCCCTCAAACCTCAAGTGGTCTCATGCGACCGCACCTACAAAAACACACTTGACTTTGTACCGTGTTTTCATAGACTTACAGACACTTTAGTATGAACAAGTTTGGTTATTTCGGTTCTGTGGTTCATCTTATGTATTGTTATCGCAAAATATCGCTTAATCTATGCTCGATTCTGTCAAATTTGACGTTGACAGTTAGTCTCAAAAAACTGTCAAAAAAAATCCAAGACTCAGGGGTATCGCAATCTAAGTATATATTCCACCCACACTTAAACCTTGCCGCGCACAAACGTGAAACGCATACGTTTTTGGGAAGATATCGTAACTTTTTAAGGAATTAACGTGGTTTTGAAACAAGGAATCGTTACAGAATAAGGGCCCTGCGTGACTCTGAAACCAGCCATAGAGCGGCGATGGGCTCACCGCCTATCACATGTGCTGTTGTTATTTAGTGAAACGTGGACTGTGGCACTGCTTTTGCAGTCCTCATTGCTGTAATAGTTTCTGACTAACCTACGGGGACAACAGTCGTGGTTTTAACCGATTCATTGTGTATCGAACTTTTGAGGACTTTTGTTCATGGCGGCTAACAAATATTCTGTGACGCCTCCGTGCGTCAGCTGCCAACCATTGAAGTGAAGCCCTTGCGCGTCTTCAGCCATGAGTAAACCATGTATAGAGTTAACACATTTTGCTTTTTGTTATGATTTTGGCTTGTTTACTTACACGTGATTACATTCAGTCGGCATTGGATGTCAAACGTAAAGGGTTCGCTAATTCGTTTAGTGTGTTTTAAAGTGACTTATCTACGAGATTTATCTGGGTTGGCTAGTAAGTGACTTATTTGGATCAGTTGTTTTAAACCTTTTGTGTATTCTTTAGTAGGGGTTTTACTAAAGGGTGTGAAAGGAGTAGGTACCTTTATTTAGGTTATTAAATCTAAAAACCATCATGGCATACGCAACTTGTATCCGGGGTATTCCTGCGATCTTTATCAAGTCGTCTGTCCACCTTATGTAATACCTACTTGGACGTCCTCGTCTGCGGTTAGTCAAACGAAAGTTTTGAACTTTTTTGCCCCAACAGCCACCCGTTTTACGCAAAAATGAGTAGGCAGACGTCATGTGGCGTCAAACGCCATACAGAAGAAGTCAAATTTGGGAACACAAGGTTTGCAACCTCTGGCAACCTCTGAAGTGTTTTTAAAGTGGCACTATCTCTTAGAACGACACGCACGACGCATATCTACGTGTCAAATAATGTGGGTAAGTTCTGTTAATTAGAATTCTAAATACTTACTTAGTCATTCTACAGAATTTCAGAGGAATTATTTATGACGCCATTTGGTGTCAAACGCCATAGGTAAGTAAAAGATATCAATGACGCTCCATTGTCACATACGCAATGAATCGGTGTATGTATAGGTATGTCTTAATAACCTAAAGTACCTAAACCTATGTATATGTATTAAAAACCCTATCTTTCTCTGTTTGCTTGCTCTTGTCAAAAGGCACCAAGGCCCAATATTGCAATTTTACAATAAAATTACTTAGTTAATACATACATACCTATAATCACGACTATTATCCCCGAAGGGTTAGTCAGAAACTAGGCAATAAGGAACGCAAAAGCAGTCCTCTGCCATAGTCCACTTTTCACCAAATAGCGACTGCAGATATGCTCAGCGTGACAGGTGGTGAGCCCGTCGCCGTTCTATGCTGCTGCAAGTATGAGCAGTCTTTATTCCGTTAGTCGCCTTTTACGGGAAGAGAGGGGTTGGTAGTATTCTTTCACCGCTATGCGACACGGTTATAAAATAGAATAACTTATCAAAAGCGATATTTTTTTTACTATAACCAAAAACACTGCGGGTTGGTGGGTTAAAAGTTAAAATTAGATTTAAGCCAAAGAGCTGTGTGATAGCGGCGGCTAACATCTCTTCTCTTGGTTGTCGTAAAAGCCACTAACGGTCAAAAATTTGCACATCCAACAGCATAGCGCGGCGACGGGTTCACCACCTACTTATCACGCTTAGCACATGTGCAGTGGTTATATGGTGAAACGTGGACTTGCGGAAATGCCCTATACTTTTGCGGTCTTCATTGCCTAGTCTCAGACTAACCCTACGGGAATAATAGTCGTGAGTTGCTGGCGTATCTATACAGCTTAAGGAATATCACAAGGGGGAGGGGAGTAAGATATAAGATATAAGAGTAAGATATCACGTGTATTAATTTATGCATCAAACGCGCAATTTATAAAACGAAAGCGGCGTGTAGTGTGCCTTGACTCGCCGTTGAAGAAAAAAAAACAACCTGTAACCTTTTTGGTCCTCAATTTTCTAGAATAAAATTAGATTATAAGTACCTAACTAAGTACTTTATTAAAGATAATAATCTAAAAATTTTAAGTTTCTTTTTACTTACTTAAATGGGGGGGGGGGGGTATTTTTAAACCTCACCACGTTTTACCAAGGGGGATGAGGGGGTTAAAAATACTAAAAAAACATCACGTCATTAATGGACGGCCCCTAAGTAGACGTTGCGCGCATGGCTGAGAACACAGATGTTACAGCCGACACATTATACGCTGCAGTCACGGCTGTGCTCAAAGTTGAGGCTGCTTTACTTACAGAATACCGATTTTATGCCTACAATAAATGTTAAAGAAGTAATTCCCTATCGCACCGCTTACAGCCGGAGCTGGTATCGAACAGCGTTGAAAATTATTTAAAAGAATACTAATAGTACGCTCACCGCCGTTGCAGCCGCTGCTACCAAGGCTTAAGAGGAAACACTACGTCGAAGGTGTGCTTCAAGCTGTAATCCTCATATTTGAAATCTCAATGAAAACTAATTTTGACAACGCTAAAAAATAGTCATGAAATAGTCATAAATAGTCATACATGTAAAAGAAATAGTCGCATTATAGTTTCGGCGATAAAGCTATAGGTTAGTGAGGATTATGGCTTGAACGTCAAGCTGTAATTCTCATGTCTGGTGCAAGCAAACGGTAAAATCTTTCGAATTGGTTTAGGTTCCAAAAAATAGTCATGAAATAGTCATAACGACATGCCAAATTTCAGAAATAGTCCTTATAAGACTCCAGAGATATAAAGGTACCCTGGTGAGGATTATGGCTTGAACATTTGAAAACTTCAAATATCTCCGGAACGCCCACGATTTTCGGTTTAAAGTTTATGCCAAAAAATAGTCATGAAATAGTCGTATTAAGCGAAAATAAGTTTGAGCTGATTTAATTTGAAAATAAAAAGTTTTTATTTTACCTACATTTCTATGGATGTACAGTCGTGTACAAAATTTGTAACTACATTTGATATTATTGTGAAATATTCCGCTTAATACATATTATTACTTCCAATTAGGCGTTTTCCATGGCAGCTGTTATAATTAAACAAAAAAACAAACATTTATAATTTGTATCCTTATTTATTACAATCGAAAGCTTGCTTTAATACATAACTTGTTTAAATCTCAGTACATATAATTATGTTTATATCACAGCAATTAGGTTAGAGATAGTCGACCGATACGTTTATCTTGGAAATGTTCTATCCTTTGGCAAGAAGCATCAAAACAAGGAGATCGCGAGAAGAATACAACTGGGATGGGCCGCGTTCGGCAAATTGGACGACATTCTTAAGTCCGCTGAAATACCACAGTGTCTGAAGACCCGCCTATATAACCAGTGTGTTCTGCCTACCATGACTTACGGTGCCGAGACGTGGACGCTCACACAGGAGGCTGTGTACAGGATGAGAGTTGCACAGAGAGCCATGGAGCGTGCCATGCTCGGCATCAGGCTTATGGACCGGGTTCCCAACATCGAGATTCGAAGTCGAACAAAGGTCAAAGATGTTGGGAATCGTATAATGGAACTGAAATGGAGCTGGGCAGGACACCTGGCAAGGCAAGGTGATGACAGGTGGAGTAAGGCGCTAACTGAATGGCGTCCAAGAACTGGACACAGAAACGTCGGTCGTCCTGCGGCAAGATGGGCATACGATGTGGCGAACATCGCGGGCAGGACCTGGATGAGATTGGCACGGGACCGTAAACAGTGGCACATACAAAGAGAGGCCTATACCCAGCAGTGGGTGAAGTCAGGCTGTGGATGATGATGATGATGAATTAGTTTTGATCACAATGGGCGATTTTCTGACAGCCCAAATTAAAAAGTTAAAATTAGTTCAAAAACACTCGATAGATGTCGTTTTATGAAAGCCGTACTTAAGGGCTGTAATAAATTCTACACTTTTACTTGTCTACCAAAAGAATAAAAAAATAGTATTTACTTACCTACCTGTACCTATTTATATTCAGGACATCCAGAACCTATTTCTATTTTGGAATAGAATAAATATTACGCAGCCATACACGTGCTCTTCATGAACCCGCCTTTTACTAAGCGCCATACTAATCTATGGTAAGCGCCATCTATGAAGTCATTTACGAACCAATTTCTTTTTTTTTTTTGATCTCGGAAAATCGCCCATTATCATAGTTAGTTCAATATCTGTTGGTGTTGGATTAGTTCATTCAGTTTATATTTCTAGAAAATTTCAATAGATGGCGCTGGTAGGTTGAGTGCATTTTCTAAAATCACAAATTCAATAAACGAATCAGACACCAACAATAACAACCACTTTTAATTACTTACATCGAATAAAAGTATAATACTAATTAAAATAAGTACCTATTAAAGTGTAAACAATCATAAAATCTTGTCATTGTCTTAAAAACTTACAACTACTAAAACTAGTTTTAATCATAATAGTCACAGTTGTTTCATTGGTATAATCACAGTAATGTTCTATTATCATATATGTATAAAAAATAGCAATTATTAGTTATAAACAAGTAACAATTATAAGTAATAAATAGAAAATTGTCAGTGTCAGAAACCCTTGTGGACTAGTATTGTCATATTCTATACAGATTATCCTAAATAAAAAATATTTGCATTAATCACAGTCTTATACATTTCTATGTTATATTTAACAATTATTGGCACCTTCCGAGTAGGTCTGTACAATGTACATCACATGTAATGAACTTATGTTAAGACTTATCCTAAACTAAAAAAAATAAATTCAGTATTATTGCTAAGGTCTCTAATCCAACTACTTCTTTGTGTAAATAAGGCAATGATTTATTTAAAAAAATAAATATAAATAATAAACAAAAAGTTGATAAATTAAATACACAGACGTTCATTTATTTGCGCGCCACAGCTTAGTGACGGGATCAGCCGTGCGATTCTCTAAGCTAAAGCCTTGATAGCTGCGGCTGCCGCAGCGCTGAGAAATGACTCTGTCTCTTTCATATTCATAGAATTGGAAAGAGACAGCAGATCACAGCCATGCGCGCAGCGTCTATGTGTCGCTTAGAGAATCGCATAGCAGTAACAATAAAGGAACCAACAACACACATTTTTACTTATTTACCGGCCTGCATCTCACCTGTTTTTAAAATAAAACATTTCATAAAATTAAATCGATTTAAATAGTTAAAAAGCCCTTAAAGTACCACAAATAGATATTTTCTGCTTACTAGAAATTTAACTAGCATATATTTTATATGAGATTTCTTATAATAACCGCAACGTAAACGTTTCCGTACGAGAAAGCTTTTGCACGCAATGTTTAAGATATCACTTATGTTAAAAAGTAACAGAAACCTTCCACTCCAAGAGTAGCGTCTGTTGTATTGTATCAACCCGGCATCGAGACCAAATAGCGATATATCCTTGTCTTTATGCTCCGTTAACGGACGAAACCGGACGGGCGGCTTGTTATTGTAATCTATGTTGAAAGTACGTTCCATACTCACAATAACTTCCAAAACGACACCCCGTCTTCGTAAAAGTTTCATAAATTCATTCATACGATCTCTTTAGCACTTAAAATCCTTCACCAGAGTACACATCATAAATTATTTCATGATTTCAATATCACTGGACCAAATAGCCATTTTCTCAAAAATTTGCGAATACAACAACCGACGATACACGTGATCTGTGACCTTGACTACATTCAACTGAACTTGATAAGAACATAAAGGCCCCAATACACATCGGCGTATGTTGGCCCACTGCCGGCCATCGCCATTGTGTAGACGGGGTAAATTGCGCGCCACTATCGACAAATTGCCCGATAATGTACACCATTACCCCGTCTACACATTGGCGATGGCCGGCAGTGGGTCAACATACGCCAATGTGTACTGGGGCCTTAACAAGCAAAACAAACTCTGGCCCATCGTACTGCGATCGATGCGTTTGAGTGGAGACAAGGATAGCGCTATTTGACCAACACCGAGAAACAAAAGCGCGCTACTCAAAATGGCGCACTGGACCCAGCATTTTTGTATTTATAGGTACTTACTGGTTTTTGTTGGAATTATATATGTTAACATAGTTATACCACTCAGTCTTGGAAATTAAATGTAAAAAATAATGACAGCAGGTGCGCAATAATTTTTTTTGAAATTGCGGATGACGTCACAATTGTCGCCTTTAGCAAAAAATATTACTCTAAAATCAAAACATATTTTATAGGATAAAATGTTTACTAGAACAAAATCAACCAGTCTCAGGAAGCTCCAATGGGATTCGAACCCACGACCTTTGGATAACCGGTCCACTGCTCTAACCGCTGAGCTACCGAGACCCCAGAAGATTCGCTGAATTTTTCCTAGTAGTTTGATTTACGCTGCAAGCCAGCGATATTACGTCACTGTGAAGTCTACCCTCACAGTCGTAAGAAATACTATTGCAAGTATTTAACAATCGATAAAGACGTAATTGCTTATAAATATATTTATTATTGAAATTTTGCATTCACAATGCTATATAAATATAGGACAAAATGTTTTCTACAAAAAAATCAACCAATCTCAAAAAGCTCGAATAGGATTCGAACACACGACCTTTGGATTGCCGGTTCACTGCTCTAACCGCTGAGCTACCGATACCCCAGAAGACTCGATTTTTCCTAGTAGTTTGATTTACGATGCAAGGCAGCGATATTACGTCACTGTGAAGTCTACCCTCACAGTCGAAAGAAATACTATTGCAAGTATTTAACAATCGATTTTTTTCTAGTAAACATTTTAACCTATATTTATATAGCATTGTGAATGCAAAATTTCAATAATAAAAACATATTTTGTCGTTCTGTAAACAACAATATACTAACTGATATATTTCCTATCCATCAGGTATCAAAATAAAGTGATAATTTAACAGTTTTTTCGTCTTATAGTATTTCTCTAAAAATCATTCAGAAATCGGAAACATACGAACGGACTGCTTGATCTAGTAGTAATAACGACGTATTTCTTACAACTTTTTATCTAAATAAGATCATTATAGTCTCAATAATCATTTTCTAATAAGAAACAGTACTTACATTAGATAAATCCAATAAAAACAGCACACAAAACACAGCGACTAATTCACTCCGACACAGAAATTGGCGCAACTGTCAACGTCGAAAATGACAGAATCGAGCACAGACTATGCGATATTTTGCGATCACGATGCATAAAATGTACCACAGAACTGAAATAACCGACCTTGTTCATACTAAAGTAGTCTGTAAGTCTATGGAGACACGGTACAAAGTCCAGTGGGAGAGCGCGGTCTCATGCGACCGTCTGGGGTTCTAGTAAAACTGGTTTTAGTAGTTGTAAGTTTTTAAGACAATGACAAGATATTATGATTGTTTACACTTTAATAGGTACTTATTTTAATTAGTATTATACTTGTATTCGATGTAAGTAATTAAAAGTTTTTGATATTGTTGGTGTCTGATTCGTTTATTGAATTTGTGATTTTAGAAAATGCACTCAACCTACCAGCGCCATCTATTGAAATTTTCTAGAAACATAAACTGAATGAACTAATCCAACACCAACAGATATTGAACTAAATATGATAATTGTGATCAAAACTAATTGCTGTGATATAAACATAATTATATGTACTGAGATTTAAACAAGTTATGTATTAAAACAAGCTTTCGATTGTAATAAATAAGGATACAAATTATAAATGTTTGTTTTTTTGTTTAATTATAACAGCTGCCATGGAAAACGCCTAATTGGAAGTAATAATATGTATTAAGCGGAAACTTTCACAATAATATCAAATGTAGTTACAAATTTTGTACACATTTTCATTAAAATTTATCGATACTTACAGATGAAACGTGACTTTCCTTTTCGAAAAGATTATTCCTTTGTAGTTTCGACAGAATTTCACTGAGCATACGGTCATTTTGCGAACAATTTCACCGAAACGCGAGAGGTAAACACTGCTTGACGGCACAATGACACTGACCGCCAGGATTGCGCGATAGGCCAATATTGGCCTATAAATTTTTCTACGTTTTTTTACGACTAATAGGGTCTATCTGGACATGTATATAATCAAAGGGTATAATATTTTCACATTAAAAAATAAATAATTAAATTAAAATGAAACAAGTATTTAAGGGGGGCTCCCATACAACAAACGTGTTTTTTGCTCGTTTTGCTCTTATAAATTATGGTACGGAACCCTTCGTGAGCGAGTCCGACTCGCACTTGGCCGGTTTCTTTTATTTACATTCAGGCAACAGCGTGGAGGGTTATAGCCCAATATTCCCCATGAGCTTTGGGTCAGATGGCTGGGTGCAGTTGAATAAGAAAAGCCAACGATTGGGCGTACTGGCATGTTATAAGAAAGGCCTGTGGCCAGAGAGACAACCTCATTATGATAATGATAATTTATTTTATTTTATTTATTAAGGACAACCAACAAAACGTACACCAAAAAAATTACAAAAAATAAGAGCAAGAATAAAAAGTCTTGATCTAAGTGTTGTTTTACTTACTATAGGCTGCCACCGAGTGCAACATTTCTTTTTATAAATTTATTATTAACAAACCCATTTCATCATTAGCCTATATGATCCCTCTGCTGCTGTTGCTGCTCAGACATGTCCACATGAACAATATTATACAGCACGTGAGAAGATTGGGTCCCCACGTTTGTCTAATTCGGTTTGATGATAGTCGTGTTAGTGATAATTCGAATAAATTGTACATACATACAATATAATCACGACTATTATCCCCGAAGGGTTAGTCAGAAGTCTCTGACTCTGCCTAGTCAGGCAATGAAGAGCGCAAAAGCAGTCCTCTGCCATAGTCCACTTTTTACCAAATATATAGCGACTGCCCATGTGCTTCAGCGTGACAGGTGATGAGCCCATCGCCGCTATAAGCTGTAGGATGTATGTGCAATCTTTATTCTGTTAGTCGCCTTTTACGACACCCAAGGGATGAGAGTGGGTGGTTGTGTTCTTTCACCGCAACGCGACACAAATAAGTAAAAAAATGAATAAAATTTTGTAATGTGGTTACTTAAAGTAGATTATAATATTGCATATGCATAACTAGCAAGTATGCGTCATCTTGCCCAAGTTAAATTGTGAATCTCTAAAAACGTGTATTCTGCAACAACGTATATAAAAAATGTGAATGAATGTCTAATAAATTGATAAATTACTAGAATTCATTTGCATACCAACCAGCAAGTCTTCAATTTCAAGGAGTTCAAAGTGAAATTCAATTCACGTACGTGATTCACGACCAGAGGCTACCGTGAAAGTAGGCATTATACTTTATGCAAAGAGAACATACCTACCTAGCCATCTCTACTTCATAATAGATTCACTCCCCTTTTAAACTGGAGCAGCTTGTGAATACTAAACGCTAATCTATCGTTTTCATTAGCATACGAACTTTAGAGATTATAATAGTAAGTGCGGGCAAGTCTAAAGTGGTATCTACACACAGGGTTCTTGACCATATTATGTACTACAAACTGTGGTCATTGTAGTTAAGTATACTAACAAAAATTTTAGACTAGTCACTTAATGTTTTTAAAAAGGCCTTAGAACGGAGTGATTTCGCTAAATTTTGAAGGCTCCTGGATATTAAATGACTTAATGCAAAAAAAATCAAACATACAGACATAGAAAATCTCTTTCTTTAACTGATGCTCGGAAAGTAAATAAAATTGGTCCAATTCTGAAGAAGGAAACAGGGGACTACGATACGTCGTTTTCCTGTGTTTTGTATGAGAATTTTGCATGCCACGTCGACGTGTGTTTCCTCTTAACGATGTTTGCGCTTAGAGAATCGCACTACAGTATACAACACATGTGTATAATGCTGTATGACCAAAAACAACACAAACCTGGAAATTCTGCAATCTTTTCAAATAATCCGTATCGGTATAATTCTTCTTAAAGTCTCTGGCGTAAGACTGAAATTGGTTCAACACGTGCGCGTCAATAATTATGATACCGCTTTCTTCGTGCTTAAAGCTCTTAAAAGGGTCAAGAACGACATATACCACAGTAACTATCAAAGTAAGCGCGAGTGCGCAGTAAATGTACCGCATTTTACAATTTACGATTCAACACTAATTACATAACACAACGTTATTCGAGAAACTCTGACGCTTACAAATAGATAAACTGAAACATTTATCCTGTTTTTAAAATTAAACTTTAAAATATAAATTCAAGTGCGCAACATTAAGGATAATCATTAATAAAAGTTAAAAATGATAACAACATGGTGTGTTAGAATAACAAAAATACGGAGATAAGTATTTAGTTGATGTGTTCTTGCTAATTTATTTTTTGGTTTAGCTATGAATTGTCTAAATTATATATTGTAGGTACTCTCTGTGTCAGTTTATTTATGTTTATGTGTATTTTTGGATGCAATAAAAGCCCTAATTATTGTGTATTTAGTTGTAGGTATATTATTATAATTATGAATCATCATTATGTTATCTAAGTAAATTTTACTAAAAGCGTTGCAAATAATAAACTATTAACGCCTAAATTTAATAACCTTCACGGTAAACGGACCTTGCAGTACATTGTTCCAAATTTAATTAATAAGTTACCGAACGATATTAAAAATAAAATAAATAGTAAAAACTTAAAAAGCACTATAAAAAAATACTTTATAAACAAACTATAAATAAACAAAAAAAAAATCTAGTTGTAAACATTTTTCCAAATGGAGCATCCTGTGTTAAACTATTTTGCGGGCAGACGATTAATTGTGTTCGACGGTAGCAAAAATGTAATCTGCACGGATCGTGTTTGTAACACAATAAGCACGGGCTCCCGCATAGTAGCTTCTTTTTGAACTTACCCACTTACTTTAACAATTTTTTTTAATGTAAGTATTACGACTGCGCTGTGTTAATTTATTTACTTTTTGATACCGCTTAGTAGCGTAGTGTACGAATAAACCTTTCTGGTTTTTGTTACGCTATTTATTTAAGTTAAGACTGTTAAATTTGTTTATTAAATAAATAAAAAAAAAAAAGTAAGTCGCCATAAGAACTAGGTACGTTATTTCTTTAACAGTTGATTGTTCCTTACCATTATAATCGTCATCCTATAGACATCTCACTGCTTGGAACAGGCAATCCCACATGGAATAATATCGCATAGAGATATTGGGACATAACCCACCACGATGGCCCAATGCGGGTTGGTGAGTTTACTTACCACTAACTGCCGTACTCAGAGACGTCAATTAAGTTTTAATGACAATTATTAAGTCTCTTGCTGTCACTTTTTTATGTTTAGTGCTAAATAAAGTAGGAAGTCATTAAAACTTAATTGACGTCTCTGAGTACAGCAGTATGTGAGTGAAATAAAAAGACATATTTTGGTAACCTTACCTTATTTATAGGTAACAGTTTTAATTCTGAAGATTAATTTAAAATGACTGTAACGTTGTTATACAAATCCGGTATACAAATCCGTAATATAAGTGACGTTTTTTTTAATTGACGTTGACGTTTTATGGCACAAACCAGTTCGAAGTGTTAAAATTAAAACATACATATCATAATAAAAATCTGCGTACTTCGAGATATTCGCTTGTACACGATCTACATACGCGCGGTCGGAATTAGTGTTGTCCAGGACTCGAGTTCTTTAAGTCCTATTTTAAAGACTGGAGTCGTAAATGAGAGCTCACGCCTTTTTGTCAGTGATAAGACTCATGAGCCCTTACAATATGACTCAAGAACTCGAGTCTTTTTACAATAATATATTCAAAGAGACTCATAAGACTCGAGTTCATTGCTAGTTCCGAAGTTTATTAAAAAACCACTGTTAAAAATAAGTTGATTGAAAAGTACTTAAGTACTCAATTTCTCCAAAAGTGTTTTTAAAGAACTTGAGTTCCATAATAAAAAGCTCAGTTCTATGAGTAGTATTTTTGCATTAGGACTCGACAAAAGGATTCAAGGCTCAGAACTCAGGACTTATTTAGTCAGAGTCCTGCGAGCTCTGTCACAATGAGTCCAGTCCCTAAATTAGGACTTAAAGAACTTGAGTCCTGGCCAACACTAGTCGGAATGGAGTGCAAGCGAATATCGCCGAGGAACTTCCTCGATTGTACATGTTATTTCTAACCGGCTTCAAAAGAAAAGTTTCTAAAGTTCTTATTCTTGCTGGCAAGCTTATAAAGGTACTTATAGTAAATTCGATTGTTGTACTATAGGCACATTAGTATTGAGCAAAAGCTGACTTAACTGTGTCTACTAACTTATTCGAATTAATTCCAGAAAATATATATTTTTTTAGAAAAAAAAACTAACTATTCGGAAAATGTACTATTTTTATCGAAATATAATTTTATTGTCAGATGCACTATCAACTACGCTCAAAACAAAAAAGCAATTAACATTTTTTATTCACATTTCATAATTTGTTCGCAACATCGCTAATCTACACTTCTGGACACATCTATTGGCCCATTTTCAGTTTCGTTTAGTCCTAGCTAAACATTTATATTAGGTCGAGCAAAAAGTTTATATACAGTTTTGAACCAGGCACATTCATAGTTTTATTCAATAGTCTTTTTTTAAATTTCGAACACTTTTTTTTACAGAATTTTACAGAATTTAAAGAAACAAAAGAGAATTTGGATTTGGAGCCTGTTCGTTGATATCAAACAATCGAGTACTAAGAAAACTTGATTTTATTGGTTTACTTGGATTTAATTCTTGAAAGTGTGATTCTTCTCTTTGGTTTTGCAACAAACATTACTTATTCTTAACATTAAGGTGAGGTTCTATCAATAATCTATGGCTACTTCGCCTGAAGTCGCCGCCCAAGCTATGGCACTTATCCAGGCCGGACACAGCCAAAGAAATGTGAGTGCTCAACTTAATTTAAGTCGATCTGCAGTCCGAAATGTTTATCGGATGTACCTAGAGACTGGCGGCTTTGTTCGTCGCCAAGGAAGGCCACCATCTCGGGTCACAACTGAAAGGCAGGATCGATTCATCGTGACGACCAGCTTGAGAAATCGTCACCTTACCTCCATTGAGATACAAGACCAACTTCGCGACTTCTACGGAGTATCTGTGAGCGCTCGAACTGTTCGGAGAAGGTTAAAAGAACGCGATACGGTACCACACAAGCCAGCTAATGGCCCCAAACTAACGCGAGCCCACCGAACAGCGCGTCTTCATTTTATCTCTTCTTCTTCATATAAAAGTCTTCATCATATAAATTGGACTCAGCAGCATTGGAGCCGTGTACTCTTTTCTGATGAGTATAAAATTGCGTTACATGGCAATGATGGAAGGAAGAAGGTCTACCGACGTAAGGGAGAGCGTTTTGCACAATGCTGCTTTGAAGAGAGGGTTGCTTATGGCGGTGGCTCATGGACTGTCTGGGGCGGTATATCCGCGAGCGGCAAAACTCAACTTGAGGTTATTACGGGACCACGGCTGCCAACATTAAATGCTGAAAGGTACATTAGTGAGTGCTTAGAACCTCACGTGATGCCATACGTGGACCATGCGGGCCCAAATTTCCTTTTTATGCATGATAATGCAAGAGCCCATACGGCCGGCATCGTCAGGGAATGTCTTCGGGATGTGAACATCACAGTTATGGACTGGCCAGCCAGAAGCCCAGACATGAACCCGATTGAGCACATGTGGGACGAGCTAAAAAGACGTGTTAAGGCTCGTCAGCCAGTTGCCCAGACGATGCAGGATTTGAAAACTGCCATAGAAGAGGAATGGGAGATGATCCCTCAAAATTTCATAGAGCGGTTGATAAACTCTATGCCTAATCGTATGAGAGCTGTCGTAGATGCCCATGGAGGCAACACGCGTTGCCTTTATTTGATAAAACATGTTTTTTATTCAAAAATCAACTGCCTTCATCAAGGCGCATACCCGACTTGTTAGGCGTAGCTCCATTGTCGTGTGGTATTCTGATTTCAAATTTAAAACAATACGATCAAAAAAGATGGTAAAATGTATCAGGTTTAAAACTGCATCAATAGTTTTTGTTCAATCTAGCAATCATATTTAAATAGGGGCCATAGAAACCTAAACTCTAAGGTGGGCCAATAGATGTGTCCAGAAGTGTATATTATATTTATAATCTATTGTTGTTCTTATAAAATCTCTTTCTTTAACCGATGCTGGAAAAGTTATAAAAATTGTTACAGTTCTGAAGGAGGAAACAAGGGACTGCGAAACGTCGTTTTTCTGTGTTTTGTATGAGAATTTTGCATGTCACGTCGACGTACTGCTTCCTTTAACAATAAGTTGAGTATTCTTATTTATTATAAACTTATTATATATAAAATTAAGGCACATATCAGACTTAAGCTGCTGTTATAAATGCACACAAAATGTATGGATATTTAACATCATACAAATAAGATCAATTATTGAGCAACAGAAACACATGATATCAAACACAAGAATAAATCTTGGTTTTTATAAGACATATGTAGTAAAAAATGTAATTGTATCCCATTCATTTTTTACATTACACAGACTTTCTCCCATTTGTTCTGTACATTAAAAATAACACTACAATTATAAAAACTATGGAATAATGAGTTTCTTACATTCATATTACAAGATAATATACTACTTATTGCTTTATTAGTTTATCGCTTTCGTATCTGGATGACCTACCAGCTAAATGACCAGAGAGCTGAGTGTAAGTTTATAAATGTGCAAACGTTACTATCGCGTTTGAGTTAATTTTTGACAGATAGATCTTAATGCTAAGCAAATAAGATCGAGAATCAAAACTCTTAACACAAACGCGATAGTACCGTTTGCACATTTACAAAGTTACACTCAGCTCTCATATATTATTATCATAATGTCCTTAAGCTTTAGACCAATAGCTTATTTTTAATAAACATTCAAATTTTCATATAAAATACAGTTGACTAGCAAAAGCTTAAGGTTTTAAACCGTCTGTGTAACAGTTTCACGAAATGGTTTCAGTTTAAATCATTCCTTTTAGAATAAATTAATGGATGTAAGTAATGGATATTTTTTAGGTCAAAATAGGGTGTTTAATTTTTAGGTGGCTTTGTTAACTGGCCGTTTAGGATAATATGATGAGGTCATTTAATTAATAGTTAATACATATTTAAAATATATGAAAACTTACAAAAGTATACTTTTACAAAAATCTGCTATAACTTAAAAAAAAAACAAAACATTGCAATCTCCTTAAACATAACAAAAAACACAACATAAAAACTACTAAATTAAAAATCTTTTTTCCTAATGGCAACACTAAATCACTTCTATAGTGGCAACCTCGTTCGCCAGCCCGCATATGTTGCTACCGATAGCCAGGTGCAGGTAGCCGCCTAGTCCGTACTCAGTCCCCCATGAGTTCTTAGCGATGTAGTAAGGTACGTCAGCAGTCAGATCGTAGCCAATCAGTTGCACAGCGTGATTCAGGTCTATCGCGTCGCCGCTGAAAAATTCAAATTTACTTAAGAAATAATTTAAAGTTTGTATGGGAAAACGAAATGCGTAATTACTAAAGGTACTTAAGAGGGTTTTCGCATTTCGTTTTCCCATACAAACTTTCAAGTCGAAATTTTTAAAAACCTGTAAGCTAATTTTAATGAAACTTCGCATGCTAGAGTAAAATACAGGCATCTAAATAGTTTGTTGAAAACATTTTTAGAAAACGTTTATTTAACTGACTTATTGCGATTTTAAACTTTCTATAGTGGACTTTAAATCGCAATACCTCAGTTAAATAAACGTTTTTTAAAAATGTTTTCAACAAACCATTTAGACCCCTGTAATTTACTTTAGCTCGCAAAATTTCATTAACATTGTTTAAGTGGTTTTTTAAAATTTCGACTTGGAAGTTTGTATGGAAAACCGGAATGCGAAAACCCTCTTAAGTACCTTTAGTAATTATATTTCTCACATACAATCATGTCCATTTTACCCGAAAGGTTAGGCAGAGACTAGGCAATGAGGACCGCAAAAGCAGTCCTCTGCCATAGTCTACTTTTCACCAAATAGCGACTGCATATGTGCTCAGCACGACAAAGTGGCGAGCCCATCGCCGATCTATTCTGTTGGACGCAGTCTTTAGTCTGTTAGTCGCTTCTTACGACATCCAAGGGAAGAGGATGTGGTAGAATTCTTTCACCGTTACGCGACACGGTTGATTTTATTTAACAAGTGGCTACAATAGCTACAATTAGGGCTGCCACCCGTACTCTAAAATAGAGTATTGTCCTTTTTTTCATGTGGGTGTACTTTACAATATACGACACCAATAAAGTACGCCAAAATAGTCTATTTAGGTACGTGAAACTATTTACGTAAAAGACAAAATATGTCTGTTAAAAAAGAACAACAAAAAATAAGTTTTTACTAGGGACAAATAAACAAATACTCTTTTTTATGCTATGTAGGTACTTTATTTTTGTTCTAACAAAATGAAAAAATACTTTATTCGTCACCACCGAGGTGTTTTACATTAGATAAAGATTTTTATTTAATTATACATCTAACTGCCGTACTCACAGACGTCAATTAATTATTAATGACAATTAAATGTGTTTCCTTCTCTATTTAGCACTATACATAAGAAAGTGACAGCAAGAGGCTTATTATCATTAAATCTTTATTGACGTCTCTGAGTACGGCAGTTACTGCTGCACTCAGAGACGATCACTTGGCATCTATGATTTTCATTGAAAAAGTCTTTAAATGTAACGCCTTAGGCACTAATTTTGTTCGAACAATTTTCGGTTCTAAGTAGTTGTAAATGATAAATGACGTCTCTGGGAGCGGCAGTAAGATTAAGATTAAATTAGAGGCTACATTTTAAAAATGTACGCTGTAAAAGAAAACGAGAAAAGGCATGATCTCGCCGAGTTTTTTGCCGGTTATTCTCAGTAAGAACTAAGAAGAACCAGCTCTGTAAGGCCTAAAGGGGGTGCCGCGCGATCGCAAAAACTAACATAAATCTCTTAATGAACTTCAAAGCAAAATGAATCATATTGATATTTAAAATTAGAACAATTCTGCTTTGAAGTTTCAGACCTAGTAATTTGTTTAGAGCAATGTTTTTATTCTGCGAAATGTACAAAACCATCACGCGCTTATGTTAAAAATTAAAATTTACTTTTTTAAGATGGGGTTGACTGCGGAATATCAATACAAATATTTTCATATAAGAATTATTGTTTCCTGCGTAAAATTAAGAAAGTTGTCGAAACAAAATGTTTTTAGGAGTCATTAGATTTATGTATTGTTTGTTATTGTTTAAAGAATTTGTTTCAAATTTCAACAAGGCCACGACCTTGTGCAATGATCAATGTGCAAGCTAACTTACGTAAGTTCTTTTAATGTATTTAACTATATCAGCGCATAGTACAAGTAACTTAAAAATTCGTAAATTTTCACAATTTTGTGCAGGAAACCCTGAAGAAGAATCTTCATAAAAAGCCGGTTGGTCCTCAGGTTCCTGTTGTGCGGAAGGACCTTTAGAGCGGTTTCGCATACGTCCGCTCCGAATCCGTGAAGACACGGTCCGGAGCAGTCGTATAACTTTTTCTACGGTAGTTTACTCACTTGATCAGAGTTCCGTCATCCGATTTCTTTCCGTCATCCGTGAATCTCCATTCCGGAGGTGAATTTTGACAGACCGAAATAGCCATAGTAAAAAGTATGAAAATGACGTATGCCAAAAGATAGCCCCTGAATTGCATGGATGTTTGTATCAGTGATTGGACTAGTGCGTAAACAATATTCGAATTCGGACCGACTCTTCTAAGATCCATATTTTCACGGGTTCGGTTCGGATTCGGATCGGACGTAGGTAATGCGAAACTTGTGTGTTTATATCTATCTAGCTACCTGCAATGGTACTGTATGACGCCGCCGAGATAGTTCTGCCAGGTGAGCGCGTTCACCGCCACTGCCACCGGCCCGTGGAGCGCCAGGGCTTCTATGATCCGCTGCTCGGTGCCTACGAAGCTGGAACGTTCGGTTATGCTTTACAATATGTGTCCTGTTATCGATGTCACTTACGGAATCCATATTTTTTTGTAAATTTTTACTCGGAATATGAATGCTTAACGTATAGGGCATGGTGACGCGTTATTGCGGTATTACGCGTTCCATAAAAAAACATGTTTCAGAAAATGTTTAAAGAATTTCACTAGCAGAATTAGGCAAGCTTAAGGTACATATTTATAGGTATAACTAGCGCCCCGCCCGCGACCCCGTGATTAACTCCCAACAAAATCTATTATACAAACCTTCTTCTGACTATTACAAACACAAAAAAATAACAATTAGCAGAATAGGTGTAGCCATTCTGAAGCGATGCCCGGACAAACATTTGCGACAGTTGACTTCTATTTAGGTACATGGATTTAACGCAGATTTAATTGCGACTGGTAAAAACGGAAAAATTGGCTATTTTCTATTATCTGTTATTCGAAATATATAAGATATTTCGCACTGAAATTTTCAATATGTATAACAGAGCGTATGTGTGAGGGGATGAACGAAGCCAAAACACGATTGGAAACATTTGGCTCGATAGAAAAAATCCTGAAGTTACCTCTAAAATTTCATATAAATGCACATTACGACTAGGGCATGGAATACCGGGATGATTTTCATACCGGGTATACCGGTATTGAAATTTCAAATACCGGTTTACCGAAATTTCGTTATTAATTCGGTATTTTCTTAAATACTGCTAGTCAATGTTTAAATGATTCCAAGAAAGATTAGTAAAGCTTTGATCTTTTGATCGTAACGCACGCACAGCGCTGCGGTATGCGGCATGCGGTGCCAGACACTTACTTCTATGAAAAACGTCTAGTATGGTCTCTTGTTCCGTTGCAGTATGCGTTAACGGCAAAGGGCAAGCGCGGCGAAGTGGGGAGCGGGTATTCCGCACTGCGCGGCGTCGTTCTCGTTTATTCGCTGCGGCGTGCGTCACGGGTTGACATTGGATTTGTTTGAAGATAATTTAATAGAATTTGAGGGAAATTTTCTTCACAATCATTCAAATGCCTTTATAATAAAGTTTCCAAACAACCTTCACCCCTCCGTTGTAAAACCATGTTTCTCGGCCTGCTTCTTTGTCATCTACTTTGGTAGTTGCGGCAAAATCAACTGACCACTTCTCGCTGTGTGTGCTGTGCTCGTAAACGCTGCGTCGTGACGCTGCGTTTGAGCCGCATACCGCAGCACTGTGCGTTACGATCAAGAGACCAAAGCTTAAGTCTCGTTTGCGGAAAGTGATTACAGCAGTTTTCTACGCTATATGGCAGAAATACTCAAACTATTTATCAACTCCCTAGAAACCACAAAATGAGTTATTAAGTATAGGTAATTAAGAATACTAAAGAAAATATGTTATTTAATCTAATAATTATTTATATTGTTTCATTGGCACGACGTCACAATCAAATAGGTATTAAAATCAGTCTTACACTCTAATGTATCAAAAAATTTGAATATCTCTCTTAGTACAGCTTATACTATGGATACGATTACGAACGTATTATTAAAACAAAATCAAATTGAAAATGAAGGTATCGTAAAAATTAATTATTTTGATATACCTAAACCAAAAAACACCGTCAATCAGGCAGATCGCGTTTGTTGGAAAATCGAACGAAGAAAATACAACGCGTCCAAACTTGCGTCGTTAAGCGATGATCTTATTTTGTTACATATTATGTAACTTGCAGCTGAAAAGGCCCTTTCTGGTTAAACGCTTGTGTACTTATTTAAAAACATATAAAAACTCATCTGCAGTATGAACAACACTATAAATCATAGAAATCGAGCGTTATATAGTCTTTAATCACCCTTTCAAAAACAGATAACTTTTTTCGAAATACCGATATATCGGTATTTTATCCTTAAATACCGGTATGAAAATACCGAAAAATAATCGGTATACCGGTATTTCGGTATACCGGTATCCATGCCCTAATTACGACCGTGTTTTACAATAATAATTCCTATAAAATCATAAATACATTGGTATTTTACCTTTTCGTTTTCTTGACTGATTTAGATTTTCAAAAAACTAAAAATTTTCATTATTTTTTTGATAAAAATGTGAATGGCGCTTACGAATTACCGCGGACCCCGCCCCGCGTAACACCCGCGAGGCCCCGCGCAACATCCAAATTTTCGCTGAACGCGTAACCCCCTTAAGAATTTTGAATTGCGTAATGTACACTCCAGTTAAAAATAAACTTACTCGTCACAAGTGAAGGACGGCACCTTGACTCCAGAGGCATTCTTTTTAGACTGGCAGACGCCATTGGACAGTTGCAGCGGGTACTCCTTATCTGCCTCCACGGGTGTCTTAGTGATCAGCAACCAGTCAAGCAGTAAACAGATGTCGCCACCGGCGCAACCTTGGTTGCCTAGGCCGGCGCAGTCAATCACCTCCTGGGACGATAAAAGCAAAGATATAATATTATACAAAATCAAACGAGCAGGCGGGTCACCTGATGGAGAGTAATCTAAGCCACCCATGGACACCCGCAACACCAGGGGATTACAGATGCGTTGCCGGCCTTCAAGGAAAGAATAGAAATTGTAAGTGGGGGGGGGGGGGCTCCGGAACCCTCACTGGCCGGACAAAACACAACAGCACAACACTTCAGCCATTTCGTACAAAACATCCACAAATTATATACAAAAACTATCGTCCTTTATACATTAAGGCGGGACTCCTGCGACACTGTTTTGTGTTTTCTAATACCTAACATCAAACATCTAACAAAATATGTCAAAATATGTAAGTAGACCACGCCCATATTTGTTAGATGTTAGGTGTTAGAAAACACAAAACAGTGTCGCAGAAGACCCGCCTTTATAGTAAAATACATACCTAGGTACATATAGGGTCTAACAATATCAATAAGCGAACGTTTAAGGGGAGCATCTATACATCACACTGAGAATGCTCACCAAATTTGGTCCAAAACTACAGGCTCGTTACCGAGATAATCATCAAAACATTATCATAATAATCACCAAAAAATCACCCTTTCCAAACCCATACAGCTGTACTACACGCCCACCAAAATAGCCGATGTCATACAGTGGTTTTTCAATTGTGTGCGTGTAACTGTACACTATCTTTTTATTGCCGATTGATACAGCATGTTTCATGATTCATGATGTGCATTATTTTAATTGATTTAGTTTGTTAGAAAACATAACTTTGAAAAATCACTATAAAACTGGAGCCCTGTTTTTGTCATTGTATTCAGAATGGCGTATAGATACCATACCGCTCTTAAACGTTCGCTTATTGATTTTGTTAGACCCTGTATAATATAAATAGTCATGCTATTATCCCTGAAGGGTTTACCCAAATGGCTACTGCACATGTGCTCAGCGTGATAGGTGGTAAGCCCATCGCATCGCCACTTTAACCTATCTACTGTGGCCTCGCACTAATCAGTGTTCAACGAATATAATTTATATTGTGTCTAGTGGCATAGCGTTCCAAACAGAGCTTGGAACCGGTACAGAAAATACAGGTATTATATCGGTAAGTACTGGTATTTTCTATTTTGGTTCCTGGATACCGATTCTTTCACAAGTATCGGTATATTACGTCAAAAATACCGGTATCTATCTGCGACGTTGCCAGTCTGTCTGTTTGTCATGTAATATGAAGTGCACTCTGTGCACTGCGGCCGTCCGAAATGCAGTGCAGTTAGCCAATCCAAGCGCCACTTATTTATCTAAGTTAAAAAAGCATTACATAATGACGAGGGATGTTAGCGGAGGTCTGGGTTGATTTTATCTACGTAGATTATCGTTGACATCTTCCGCTAATTAATAAATTATACTAGCGACTCACCGACACCCAGATAAACCCTACGAGGTTTTCGTGGTGCGGTCTTTATGTACCTAAATTGTATTCTTTTTGTTTTATAAATAAATTTAAAAAAAAATCTACTCGGTATCTCTCGCTCGCACTAATGAATTTGGTTACTTGGTACCGGTACCTGTATTATATCTGTTTAATACCGGTACTACCACAATCCAACTTACCGGTACTCATCAGTTAATCTGTATTATGAATACAGGTATCAAATCGATAATGGTACCTTATTTAAGTCAAAGGTACCGTTAATTGAAAATACCGGTATTTCAAGCCCTGATTCGAAGTTTGTTACTTTGTTACTTTTTGCCAACAGCTCAACAGCTATTGGCAAAAAGTAACAAAGTATAGAAGAGCTCGATGGCGCAGACTTACGTGCCTTCCGAAGCACGGACGAGCTCAAGATGTTTATAATTTGGTCACCCATCTTTAGAAGTTAGAACGAATGCCTTAGCTGCGCCATCGAGCTCCTCACACAAAAATGAGTGGTAACGAGTTCCTCACCTGCACGCTCAACGGCTGAACCTTTCCCGTCGTGATCGCGGCCATGGACTCCATGGTGCCGACGGTGCTGAACGCCCAGCACGCGCCGCACAAGCCCTGGTCCCGCACCGCACCCACCGCACCCTTCGATCGCCTGTAACATTACTAAGATATTAGGGTTCCCACTGTCTTTGGTCACCATCTCCTTCTTAATGAAGTTTTAAGAGTATATTTTCTATATACAACCAAGATATTGCAGTCGTACTGTCTCTCGTCACCATCTCCTGAGAAGTCTTATGAGGTTTTTTTATACAAAGAAAGGCAAATGGCTCTACTCCATCTGATGTGAAGTGGAATAAGAGTCCAATCGCGAAGCCATCTGGTGCAGCGTTAAAAAAGCGTAGTATCAGTCACCAACAAACCGTGTCGAGTAGCAGTGAAAGAATACTACCATCCCCTCTCTTCCCTTGGGTGTCGTAGGTAAAAGGCGACTAACGGACTAAAGACTGCACATACAACCATCAGCATAGAGCGGCGATGGGCTCACCATCTGTCACGCTGAGAACATGTGCAGTCGCTGTTTAGTGAAAAGTGGACTATGGTAGAGGACTGCTTTTGCTGTCCTCATTGCCTAGTCTCTGACCAACCCTTCTGGGATAATAGTCGTGATTATATGTATGTATGTAGGTATCAGTCACCATCACTCTGCTGGCCTACAATGTGCTTATTACCGACTTGTTTGAAGAACCCCATATCACTACTATTACATATTTTAGGTGCGACAAAGATTGCTGAATGAAGACACAATTATATCTGCAGGTTATCTCCTCTCCTTCTCTCCCAGATATCTCCTCTCCTCATCTTCTATTATCTATTTTATTTAGATAATCATTTTTATAAGTTTCAAAATGTCTGGGCTAGATAATTCGTGTGAGCGTAGAAAGTTTTTTTTTATGTTTTGTAAAGATTAGGATCTCGACTTTTGGTGTGTGACAACAGGACGTCGAATCATTGGTATGGCTCTTATACAGTCGTGATTCGATCTTTGGGGCTAGGAATTGAATTCAGATTTTATCGAGAATGCCATAGACGCAGATTATTTCGGTTTACAATCACGCTATAAATGACGGCCTCTGTTATCATTGAATTTGAAAAATTATCAAACTTTTAAAATTATCGGAAATTGTGAAACACTCTTTGCCTGACCCGGCAATAAAAACCAGTTTTTCCAGATACAGGCAGAGCGCTTTGCCACTCTCAGGCGTTTTGTGTACTGTAGTTTATTTATGCATTATACAAATACACAAATATACTACAATGCACCGGTCTATATACCACTGTCTACTGTTAGTCGGTCTGACCACTTAATTATGTAAATAATATTCTTATTAAACAGACAGATTTAATGGCCCAAAAACGTGTATGCAAAACCTGTTTCGTCGGTCATCGATTCACCTCGATTCAGCTTGCATAACTTAGGTAAGTACCTAACATTGATAATATATTCTTTCTAAAGAAATAAATGTCTTAAACCATAACGAAATCGTCTGCCGATTTCTGTGACTGTAGTCTCACACTGCTATATGAACAATTATAATATCGTTCTAATTTTTTTGTTGTTTTATTTTTGTCTAGTATTGACTACTGGCGAACTGGCTATCATAAGAAATCAGCTGCCGTAAAACCAGAGACATTTTTAGTAACCTCTAGAGGAGTCTACATGACAGACAAGGGGTTTATTTAACTGTCAAAACACAACAGTGCTAATAATATTGATGTTATAGCGGCATCTTAAAAAGCTAGTGTTAGTCAGCCTGGTGGACTTAAAACCAGCATTTCTACCAAACAAACCAAGTACAATAGGTACCCCTAATTGAAATTGAAACCCAGTACTTCTGGGTGTAAGGCCGGGAGGTGTAACCAATAAACCATAACGGCAGTTAAAAATGTTTAAATTGATTGTATTCCAAACCAGAGGCAGTAAAAAGTTTCTTAATTTAATAGTGATCTAAATTGATACCATAATGATTGTGTAATTGATTTGTTAATGACTAAAATTATTTTATGTACCTACTAAAAGAATGACAAACATTCATCTTCTTATCTTCTGTTTTAATATTATAGTGAAATTTTTGGGGTTTTACTTGAAGCGCACCAGACCAAGCGCACCTAAACTATTCCTCCAAGCGCACCACATGGGTGCGCTTCAAAATAGGTAATTAAAATATTATATTTTTATTCCTCGAAGCACACTAATGGTAAAAGGTAGAGAGGAGCTTAAAAGATTCGTAATATTGATGTCGATAGAAACTAGGACTAGGTGATGCAACTTACTACTTCAATAATAATTTGAATCATGACAGTAATTTTTAACTAAAAGTAGTTACCAGGGTGACTTAAATGAAACGAGGTAAATAGGATACTCTAAAAATAAACGTATGTTAACGTATGTAACGTAACGTTATTGACATTTTCTGTTAGTTACTACATCTCTATCCACATTTTATCAAAGTCAAAGTATTTTATTTGCAAAGAATAGGTATAAGCAAGATGTCAAATATAAGTATAAAAATCGCTATTCAATTAATAAATATTAACATGCAAAAATAATTGATAATTAATAATTAATTAAAGAACTCATTTAAGCTATAATAACATTTTATAACGACCATATACGTAGCTTTCTTGTCATTAAACTTATAGGTCCCTGTTTAAATTGATTTGGGATTCTGTTATATAGGTACTTTCATGCACAACTGTTTTGATAAAGAGCAGTGTTTGGGCGGAAATCTAAGACAAGTGTATCACTGTCTCTTGTGTTTCGAAGAAATACATCCTTGGCTCGTAAAAACAATTCTGGGTGCTGTTTGACAAACTTGTATATCTCCAATATGTACTTGAGATGGTTAGTATGCCTAACTTTCCAAGTAGTGGTCTGCATGAGTCAAATGTACCTTTGTTACATATGGCTCGTATGTATTTTTTTTGGGCAATAAATATTTTATTTACATCTGTGCCATTGCCACACAAGATAAGCCCATAAGAAATATTTGTTGCGACATAACCATAGTAAGCAAACAACGTCGCTTTAAGAGACGTTTTCTTCGTTAGTCGTCTTAAGACATATACAAATCTATTGACTTTGCTACAAACCTTTTGAACATGGGTAGCAAAGTTTAGGCTTTCGCTTAGTTCTATTCCCAAGAATTACATTGTCCGCCCTTTTAATGGTTTTATCGCCATAATGTACATTTAAATCATTCACTACACGTCCCTTTACATTAAAATTAACAAAATAAGTTTTACTAGATTAACCTTTAGATTATTTGCATTAAGATACTGGATAATACTATTAATTGTTTCGTTTATGTCATGTTCATATTTCTCCAAGGCATCAGAATAATTAGATTTAATAATAATAGAAATGTCATCAGCAAACATTATACATTGGTTTTAGTTACTTTTGGCAAATCGTCTATATATTATAATAGAAACAGTATAGCTGCCTTGCGGTACTCCGAAATTATTATTTAAAAAACTTGAACGATCTGATACAACTACGTTATCGCCTCCTATACCATTCACTTCCACACATTAAAGTCTATTGTCAAGATATGATTTTATCCAAGAGAGACAACTTCCCCGAATTCCATATCTCTCTAGTTTGTCTAGTAATACATCGTGCACAACAAAGTCAAAGGCTTTGGACATATCAAAAAACAATACAGTAGTTCGTTGTTTTCTGTCTAGACCTAAAATTACTTTATGAATGAGGTTAAAACACGCTAGTGAAGTCGACTTTCCCTGCTGAAAGCCATATTGTTCCGAAGCTATTATATTGAATCTCTTTAAAAATTTAAGCAATCTTTTTTGCATAGTCTTCTCAAATATCTTGGACATAACGGATATTAATGTAACTGGGCGATAGTTCTCCACGTTAGTTTTATCATTCTTTTTGTATATTGGTTTTACTATTGAGTATTTGAGAGCATTAGGGAAACAGCCTTTCTCGAATGATAAGTTTATCAGAAATGTAAAGACTGGTGCTAACTCGTACTTACAGAACTTCATTACCTTTGTCGCTACTTCGTCGTAGCCACAAGAATTAGAATTTTTCAAGGCATGAATAATATTTATAATCTCCGCCAACGTTACCGGTTCAAGGAACAACAAATTCAATATAGGAGCGATTAAAGATAGTACCTTTCGCTTTTTATCGCCGTCATAAACGTACTCGTTGCCAGTTAGATTTGTGTAGTACTTATTAAATGCTTCCGCTATCCCCCTTTTATTATGAATGACGTTATTGTCATGTTTTATGCCAGAAATTAAAGATGGTGGAATTTCCGTATCAGTTTCGTCCTTAATAAGTTTCCATGATGCTCTACAAATATTCTTATATTTGCTGGTGCGCTTTGAGGAATAAAAATATAATATTTTAATTACCTATTAGGAAGGAGGAATAGTTTAGGTGCGCTTGGTCTGGTGCACTTCAAAACTGGTGTGCTTCAAGGAATACCCCTAATTTTTATTACTATCAAAAAACATGTTAATGGTTATGTGTTTTTATGTATTTTATGTATGTAATTAATTGGGTTTGTTTTGGATTATTTTGTTGCCATAAATGGCTGCACCGCACCTATTTGGCCTATTCTTTTTTGTTGTGTTTGTAATTGTCAAAATAAGGTTGTATCAGGAAGGAGCTAGTACTTGTAGCACGGGTTTCCTCAGGTTAAGTACTAGCTGCACCTAGTAATGTTCATCTGTCCTAGAATAAGTATTATGTATTGTAACATGTGTTGTAAAACTGTTTTTCTATTAAATTAATTATTATTATTTAAAAAAAAAGTCGGAGGCGGGCCGCCATTTTGTAATAATTATAAATGTACCCTACACTATACACGATCATTTTTACTCGTTTGAATGAAATTAATAATGGGTGAGTTCTACCCATGAAACTGAACAACTTTCCCCAAGAAACCTATGTGCAAAATTGACAAAAACATTTCGACCTCCCATACAAAACTGTCCGACCAGCTGACGACAATATACCTAGTATGGGATGTCGAAATTTTTGTCATTTTTGCACATAGGTTTCTTGGGGAAAGTTGTTCAGTTTCATGAGTGGAACTCACCCTTAATTTCAGTAAAACGAATAAAAAATGAGGGTGTTTAAAAGGACCCTGCAAAGTTGCCAGTTCAATTAAATAAGCATCCTAGTTTGTTTACACAAAAATATTACATCTTTTTTTACTTTTATCAGTAAAAAAGAATTTCAAGGGTAAAATGAATCATAGGCCATTAGCCATTACTAGAGATTGGATAATCGGATGCATATTTACCTAAAGTAATTTTTTAATATAACTTAAGATGAAATATTTTTAGTAGAAAGAAGTATTGAATGAAAGTAGAGAAAAGCAAGGTTCTCCCTTGTTTCACATAACATTGTTTGGTAAAATTTCACTTAAACTAACAACATTTCGTATAATCATTGCTTTACCTAATTTTGGTGCACATAATGTTTGTTTCATATAACATTTGTTTAATCTAACAATGGTTATGCTACTTTCAACCGGTATAATGATTCATTCAATATAATAGATGTTTGATGGAATTTTCATTTGTACTAATACTATTTTTTACTAAGTGCCGCTCGCGGTTTCACCCGCATGGTTCCCGTTCCCATTGGAATATCGGGATAAAAAGTATCCTATGTGTTAATCCAGGTTATAAACTATCTGTAAGTAAGTATGCCGAATTTCATCCAAATCCATTCAGTAGTTTTTACGTGAAAGAGTAACAAACATCCATCCATACTTACAAACTTTCGCGTTTATAATATTAGTATGATTAGTAGGCTAAGGTTGTGCTACAAAAGTCAGTGACTGAAACGAATCGCGGCAAAACCCACCCCACGTCTTGTCTGCTCTACGCTAGAGTGTAATTTAAGCCCGCATAGGCGCGGATGGGCGAGGCGGCCTGCGAGCTGAAGAGCAAGGTGGTTTAAAGCTCGGCGCCGTGGCGGAGGCTAGCCGCCAACAAGCTGAAGCCGCGGTGGTGAGCAAAAGCCATCTGCAACGATAAGCTTGCGTAGGACCGCCGAAGCTCGGAGCAGCGCTGGAGCCGTGACTGAAACCATGCCTGCTGCATACTGGCATGCTTGCTGCATGCTTGCTTGCGTAAACATTCAATCAAATGAATAATTATGTTAAACGAATTTATGATTATAAACCAACCTTATACAAAATAAAATTATATCAAAAATTGTTATGTAAAACGAGGGAGAACCGAAAAGCAACCATATTACGTTGTAACAAGGCAACTGTCATTGGACTGTGAAAATTGTCTCAAAGGAGAAAAGAGCCAAAGTACCAGCAGTGGGTTGATGTGGGCTAAGGGAGAGAGAGAGAGAGAGAAAGAAAATGTACTTACCAATCCACTTGTAATGGTAAAGCTGCTCTTCTCTTTTTCACATTATTTGATCTATGATTATCCAATCTCTCACTATGATGATGGGTATGATATGTGTCTCTGTCTGTATTCTTTCTCAAACTTCTACTATAGCTGGATGGTGTTTTTTTAGGTTTCTCATCAGACAAATGGATTTCTTTAAACTCGGATGCTGACAAGTCTGACAACTTTGTTGGGCCGTAACGCGCTCTGTACTGTTCAGGACCCCTGGATTCTGAGTTCAATCGGTCAATTTCTTGCATTGATGCCTGTAATTGTTGAGAAATTATACTAATAATGTAATAAAGTGAAATTATGTTAAAATTAAACCAAGTTAGGTACCTAGTACCTACCTACTAAAATAAATATTAGAATTTTATAAATTTAGTTTAATTAAAAACATATGTAAGTACTTAAATTATTTGTAAGATAGCTTATCCAAAGAAAAGAAGCTATTTTAATTTTTTTAGGTACTAGGTAAGTACCTACTCATCTTTTCATTAAAACTGTTTTAATGCAATGCAACGCGATAGTTTAAAGTTATAATCTTTTGTTTTAACTTGAGTTCAAAATAAAAGATAGGTAGTTTTACTTTGTTATTAGTTGCTCATATACATATCTTAAAAGTTATGCATTTTAAGCATTTATAATTAAATTAAAATTATACTGTTTTTTTAAATCAAGTTAAGATAGGTAAAGGTTCTGAAAACTGAAATAAATAGGAAATGGTGAACCTAGCTTTGAACTACCTACACTATTTAGAACTCACCATGAAGTGTTGCAACCTAAGTTCGTACTCCTCAGGTTTGTTTTTATAACTTTTATTGAACTTTTCAATGTACTCGTTAAAAGTAAACTTCATTTGTTCTTTACTCTTCTCACCAGAATAACTGAGAGGTATCGCAAGGAACAGTAAACAAAACAGAGCTATCCCAAGAAGCCAATTCCACCATTTGCTCATTATGTTTTGAACTTTATCGGATATGATATCAAATAACAACAACCGTGCGCACACAAATAACGCAACGACAACGACCTACTAATGACTAACCACTGCTACTATTATAGCCAACCAACCACCACAGAACAGAACTAATTAGATTTGTAGAACTTTTATTCAAGTAAAATCTTAGATTTTATCAACATGTTATCAATGCAGTGTTGCCAGACGACCGACTCGCGTTCACCCCAAATCTTTCCCGAAATCCCCCCAAAATTCAGGTTTTGGATAAAAAACTCCCACAAATGGCAAAATATTTATCTATACTTAATATTATAAAGCTGAAGACTTTGTTTGTTTGCTTGAACGCGCTAATCTCATGAACTACTGGTCTTATTTGAAAAATTCTTTCAGTGTTAGATAGCCCATATATCGAGGAAGGCTTTCTAGGCTATATAATCATCACGCTAAAGCCAATAGGAGCGGAGCATCAATGAAGAATGTTTCAAAATCGGGGTTTATTTTTTTCCTTTTGAGAGCTTCCGCTGCGTAAACGTTTTCAGTTTCGCAAAAATCATGTACCTACCACAGATTTGTTCCCCTTTAAAAGTTCTTAAAAAAGTCCGCGACAGCATATGTCTATCTTTTAAGGTTGGCTAATTGGTCGGTGGCCAACTTCGCTACTTTCCTAGACGCCTGTAATGTAGCTGATACAGAGTATAAAGATAAATAGGTACCTAATACAACACATCTAAATAGGTAAATTTGACTAATCGACGTATGTGATTCATGTGGTCACTGTTAATGTGACTTTTATCATGTTATTGCATGTATTTCAATCAAAAATTTAATCATAAAAATCCCCCAATTCCCTGCAAATCAATTTTTCCCTCCAAATATCCCCCCAAAAATATTTTCCTTCCAATTGTCCCCCCATAACTATTAAATACCCCCAATTTTGGGGGGATTCCCCCCAATCTGGCATCACTGTATCAATGACCAATTACACTGACACTGACACATTTGACACTGACAGTCGGACCGTGCGGTGCGGTCCGAGACATGCGTCTACTTCTTAAAACCATCATTTCTCTTGGTCAAAATGCATTAAAACTCTGTCACTCACTGAGGATTTCCTGTTTAATTTTCTTGAAACTCTCATTACATTTGTGGGTCATTCGTATTTAATGTCCTTCTTAAGTAAGTTATTAAGAGGGCTGGATATTAAAGCTAAATTCGGTATGAACTTATTGTAATAATTAGCCATTCAATAAACGAAATGTTTGTACGCGCATCACTATATTCACCTCTGTGGTCTAGTGGCTAAGCCACCGGTCTAGGACCTAGAGGTCCCGGGTTCGATTCCCAGCGTGGGGTACATATTTGTGAGTTTGGTTTGGTTGATGGTAGAGCCGTTAAGTCCGCCTGGCTAGCTACCACCATCTTATCTGTCTGTCGCCATAACAACGATGTTTATAGCATTGTTGTGCTTCGACAGTTTAGAGATAAGACAGCTAGTTCCTTGGTGGTTGAGGATTCCGGGTGAAGCGCGCTTCCACCTTCGGCGTTATCGTCATTTACCATGAGATAAAGGCCAAGCGCTTACCCGTTGTAGAATTAAAAAAACTTCTGATCGGCTGCACATATTTGGCTAATTCTTTTTTTGTTGTTTGTAAATGTCAGGCTCAGGACAAGGTGTGATATATTTTTTTTTAATGTATGACGGTATAAGTCCGTGGTCCACGAAGACGTAGTGGCGGGTGGGCTGCTAGTTAGTCATAAATTTATAAATTAGCCTTATTAGCAAAAACCAACTAGGACGTGGTCAAGCAACCTAACCAGTAACATCAAGCAATCCGCTGTTTACTTGTCAAACTTAAGAGAATAAATACCCGTCCGGCAACAGGTACATTCGTAATAATGTTCCTGTTACTCGCGTACCCCCCACGTCACGGTAAACCCGAGCCGAGGAACTGTGCCTCTTAGAGGCGCCCTCGGGTTTAGCCGCTCCCTACCGGTTCGAACCCCCAGAGGCTCTGGGGGGGGGGAGGATCGGAGACTCGCTTGCGGCGAGATGCCATCCCCCACCGGAATCCCTCTGGGGAGTTTCGACCAATCACGGCTTGAGGAACGCTTTAAGTTTCTCGCCGCCCCCAAACAGGCCCGGTAACGCTGTTAAGGTCATCTGCGACCGACAGCACGCACTACGAAGGTCATCTCATCTCTAAATGTCGCGGTAGTGATTAATAATTTCAACATTATGCGTGCGTGTGCATTATTATTAAAGACTTAAGTATTATTTTTGCTTTTGAATCTAGATAATCCGGTTAAGGCTGACCACTTTTTTAGGTGCAATTTTGTCAGCGCTTATCTACGTCACGCATCCGTCACTTTGCCGGTTATTAGTAGAGTTGGGAAAAAGTGCTTATTTTATTTTAACGTATAAGCATTGTACGATTTTCAAAAAGCATGCTTTTAAATATGCTTTTTGCTGTTTTGCTTACTAAAAGCTGGCTACGTTGTGTTTAAATGAAAAACGTAAAGTTGTCTGTATGCTTCTCGTTTTTCGTTTAGACATAACGTTGCCAGCTTTTTGTAAGTAAAAAGCTAAAAAGCAAACAGCATTTAAGTTTTGACCTTTTTTATATTTTCTTTCATTATTACATTCGGCAGTTTATCATCGTGGATCTGCTAAAAAAATCTGAAATACTGGAAGTATTGATGTAGTTTTATAGAGACCTCATAGATGGCGGGACGTACACTTTTATAAGTGAAAAGCATAATAGTGTAAACCTAAAAGCATGCCTAGTACTTTTGTCTAAAGTATACCTATTGAAAGCCGCCAATACAAACACAATAGAAAATCTATTGTTCATGGCACAATGATATTACGAGTATGTTAAAAAGAGGTAGATAGGTTATGTCAGTACTAATATGATTTCAATAATGGACCGAAGCGTCGTACGTACGAAAACCTGAGCATGCGCTATACTCACTAAATATTACGATGTTATACGGCCGAGGTAACTTGTCACTTCTAGTCGATGATCTCATATGGCCGCATCTGCCGAGTTAACTTGACCGTATTCTAAAGTGTGAGCAAGATAGCATGACAACTAGTAAGAGCGTAAACAAGACAGATACATGTAGCGCTGTGTCATTTCGAATTACATGTCAATTTGCTGTCGCACTCTATATTTTTTTGACACAATTTATTCTGACATTTTGTAGTTGATAAATAATAAGAACTTAAATCAATTAAAATTTAAACTCACGCATGCCACTCATGATACATAATTTCATGACCTTTTATGTAGTACGCATGACACAGGACAGCATATTTTTAATTAATTTTCGGAAACAAATACATGCAAACTGACACTGTCAAAGTGTCAACACTGCTAACGCTTTTGTGAGACTACGCTTAAGGTAAGCCAATTAGTATAGTTTTCTGTTGCCACTTTTTGGCACATGTAACACATCTACCTCTTTTTATTGTAACATCATTGTCATGGCATGCGGACATGCCATGCGGATGTCAAGAGGTTAAGTGCTTTTGCTTTTAACGCCCACCTCTGGTTATTAGGCATGCTTGATCCTAGAGCCTAGCCATAGAATCCTATCCTATCCTACTAATATTATAAACGAGAAAGTTTGTATGGATGGATGTTTGTTACTCTTTCGCGTAAAAACTACTGAATGGATTAGGATGTAATTCAGCATACACAGATAGCTTCTATGCTTAATTATTACTAGCGGCCGCTCGCGGTTTCACCTGCGTGGTTCCCGTTCCTGTGGGAATATCAGGATAAAAGTATCCTATGTGTTAATCCAGGTTAAACTACCTATCTGTATGCTGAATTTCATCCTAATCCATTCAGTAGTTTTTACGCGAAAGAGTAACAAACATCCATCCATACTTACAAACTTTCGCGTTTATAATATTAGTAGAAATGAGACTCACGTGGTCCTATTTTTTTCAAATATTGACAGAAAAGTGACAAAATAAGTTGACAAAAACGTCAATGTCCAGCGCAAAAAAAAACCGGTCACCATTTATGATACCGAATTCAAAAGCGACCTACGCAACATAATGTAATTCGAATGGTGACCAAACGGAGTGCCCACTCAAATGTCCATAGCACTCCTTCTATACTTTAGTTATTATTCTGAGAGCTTACAAACAATGATATTACATCTATAGGTATTCATAAAAATCAATTGCCGAAATGTTTGTACGCGCATCACTTCAGAACGGCTGCACCTATTTGGGTAATTCTTTTTTTGTTGTGTTCTTTTTTTTATTCGTTACGGGAAACAGGGCGTTCACGCAGAGGAAGTCGCGGGCGGGCCGCTTGTTTAAACTGTAATATCATTGTTTACAAATAAATGCGTAACCAACAACACCGCATGCGCTAAAAAGGGGACCGTATAAAGAAACTAAAACATTTAGAAAATACACTTTATTTCTCACCGAATTAGGATAACATCTAAGTACATTAAAACTAATCCTATCTAAACATTACAACTAAACACATATTATAATCACGTTCATCATATTATTATCCCAGAAGGGTTAGTCAGAGACTAAGCAACGAGGACATCAAAAGCAGTCCTCTGCCATAGTCCACTTTTCACCAAATAGCGACTGCATGACAGGCGGTGAGCCCATCGCCGCTCTATGCTGTTGGAAGTATCTGCAGTCTTTAGTCCGTTAGTCACCTTTTACGACACCCAAGGGAAGAGAGGGGGGGGGGGGGGGGTGTAGTATTCTTTCACCGACACGGATTACAACTACTGTGTTTTTAACCTATCTAAACAACAAGCTAATAATGTTTAAGCGCATCAAAGGTGACAAACTCCCACTTCGATTCAACATTATGATTATGACCCACGTTGGTCTTGCGACGGAAAATGTCTGAGTACTGTTGCAACACTGAATTAACAGTGCCCTGCGTGACTCCAGGCATCATGGATCTCACGTACGCCACCAGATTGTCTAAACTCGCTCCGAGCGGGTGTACTAAGAGGAATGCTGTTAGTACGCTTATCAGCTTCGCATCAGAGAATGAGACATGTCCTGACTTGATGAGCTTCATATCATCAGGGGTGGGCGGCGGTGGCTCCGGCTTGGGTTGGCCTTTGTGCGTTTCTACGATGGTCGGCATCGGCGGCGGCGGGAGAGGGGGGTACACCTGCGAACGAAAAAACATTTTTAATTGGGGGTAGTTTTGTAAAGTTTCATCATCATCGTCAGTCCTTAAACGTCCCACTGCTGGGCACAGGCCTCCCACGTGGTCAATAGCACTTGGGGATATTGGGCCGTAACCCACCACGCTGGCTCAATGCGGGTTGGTGGGTTTTAACGAATGCCATCTTACGACAATATCCTTACATCACTAAGTTTTATTTGTACTGGCACCTCGAGACCAACCGTTAGGTTATTGCAAGAAGCGCCAGACGTCCCTGCGCCAGTAGAACACTCGCGCAGGAGACCATCTGCGTTAGGTCTTGACGCCAAATCAGTGCCCGCCGGAGCGCGCTCTTCATTCGGTACTCATAAGACTAGTGTCTCGGGAGAGTCTCCCCGTGAACACGTGTAGTTCACTGCCTATTGTCCAGATAGGTAACCGGAGCTGTCGAGCTCGCTCACTTCTCGTTGCACGAAGGGCACAACTCGGAGTTGCCACTGCTAGGGTCGTCGACTCTAAAGTCGACTCCCAAGTGTCCACCTTGGTAGCGGAGTAGTAAGCACACTCACTTCTCGGAACCCATCCGGGCGCCTAGCCAGTTCCCACGTCCTACGCGGCTGGCTGGACCGGAGGCTACGGCATCTAGGGGGCCACCTCTACTAGTTATCCAGACTAGTACCGGAGATGTCAACACCAACGTCCAATGAGAACCACCGGACAAAGCCGCCAACTATAAGGGAAACTCACGTTCCCCACAGGACTTTTCGCTTCTGGCCCCTCAGAGACCGCTACTAGGCCCCGCTCGCTGTGCGCGTGTTTGGAAGTCCTGACACACAATACCAGGACAAACGAAAATTCCCAAGCTCTACAGCTTACCACGAGCCACTACGAGTCCAACCCACTTCCGGATCCCGCCAAAGGCGCCGGTCAAGGCACAACCAGCGGGGGGCTTGAACCGGAACCCCGTAGTACCCCTGAAAACACAACCGGACCCGTAGTTCCAGTTGCGATACCCTATCTATTGGGGTCAGTAGATAGGGACGACCATCTTTCGACAACAACCGGAACCAACGGCTTTACGTGCCTTGCGGAGCACGGAGGAGTTCGAAATGTTTTTTTTATTTGGTCACCCATCTAGCGACCCGCCATTGCGAAAGTTGCTTAGCAGGCAAGATCGCAAACCGAACACGCTAGCCGCTGCGCCATCGAGCTCCTCCTTGTAAAGTTTACGCGCACCTTATTGAAATAACATACATCCATATAATCACGACTATTATCCCCGAAAGGTTAGTCAGAGACTAGGCAATGAGAACAGCAAAAGCAGTCCTCTGCCATAGTCCACTTTTCACCAAATACAGACTGCACATGTTCTCAGCGTGACAGGTGGTGAGCCCATCGCCGCTTTATGCTGTCTTTAGTCCGTTAGTCGCCTTTTACGACACGCCCAAGGAAAGAGACGGGGTGGTAGTATTCTTTGACCGCTACGCGACACAGTTAAAATAGTATATTTCATTACGAGTGTGGAAAGCCTGTCATTGCAAAGAGTTCCGACAAATGTGAGGGTTGACAGTCGGAACAAGTTGCAATGACGGTTCCGCACGTGTACTGAACAACTATTTTTTATTACAGATGCGAAAAAATGAAGCAATTTAATAAAGAATATTTTTGAAAAATGGCGCTAACCGTAAATGAATATAAGCAGATTTTTTTTTGTTTTCTTCACCCATTCTGGGTAGGCAAAGGGAACTATGCCCATACAGCCAAGTCTTCAGTAAAATTTTTTTATTGATATGAAATGAAAATGAAATTTAATGAGATGAAATGAAATGAAACCTAACCTAACTCATTGAATTTAATCTGATATTGTAGTAGCTTCTTTTTAGAAATATTTGCATGTATCATAAAAAGTTCTATGACTTTTTTTAGTAAAAACCTCGTGGATGGTTTTTTCTTTTTATAGCCATTATTTTGACAGTTGGGAAAGAGAAGGTAAAGAAAAAGCTCGAGTATGTAATAGCCCACATCCCGAACGCTATACGTCCCTGCAATACGCCACTTTTTGAGCAACTGTATTAAAAATACTTTTACGGTTAAAAAAGGAACATTAATATTTTTTACTTTTCATTTTATACGAGTTGTCGATCGTACATAAATTTGTAGCAAACTATGCATAATTATTAGTGGCTGGCAATAAATATTTTGTACATTTTAATTACTATCAATAAATTCAGTGACTTTTCAACACTCAATATGAACGGTTTTATTTTATCATTCCTGAACGTTCTACCTTTACAATTATCATTCATAAGAAGTGTTACGATTCAACCCCTACACATTTTGTTTTACATTTCATATTGACACGTTTATTAGGCTGCGGACATGAACAGGCGCGGCGGCGGCGTAGGGAGCGGCGCGTTCCAAAGCATGCATTTACATTATTTTCTTCGATCAACAATACAACTAGATGTCAGTTCGGCGCTAAAAATGGGTCACGGTAAATAAGAGCGCACTTGAGAAGTGAGCTCTTGTTTTCTCGCAAGGCATAACAGGAAAAGTACTTTATTTGTTGCCCCATAAGGTTGATTTCAGAACTACATGTTATTGACGTCTTTTCTTTTAAGTAACAGTAGTAATGTATTGCTTCGAAAAAGTATTTATTCACGTGGACAGAATTTAGATTTGATTTTAAACGTGACGCGTTATATTGTTGATCGAAGATTATTTTAACATAATATTTAACTCTGGGCGGGGCGCCGTGATGGGCCTATCCCCTTAAGGCGTAGTTAAAGACTAGGCAGTGAGGACCGCGAAATCGGTCTCATGCAGTTCACTGAATAACAACTGCACATGTACTGAGCGTAATAGGTAGTGATAGGGAGTGCAATCTCGGTATTCCGAGATGTCGAAATACGGAGATCTTGCACCAATTTTGCAAGATTAATCTTGCAGCCAAATTCCCGCACGATATCGCAAGATTTGCAAGATTGCACAGCACCATATCCCATGACCATCGGCCGCGCGCAAACCACAGAACAATATACTCTATGGCGACCATAGAGCATAGTTTGATAACGAGGCTCAAACTGACTTCCCGCGAAGACGCACGCTTCGCCCGGTTAAGGGATGATTTAGGGATGATTTATATTACAGCGGGACGTGCACGGCCCGGACGGCGCCACTGATTTGAGACGTTGCATACATTTTGTATGAAGCGGTTCATATTACACCGTGCATGATCCGAGTCCCGTCCGGGCCCAGACGGGACGGGACGGGACACGCCCCGTGCACGTCCCGCTCTACTAGTGAGCCTATCGCCGCTCTAGGCGTTAGTAGTATGTGCAGTCTTTAGCCCATTAGTCGGCTTTTACGACACCCAAGGGGTTGATAGTATTATTTCAATGACAATACATAACAACGATGTTAATAATAACTGACATTCGTGTAAATAAAAGAATCATTGCATTCATTACTTGTTTGGGGTTCTTTAGGGCCTGCTGGGCGATGAACTGGGCTTTGAACTTCTCGAACTTTCTTTCGGCCTCGTCCTTGGCCAGGTGCGCCTCGTTCCTGTACCCCTCCAGCTCGAACATCAGGTTCTCGTTCTCCGTCTGCAACGGGGACAAAAAACATTATTCACTTTTTTTAATAAAAACAATGTGTAGATTTTAGTCGTCTCCGTGGTCGAGTGGTTTAGACCACGCCGGTCTAAAGACCAAGGCCACTCGACCATAATGCATATTGAAAACGGAATATTGGATTATTTGCGTTAATCAAATGAAGTCGAAGATAAAGAAACATTGATTAAAATGAAATGAGTTTTTTATTTACTAGAAAATAGTGAATAGGGTGTTAGAATAAACAGTTGAGGCGTATGTTCTGCCGTTATTGCATGCAAATATACAATTAAATTAACATTATTAAATTGTTTACATAAAGCAAGTAAATTCTAATAACATGATATTTAATTAACATTACAAAATGAAATTAACATCTTAAATTAAATTAACATTATTAAGATTTTTCCATCCTCGGATAAAACTTATCCGTCTGATAAAGTATTAGGTGACCTACCTGAAATGTCAGTTGTAATAAGAGAAAAGACATGATTTGACAGTACATTTTCAAATTGGTTGTGTAATACTTTAACAGACGAATAAGTTTTAATTGTCAATTGAAAAATCGGCCCTAAACTAAATCAGAATCATCAAATTAAATTAAATTAACACTATCAAATTATTACCCTTAACCCTCTGCGACTGACGTGGATAATTTTTTACAATTGTACTGACGTGGTAGTGTACGAGACACCATTTCAACAGCAAATATTTTAATAGAACTAAATTATGCAGCTATTTTATTAATATTTATTAGATTCTTAGCCTTCTTATGTCAATTTAACTATAAATAAAATGAAAAACAACTTGTATTTTCAAAATTAAACAGTGTCTATTGACTTCTCGAAAATCAGCATATGAATCTCTACTTAAACATTATGACATAGAAAAAAATACAAAATCAATCGCTTTTTAATTTAACATTATACATTTTAAAAATTAACAATTATAATAATCAGTCTAGGAAATATAAGATATATTCATTGGTTGACTCTAAAATTATATACGAGTAGTTTCAAATCACAGCTTTGTTGACAATAATCATAACAACAATATTTAGTTTTGTCTTTTTATTTTTGTTGGGCAAATAGAACACAGTTTTCTGCCACTTGGTAGAACAGACCGAATTAGTGGTGGTGGATGGGGGATATCCTTACCTAAGTAAAACCCTAGTGATAGTCATGCGCAGCTCTCTTGGCAATTTTTCATTGTATACTAGGGTTTTAAAATTATTCAACACTCATCATCATCATCATCGGCCTATTATCGTCCCACTGCTGGGCACTGGCCTCCCACTTTGATAATAGCACGTGGGGATATTGGGCCTCAACCCACCACGATGGCCCAATGCGGTTTGGTGGGTTTTAACGACTGCCATCTTACGAAAACAACGGAGGAGCTCGAGATGTTTTTAATTTGGTCACCCATCTAGCGACCCAGCATTGCGAAAGTTGCTCAGCAAGCAAGATCGCAAGCCGAAGGCGCTTGCCGCTGCGCCATCGAGCTCCTCTTCATCACTAAATCTCTGTAATTTAAATAATAAGAAATATGTTAACTATGTGAATAAAATCAATTTCTAAAATAACGCGAAATAATACAAAAAATACCTTATAGTAAGATAAATTAAACTTTCAGTTTCAATTTTCTTATTCACTGATGTGGTTGTTTAGGAGACACTATGAAAATATAACCATTTAACTGAGGTGGTAGTATAATAGACACTTACCTTAACACTGATGTGGTAGTCTCGTGGACACCTTCTTCCCGCTACGCTCACCTGAGCTCACTACGACCGCTCACCACGCACTGACCGGCGCGCGAGCTCATCACAGAAAGGTACTAAGATCGATGGCGCTCAAATTTGAAAATGTAAGGCTATAAACCAAATTATATGTTTCGCGGTGTCTGTTGGACTACCACGTCAGTCGCAGAGGGTCAAACAAAAATAAATCTAATTATTTTTTTATTATAAAATAAACTCATGTAATGCGTAGAAGAGAGAAAATGGCTAAATGGGTGATTCCCCACCTGAAGTAGGCATTTTTTCAACGTTTCGTTATCTTATTATTATACTCTTTATTTAACATATCTTAAGAATTTTTTTTTACAATATTTTATATAAAAACTTATTTACAATATAAAATATTATAAAAAACTTAACCTAGGTTGCCACCGGCAGCGGGGATAGACCCAAGCTATCGGTGGTTGGGGCTGCAGAGTGATCACAATACGTGCCGTGTCAAGGAGTACTGCCTTCTGTATCTGACCCTTGACCCAACCTTTTAGCGAGAGCCTCTCTAGATGTTGATCGAGGCTCTTAGCTATAAGACCATGTGCCGAAACGACTATCGGTACAATAATAGTTGAATCCACATCCCACATGGCGGCAACCTCGTGAGCCAAGTCAAGGTACTTACTGAGCTTGTCCTTCTCGGCTTTCACGAGGTTCTCGTCATGACCTCATGACGAGGTATGGTGATATCAACTGATATTGCTTGGCGCTGAGATCGGTCGATCACCAGAATATCAGGCTTATTGGCGACAATAGTCCTATCCGTGATGATAGAGCGATCCCAGTAGAGCGTTGCATGACCATTTTCGAGAACTGGCGCAGGTGCGTACTTATAGTACGGCACCTCTAATTCAACAAGGCCATATTAAAGAGCAAGTTGCTGGTGAATTATTCTGGCTACTTGGTTGTGTCTGTGCAAATACTCTCCGTTAGCAAGATGAGAACAACCGGAAATAATATGTCGGAGTGATTCTCCAGGACGGCGGCATGCCCGACAGATGTCGACCGTACCGTCCTTCATAATATATTTCCGGTAGTTATTCGTCTTGATAACTTCATCTCCAATGGCACAGACAAAACCTTCGGTTTCCCCAAAGAGGTCACCGAAACGTAGCCAGTTCACCGAGGCAAGCAAATCTACATCAGGCCCAGTTAGAGCCCGATAGTAGCGCCCGTGTAGCACCTTGCTCTTCCATATGTCCTAGCGATCGAGAGTGCTTAGCACCACTGGTTTGCGCCAGTTTTCTGTTGCCAAGGAGAGCGGCGTAAAGTGTCTATCAACTGTCACGACATCCAAATGCATCCCACACTCACTGTTAAGGAAATAATCCCTGAGACTGCACACCTCACGGTTATGTAGGTCCTTGGCATTTAAAAAGCCGCGACCCCCACATCTCCGCGGGATGTACAGCCTCATAACAGATGAGCGCGGGTGTAGCATTCTGGAAGTCGTGAGCATTTGGCGGACTCTTCTATCCAAGGCGTCCAATTCGGTCTGAGTCCATCTTAGTATGCCAAAGGAGTATGTGAGCAGAGGCATAACCCAGCCATCAAAAGCACGCGACTTACGACAGGCGGCAAAAGAATCGCTCCCGTAATGACTGTTTTATGTCCCTGTCCTCAACACCCAAAGACTGTGACATACCAAGATATTTATATGTTTCAACTTCGGAGAGAGATCTGAGGTTTATCGTTTCGGAGAGTTGTAAATTGGTTGAATTTACTACTCTCCCACGCTGTACATGCATAACTGCACACTTATCCACACCAATTTCCATCTTGATGGCAATGTTGAAAGTCTCAGTAATTTTCAGCAGTTTCACCAAGTCTTGGCGGTTTGGTGCGAACAACTTGAGGTCATCCATGTACAACAAATGCGACATAACTTCACCCCCTCTCCGCAGTCGACAGCCTAACCTTGAATTTCTCAACAAAGTACTGAGAGAATTCAAAGCTAGGCAAAACCATAAAGGACTCAGACTGTCGCCCTGGAATATGCCACGCTCTATCCTTATAAGATCCTGCGTGGCAAAAACACTATCTCGACATCCTGGTTGACGCAAGACCGTGGCCCACTGCCGCACACATGACATCAAAAAGGATTTTAAAGTTATATCAATTTTATATAACTCTAAAATCCTCACCAACCATGTATGCGGCACCGAATGATAGGCCTTCTTATAGTCAATCCAGGCTGTTGAGAGAGTCCCTCTGCCACGCTGAACCTTCTGGCATATGGTCATGTCAATGAGGAGAAGCTCCTTAGTACCACGGGACCCAACCCTACATCCATTCTGAGTCACGTCCAAAATATTGTTTGCAACAATGTTCGAGTTAATTTTTGTTCTCAGAATGGATGTAAGGAGCTTGTATAAAGTAGGTAAGCACGTGATGGGTCTATAATTTTTCGGTTCCGTGGTACTACCCGATTTATGGAGCAGAAAAGTGATACCAGTAGTCAATAAACTTGGGAGTGAGCCGAGCTCTATGGCTTCTTGGAATTGCGTTGCCAGTAACTCGTGTGAACATCGAAACCATTTGATCCAGAAGTTGTGCAATCCGTCCGGTCCTGGGCATTTCCAATTTTGCCGTAAAAATTGGGCCGTACGGATTGCACAACTTACGTCAGCTGTACTAATAATAATAGGCTGCATGGTCTCGATATGTTCACACGCCTCACTGACAACACTCATCCATTCACCTACCGTGTGCTCGACGGGCACCGACCAAATGTTGCGCCAGAAATTAGTCATGGCATCAACATCCGGTAGCTGCCCGTCGTTCACACGTTGATCAGCTCCTTCCCACCGTCTGTATACTTTTCTTTGGTCACTTTGAAAGAGGCGATTTTGTTGGTATCGGTCCACACGCACTCTGTAGCGACGTATACGGTTTGCCCATGCATAGACTTTTTGCTTCAGGAAGTCAATACGTTCCGTCACACAAGCCATATAGTTTTCCGGTCGAACATCAGTCCCGACAAAGGCTTGTGTGACGAATCGCATGACGCGAGGCCGATTATTGCCATTTCTAAAGCAAATTAGCTTTGCAATGAGTGTCCTGAACTTATTGATACGCCCCTCGATCCCCAATTGCCTAGCAGGCAATCCCGGTTCGCCGCGGTACTCGGTCAGAATCCTGGAATTTGACACGAGCAACGCGACACACCGCGATGGCCCCACAATAAAGGATTGAGTGGGTATCAAATAAATTTTCACTGGTTCCAAGATAAGGAACCAGTAAATCGTTCAAGGCACTCATTAACGCCAAATTATGCCAATTCGTGGGCAAACAAGGTATACGCGGCATAGCGTTACGCGTGTCACGATACTGTAGAATGGCATCGTTCAAAGCGCTCCTCATTTGCCTCATTGATTCGCCTGTGTACTTACATTCGTATTTATGTAGTCTTTTATTATTTAAACTTTTGCAATATTACATTACATGGCGGACTTAATGCCTGAGGCATTCTCTACCAGTCAACCATAGGGTGGTGCAGAGATGACATGGTAGGTGCAATTATCTGCGGTGACCACAGTTTGATGAGACCATTAAATATTAAAACATACAATACGTATATATTAATAAACAAAATATACATACTCGCAATACATAAATATTTTATAATATACCTACATACACTACTTGATAATATAATATATAAAAAGGACGTTATTGAGATGACTCTGCCATGGTTCTGTCGAAAAGGAGCAAATGGACTTTCTTTTTGAAAGCGTCACGACTCGCAGCCATCCTGACTTCCTGAGGTAGCGCGTTCCAGAGGAGTATGGACTGGATATAAAAGGAGGAATGTACAAAGCCAGAAGAGTGGGGAGGAGAGAGAAGGAGAAGGTTATTTGAGGATCTGAGATTCCGGTCGTGAAAGGAGCAAAGATATTGGAAATGGGGAGTAAGGTAAGATGGAGCATTTGGAGAATTTAGAATAGAGAAGAGTGTGGAAAGGGCGCGCCAACATCTCCGCTGACGAATGGGCAACCATTTCAGCTCAGACCTATGCTGTGAGATATGGTCATACTTCCTCAGATTGTAGATGAATCTGATAGTTATTGAGCAATCTGTCAAGCTTATCAAGCAAGACTGAGTTTGGGTCGTAATAACACACGTCACCATAGTCGATCATAGTAAGGATTAAAGTTTGCGCAAGCATCACCTTCGTCTTGAACGGTAAAAAGTTCCTCAGGCGATTTAAAGAGTGCAGAGTCCAGGTTACTTTTTTGCTAACATTAGCAACCTGAGAACGCCAGCTAGGTGTAGTGTCGATATGTAAGCCGAGATTTTTAACAGTCGTGCTGAATGGTATGACTGTTCCGTCAAACACTACAGGAGTAATAGAGCTAATCCCCACTTTATTTATCAATCTCAAGCTGCCAACAAGTATCGTCTGACATTTTGTAGGATTTACAGCCACACCAAACCTACGCGACCAGTCGTTAACAGCTTCCAAGTCCCGATTTATTTTTACAATAGCGTCTGATAAGTCATCTACGCGTGCATGAGTGTAAAGCTGAAGGTCATCGGCGTACAGATGATACGCACACTGAAGGTGGTGGGTGATAAAGTTGATAAATATTGAAAATAATAATGGAGAAAGAATACCGCCTTGTGGAACACCAGCATTCAGGCTACGCCAATTTGATGATATCTCATCAATGCGGACTGACTGCTGACGCTCTTGAAGATAAGAAAAGAACCATTCCTGTACCTCAGATGAAACCATAAGATGGGAAAGGATAGATAGGAGGATGTCATGACTGACGGCATTGAAGGCGTTTGAGAAGTCTATGAGTACTAAAACTGTGACTTTTGTATCCTCCATGCCTTGTCTAATGTCGCCGGTAACTTTCAGGAGTGCGGAAACAGTGCTGTGGCCAGGTCTGAAGCCAGATTGCAGAGGAACAACGAGGTTATTTAGATAAATTAATCTTGCAAGCTGCTTATGGACACAGACCTCGATTGCCTTGGACAGAAACGGAAGTATAGATATGGGTCGAAAATGGGTTAGATGGGATGGACTGGAGATCTTGGGTAAGGGACGCACATAAGCTTTACGCCATTGGGTAGGGAATTGGCCAGAGTCAAAGGAAAAGTTGATGATGTGGGTAATCGGAAGAAGAACGTGGTCTAGGATAGAAACAATCATACGACGACTAATGCCATCATGTCCCAGGGCTCCAGATTGGATGGAGAGGATAATCTTTTTGATTTCATTTACAGTAACAGGAGAAAAATGAAAAGTGTCAATATTGGGGCGAGGCAAACCTGCAATGTAATCTACCGTTTGACAAATGGTTGAACGATCTATACAAGCAGTAGTGGAGAAATGACAATTTAAATCATCCAACATAATTGTGTTAGGCAGAACATCACTACGCGCCTTGCCGATGCCAAGGGTTCCAAGGAATTTCCAAATATCAGCGGGGGAGGACGATGAGATATTTTCGAGGATGTGTCGGCGTTTAGCATTGCGTATCATCCGATTGCATAGGTTTCTTGCAGACTTGTATAGACACCAATTCCCCTCAGAACACTCTCGTTTAAATTTACGAAAAGCCCGATTTCTTCGTTTCATAGCCATACGAATCCCTCTGTGGATCTCTAAAGTGAGAGGATTGCCTGGTTCATAATGCTAACCTTCTCGTGAACCGTGGAGACAGACATCAATTGATCCCAATTGATTTGAGAAGCGTCTCTGAGCAAACTTTCTACATCCATACGACCAAAGCAACGCATGCGCAGCACTTTAGGGACAGGTTTTGGGGGCTTGAGGATGTATGAAAGGAAAATAAAGTCATGATGGGAAAAACCGGGAGCTGGACATTGACCGTGAGTGGAAACAAGAGATAGGTTGGACGTGAGGATGAGGTCTAGCCACGTGTCCTCGCCTGTAATGTTACAGTGAGTGGCTTGGAGTGGTAGGACATGCAGGCCAGCAGCCTCAATGATATGAAGGAGTTTACGGGAACGTGAGGAATGACGGATGAGGTCTGTGTTGAAATCGCCCATGATGACGTGATGCGCATACTCTGACCCAAACGACTCAAGAACCAGTTCCAGATCCATGAAGTAATCCACAGCCGGAGGGCAGTATACCACTCCAAGGAGAGTCTTAATCCCTTTAACACTAATCTCGAGGAAGAGGTATTCAGCTGAAGGACATGAACTTGAGGCTGAAGAAGAGAGAATTTTGTATGGAAAATCACTTCGTATGTAGATGGCCACGCCACCCCCTCCCCGTCCAGTCCTGTCATTTCGGACAAGAATGAAACCAGAAAGAGGGTAGGTGGTAGAAAGAAGGTGAGGCTTGAGCCAACTCTCAGAAATCAGAATGGCGTGAACGTTAGTGCCAGTAAATGCCTCCACTAAGTCACTGTAATGGCTAGGAATGCTTTGAGCTTTTATGTGACAGATGTTCAAAGAGTTTTTTGTGTTAAGACTAATCTTGTCACGAACGAAGTCACCAAGTGTATCAGGCATTGAAGAAAAGCTAGCATTACTCGATAAGTCCGTGGAGTCAGCAGCAGAATGGAAGGAATCATCATCAGATAACATTAATATAAATAAGATATATAATAGATAAATAAAATAAAATATAAAAGTATGTAAATATACAAGTTACAACAATAAACTTACTGAGTTTGGCTAACACTACACACCACCCGCCAGCCGACCATTCACATTAGCATGAAACATTCATCACAAAAAAAACAAAATTGAGAGTTACAATCAAAAAATAAAATACATATCACATAATCTTGCACAAACCACTGACAGCAAGACAAAACATGACATAACAAAAAAAAATACACGAGGCTGTATGGCTTGGTTTCCTTAGTCATTCCTTCCAAGATAAAAAATATGACATGACATGACAATGACAGTTGGTTGGCCTTACTTCACTCACTTTTTTGTCTGTGTATGCTAAAATTACTAATCAAATTATAAGATTTTATGGTGGTGGTTCCAAAATAAATAATAAAAACTGATTTATAAAGATATAGGGGGTACGGAACGACATTGATAGTCTTCATCGTCGGGTACCGGATCTACTCGCGCCACCAAAACCGGCGTCACGGCCGGTAATTGTGGGGCAGGCCGATCCTGCACCGAAGAAGAAGCCGTACAAATACGTAGTGACTCCAGGCGTAGCCGATCAGGTGCTGACTGATCCAGCGAGTTGTTACGCTGGATCACCCGCACTTGATCCGACAGTCGTTGGGCAGACACGTCGATGGTCGGTTCAAGGGCCTGAAATAAAGACAGCATCCTAACACGATACGCAGTAAGGTTAATTCCTCCCTCTATAGCCCTGTAGTAGGCGCGCATGAAGTTCTCATTTATTTGTTGAGTCCATCGCATGCGGCGTACTACACCACCGGTAGCGGGGGTCGTACGCGGGGCAGATGGCCCCACTGATCCCAAGCGTGCCGGCAGCGGTGGTCGTCCACGTCGCGCAGGTCGTTGTGGCGGCGGGGACGGCGATCGCCCGCTCGCGCTGCTCGACTCGTCTCTGGTGAAGTCATCAGACGAGGAGCTTGAGTTTGGCGGAGCAGGCGATGGTGGAGGGCGTGCGCTTCGCTTGGCTCTTGTTTGCATCATGTCATTTTCATATATATATCATATATTTTTATTATTATTATTATTCTCTTTATTTAATATAATTCTTAAGTTTAATTTTTTACAATATTTTATATAAAAACCTATTTACAATATAAAATATTATAAAAAACTTAACCTAGGTTGCCACCGGCAGCGGGGATAGACCCAAGCTATCGGTGGTTAGGGCTGCAGAGTGAGGAACCTCCTGACAATACGTGCCGTGTCAAGGAGTACTGTCTTTTGCATCTGACCCTTGACCCAACCTTTCAGCGAGAGCCTCTCTCATTATTATTATTATTATTATGAGCCTATATTTTCCCACTGCTGGGCAAAGGCCTCCCTCCCCTCTTTCCACTTTTCGCGGTCTGTTGCTTGTGCTGGCCAATCCTTTGCATAGGCATCAAGCTTCGTTATATTAGAAAACAAAAATTCACCAGATTTATTAAATTACCGATATTATCGATCGCTACTGTGCGGCCAACACTATACCACAGAGACGACAAAAATCTACACATAACATAGTTTTTGACTTAAATAAGTGCCCGTGAAGGCTTAAATTTCTTGACTGTGACTTTGTTACCTTTAATTCTTCGTACTTCTCCAGAGGAACCGCATTCCTGCCAGGTTTCTCAGATTCTTCATCGTCGAAGTACAGATTGAATTCTTCCTTTATATTTTCCACCTCCTGTAAACAGTTAATTATTTTAATTTGTGCCTCAAGATTTTAAGTATTTGGGTCGTCATGATAGTTTCAATACGTTTCACATACAAATGTTTGCCTTCTTCTTCGCTGGCTTTTTTTATATTTTAAAATTGTTTTTTTTTTATTAACAATACTTACTATTTATTTTGAAACTAAAAATAGCCTTAGAAAAAGACGATTTGCCTCAAGCGGGATTCGAACCCATGACTTGCCTGCATTATCAAGCACTTGAAGAATTCGCCACTGTCGAAAGGTCTTTTTCAAGTGCCATTTTTAGTTTAATTATTTTAATTGAATTGTTAATATTGATATTTACTAAGTCTCAATGAAGAGATGAAGCCAATAGAAGACTTACAAATTGCTTAACAGGCAAAATTTTACCTTTTACCGGTATGCATAAGGTGACATAAAAAACCGTATGAAGTCAGGACCCTGACGATGATCAGGAATGGCGCTGCAGTGGTTATTCTTTCTTGTATGTACACACTTTAGACTATACAAAACTGTCAAATTACTCTAATTGATTTTGAACTTTAGTTGTTGGTCGTCGAGTTCAAAATTGATCGCCGATTTTTTATAGTTTTGGGGTAGTCTTAACGTGCCGTTGTCCATACATATCAGGAACTTATTAATTTCTTCTTTTATACTCCATGTAATTGTCCTAAATTATATACGATCTGTCAATATCACTCTACACAATTTAAATTGCAACAACGGGCAGTCTCTATGAAATATACATTTATTATATGTCTGCAAATTCCATATCTAAAGAGCTTCATATATCCAACTACGCCATTTAAGGGAATAAGAACAGATAACCAAACAGCAGAAGAATCAGGAACCATTTTGTCTTCTCGTTAAGCAGACGAAGTAATTTTCCACTTTAATTTTGTCAGGTTATCTGCCCTTGAGGTTTAAATGTTTTCGTATTTAAAAATTTAGATCTAGCAAGCAATTCCCATCTTAACAGGCGTAGTCAGATAATGTATGTCCATGACGTCTTCAAGTCTCTCGTTGCGTTGCAGCATCTCATGTAGATCGAAGCAATCAGGAAATCTCAGGATACTAGAAACAGTGAGCAATCGACATGGAATTTTTACAGATAATAAATAATGTATTTTCTGACAGACCGTACAAATCAAACCTTTTTGTAGGCGTATCTTCCATCTTCCAAGGAACGCCTGCGGAGGAGCAGCATCACGAAACCTTCACACAATTTAAATTTCCTATACCTAGCTCACTTACTCCTTTAGTTACATTACCATAAATTTTCATGTTTATAGATAAAACAATGACAGACTCATCCATACGTTTATAAATTCAAAAGTTTTTACAGTTGCTCGTCACAGTCACAGAATTCGTCCATCTAGACTAATCTAGAGGATACCCTACCTATGTGAAGCTTATGTGGCTTACTGTAGCAAAGATAAGCTACATTCGCCATAACGGTTCCTATGTCTGGAAGGGTGATCGACTTCAATTATGTTGAATAACTTCGCTCCTTGTTAATTTTGGTTGCTCTTAAAATGTGGCAGTCTTATGCACCTACCAAAACCTATTGGATAAGAGTGGTCAGTTACATAATATAGCCAATATTTCCCATGTGGTACCCCTATCAATGTCTTAGTAAGACTCCAATAAGACATAGATTACAGATTGTTGATGACCTTACCTTTTACCTTACCTGGCGATACTCCAGCAGGACTCGAGTATTAAGGTTCAAGAATTCTCCTCATATTCGGTGACGTGGTTAAAACTTGACACGTCAGCGTTTTTGTAACAACCACACCAATTGACTGACATAACCTCTGTCATTTAAGAAGGTTTCTTCTTCTAGAGTTTATGGTATGGCGAGTGCTCTGAAGAACTCTTTGACTTCATCTCTCCTTCTACCTTCCTCCATAGGAGTACGCGTGTTGCTCTTCGGAGTCACCAATTTACAATCTCCAAGATTCCATCGAGCACAAACAAATTAGGTGACTCGCTTCTTTGCCGCGCCTTCAAAAGATGGAATAGTCTACTAGCACACATATTCACTCCTGCATCATATGCAGCATGGGGTCCTTAAGGCACTTTGAGGGCCGGCAGGGTGAGGGTGACTGATGCTATGTCGCTTACGATGCTCGCGTCTGGACTCGAGGACTTCCACTTAACATCAGGTGGAGTGGAGGGCCGGGCCTAATATAAAAAAAGGTTACCGCTGCTGATCTGTCTCTACTTACCTACTGAAGTCTGTACTACGTTGTGTCGTTGTCTGTGACTCTGGCGAGCAACGTGGGACTATAGAGATAATACAGTAGGTACGTATGATGTCTGCCATTGTTAGTGATCGTAGGTACTCACGAAAACGTTGATCACACGGCTTCTTCTACTCGTTGAAAACAAATGAGTTAATATGAATTAATTAAATGAATATGAGAAGCATGGTCAAAGTTTTTATAAGTAGCTATCGTTGTATCTATAGTAAAGGTGACAAAAATATGTTAACTACATATGTTTTATTAAAAACACAATTATATTCTGAACTAGTTTTGACTAGGCCATAATTTTAATTATTATTTTAATTACTATAGATACATTTTGTAACCATTTGGTGCCGTGAATCTCTTGCAAAAAAGATGTGTATTCACTTCACTTGTACTTAACACAAGTCGTCGCTTATAGTGAATATGATAATTATTTCTGATACATCATAACAAATTTTTACAACAAACTAATATAATAATGTATCACAAATAATTTTCGTTTCAGAAAATTACTATGGGCATACCCTTGTCTGCCATTCTATTTCCAAATTGTACGAGTACCATAGAGTCTATGGTATATCAATTTGAATGGCTGTATATGGCATAGACAGTACCATAAACAAATAAATTTCAAACTAAAAACTGTTCAATTAATAAAAACTTTATTTGTCTGCTCCAAGAGAGACTTTCTACAGCGATCCAGACGCTCCCGCAACCCTTTGGCGACTATAGCAGTCACGTGACTGAAATGCAGATAATACGCTTTCACATATTATGTGAAAGCGCTAGGTCACGCTGCAGTCGTGTTTCATAACCGCGCGATTGTGTCGCAGCAAAAAAGTCGCAGTGCAACCGACAAGTCAAGGGTATGCCCACACAAACGGCCTGGCCACGATGCGGCCGCCGGAGCGGCAAGTCGAGCGGCGTGGCATGCTTCATACAGTTTAGTATATTTGTTCGTTAAGCCCAGTCGTCCCGCTCTAAAGCAGGGTGCTCACCTAGCCGTGTAGCATGTAACGTATCTGATACTGTATCGACCTACAAGATATCACACCAACAACATGTCTCAAATGGTAGCTAGTGCAGCGTTCATATTGATACATACTGCATACTGCGAGCCGCCTTTGTGTTCGCAGTAGTACCGTCACTCAGCGGCCTTCTGCGCTTCACACGCGAGCGGCTCGCAGAAGGCTCGCGCATACGTAATTACTTGTTACAGTATCAGATAGTTACATGCTACACGGTTAGGTGAGTACCCTGCTTAAGCCGCTGCTGGGAGCGGTGAGGTCGTGGCGAGGCCGTAACCGCACAGTACGCACCTCGGTCATTTTCAACCACATTTCGATGTTGCGCCGCTGCTGCTTCGTGAAGTGATCGGAGACGCGCTGGTGTTTCGCCGCCGTCAGTATCTTTGCTATCTGCTCGACTGTTGTTTACAAAATGATGATTTTATACAGCAAACAACAATCATAAAATCGTGCACCGCCTTTCTTATGATGACTACAACTACAATTCTTATAAATGTATACATTCTTGTGGTGGTAGCGTGCTGTGTGGTGTGGCGGCTTATTATAAAAAGAATACTACCAATTCATCTCTTCTCTTGGGTGTGGAAAATGCGCCTGACGGACTGAAGATCGCTGATACATCCAACAGCATAAATCGGCGATAGAATCACCATTGAGCACAAGTGCAGTTGTAAAAAAATGGATTGAATATAGCCCTGGCAACATTTCGTATCAGCTCGAGATGTGTTCCAATTACTTCTATGACACTATGGATCGAATCATATAGCTACAATCAGTGACAAAAAAATTACTCTTTTGAATTTAGTAGTTAACTGATTTGTTTTATATATGACATACAAAGACGTCTGATACTGTATTTTGCTTTTATTAAACAAACAGTTTCTTCAAAGTAATCTCGAGACGAGGAGATTCGTTGCTAAAATGATGATTATATGGTGAAATCTCTAATTTGAAGGTGCTCTATCAAAGAGCCCATTCGCCTGTTACGTTACATGTTTCACATTTGTCTATAACATTTGTATCATTAACAAAATTATGTTCCTTAGGTAAATCAGCTCTTTTTTTGGTCATCAGCTTCCCTAACTCTGTGTATCTATACATTATATCTAAATAAGCTCTGGGATGGTGAACATAAGAGAAAATTAACAACAAGCCAAATTAGGAGATACTGAACTTAGACGGACCGAAACCGTGTTCGAAGCTCCTTTCAAAGTCTGGGCACATAACGACTTGTTTCTTTGTCGCACCTCCAAAATATGGAATAGTCTACCAGCATTCGTATTCCCTCCTAACTATGAATAACATAGGGTCCATGAAACAAGGCGTGAAGAAGAGGCACTTTGTGTGCCGGAATGGTGAGGGTGACTGAAGCTACGTCTCTTACGCTGTTGTTGTCATCGCGCCTGAACTCCAGTTCCACTTAACATCAGGTAGAGTGGTGTCACTTGCCGGGCTTCATATAAAAAAGGTTACCACTGCTGAAGACATCCACTGTATTTCTTCCTGCTGAGGTGATGTTGTTGTGACCTGGCGACGCCGACGGTACAAGCATATAACTAAGTAAATGCTGTCTTACGCTTACGCCTGAGTTAGGGGTTATGTGTCTCGTAGCTATTATAGGTGGGGTCCTTTCTGCCTCCATCCGGCTACGAGATAGCTGTCTGACACACAAGCGGCACGTTGAGGACGGCAGTTACTGCAGTTGCCGTCACCACTGCTGACAAACCAGTGATACTACCAGCGACGCCATCTGCCGGCGACAGACGCCAACTCGTTGGTCGTCTGCAATCTGACGTTCGTGTGAACAGCGCAGTAACCGCAATTGCCCTCAGCACTGGTGACAAACCACTGTTTGTTCTACAAGCGTCGCCATCTGCCGGCGACAGCCGCTAACTCGTCGTCGGTCGCCAGCAATCTGACCTTCGTGTGAAGACACGGTTTGTGTGACTTACTATTGTTTGATGATACATTCCAATACCAGCTCCGGTTACCCATCTGGAAAATAGGCAGTGAACTACACGTGTTCACGGAGCCATTCTCCTGAGACGCTAGTCCTATGAGTACTGAATGAAGAATGCGCTGCGGCGGGTTCTGATTCGGCGTCAAGACCTAACGTAGTTGGTCTCTTGCACGACGAGTTTGTAACTGGCGCAGTGAAGTCTGGTCTTGGGTGCCAGTACCAAATAAAAACTTAGTGTTATAAGGAGAGGGATTGTTTGCTAATACGCGCAGGTGAATCTCCTCCGGCCTAACTAGTGATGCAAGAAACTTAGTCTTTTAACTAAGTTTTCAAACTTCAAGAAGTGAGGGTTAAAAGTCTAGTCAAGTCGTGAGGCTTCAAAAATGAGTCGAATCTCTGTTAAAGGATTTAACACTTAGAACGCGGCGCCACTGGACACAATAGCAATTCTATGAGAGACTGAGTTTCTTGCATCACGAGGTCTAATAATAGGAGTAGGAGGCCCAAGTAGCTTCAGGATCGGCGACGTTATACCCTTGGTTGGCATCGCAAGAGTCCATGCGCTGGGGCGACCGCTTTCATCAGGCAAATACAAACGTACGATCGTTTGCCAATTAAGGTATAGACGCCAGCACTTCAACCTACCACTAATTCAATGTTGAACTTTGTCACTGGGGTAATGAGGATCCATATCTATTGGAGAAACATGACAGTTTCGGATAGGTAGATTTGCAGGCGTGTGTACCTTAAAAAATCAAGATGCTTCACCCACTGCTCCGTACTTATAGGTCCCTTTTGCTGGTGCCATTCTCTGCGGTCATGTGCCAGCTTCCTCCAGATACGACCTATGACGTTGACGATATCACCGAACCAAAGGCCGGCAACGCGTCTGTGATTCCTCTGGTTTTGCAGGTGTCCATAGGCGGCGGTGATTACTCTCCATCAGGTGAGCCGCTTGCTCGTTTGCATCCTTCTTTATAAACAAACCATCTCGTCACTGGAGGTATTTGCCATTCTTCTGCCACCACTCTATCAACACCTTCCACCACGTATCACCAGCCTCGCCAGATATTCCGCACATAGATTACATACCTTATATTGATGTCAATTTTGGCAGACAGTTTCTGGCAATCTGCCCTTTGATTACTTATAAAAACTAAATACAAAATCCCATTCTTCTTTATAAACAAACCATCTCGTCACTGGAGGTATTTGCCATTCTTCTGCCACCACTCTATCAACACCTTCCACCACGTATCACCAGCCTCGCCAGATATTCCGCACATAGATTACATACCTTATATTGATGTCAATTTTGGCAGACAGTTTCTGGCAATCTGCCCTTTGATTACTTTTAAAAACTAAATACAAAATCCCATTCTAAATCGTAACGGAATTTGACATAATTATACATTTGACGTATGTGTTATGACCAGAGGTCGGAGTTATTTATGTACTTGTATCGAAATGTTGATATTAAGGCCAGGTATTCCGAGCGCTTCTCTCTCGCTCTCTCGACGGTACCGACGGTACGGGACTGGTATAACAGCGAAGCGGCGCGCTTGAAAGGTTTTTGTAGGTTTTATTGCATATATGTATAGACTTTATAGGAATACCCTGCGAATTTATCTGCGAAATATTTGTATCTTTAGTTGCGTACAAAAATTAAATGTAAAGTATCAGTAGTTTAGTCATATTATTGAAAAAACATTACAAAAGGGATAATTTTGGGTTTTTTTTCTATCGAATGAAGTCCATTGGATCTTGTAACTGAATGCGACTTTGACTAGATTAGATCCTTAACTATAGCCTGACCGCAACCGCTGTACCGCGCCTTAGGTATGCACGGGTGGTGGGAGGAGTGGGAAGTAAAGAGCATGAACTCACATGAGATTCGTAGTGTCACACAGATGATACGATAACGAAGCACAGTTTATTGAAGCTTTAAATTTACGAGTATAATTACATCCAATCCGTTTTTGTCCAGTATGATTTTTAGATAAGTACAGTCACGAGCACCAATATGTATACACTTTGACTCTTATTTTATTGTATTAAGAGTTACAATTGTTTACATATTTTTGCTCGTGACTGTACAATTAAAGAACCAATATAAATGAAATAAATCTTTAATTCTTGGAAATATATAATATAAACTTTCTTTGTTTGCTTTTCTTTCCTTAAAATATTCGACCACTTTAAAAATGACAGATTTGATTATCTCGAGATAATGGACGACTATTTTTAGATATTTTATCTCATGTGCATCTGACACACTAGTTGCCGCCGTGAGAGATGACGGCAGAATGACAAAATGGAGCAATTGTTTCGCCCCCCCCGCCTCGCCGCTCGCATACCCAAGGCGCGGTACAGCGGTAGCGGTCAGACTATAATACATATTTAATCCCAGAAATTAAAAAAATATTTTCTATGTCTCAGATGGTTTAAAAAAACTCAAAGCGCGGCCTACCTAGCCTTAATATGAATCTTCCCGGGATTTCTAATGGCGCGTGTGCGCATTGGAATTTTGCACCTTCTGACATCCAACGTCGTTGATGTAAATTTGGCAACGTCGCGCGTGCAGTGGTTTAAATTGTGCAAAAGTAAATAACTGTTTTATTTAATAAATCACGTGATTTTTCAGCTCTTTAAAATTAATCTCGGGATTTGAGGCATATCCACTCAATTCTTTCGCTGTGTGAAATCAGTGTAAGTACATAAATAACTCTACCTAATTCCGACCTCTGGTTATGACAAAAAAAGCAATTTTCGAAGGAGCTCTTTGTCATTTTGACACTGAGCTCGCACACTATCAAACGAAATGCGTACCTTAATATCGCAATAGGCACTCTTTTGCGGCCGTTTTGAGAGCGTTGATTGTGCTTCTAGTTTTTATATGTCATCGAAGAATCTGCCAGTAACACTAAATAAAGAGAACAACAACAAACAAAGTCATCATGATCAGCCCGCGTTTAGTCGGTGCTAGATAAACGTGCATAAAAGGTTATAGCTACCCCAGAACCACAGCACGGCGAAGCAGGATCGCGTCGAACCGAAATATAAAGCCGTAGCGATAGAATTCTGTGTAAACAAACGTATCTTAGTACGAGACGTCCTTGATCCGGAGACTTGGCATATATCACAAACATTTTTTTTAATCTATACAATTGCTTAGGTACCTTTTAAATTTTAATACGTACATAATAAATAAGTACCTATTATAGTGATAATTTAAATCTCTTGGTACAAGTGGGATAATTGACCTTTTATGCACATTTATTGTGACTATTGTCCATTCCTTTACCCAATGCATTCAACTGAGCAAGACCTCAGCTCTCCTCATCAAACTGCTGCCAGCCATTTTACGTATATCGCCGCTGCACGTATCATAACTTATCTTAGTGGGGTCAACCAAGGTCCCCTTCTCGCAGTAGCAAGTCGAAACTATTTGGATTTTTCTGTGCAAAAACCAGTCCGCTTTAGTGCATTCCTTTAACCAATGCATTCAACTGAGTAAATCTTCAGATCTCCTCATCAAACTGCTGCCAGCCACTTTACGTATATCGTCGCTGCACCTATCTTAACTTATCTTAGTGGGGTCTACCAAGGACCCCTTCTCGCAGTAGCAAGTCGAAACCATTTGGATTTTTCTGTGAAAAAACCTGGTAAAAAACATCATTCCACCTATCCGGAGGGCGTCCTACACTGCGTTCGCCGAGTCCCGATCTCCACTCCAGAACGAATGAACTATACGCTGGCATATTCGTACGTGACAATCTTATGGTGTGCGGGCGACGAGGGAGGGGTGACATCTGCACACAAAAGACGTTCTTACTACGCGTCCCCGCCGCCTGCGCTCTGCTTTCCCGCCCCCGCAACCACTCGTCCCCCGTCCCGCAAACCATGGGATTGAGGGGTCACTTTCAAAACCCTAAAGGCACTTTTTCGCAAACGAAGATAATTCATGTTTAAATTTTAATACAAAACCGCTTAAAGCATCGTTCGCGACAACAACAATAACGCTCAATAGCGACATACTGTTCTAAAGTAACGTGTCGAAATAAAGCTCTGACATTGGCCAAGTCTATTTTAGTGTAACTCTATTTTGGTGGGTTCTATGATAGTGAAAGACTGGTTTTTTTGTGGGTTTTGATACAAATGTCACTTTTCCTTAGGGCTTTTAAACGTGTTTTAGTGAGATTTGTTACGGAATCATTAGTATATCCACTACCATGACAGGAATCCATCGTATTTTGTTTTTCTGGTAATAGTTAAGTTTTGACCAATATTAATTGTTTTAGAGGGTTTCGAAAGTAGACCCCTCACATATGAATTTGCCAGCCTATAACAAGAAATATCGGAACATGTTAGTTCACTTACATAGAGTTGTGTGGTGACGGGTCATTATTTTAAATGTACTACCTAACCATCTGTTCCTTTGGATGTCGTAAATGGCGACTAGCGGACTAAAGACTGCACATACATCCAACAGCATAAAGCGGCGATGGGCTCACCACCTGTCAAGCTGAGCATATGTGTTGTATTTGGTGAAACGTAGACAGTGACAGTGCACCGCTTTCGCGATCAGCATTGTCTAGTATCTGACTAACCTTTAGGGGTTACAGTCGTCTAATGTATGTACTTACATTGAGTGATGATTTTCGAATATTTCTCCTTCATTGTGGACTTGAGTGCTGTGTACTCCTCGTCAACTTGCATCTTGTCGTTGAACAGACGGCGCACTTGGTTGTTGGCCGCTTGTATGAGGGAGTAGAACGTGCCGGAATATTTCTTGGTGCACTCCCCTCGTTCCAGCCAGCCGTGTAAGGTCTGTGACAGAATGTTTTTGCTGTTTTACCAAAATGTTATTGCTACAATTGGCTACTTGACAGTTCTCCAAAAAGAATTTTAAAAACGCTTATTTTATTACTCTTACAATATTCTTTTCTCGAAAAAGCTTGATTTAATAGAAAAAGAAAAATATTTTTCTTCAGTAATTTCAAATTTCGTGCGAAAACGGTTGGTCACATGACATTTTGCCCCGTGACGTCACACCTCAATAAAGAAACAAAGGACATAATTTTTTTGTATGGAGCTTGGTACTGAAATCAAAACTCTTTGAACCAAAGAATGTTATGTAAAAATGAGAAGACTAAATTCTCCATCTCATTTAATTTTATGAAAGTAAAAATAATTTTACTTTTCTTTAATAATTTGGTGGCTTAAGAGCGTTTACGTCCTTTTGCGCCGTTTTGCTCAAAAACTGTACTTTTTAAACCTCTTAATATCTGTTAATACTTACTTTACAAATAAGTTAAATACTTATATCATTAGGCGATCTTGTAGTCGAAATAGTTTGTTGAAAACATTTTAAAATTTATGGATATTTTGGAATTTATAACACGATAACTGAACAGAGGTTTTCATAATTTGACTTTCCGCGTCAACTTCGAAGCTTAAAAATGTGTTTAAATTACTAACAAATCTAATAACAACATTTTTTTTTCAATTTGAAAGATCCTCAGCAAAATAGTTTGTTGAAAACATTTTTTGATTTTGGTTACTAACAAAAACTATAAAATTCCAAACATTGTGAATTTTTAAAGAAATTATAGGTGATAAAGTGATTGTTTTCTCTAATGTACTAAATATATTTTAGAAGATAAAAGCTTTATACTATAGAAAAAAGTGTTATTTAAAATTTTAACAAAATTGTTTTTAATAAATAAGCTCTATAATTTTTCTACAAATATTTTAAAACTACTCTAAAACTACTACAAAACGCTGCGCTCCACTCGCTTCAAATCAGTCCGCCGCGAGGCCTCTGAGAGAGTGGTCACGTCGCTCGACGCTCTGCCCGGCGCGGTTGTCGACCTTTCCGTAAGTTCGAAGATAGTGCAAATTTATAGCTTGATTTGCAAATCTTAGTACTTTGGTGCGTAAATGATTACAAGCTTTTATTTAACTTGCAATGTATGTATGTCTTGTTCGGGTGGAATTTTGCAACTCAATTTGGCCCACTTCCCGTTTATTGATTGAGCTGAAAATTTGCATACATGTGTAAATCGCGTGACAATGCAATTTTATGATTGACATGGTGCTAATCTGATGATGGAGATGGAAGGTGGCCATTGAAACTTTGCAATAAAATAGCACAACCTAATCGAGTTTGGGCTCGTTTGAATCGTCTTGACGAGTAGTTTGTCTTTCAATGGTGACCAGGGTCTGATGATGGAGCTGGATGGTGGTCATAGGAACTCTGTAATAAAACGACGCAACACCATCGAGTTTTGGGCTCGTCTCATTCGTCTTAACGAGTCCTTTGTTTTTAAATGGTTACCAAGGTCTGATCTGATGATGGAGCTGAAAGGTGGTCATAGGAACTCATTGAAGAAATGACGCAACCCCATCGAGTCGCGGCTCGTTTGATTCATCTTGACGAGTACTTTGGTGCTAGATGGTAACCAGAGTCTGATGATGGAGCTGGAAGATGGCCATAGGAACTGAGTAATTAAACAACATAATAACCCCATCTAGTAAGGGCTCGTTTAATTCGTCTAGACAAGTACTTTGCTGCTAGATGGTAACCAGGGCCTGATGATGGAGCTGGAAGGTGGCCATAGAAACTCCGTAATAAAACGACGCAACCCCATCGAGTTTCGGCTCGTCTCATTCCTCTTGACGAGTACTTTGGTTTTAGATGGTTACCAGGGTCTGATCTGATGATGTAGCTGAAAGGTGGTCATAGAAACTCAGTAAAGAAACGACGCAACCCCATCGGGTCTCGGCTCGTTTGATTCGTCTTGACGAATACTTTGGTGCTAGATAGTAACCTGGGTCTGATGATGGAGCTGGAAGATGGCCATAGGAACTCAGTAATTAAACAACATAACCCCATCGAGTAAGGGCTCGTTTAAATCGTCTAGACGAGTACTTTGCTGTTAGATGGTAACCAGGGTCTGATGATGGAGCTGGAATGTGGCCATTGGAACTTCGCAATGAAATAACACAACCTAATCGAGTTTGGGCTCGTTTAAATCGTCTTGACGAGTAGTTTGTCTTTCAATAGTGACCAGGGTCTGATGATGGAGTTGGATGGTGGTCATAGGAACTCTGTAATAAAACGACGCAACACCATCGAGTTTCGGCTCGTCTCATTCGTCTTGACGAGTACTTTGTTTTTAAATGGTTACCAGGGTCTGATCTGATGATGGAGCTGAAAGGTGGTCATAGGAACTCATTAAAGAAACGAGGGAACCCCATCGAGTCTCGGCTGGTTTGATTCATCTTGACGAGTACTATGGTGCTAGATGGTAACCAGGGTCTGATGATGGAGCTGGAAGATGGCCATAGGAACAGAGTAATTAAACAACATAATAACCCCATCGAGTAAGGGCTCATTTAATTCGTCTAGACGAGTACTTTGCTGCTAGATGGTAACCAGGGTCTGCTGATGGAGCTGGAAGGTGGCCATAGGAACTCTGTAATAAAACGACACAACCCCATCGAGTTTTGGCTCGTCTTATTCGTCTTGACGAGTACTTTGTTTTTAGATGGTTACCAGGGTCTGATCTGATGATGGAGCTGAAAGGTGGTCATAGGAACTCAGTAAAGGAACGACGCAACCCCATCGAGTCTCGGCTTGTTTAATTCGTCTTGACGAGTACTTTGGTGTTAGAAAGAAAGAAATTAAAACGTATTTTCATTTCAGGTTATCGAAGATGAGGTTCGACAAACAACAAATAAGGTTGAAGGTCGAAGACTAGTAGATTTACAATACTTTTTGGACCAAATTAAAATACTTAGTAACCACAATAGAGCCACAGGATGTACAATTGATAATTTACAAGTGATAAAAGAGCATAAAGTAGGCTTATTATCTACATTTTTAATGAAGTATAACATTTGCCTTTAGATAAGTCTAAGAATCATGTAAAATCTTGTTTACATAAGAAAGGTCAAAGTCTATTTAGTTGAGAATACAGCCTGGTCATAATCATATTTTCACATTATAGTTTCTTAGTCAATTATTTTTAAAACTAATTAATTTTACGCTGGTATAATAGCCTTTAACAGCAGCGTCTTACAGACAAAGGTACCTACTCAAAATTTATGTTGCGTTTAAAGTAATATTCTCTTACTTTCGTTGGAGTTGCTCGAGTGTGTCATGCTCTCTCAAAGTGTCTCTGCGTTGGTGGCATGTGCGTCGGGTCCTTACGTTCCCTCAAACATGGTTAAACGAAGCGATGGCTGATTCACATGTCATACTCGTGAACGGGTGCCGCCTGTGGAAGCTGGTCTGCTCTTGCAATCTTATTTTTTACTGGTAGTATTGAATAGTCTTACTTTTTCTTGTTTCAGAGATACTTACTTTAAACGCAACATAAATTTTGAGTAGGTACCTTTGTCTGTAAGACACTGCTGTTAAAGGCTATATACCAGCGTAAAATTATTTAGTTATAAAAATAATTGACTAAGAAACTATAATGTGAAAATATAATTATGACCAGGCTGTATTGTCAACTAAAAACACTTTGACCTTTCTTATGTAAACAAGATTTTACATGATTCTTAAACTTATCTAAAGGTAAATGTTATACTTCATTAAAAATGTAGATAATAAGCCTACTTTATGCTCTTTTCTCACTTGTAAATTATCAATTGTACATCCTGTGGCTCTATTGTGGTTACTAAGTATTTTAATTTGGTCCAAAAAGTATTGAAAATCTACTAGTCTTCGACCTTCAACCTTATTTGTTGTTTGTGGAACCTCATCTTCGATAACCTGAAATGAAAATACATTTTAATTTCTTTCTTTCTAGCACCAAAGTACTCGTCAAGACGAATCGAACAAGCTGAAATTCGATGGGGTTGCGTCGTTTCTTTACTGAGTTCCTATGACCACCTTTCAGCTCCATCATCAGATCAGACCCTGGTAACCATCTAAAAACAAAGTACTCGTTAAGACGAATGAGACGAGCCAAAACTCGATAGGGTTGCGTCGTTTTATTACAGAGTTCCTATGGCCACCTTCCAGCTCCATCAGTAGACCCTGGTTACCATGTAGCAGCAAAGTACTCGTCTAGACGAATTAAACGAGCCCTTACTCGATGGGGTTATTATGTTGTTTAATTACTCAGTTCCTATGGCCATCTTCTAGCTCCATCATCAGACCCTGGTTACCATCTAGCACCATAATACTCGTCAAGATGAATCAAACGAGCCGAGACTCAATGGGGTTACGTCGTTTCTTTAATGAGTTCCTATGACCACCGTTCAGCTGCATCATCAGACCAGGCCCTGGTAACCATCTAAAAACAAAGTAATCGTCCAGACGAATGAGACGAGCCGAAACTCGATGGTGTTGCGTCGTTTTATTACAGAGTTCCTATGACCACCATCCAGCTCCATCATCAGACCCTGGTTACTATTGAAAGACAAACTACTCGTCAAGACGATTTAAACGAGCCCCAACTCGATTAGGTTGTGTTATTTCATTGCGAAGTTCCAATGGCCACATTCCAGCTCCATCATCAGACCCTGGTTACCATCTAACAGCAAAGTACTCGTCTAGACGATTTAAACGAGCCCTTACTCGATGGGGTTATGTTGTTTAATTACTGAGTTCCTATGGCCATCTTCCAGCTCCATCATCAGACCCAGGTTACTATCTAGCACCAAAGTACTCGTCAAGACGAATCAAACGAGCCGAGACTCGATGGGGTTGCGTCGTTTCTTTACTGAGTTTCTATGACCACCTTTCAGCTCCATCATCAGATCAGACCCTGGTAACCACCTAAAACCAAAGTACTCGTCAAGACGAATGAGACGAGCCGAAACTTGATGGGGTTGCGTCGTTTTATTACGGAGTTCCTATGGCCACCTTCCAACTCCATCATCAGGCCCTGGTTACCATCTAGCAGCAAAGTACTTGTCTAGACGAATTAAACGAGCCCTTACTCGATGGGGTTATTATGTTGTTAATTACTCATTTCCTATGGCCATCTTCCAGCTCCATCATCAGACTCTGGTTACCATCTAGCACCAAAGTACTCGTCAAGATAAATCAAACGAGCCGAGACCCGATGGGGTTGCGTCGTTTCTTTACTGAGTTTCTATGACCACCTTTCAGCTCCATCATCAGATCAGACCTTGGTAACCATTTAAAAACAAAGGACTCATCAAGACGAATGAGACAAGCCGAAACTCGATGGGGTTGCGTCGTTTTATTACAGAGTTCCTATGACCACCATCCAACTCCATCATCAGACCCTGGTTACCATTGAAAGACAAACTACTCGTCAAGACGATTCAAACGAGCCCAAACTCGATTAGGTTGTGCTATTTTATTGCAAAGTTTCAATGGCCACCTTCCATCTCCATCATCAGATCAGCACCATGTCAATCATAAATTTGCATTGTCACGCGATTTACACATGTATGCAAATTTTCAGCTCAATTAGTAAACGGGAAGTGGGTCAAAATTGAGTTGCAAAATTCCACCCGAACAAGACACATACATTGCAAGTTTAATAAAAATACATGCAATATAATATTATACTTACATATTTCATGCATTTCTTCGCCCATATTAAAAAAAATAATCGAAGTACCTATTACGAAAAAGCAAATTCGATCTAACGGATCAAAGTGAGTGAGTTTGACTACAGTGAGCAGAACTAGCCTATTCTACACACACAGTCGCGCGCGCTCACAGCTCGCTTCTGTGTGCGTGATATTTGGACTTAAAAACCTAAACTTGAGGTCTCGCGCTCGGCGTAAACGCTCTTAACCACAACGCTAGTCAAATGCAGGTTGGTGCTGAGTGAGTCACCTAGAATATAAAGCCGAGTGCTTAGCAACTGTAACTAATAGTTATGGTAGTTTTTGTTTCTGGTGAGCCAAATAAAATAAATAAATACTTTAATGGGACATTTCATAGAGGAAGATCTCGGTGAACGTACTCCGAGGAGTAAATTAAATTCTTAGTTTCGATCTACACCGCGCTCCACCTCCCACTTTCCCACTTTAGCAGTAGTTTAAAAAACTTTTTGAGCAAAGTTAGAAGCAAATCGGGCGTCGCAATTAAAAGTTTCATACAAAGTTCAACACCCCCTCCTCCGCCCCTTCTATCTTTACAGGGTTAATTTTGGAACCCCTGCCAAAAATGTGGGGTAAAAAAAAGTATTAATAAAATATTTGACGTAAAAATAATGAATGTTTTCTTTTTTTAATTACAATTTTTATGCCTGCTTTTTATATCCTATAGTTCTAGGTGCGTGCGCTCACCCTCGCGGTCAAAGCGACGGCGCGCTGTCATTGGTGCACGGGGTGAATAATAGCAGTCACGCGCATGCGCTTTGATAACCGCGATAGGCCGCGCGCTAGGTGACAATAATTTTAATTTTCTTAAGGAAAGTTGAGACCAAAATGTTAAAAAAAAAAAAGTTTTTAATTTCATTATTATTTTAGTTGTACTGCTGTTATAACATCAAGAAAAAAAATTGGCGGGTGGTCCAAAATAAACCCTATATACTAAAATTTATCAAAATCGGTTATTTTTTTTAAACATAAAAGCGTAACAAGCTATTATTATAGTCACTTCCTTTTTTTTGACGACCTCCTTGGTCGAGTGGTTTGTACACCGGTTTTCATGGTGTCGCCATCTCTGAGGTCCCGGGTTCGATCCCCGGTCGAGTCAATTTAGAAACTATTGTTTTTCAAAATTGTCTCGGGCCTGGGTGTTTTCTACGTATTTAAATAGTAGTATGTTTATCCTTTGTCTAGAACCATTTAACAAGTTTCTTAACGAAGCTTCTCTTGGGCTAGATGATTGGTGTTGAAAAGTTGATTTATTTATTTTTATTTATTTATTTGGTGACACACATTGAGGCAGTGGACCACTTTTGCGGTCCTCATTGCCACTAGACAATTTCAGCTCTTAGTCAGAGACTACTCTGACTAGCCTTTTGGGGATAATATTTATGAGTGTATCTATGTATGTAATATTAGTTAGGATTGTTAACGACATTTGTCAATAATAGCGCTGCAACGGTGTTAATTGATTATAGCTGTTAATAACACTTCTTAATAAAAGCGTTACAACGGTGTTAAATGATTATTTAATGATTTATTTGAATGATATGTTACAGGTTGATATTAAAACTTATAATAGGATATTATTTATTTATATATATATTTTTAAAGATTAGTTTAACTTATTAATTTCAAAGTGTTTGACATATTTGTAGCGCTAAGACCTCGCTTCCTAGGCGAACAACCAATGACGTAATCATGGTAGCATGGAGGGGTGGGCACCTGGTAGCAGCGAGATCGTAGCACAGGCACTTCGCCGTGAGCTAGCGCGTAGTAAGGACGTATTGGGGGGACCCTTGCCGCTCCGATATTTATTTTGTATTTTAAGCCAATAAGTTGAGAAGTGAAAATAAAGTAATATTCACGACTGAAGTTGTTTGATTCCAATAGGATTACTTACCGGGGCCACTTCAATGAACTCCTCGTCATTCTTGATCTTGTCTGCCAGGTTGGTGAGGTTTGCCGGGGTGAAGGGCTCGATGCGCGGCGGGGTGGGGTCGCGGCGACGCTTGTTCCTCTCATACTCGTTCTGATCATCACGATTCTAGGGAACCAGACAAATCTTTTTATTTTATACGTAGCACGATGACTCCACTCCACTACCTGATGTTAAATGGAAATGGAGTCAAGCAGGCCCTAGCATGCGCAACACGAGATATGTCGCGGACGATATTCTCTCTTTCTTCGATGGCGGGAACAACGAACTATCTCGGTTACAGGTTGTCAAAACTCGATAAAATTATGTTGCATGTTAGGGTTTGGAGACAAAAATATCACAGACAAGCAAAAACTACTATTATGTCTATTTTTGACATATCATGTATAGACATAACACGAGAAAACGGTTGAGAAAATTTTCTGGTGCAGCGTTAGCACGACGAAGCATCAGTCGCCCTCACCTTGTTGGCCTACAAGGTGCCTCTTTATGCCTCGTTTGAAAGACCCCATATTATAACAAGGAGAGAAAAAACGCTTGTAAGCAATCAACTTACAAATATGTTTGTATCATCATAATAGTATCATCAATCAACTTACAAATATGATTATAAGTTGATAAGATCTTTTTATAATACCAAATTGATTAACAATTTTAATTTGTTTATTCCAATATTTCAATCACTTATAAAAACTACATGCACAATCAAGGCTCTCAAAACGTACGCCTAAAAATAGTACCAAGCGAGATAATTAGGTACAATGGCGGACTCCGTCGCTTTACCAGTCTAAAGGTCAAAATCCCTTGCACACCGCGTGGTCTATTTGGTACGGGCACGTACCCGGGCGGTCGGTGCGCTTCATACGAAAATCGCTGCAAAGTGGTAAAGCGACGGTGACCCCGACCGTACGCATTCAGTTTGGTAGAGTACGAGCTAAGGGCGGGCGCACACTAGGCCACTAGTCGCGGCCACTAAACGCGACCACTAGTGGCTTAAGGGTTAGGCCGTCAGCGAAAATTCGGATGTTACGCGGGGCCTCGCGGGTGTTGCGCGGGTCCTCGGTAATTCGTAAGCGCCTATCACATTTTTATCAAAAAGTTAATAAAAGGTTTAGTATTTTGACAATCCAAATCAGTCAAGAATTCGAAAAGGTAAATACTGTATTATATTTAATATATAATAAGTGTTTATGATTTTATAGGAATTATTATTGTAAAACACGGTCGTAATGTGCATTTAAATGAAATTTTAGAGGTAACTTCAGGATTTTTTTTTCGATCGAGCAAAATGTTTCCAATCGTGTTTTGGCTTCGTTCATCCCCTCGCGCAACGTTCTAAAATACATATTGAAAATTTCAGTGCGAAATATCTTAAATATTTTGCATAACAACTTATTAGTTGTTATGCAAAAAAAAATTGGCTATTGAAAACAGCCAATTTTTCCGTTTTCACCGCCTAAGGCCCCTTAATCAACCACTAGACGCGGCCACCGATCGCAGCCGCTAGTGGCTGAGTGGCGGCCACCAGTCGCCGCCACTTAGCCACTACTTTTGGATGCATTCCCGCTCGTGGCCGAGTGTGCGCGCGATGCGAGCGACAAAACGCAGTCACTAATAGCGAGCGCGGGCGAAGGGCGGCTTGTGGCTCAAACGCGGCCACACGAACGCTCGGTTTGAGCTGATGCCATACAAAATGTATGAAAAAACTCGTCCGCCGCTAGTGGTCGCGTCTTGTGGCCGCCACCAGTGGCTCAATGTGTGCTTGCTCTAAGTGTCAACATGACGTTCCTTCTATTATTCTAATATTCTGCCCGAACACATGTAGGTCAAATTAATGTTTATGTCAAAGCTGTTACTAGCTGTATGTAACTGTTATTAGCTACGATTTATAGTACGGGATTGTATATTAAGTTTTTATATGTGATTAAAGAATAGAATATCAAAAAGATTGGCTATTTAGCTTATACAACTGAACCGGTTCAGAAACATAAATTTTTATTTATCACTATTTCAACTGATAAGCATCCACTGTTGAGCAACAACCTCACCCACGGATTTTACAACTCGTCCCAGTATTGGCTTTTATTCAGCAGTTTCGAGTAACAGACTGGTGCGCTTTGTAGGATGCCTAACTAACACTGCGTTATTCAATACACTCCAGTGTGATAATATCACTAGTTTATATTACAATTAGTTATGATAATTGAGTGTCAAAGTGATGAATGATGATCGTAATACGAGATCAGTAATCAATTTAAGAAAAAAACTTAATTACCAATGCATAATCCACAAAGATTGTTGTAGCTTCATTATCCGTCTGTTCATGTAGTTTAAATCGATAGCCGGACACAAAGAAAGACTGCTCCACACAGTCGTGGCTATCGAAGCGCACGTGACACACCCCTTGCCTGTGCAGTTTGACATCGCTTATCGCTCCGAACCGTTGAAATATCTCAGAGATGACGTCACCAGCTACTCCATTCGGTACTCCACCCACAAATATGGTACGGCAACCTGGAGGTTTCTCCCTCCTGTTTGGCAAAGACATGCCGGGCAATGGAGGCAAAAGCATGCCAATTGAAAAGTATATTGGCTGATTGAGCAACGGCATCTGTTGGTTCATCATCATCATATTCGGGTCCATCATGTTGGACATCATATTTGGCATCATGTTCATGCCGGGCATGACGTTGGGCATGGCACCCATGTTGTTTATGTGGGCCATGTCTGTTCCCTGTTGGCCCATCCCGGGATTGTTCATTATGTACGGCATCATACCTGAAATCAGGAAAAATCAGTTTTATAAAAATCATGAACCAGCCTGAAGCTGTAATCAGATTGATTGTATTTTTATTCGAAAATTCGAGCTTATTCACATCTTGTAATGCAACATCTCGTGTATGCATGCATACTTGTACATAACATTTTCATGTGAATACCACTTCCTATAGTTTCTTAGTAGAGATGTATGAGGGAACAATGAAGTCAACATTAATAAAATTAGCAAGTAAAAGTAAAGTAAATTAAAATATTGGCCATGTCTTAGAAAATATACCTTAAAAAACGGTAATTTAAATAACTTTAAAACCCGACTGAGTTTCTGTGTAATTTGGAAATAAAAAACCCTAAAACCAGAACGTCGTCATACCCGATTGCACTTTACTTAAGAATCGCCAAAGTTGCAAAGAAAAATTGTAGCAGTCGAGACCCATTCTAGAAATGGAGACTTAGTGAATTGAGAGCACATACCTATATTACATTGCAGATTACTCCAATCTACTGACTAGACGGCTGACTTTCTAGAATGGGTCTAGACTGCTACAATTTTTCTTTGCAACTTTGGCGATTCTTAAGTTAAGTGCAATCGGGTATGACGACTTTCTTGTTTTAGGGTTTTTTTTATTTCCAAATTACACAGAAATGCAGTCGGGTTATATACAGTCAGTACAGTCAGTATAGTCGGGCTATAAACACATGACACACAAACACTTTGAAGCTAAAATCCATCAAACCGTTAAGGCTGCATAGCATGCCAAACATTTGAATTTGGCGCCAAAAATCCCACCTTTTTTTTTTTTTTTTTAATTTTAACCAACCCAGTGTCACTCTTACAGTAAATACGAATCTAACGACATAGTCTCAAGCTAAAATCCATTAAGCCGTTCAGGCCGCAGAGAGAGCGTGCCTAACAATTATACATACATAAATACATACTCTCAAAAAACATAACCGTCCTTCTGGCGCAGTCAGGTAAAAACAATATGCACTGGAATGTTGTTAATTTATTTATTTTAATGAGGATAACGAATCATGGAGGAGGACACAATATAAATAAGTGTATTTAAATTACCAGGCATCATCTGCATATTATTCACAGGCATCGGAGGCTGCTGGTCATCACTCTTTCCCCACTTGGAAGGCCGGTCGCGACGTCGTCCCTCATTCCTGTTCTGGTTTCTATTGTTGCGCTCCTGATCGTTTCTGTTTCTGTCATTCCTACCATTCCTGTCGCGAGATCTTGAGCGGCGTCGTGAACGATCTGAAAATAATAATATAAGTTAACGAAAAATTAAAATAAAACATCTAAGGATTAATAGGTCAAGGGTCATAAGACCGCCGGCGGTCGCGAAACAATTGATTTTCAATTGTGTCTGGTTTTCCGATCCTCAAGGGGTTAACCCCTTGGTTAACACCCCAGCCTTAAGAGTCAAGAGTCAAGAGTCAAAATATATTTATTCAATAAACTCAATTAATAAGTACTTTGAATCGTCCAAATCTTTTTTAACCTACTAAGAATGGGCGCAAGAAACCACAGCGCACATAAGCAACGACATTTACAAACAAAAAAAAGAATATGTCATTACCAGGTCAATACAAAATATGAATTTAAAAAATAATAAATGATGCAATACAAAACTACAATACAATGTAGTATCAATTAGTTAAAGACAATTAGAAATAGCTGTTGGAGTGCTTGGAGCATTTTAGATCCAAGCTGTTTTGTCTTCTGTGTAATCTGACACTTTATAATAAGCTTTTTTATAAAGCTTTTCTTTGATTTTGATTTTAAATTTATTAAGATCTAATTTCTGAATATCATTTGGTACTTTGTTGTAAAATCTTATACACAGACCCTTAAAAGAATTATTTATTTTATGGAGCCTAGTATAAGGTACTGCTAATTTGTTCTTACTTCTAGTGTTTACATTGTGAATATCACTGTTTTTTGAAAACATTTCAGTATTTTTATGAACATAAATCAAATTTTCATAAATGTATTGTGATGCAACTGTCATTATATTTATTTTCTTAAATCTCTCTCTGAGAGAGTCACCAGCCTTTAGGTTATAGATTGCTCGAATAGCCCTCTCCTGAAGCACAAAGATAGTTTGAATGTCGGCAGCATTTCCTTACAGTAAAATGCCGTACGACATTACGCTATGAAAGTAACTGAAATAAACTAATCTAGATGTATCAACGTCAGTTAACTGACGGATCTTCATTACAGCATTAGCCGCAGAGCTAAGTCTATTCGACAATTTAGCTATATGTGGGCCCCACTGAAGCTTGGCATCTAACGTAATGCCTAGAAATACAGTGGTGTCCACAGGATTCACATTCTTATCTTTAATTTGTACACTAGTTGTTGCTTGCTTAACATTAGGCAATACAAATCTTACACATTTGGTTTTTCCCTCGTTTAATAGCAAGTTATTTACACTGAACCAGTGAACAATCTTTGAGATCGCATTATTCACATCGTCATAATTTGGGTGTTGTCGTTTCACTTTGAATAAAAGTGAAGTATCATCAGCAAACAATACTATCTCATGACTGTCTTTTACAAAATAAGGTAAGTCATTAATATAAACCAAAAACAAGAATGGATCTAGTATTGAACCCTGCGGAACTCCCATTGTAACCACTGATCCCGGAGATCTTTTACCGTTAATGTCGACCTTCTGAATCCTGTTACTCAAGTATGAGATCAGAAGGCTCAAAGAAGCATCCCTAATTCCATAGTGGTTAAGCTTCCTGACCAAAGTTTCATGTAAAACATAATCGAAAGCGTTGGATAAATCACAAAATACCCCTAGGGCATCCTGTGATTCCTCCCAGGTATCAAATATTTGGATTAAAAGCTCAACACCGGCGTCAGTTGTTGAGCAACCCCTAGTAAAACCATACTGTTTACAATGTAAAAGTTTATTTCTATGAAAATAAATTTGAGTTTGGTCTAGCATCAACTTTTCAAAAATTTTACTAAATGTGGGTAGCACAGAAATAGGTCTAAAATTAGAGGGGTCAGAAGTGCTACCTGATTTAAACAATGGAATTATTTTACTATGTTTCATTAGGTCAGGAAAAACACCACAGTCAATGCATTCATTAAATATGCAAGCTAAAACTGGAGCTATTGTCATAATTACTGATTTAGCGACGTCCACGAAATTACCCCACAGATCAGCAGTTTTCTTTTTATTGAGAGTGTTAAATGTTTTTAATATATCTATAACACAAATTTTTTGAAAACTGAAATAATTTTCACAATCTTTAACATTTTCCTTCAAAACAGATTCAGCTACAGTGGGGGAAGAAATCAAGGCTTTTGTGGTTGAAACTGGAATGTCAGTAAAAAACCTCTCAAATGCTGCAGCAACATCAGCGTCAGAAGTCAATGTTTTATTATCAAAATTTAAATTGTACTCATTATTACGACTTTTGACCTTTCCTGTTTCACTGTTTATAATATTCCATGTCATTTTTATTTTGTTATTAACTATTCTTAATTCTAGAACTCAGATAGTTTGCCTTGGCTAATCAACATACTCTTTTGAATAACTTTGAATAATTTTTAACATATAATTTGAAATCGTCACTGGTATTGTAGTTGCGTTCACCATAATGTTCATAAAGGCGTTTCCTACTTTTGTGAATACCAATTGTAGCCCATTCATTAAAAGTTACAGTACCACTAACCAACATCTTTTTTGGAACAAAAGATTTATTAAATTCTGAACAGTATGTGTTAAAGAAATCATTTTATAAGACATTAGGGTTTTCATTGTATTCTAAATAATTTAATTTTGTATCTAGATTGCTTTTAAAGCGTTCCAGCCGACCTGCAGTTTTTGGTACAACAGTGATATTCTTTTTCATCACTTTGTTACTCTGGTGTGAGAAACTGACCATTTGGCCACAGTGATCAGAGTCCAGGTTATTAATTATTTGCTTAGCTAGAGGCTACATTAGTATATATGTTATCAATACAGGTAGCTGAAGTGGCAGTTATTCTTGTTGGCTCCAAAAATAAATTATTCAAATTGTATGATAGAAATAAGTTTTTAATTTTAGTTGACAATGTGGAGTTTACTAACAAATTTATATTAAAGTCAAGGCTGCTTAAACTTAAGGCTGGCTTCTCACGGCGCGTGATATCACAAGTCGCGCCGCGCCGAGCCGATTTGTACGAGTAGTGAGCGCGCGCCAACAGGCGAGCCCGCGCTACCCGTTCTCACAGCGGCGCTATATTGTGTAAATAATTATTCATAAAAAGCGTTAGCAATACGTTATAGCGGATAAAAATTCTTAAAAAGGAGAACTAGAATATAGTTTTATGAACGGGTAAAAATATGATAAGTGGCTATCTAGTCTGCAACATTTTTAACCCAGCAAATAGTTTATTCAAAACCGACGTATCCCTCAAATGCGATCTCTACTTAACTTTCTGAAAAAGTGATTTGGTTGTTAATAATAGGTAGAAAGCAAGTAATTTAAAAGCTAATAAATGTGTATTTCTTTATTTTTTTCTAATTTTGCCTTGTAGAACTGGTAATTATTGTCACCCTAATTTTAAAAATCCTATATTAAATCCGTAATACCTACTCAACTGTGTGAAAAGTGATTTTGTTGTTAATAATAGGTAAATAGCAAGTAATTTAAAAGCTAATAAATGCGTATTTCTTTATTTTTTTCTAATTTTATTCCGTGTTTCATTTTAACCACTTATCTACCTGCGCGTCGCGCGCCAGACACAATAGAATTTTTAATTGTCAAATTTTTAATCAAACATCAAATTAATTTACCTATAGAAGCATGTGGCAGAGTGTGTTCAAAAACCTAGATTTTGTTACTACCACAGGAAAATAAAACTTAGTATTGTATTTTTTCCTGACTTTAAATGGAAACTATGATAGCTGGTTAGATTTAGTGAATTATTCAGCTATTTTTGCCAATATGATTTATATTCTTGCATTCTTAAAACAAAACAGGTCCAAAATGGGCATTGTATTTTAAATAAAATATCAAATAAAACTTTTTCCAAAACATTTGGAAGAAAAAAAACATGATACAGACTATGCCAGTCGACCTAACTCAATTCAAATCATAATGTCTTTATTCAAGTGAACTCAAAATAAGTATTTTTGAATTGTCTAACAATAACTAACTGCCTCTCTAAACAATAATAATAATGTGGTACAACCCACATTATTCAACCGTTATTGTACCACTAGCTTCTGCTTGCGACTTCGTCTGTGTGGAATAGTTACTTTGGGCTAACGCTAACTTTAACCCGGGACTTTGCCATGCGGCATGGTATCTCGCAGAGCTAACGTGGGCCACCGTCCTTCCCCCTCATTATTGCCCGCTGGCCTTGCACATCATAAATGAGCATGCAGTACTTGATCATTATTTTGCTACTGTTATTTTAAAACTGCGATATCTCATAAGATATTCATTGAAATCAAATAATGTAAAAATCAATTTTGTTTTAAATTAAATACTTGTGATGAATAACGTATTTATAAAAACACCTTCGCAAATAATGCATTATTTTAGAACAAATTTGGTTTTTTTTAACTATTTTAGGGGAACAATTCTGTCATACATGATTTTTGTGAAACATTAACCATTTACGCAGCAAAAGCTCTGAAAAGAAAAAAAAACCATTTTGAAACATTCTTCATTGGTGCTCCCCTCCTATTGGTCTTAGCATGATGATATATAACCTATAATCTTCCTCGATAAATGGGCTATCTAACATTGAAAGAATTTTTTAAATCGGACCCATAGTTCATGAGATTAGCGCGTTCAAATAAACAAACAAACTCTTCAGTTTTATAATATTAGTATAGATTAGTCATTTCACCTCCACAAAGCGTGATTATGTTAAAACTCCTGGACCTAACACAAGCAAAAAATGCCTGTACAGCTGGATACCAGATACCTCTTGGTGAAACAAGTTTAATAAGGTTTTTTTAAAGAATAATAACAAGTTTACCTCTATCAAAGTCCCGGTCCCGTCTGTCCGATCTATTGTTATCCCTGTTGTTACTAAATCTAGACTGATTTCTTCCCTGCTGACCTGAATCTTGGCCAATCTCGTCTTTTTTCACGTCCGACACGTCCTCCATGACCTGTTCGTCGTTGGAATGAACACTTGTGGTGTCAGGCATAACAGGGCCAATCAAAGACCCCGGAGGCCCTTGCGGTCCCGTGTTAGGGTGCATATTGCCCATTTCTGGCATCATGCACATTGGAGGAACTAGAGGCTGCATTGACATCATGTTCGGCATCATTTGGGGCATGTTCGCCGGCATGTTGTATTGATTAGGCATGCCGTAATCGTTACCCCAGGAATTCATGGCTGTTGCTGTACTACACACGCGACAAGAACGCTACTCGTTAACATTAACAAATTAATTTTATGTATCTTTATTTTAAAAAATACGGAATTTACAGTTCACATGACAGACTAGTAGACGGTTGACATGACACTGTTTTTTTTTTTTTTTATATTTGTTCCATGAAGGAACAGGCTAAGGTCTGAGCCATACTGCCTAGTCATTAGTTTTTTATTTGTTTTTTTCCCTTGATGATAATGAGTGGTGATTAAGATGAATGATAAATGATGTTCCCCAAACCCCTTGAGTTCTCAGTAAAGATGTGGGACTTTACTGAGGTCTCACGCGGACTACTTGAGAGAATTTGAAAAGTGATGTTGCACTGTTTTGTTTCATTTGCCAACACTCATGCACGTTCACAAACACTTAACGGTTAATATTCCACTATTATTTCACATTAATGTTCGAAAAAACACAAATTTTGGAAAATAAAACAAAACTGAAGACATGACGCTTCACTTTCCCGCCAAGAAGTCTCCCATGACACTGTTTTTTTTAAATTTATTTATTTGTTTTTTTTTTATATTTGTTTCATGAAGGAACAGGCTAAGGTCTGAGCCATACTGCCTAGTCATTAGTTTTTTGTTTTTTTCCCTTGTTGATAATGAGTGGTGATTAAAATGAATGATAAATGATGTTCCCTAAACCCCTTGAGTCCTCAGTAAAGATGTGGGACTTTACTGAGGTCTCACGCGGACTTGTTGAGAGAATTTGAAAAGTGATGTTGCACTGTTTTGTTTCATTTGCGAACACTCATGCACGTTCACAAACACTTAACGGTTAATAATCCACTATTATTTCACATTAATATTCGAAAAAACACAAATGTTATAAAATAAAACAAAACTGCAGACATGACGCTTCACTTTCCCGCCAAGAAGTCCTTATTTATTTGTTCCGTGAAGGAACAGGCTAAGTCTGAGACCATACTGCCTAGTCATTAGTTTTTTTATTTCCTCATGTTTCCCTTGATGATAATGAGTGGTGACTAAGATGATGAATGATAAATGATGTTCCCCAAAACCATTGAGTCCTCAGTAAAGATGTGGGACTTTACTGAGGTCTCACGCGGACTTCAGAGAATTTGAAAAGTGATGTTGCACTGTTTTGTTTCATTTGCCAACACTCATGCACGTTCACAAACACTTAACGGTTAATGATCCACTATTATTTATACAAAACTGCAGACATGACACTTAACTTTCCCGCCAAGAAGTCTGACATGACACTGATAGATACACTTTTTTTTAATATATATTTGTTCCGTGAAGGAACAGGCTAAGATCAGAGACCATACTGCCTAGTCATTAGTTTTTTTATTTATTTTTTTCCCTAGATGATAATGAGTGGTGACTAAGATGATGAATGATAAATGATGTTCCCCAAAACCATTGAGTCCTCAGTAAAGATGTGGGACTTTACTGAGGTCTCACGCGGACTTCTTAAGAGAATTTGAAAAGTGATGTTGCACTGTTTTGTTTCATTTGCCAACACTCATGTTGAAGATGATGAATGATAAATGATATTCCCCCAAACCCCTTGAGTCCTCAGTAAAGATGTGGGGCTTTACTAATTTAGCGAGTGGGGTTGAAGCGAAGCTTGGAGAGAAATTATACTCAGGATGGTCAGTCGTAGAATGGATACTTTATTTTAGTTAGTGATCATATATATTACAATTATTATATTTACAAACATAGGTTGCTTAACTTAGTCACTAACGCAAAAGAGAGAGGAACAACGGGTGTCTCATACACCCGCGGTCGCTATGCAACGCGGTGCGGGGAACACGCGGCGCGGGGCTTCGCGGGGAAGTGCGGGCGGGGAAACACGCAACAAAACTGGCGACGTTCGTTGCGTTCGGCCATTTCGACGGCCGACAGACCACGGAGCGGACGCAGTGAAGATGCGTGGCGTGCGGCGTACGGCGATGGCGATAACGTGGCGCTGTTACGAGTGATGTGTACACGCAGCTGAGAATGGTGGCGAAGAATGAAGATGCTGTTTGCATGCTGACGAAGCTCCATTCCTATTTCATTACGACAGCCCTTTTCAGTGCTATGTTCCTGTTTCATATCGATCTATTCTTATTTCATTATGGCAGCTCTTTTCAGAGCTATGTCCCTGTTTCATATCGAAAAGGCTTCCGTCTGACATTCTATTAAATGGATTTGCTTTACATCTTCTGTGCTTGTTATTGTGAGTGTGCGGCTACACTAAGATCTCACGCGGACTTGTTGAGAGAATTTGAAAAGTGATGTTGCACTGTTTTGCTTCATTTGCCAACACTCATGCACGTTCACAAACACTTAACGGTTAACAATCCACTATTATTTCACATTAATGTTCGAAAAAACACAAATTTTAGAAAATAAAACAAAACTGCAGACATGACGCTTTACTTTCCCGCCAAGAAGTCCTGATAGATACAATCGTCACTAGGTGCGTTCCGTCGTTTTGGGTGTAGTTGTTTGGTTAAAGTTTACCCCGTTTGAGTTGCAACCGAGCCACGGAACGATCGAGTTGTTTTTATAACCTCTTCTGAAGTATTCCTGTCCAAAACGAGAGAAAATTATTTTTCTGTCTCCATTTTTTCCACTTTTATACCATATTTAACAAAATTATTAAAAAGTAAAACAATCCGAAACAACAGGCGGAATTTTTCGAGAAGTTTTGATAGAAGTTGCACACTTTGACTCTTTATATCAATGATTTAAACGTCAAATAGCTGTCAGAGTGAAAAACAACCATCCAATTTGATGGTTGTTTGGTTGCTGCGCTCTGAGCCACGGAACGGATGAAACTAAAAACTAAACTTTGATGGCTGTCAGAGCCACATACTTATAATAATAATAAGAAGCAGACCATAGAGGAAGGTAATAGGTTTGGGTACCAGACGAAGCAGACCAAACATTACTTCACAACTACATAGATGAGAATAAAACAATATTTCTACTTCTTTCTCTCCAACCACAAATTAATAAGACTATCTCGTTTCTTTTTAATGTCGCAACACTTCCACACACATAGACAAACTGGACCGTGAGGCAAAACGCCATCTTGACAAGCTACAATTATGCTACAAATGTCTTCCTAGACTTGTCAACAATGGACGTACAGGAGATTGTTTTCGCTTATTTTTTGTGATCTAATAAAGTTTATGAGCCAAAAGTACTAAAATAAAATAATGAAGTGTAGTGCGCCCTTGTGCGGCAACTCCTCATATATACACCTGAAATTACGTTTCATTGGTAAGTTTTGTTGTGCCATCTAATCTTATAATGTTTTTTTAGTCATTGTGTGATTATTATTAATCTTTCGGCATTGTAGAAGTAGTGAATAATTGTCATAAGTGCAAATCTCGTAAAATCTTAACGTAAAGTAGTTTCTGAAAGATTCTTGTGGTAACAATAATCAATTATATAATAACTCTGATCTCGTTTGACGTTTCATATACTTGTACAATTTTACGGGGCCGTATTTAGGCTCTAGTTTTGTTTAATAGGTATGTTTTTGAAGATTGATTAGATTTAAGTAAGTATGCAATATATTTTTTCATTAGGGGTTAAATTAAATATGAGTAAATTATTTTTATAATATTGTTAACTTAAACCCTTAGATTAAAACAAAAAGGGAAGATACGGCATTAGCGTCTCGTGAGTGAGCCGCCAAAATTAGGCCTAAAGGCACAATTTCACTTCAGTCACAATTTGCCAAGCGAACTGGCTATATCGCACTATTGCGGATATTCTACTGTGTGAAAAAGAGAAAGACGCTACTCCGCAGTGGCGTCGGAGTCGGTCGTACGTACTCGTCTGTTGCGAAGCGACCGAGACGTCAACGCGCTACTCGCTGACTCCCTCGCGCTGACGTTGAAACTTACCGCTTTGTCTCGCTCGCTCGATTTACACTTTATAGGTGTGCGTGTGTGAGTGTTTGCTTAAGTAGTTGAGTAGGACTATATTTTGAATGACTACAAGTAGGAGCATGCCGTATCTTCCCTTTTTGTTTTAACCTAAGCTTAAACCCTATCCTACTTCTTTAATCCTATGGTCGTCGTAGGGATGTATTCTTGTATGAAAATGTGCATAAAATAATAACTTTTTACATTTGTTTTTCAGAATTCATCTAAATCTTTACTAAAAGGTCCGGTAAGAAGCAATGCCAGTGGAGATCATGTTTTGAGGAATTTGCAAAATCAGCCGAGTACCTCAAGTGCTGTATTACAAACATTAAGTGAGTTAACGTAAGTATTATATTGTTGTACAGTATTCTAGGGTATAACATGAAGAAGATGGGTCTGAGCAGTCTCTCAACTCTGTTACTTTGGAATATACAGAAAATGATAAATTTATTTGTTTTCAGAAACCTTCATCATTACTTCCTGAACAGACTCAGTAAAAAGTATCCCGGATATATTTTTTTCGGGACTTGCAAAATATTCGCTGACTACTCGACCACCCGGCGGTCTTATCACTAGTTTTAAAAATTGTAACATTCATTATTGTAATTTTTATTTTTATTAAAAAAATACCAGCTGAGTATGTATGTATGTTGTTTACAATTACTTATTTAATTTTTTTTATTTTACCTAACGGTTCTACTACGAGTATTTCATGAATTTTATTAAGAGATCTATTACATTTCAAATGTGATTTTTGCGTAAAATGCCCATTTTTGCATTTTGTAGTAATTTTGCAGTTGTATTTATCGTTTTTATCGAAATAGGATAACAAATTCATGCTTAATTTTATTAATCTCCACTCTGTGAGTATAAGTTGAGTTCGGACGGCCGGCGCATTGCATTTTGTAGTAATTTTTCAGTTGTATTTATCGTTTTTATCGAAATAGGATAATAAATTCATTATACAATCTTTATTTCTCAAGAAGTAACAATTATTCTGGTATAAATTTTGCTCAATAATATCGTAGCTAGGAGAAATTCACAGTTAACTTAAAGCAATTTTCGAAGTTTTTTGGTTTAGAATAAGATTTTTTTTCTATATAAAATCAATGATATCTAATAATTCCGAGGCCGCTACGCACTATACGACTATATAATAGATAGCATTCTATTTTTTTTTTCATTTCTTTAGAACAGTAGTTCAATCTAGGAGCTCAAAAAAGTGCCTTCGCGCATTTTATGAAAACCTTCATCAATTTTGGGTTTCATAAAAAAGTTAAGCAAAATTTACATAAAGCGAGGCCGCTACGAACTTTACCAATAACTATTCTACATTATTCAATAAGTCAAAACTGGTGATGTATTTTTTTTCTTGGATCAAGAACGCCAAAATTGGCCATTTTACGCAAAAATCACAATCGAGATGTAATAGGCCTATTAAGATAATGAGGTGGCGTCGCAGCCAGATACAGACATAGATACATACAGCCAGATACAGACATAGACATAGATACATCATATAGACATAGATACAGACATAGCCTGCCTGACACTCAATGATAGATAACTTAGCATTCTATTGTTTTTTTTTTAAATTTAATGAGTCTCTTCAAATGTCTATAAAATATAAAATTATCCTCTACTTGAGGTCCCTTGCGTGCCTGAGTTCAGCCCCTTTTATTGTAAATGTGTGCGTGAAATTTGTATGTAGGCGTAATGGGCACGCTTTTTTGTTGTAATGTTTGGTCTGCTTCTTATTATATCTTCTTATTATATGTCTGTGGTCAGAGCGTAGTAATCCGTTCCGTGGCTCAGAGCGCAGCAACTAGAGATGGGCGGTGGGAAAAAACCCAACGGGAAAAAACCCAAATGCTGGGATTTTTCATGCAACTATCACGAATGGGCGATTTTCCGAGATCAAAAAAAAAAGAAATTGGTTCGTAAAGGACTTCATAGATGGCGTTTAGCATAGATTAGTATGGCGCTTAGTAAAAGGCGGGTTCATGAAGAGCACGTGTATGGCTGCGTAATATTTATTCTATTCCAAAATAGAAATAGGTTCTGGATGTCCTGAATATAAATAGGTAAGTAAATACCATTTTTTTATTCTTTTGGTAGACAAGTAAAAGTGTAGAATTTATTACAGCCCATAAGTAGGTACGGCTTTCATAAAACGACATCTATCGAGTGTTTTTGAACTAATTTTTACTTTTTAATTTGGGCTGTCAGAAAATCGCCCATTGTTTCAAAATTATTTCTTCATTCAAATATGGACATCGGTAGTATTATTTAATGAATTGACTGTTTTTAAACGATCCTATTTATTTTCACTGCTTGCTAAGATATGGGCTCTCTTGACCAACAAATCTTATATTGAAAAATTAAATCCAATTCTCCTACCAAGTAAACTTGATTCAAATTGACACTTATCTGTTAGTGTGGATGACAGTAGCATTATACGCCAATAGTTACTTACTGCGCAAGAAGTTAGAAAGTCGTTTAATTCATCAATGACGAAATAAAACTAAGCACGAAATATCATAGTTATTTATTACGTATTAAAAAGTATTGTCCTAAAATATTTTTCTATTGCCTAATGTACAATTTTAATTACTATCGCTGCTGTCATTATTATAACATTCTGCTGTTATTGCGTTCATATCACAGAATTCGATTTCTTGTGTATTTGTATTTGTGCGCGATGTAGAAGGTTGTTCGTCGTAAATTCGACTAATTCTTGGGCTAATGGGCTCGTCATCTTCATCGTTATTGTCATCTTTATGTTTATGTAAAAGGTTCCAGTTATTAATTGCTGCCCTGTATGTAGTCTGTCTATTAATTTCTTTATTCACTGTGCATATGAGCAAACAAAGCTCAAAGTTAACTCCCGCAACAACTTAATCTCTTGTTTAACGTCAACTTCATGGGGTGCCAAACATCATGTACTACGGACGTCAGGGCTGGCACTCTGCTTCTCAGCTGGCGAATACGCATGCCCAGTGTGGCATCGGTCTGCTCATGCCAAAGAGGTAGACGTCGCCCTCGAAACATGCAGAAAAATTACTGGTTGTCTAAAACCCACTCCTCTTATGCTATACCCATTATCTGGTATAGCATCGCCGCTAGTTCGCAGAGGTGTTGCTTGCTCTCTGGAAAAGCTAAGGCAAGAATCCGACAACAGGCACTCTCTGTTCGAGCACCAACCGCCTGAATGTCGCCGCAAAAGCCGTAGGAGCTTCCTGAAGTTTACAAAAGCTTTAACGGAACATCCTAGAGAGGCCCGCTGCAAACTATGGCATGAAATATGTGCACCAACACCCTAGAGAGGCCCGCTGCAAACTGTAGCAGGAAATATTATGTGCACCACAACCTAACTCCATTGCACCTTCTAAAAAAATCCTAACGAGGAAGGTTCATTATGAAATATAATGTAGGTAGATATTAAAACTATGTGAATGGAAGCGATAGTGGGTAGATTGGAGATGGATGCCACTTTGAGGAAGGCAAAGGGAAAATCTTCCTCCGAGCTGGGTGTTATAGCTCGGGGACCGAGATTCAACGGATGGTAGTTGGATGCAGGCTTCCCGTACTATTTTCTGTCGCGGTATGGAGATGTCGTTGAATTGGTTTTTGTGGCGCCATCTGTTGACATGGTTAGGAAGGTGTTTGCTTCGTGTCGTACTATGTACGGCGTCATGCAGGTAGATGGGGCCGCCACATCACTCCCCCCCTGAGACCGGAGTGTAGGCTCTATCCGTCTTATTACAAAAACGTACGATAGTCTGAGCTTAAACCACGACTAGATGGTCTCGACTTAGTACGGTACTAACAGTTAGTACCGGACTAAAATCTCACCTTATTACAAAACGAAAACTATCCGTGGACCAGTTAGTACCGCACTTAGTCTTAGGTTTGAATGATATCCACAGAGAATATACAAAAAATGACAATTTTTCATTCGTTCACACAAACATCATTCACTCCACCGTTTCGTTTTACTGGATGTTAATAATTTCTGTAGAGTTTTTTTACATAAATATTTATTAAACAAGATAAAAATATGTCATAAATAATCATAATCTATTTTGTATTGTATTTTCATCCGTTAAAAATGCAAGACTTGAACTTTCATCGTGATTTTTTTCAAATTAAGTTTTTCATTAAAAATTTTAGCGTGAAACGGATTGCAGGTAAGTAAACAAACAATCTATGAAGTAGGTACCTACCTATCTCATCATAGGCCATTGGCCTCATAAATCTTTATAAGATAATTTTAACAGCGTCCAATTGTGAGGTTTGGTATTTTCTTATGTGGCTTGTAATGTTTTTCATACTTGTAAGACCATGGGAGCGACAGTAACGGCCGCATTGCATACTTGGCTGGCAGACGAATTGAGTACCTGGTGACGTTGGAGGAAGTGCAGCGCGTTGGTAATAATAATGTTTAGTTATTGAGCTAACTGGTAAAAGCCGATCAGATGGGGAAGTCGAGTGAACGTGGAAAAGCATGAAGCTGTCAGCAAAATCCAATTTGCCTATATGAGGAACTATTACTGTGACATGGAGTGGCAAAAAGCCACCTTCTCCTGAGGATTTAGAAGAATTTCAATTGCTCCTCACGACTTAGTCAGAAGAAAATGACTATGCTATGATAGTGATGCAGTGGTAAATAAAACATATCTATTTAGGTATGTAACATAGGTATTTTTATTAAAATTTAAATATGAACAAAATAAGTAATACTTATAATATGTAGTAGTAAATGTTAAAATTTGTAGGTACGTACATATCTTAATTTGATTGTTTTAGATTCCGAATGTTGCATTAAAAATTCCTGCGTTAAGTGCTGACCCTAGCCTTGTACTAGTTATGATAAATCTGACTCAATACCCGTCAATTTCAATGTGGAAAACACAGGCCACCATGTTGTAGAAGTGCAAAGTAAAATTTTTGATTAAAAATACATACAATATTATCATTATAAATAATTACAATCCAATACTTACAGAAGATTATGTGCATGCAAGTTTTAATTAATGTAAGTGAAATTTTGTATATTGTTTACAGAGATATCAAACAATGAGGGCGTTGAAAGTAGTGCCAGAATGATGATAAACCTTAATATTGAATTTGAAACTACTATTTGAATTATATTTGAACGATTGAAACTGGCAAAACCAAATCAAAGAAAAAATCTTGCACAATAGGTATTTAGACACAGTACTTTCAAATACTTATTATTGTAGTACTTTTTACATGAAATAAATTGACAACATTATTCTATTTTGTTTTACAGAAGTGAAGACATGCAACAATTAATTGTACAAAGCCATACTGATATTAAAAGCAAACAGTTAGAAAATATGGAAGCCGAGCACAAATACATCATTACAATAGCCATATAAAAATAATAGAATTAGAAATATCTTTATTGGAAAATAAAACAAACACTAACATTAAAAAGACTTTTACCTACTTAGTTTTAGTTACATAGTAATTTTATTTTTCTGATTCTTTTTAAACACAAGATAAACATAACTTTTTTATGAGTATGACACAGTCTTATCATATTGTTTTTATTGATAGTATGTTTTGCCTACTATCTTGTTCACACTTTTCATTAATTAAATATGCTTACTATAAGTAGTATTCAAATATACTTTCTTAGATACTCAAACATTAAACTATTGTAACATGTATTTTATTATTATTATTTATTTTTTGGGGTTTTTTTCATTTGACAAATAACATTTGACAAAATTATAAGTACTTGAAAATTTTATTAATTTACAAACTATTGTTTAAACTCATTAGACAATATATTTACTAAAAAAATTTTCATTACTTATGCTAAAACATTATTTCACAAATAGATTATTTTTTAAACATGTTAGTTGGCAAAACAACGTAAAGCATAAATAACATTTAACAAATACTAGCTACCCTACTCCTGTAGGTTACATGATAAGTTAGATATTTAAGACAATCGCGAAGCACAGCATAGCGATTGTCCTTAATTTCGAGGTTATTTTTTTTATTAGACAACAGAAATACTAGCTGGCCTACTCCTGTAGGTCACTTGATCGGTTAGAAATTGCTTACATCCTTGCTTATATAATATATCATACCTAATATACCATATTAAGTATTTGTAAAATCACCAATTTGGCAAACGAATTATTTAGTCAAGTGAATATTATTAAAATAATATTTTAACAGTAGAAATATTTCCTAAGTAAAACATTTGCGAAACCTGTATTATGTCAAATGATTATTTTTAAAGTAATATGTTTGCGAAAAGAAAGTTTGTCAAATGATTAGTTTTTTAAACATTGTTTGTAAAATTATCTTTTGTCATACGTTTTTTGTTAAACAATAGTAAACCTATTTTGTGGCTGCCTATTTTGTTGTTATTATTATTAGGTAGGTACCTTTGTTATGTATGACTGCTTTTGAACTTTAAACTGTAAAAATTATGTTTAATATGGGTTTATTAAAAATGTCTTTTTATAACTGCTTTCTCTTTATTTTCCCCGTACTGAATTTAGAGCAATTTGTGGTAGGTAGGTAGATAGGCTGCCTAGATGGAGAATGCTCAATGCTATCTTTCTGGTCACTATGTCCAAATCTTCAGGTCAGCATCACAAATCACCTAAAACATACATAATTTTTTACAAGATAATAAGTATGTTACATAATGCCGTCTGTATTTGGTCTGGCATGTAATTGTAATAAAACCATGACATAAAATTCATATATAATAACAATTAGTTACTGTACATTTATTGAAGAAAATCCATTTTTCTGTTGATGTACGAGTATAACTGACCTCCATCTGCACACATTTTTTTCACTTATGTGAGTGCAATCAATTGCGCCTGTAGGGAAATTGGCAAAATTGCGGAAGTTCTTCTAAGGTTGATGGCATTTTAATAAACCTATTAGCAACTTTTTTCTAACACCTTTGGCTGATAACGTATTGCGACTCCATGTAAGTTCGCTGCATCATCTTGTATCTACAATAAAACAATAAAAATAATTACGTACTTACATAAGTTACTGTGTTTTTTGGGAGTGTCATTAGCATCAATCAAGGTTATATTTACTTACTTCATGCCGAGCCCAGTTGCGTAATGCGCGAACTACCTGTAGTTCAGCAATCAGTGGGCATCCTCGAGGATCGTGAGTCAAATGTTAGCGTAACATTTCCACGACTAAAGCACCAAATCGTTTGGTAAATCTGCACATAATTTAAAGTCGTTATCACTTAATTTGAAGGGATTAATTCGTTGCTGACGCCGAACAGGTCGTCGGGATGTTTCCAGCATTATGTAAGTCTTCAAATCGATCAAGACTTTAATTATATTTTCCAATAATCTAAATACAACGATATCATAAAATCAAAGTGACGTTTGTGTCAAAGTTTTTGAGGTTAGTACTGAAGTTAGTCTGCAGATAAACTAGGGGTCACGTCAGTTTATCTTAGAACCATAGATAGTCCGCGACTAAAAGAAAAACCTGATCTTGTAATAACGTTTACGTTGGTACCTGACTTAAGTCTAGAACTAAGTCCAGTACTTTATTTAGATCTCGTTTTGTAATAAGACGGTATAGGTCTCGGCAGTAATTAAAACAGCAAATTGAAGTTGATTAATTTGTATTTTAAACTCAATTTTTAGTAAAACACACATGAAAAATTTGTGACATACCACGGCGTTGCTTTGCGGAAAAAAAAAGAGACCGCCACAATGGCGGCAACTTGCCAGTCTTAAAATTTTGGTTAAGGAATTACAATCAAACAGCCTTATAAGTAATTAAAATATAAAACAAAACATATATGGAAGCGCGTCGCCTACACGGAGGTCGATGTCAGTGAGTGTGCTCAGCAGTCAGTGCGTCAGAGCTTGCAAGTGCCAGTGGAGAGTGCTGCTGCAGGATGCCCCAGTCTACGGTGAGTCCAGACGGGTGGGGTGAAGGCGCTTTGCCAGTGATGCAGTGTACTGCTCCTGCCTGCGGTGAGTCGAGACAGGTGATGACGGTGGGTCCGAGCTACTGGTGTGCAGGGCTGCCACGCCTGAGTGATGCGGCCGACATTGATGCACCAGTCGTGGGCTGCGGAGTTTTTTTTCTTTTTTTTTTACAAGTAGGTAGGTAGGTAGGAAGGAAGAAGGAAGGAAGGAAAGGAAAAAGGAAGGTAGGTAGGAATTTTCATACAAGTAGGTACTTAAGTACGTAACAAGCATAAAAAACTTAAGGAACAAAACAATTCCGTAAAAATAATAAGTAGGTCTACTGCCTTTTCACACATTACCGTATGCGCATTCGGTATTGTATAGAATACCTAGGCAAAGTATAGAATAAATATAATTCATACATTACCTACACGTTTTAGGTATTCTATACATTGCCTAGGTATTGTATAGAATACCGGATTATACAGATTGCCGGGAACATATACACTTAGAACAATAACCGCACAGACTTAGTAGAGATGAATAACCGTCTGTGATAAGCTTAGCTTAGCTTAAGCTAAAAAATTACTGGAGACTTCTTGGTAAGGCGTCATGTCTGCAGTTTTGTTATAGGTAACTTCTAAAATTTGTGTTTTTTCGAACATTAATGTGAAATAATAGTGGATTATTAACCGTTAAGTGTTTGTGAACGTGCATGAGTTTGGCAAATGAAACAAAACAGTGCAACATCAAGGAGTCCGCGTGAGATCTTAGTAAAGTCCCACATCTTTACTGAGGACTCAAGGGGATTGGGGGAACATCATTTATCATTCATCATCTTAATCACTACTTATTGTCATCTAGGGAAAAAAACGAATGACTAGGTAGTATGGTCTCCGACCATAACCTGTTCCTTCACGGAACAAATCAATGCGCTTTATAACTATGGAGAGAGCATAAGTTTGCTATCTCTTTCTGCCTTTAACCATTACTATTTTGGTTCCGTTTGGCACATCATGTTTACCCTAAGTAAAACAAAGACAAAACATAGGATGAAAGAGCCGTGTCGGTGAAACTATGCAACTTTTTACATGGGGCCAGCCGCACTTGGACCCAAACAAATCGCTGTCATTATCTATTTTTTTGTTTAGTTGAATAAGTTTATTTTTTGGTGGACTCAGTATTTCGGTGGGTTTAATTTAATAATGAGTTGTTCAGTTATACAATTTGTAGTAATAGAAGTGAGTGGAAAGTGTCTCGAATATCGTTTTCAAGGTAACTTTTATAACGCACATGTGCTTGTGTGAAATTTTTGCACATCGAAGTTACCTCTATAGTTTATATATCTCAATAGAACAAATTATATAAATTAAAAAAAAAAACAAAAATTGCTTAGACAGATAATAAATAATAAATAAAATATACTTTTATTGCACACAAGAACATTTAACAGAAAACATTTATACAGTGACAAAGTACAAAACAGGCGGCCTTACTGCTAACAAGCAATCTTTTCCAGGCAACCTTGGGTGATAGAAATATTATAAAAAGAATATTGAAATGGGTGCAAGAATAAGAGAAATAAGAAATAGAAATATAAAATAGATTGGATAATAATATTAATAATAATAATTAAATATAATTATAATTTAAATAAATGAATGAGATAAAAAGAGATCATGCAATATTATGGTACATTAGTATAGTATATAATATATAATTAGTATTACTTAAAACTACCCATTAATACGACAAACACACACACATTCACACACACACACACACACACACACACACACACACAATTACACACGCTTACACACACACACACACACACACTCACAAACATGGCTCCTTAATAAATACATTCATATATTAATATTAGATTACGTAATTAAATTTTTTTATTTTTTATTTCAACTTTTTGTAAAGGTATTTGAGTCTAGTTTCGAACCAGCCGGTAACTGTGGCTTTGAAATTGTAATGGCTCCTGCGGGTCAGGCCTAGAGTCTAGTGCAGCGGCCGCTGTTAAATTCATAAAGGTTTCCTATGCATTTGATTTATATATATTTTAACATTAGTTCATACCTGTTAGCATTTACATTAAGGATTTCTATGTATCTGGAACCCATTTCTTTTATGGTAATAAAGATTATTATAGATTATTATAGATTTACTAAGATGTTAAATGTAAAAAAAACGTAAAAAAGGACAAATATACATCGAATCGACACATTCATTACAGATATATACTTATCTCTTTTTACTAACCGATTGTGGTGTATGAAAAAGAGACAATTATATTTGCTTAGAACTAATTTTGGTACCACTTTTGAGTGACGTCACGAGCTTTTTGACGCGTGCCGACGTTGCCATCTCCTGCGACACTGTTTTGTGTTTTCTAACATCTAACAAATATGGGCGTAGCCTAGGTACATATTTTAACATATATTGTTAGATGTTTGATGTTAGGTGTTAAAAAACACAAAACAGTGTCGCAGGAGACCCGCCTTTTTTCATCATTACGTATGATATGATAATTATGATTTTCAAGTAGATACACGTGTACATTAATAAGGTATCTTACCACTTCAAACTAATAATAAACCTTGTTTCAATATCGCATTAATTTGAACTGGCTGAAAAGCAACGCACTGCAAAAATACCAAAAAAAGTAACTTTTTGTTATCCGTTCTAAATTCTAAATTCCGACCCGTAATCATATAATACGTAATCATAAAATATGATTAAGGTAAAATTAATTCTAGACCACCACTAAAATCAAGGAAACTAAAACCTTTCTACTAATCTTATACTAAATGTATGGGAGTGTTTAATGTCAAAATTTTGGATACTTCTCGTTTGATTTTTAAAAAGTTATTGATGCCATTATACTCATTATATAACGTACTTTCGTTATCAGTTTTAAGTTTTTTTATATCTACATAGTTCCGAAATCATCGAATGTGCACACTTAAAGGCGGGTCTCCTGCGACACTGTTTTGTGTTTTCTAACACCTAACATCAAACATCTAACAAAATATGTCAAAATATGTACGTAGGCCACGCCCACATTTGTTAGATGTTTGATGTTAGGTGTTAGAAAACACAAAACAGTGTCGCAGGAGACCCGCCTTAACGATTACAATCTGTTTATACATGTTTTTTCGTAGGTATGCCATCTCCATAGGTTTCAGACGTTTCAGTACTCAGAGGTTTATGTTGTCAAATTGTCAATATTGTCATGTCAATCATGTCATTGTCATGACATTTACGTAGGTCCGTACCTACTGTTCAAAAAGATATTGTTTGTGATTAAATAAGTATTTTTCTGAGCAAAATGTGGTAAGGTATCAATTATTAATTGTTTTTTTATTAAATACTTAATAATAATTGTCACCTGTTATTTTTGAGTGCACAGTGCATGCACATATCATTTTCACCAAATTAGAAACTATTCCTTTCTTTTCATTTGATTAATTCCTTTTTGTATTTCCATTAGCTCTGAAGCGTTACCTAAAGATTTTGAGACTACAACAGAAGTACTGCCTCTGTCCACATACGGATTGTCAACCGTCGCAGATTTTTTTAGGGCTGAAGGAAATTTTCATCATCAAGAATGGCTAAAAAAAGCTGGTTTGACCAACGACGAAATAAAACTATGTCAGGAATATGAATTTGGTATTGTCGACCACATAAAGAAGATCGAATCGACTGTACTAAGAAACAAATTAGAAGTGATTTCCAATAAAATAAGTAATTTTCAGCAATCCCAAAACTGGTATGTTTACTTTAATAAAATTGTTAAATATTAACTAACAATTAGTCGCCAAGCTCAAGTGGCAATGGGCAGGGCACATCGCCCGTAGAACTGATGGCTGTTGGGGCACAACGGTTCTCGAGTGGCGACCGCGCACTGGAAGAGGCAGTGTGGGCAGGCCTCCAACAAGGTGGTCCGACGATCTGGTGAAGGTCGCGGGTAGCCGCTGGATGCAAGCAGCACAAGACCAGTCGTGTTGGAGATCCTTGGGGGAGGCCTCTGTCCAGCAGTGGAAGTCTTCTGGCTGATGATGATGATGATGATGATGATTAACTAACATTCAATTTCATAAATTTTTGTGCCAGACATTTTTTTTCAAGACCAAGCTTTTCGATATCTCTGGAATAGCTAACATTTTTGTAAATTATATTTATTATTTTTAGTTCAAAACAAGATGAAAATAATTCTTGCAAAGAACCTGACAAAATCTTTGATGTACTTCAAAAGAAGCCTATTGCATTTTATCCTAAGGGGCACCCAATGAATGAGCTTAAAGAACTGGAAGAAACTTTATTTGGACATTTAAAAAGTGATGCATTACCAATAACTAAGCGCAGAAAAATTTTACGACGTTTGGAGAGAAAAAAGGAGAGAATCCTTTCTAAAGAGATACAATTGCCAGTCAACCCTAATGCTGTGGCAACAGTTAGCCGGTCTGGAAGTCTTTGGGATGTAAGAGAGGTGCCAACTAGGGCTCCAAAAATATCTAGAATAGTTTCAAGACAAGATAAAAGCAATGAACGGGAAGACAAACGAAATTGTGTCATTGGTCCTAAAAAACCTACAATGTATACAGTCAAGGATAACAAGATTGTGAGACTTGAACCTCTGAATAGACAGCAGAATGAATATAGAGCAGTGGACATTATTATCCCTGTGAATCCTGCTGAAGAACAGCTGTTAGAAGGAACAAAAATGTCTATAGATGAAATAAAAAAAATTGAAAGATTTAAGGACTATGAACCTGGATTACCTTCAAAGGTAATCTTCATAATAATATATATTTCAAAAATTAAGGCAATGTTCGCCATTTAATGGAACATCATAAAAATATTAGCCAGGCAGGCAATGTAGTAATAATTACACATTGGTTTTCAATCACATTGAAAATACATTAGGTTCAAAGTCATGGTCGTAATGTACTAAACTTTTAGCATAGTAATGAATTATCGGTTTTTAATCAGATTGGCAATGAATTTGATTTATTTAATTTCACCACTGCTGGGCTAAGGGATAAGAATAATAATACTTTATCAATTTCAGGTTTTATATTTGAAAAACATTGCACCCTCTGTAACCCAAGAAAGACTATCACTACTTTTCAACCGATTTGTATTGGAAAATGGTGGTCAAATTGATGTACGATTGATGTCGGGACGAATGAGAGGACAGGCATTCTTAGCATTCCAGAGTAAGTATTAATGCAATAAAAAATTTAGAATTATTTGCATTGTAGTTTATTTCTACGGAAAAAATAGAGGAGGCGGTTGCGCTTTACTATATGTCGGAAAATAATTATTTACTGCATCTATATTATTTAAACAAAATAAATAAAAGGGTGAAGACAAGAAATAAAAGGCGATGGTGGATGTTAACTATACACAAAAATCAGACATAGTACCTACCTACTTTTATATTGTTTAACTTTGCTTAAGTTTGCTAGTTTGAATACTGGTATAATTGTAATATTACATTATTTGCGTTAAAAAGCGCTCAAATAAACTTAGGTAAGTACTTACTTACAATATTTATAATTTATTATCTTACAAATAAAAACTGTTTCTTGCGATGGCGATTCCAGAGAAACGGATTTCTACATAATACTCTTAATATTATAGACTGTTGATCAGTGTTGAACTTTGCTCCACAGTAATAGTTTAAATTTTATTTTAATCATAAATTGGGTACTATCACAATTAAAATATTTGTAAGTAGGTACCTACTTATACGATTTTCAATATGGAACCTTGTGTAGAGAAAGGAGTGAAAATGTTGGTACTTATAAAATGAAAAAGTTGCAATCACTAATGTTTAAAACTTCGAATTCGCAATATTATTATATTATATTATTATTTTTCATACATAGGAGAAAGAAAATTATTCAATTTATTAAACAATTAGTGTGGTAAACATCTTCGCTGCCTGCTCCAGACTAGACATGGGCGCCGCCGTGGCTCGCCGCCGCCGTTTAGGTATGGCGCGCCGCCGCCGCCGCCGACTGTTCAAAATTTCACGCCGACTAGACTGTTCCAATGTGTAGGCTCTTGTAACAATAATCTCAGTTTATTCTTTACTCAAGAGGGAGAAGAATCAGAAGAACGCCCTTTGTTTGGGGACTTCGCGAACGTGTCTAACGTTAAGACGTCCACACCAACGCGTTGGCATAGTATCTTAGAAATGTTGGGGCGTATGGCACACTGCTGTAACTGTAACCGTCAGCGTCCCGTCAGCTTTCTTAGCCTGAGCTAATGCTCGAGCGCGCAAATCGTCGGGTACCCAGACCCTGAGAAAACCCCAGTTAAAGAACATTACGTAGGGCACGATTCAATCACATCGGCCCCATCGGTGTTAAACATGCTTCGCACCCATTTGAAAATACCCTTATTTCCACGGAGAGCTTTGAGTACCTTCCCGCCGCGTACATGAAGCTCCCCTATAAGAGGGGTCGGCTAAAGGTAATAGAAATGGGTGCGAAATATTTGGTAATATCTTTATTTTCACCGCTGATAAAGCCTGATGGCTCACTTGCCCACACTGCAGCTAAGAAGGTAATTCCACTCTTCTTGCAAAGAACTCACTTCTGGAAGTTGCTAGCAAGGTTCCACCTAAGTTGCCTATAGCCGAACTCTCCATGGGAGAACCTCATATCAGCAGCTAAGAGGTACACAAAGCTCTCCGTACTCTAACGTGAATAAGGCTAGTGGTCCTGATAGTATCCCGGCCATAGTCCCACGTAAGTGTGCACCTAACTTGTCTACTGTTCTAACACACCTCTATCGCCTCTCACTTGAGACTGCTCTAGTTCCTCAGTCGTGCAAGCTGGCTAATGTGCAGCCTGTGCCCAAAAAAGGTAGCCGTGCCGATCCATCTTACTGTATTTTAGATTTCAGTCAAGTTCATACTCTGCAAGAATACGGAACGTGTACTGAACTCTCGGCTGCTGGCATACCTTGAGACCAATGATCTCCTCAGTGACTGCCAGTTCGGATTTCGCCTATTATAGATCTGAGAAGTTGCAACTCACTGGCGCAATGGACCTAGAAATAGTGGACAACTTTATATACCTGGGTTCCAACATCAGTAACGATGGTTCGTGCGAGAAGGAAGTGCGCAGGAGAATTGGCATGGCTAAGAGCGCCATGTCTCAGCTTGCATAAATCTGGAGAGATCGCAATATTTCCGAAAAACCAAAACCAGATTGGTACGGACTCGTGTCTTCTCGATCTTTTATACGGCGCTGAGACTTTTTTTTTTTTTTTTTTTTACGGGTAACGTGTAAGCTCTTAGTCTTCATCTCACCTGATGGTAAGTGACGATAAGGCCGAAGGTGGAAACGCGCTTCACCCGGAATCCTCAACCACTGAGGAACTGGCTATCTTATCTCTAACTGTCGGAACACAACTATGCTATAAACATCGTTGTTATGGCGACAGACTTAGATAAGATGGTGGTAGCTAGCCAGGCGGACTTAACAGCCCTACCACCAACCAAACCGAGCACACAAAGATGTGCCCCCCGCTGGGAATCGAACCCGGGACCTCTGTGTCTGAAACCGGTGGCTTAGCCACTAGACCACAGAGGCGATTAAAACTTGGGAAACGCCTTTGCCCAGCTGTGGGACATTAATAAATATAAAAAAAGCCATAAAAAATAGGTACTTACGTGACAACGGCTTCGGTGTGCGTGTTTGTTTTTATAAAAAGATGTGCAGTACACTTGGTCCGACATCCGGAGCTCCGAGGTATAATATCTTGATTCCAAGAGCGGGCTTAATGTATTTCGGATTTAGTCCGTAGTAGTAGGACTACAAGATCACCCCCGCTGGGAATCGAACCCGGGACCTCTGGGTCTGAAACCGGTGGCTTAGCCACTAGACCACGGAGGCGGTTAAAAACTTGGACACTAAAAGCTGCAGACCGCAAACGCATTGACGCTTTTGAGATGTGGTGCTGAAGATGATTCCTTGGACAGCATTTCGGACTAACGTCTAGAACTCAAAATCTCCTCGCGGCTGTCATCCTCGGATGTCTACGCAAAATTCTCGAATACTTCGGTCACATTGCAAGGAAAGACGGTGACAAACTCGAGAAGCTCATAGCAATCGGCAAAGACGGGAAACGGCCTCGAGGACGCAGCCCAATACGTTGGTCTAACCAGATCCGCACCACTCTTAACTCTTCAGTTCGCAGCGCCCTCCAGACCGCATGATACAGAAACAGATGGAGGAAAACCATAAGAGAGAAAGTGATGCAGAAGGGACGTCACGACCTTCAGCATTGAGGAACACGACGCATGGAGGAACTCCATTATCAATTTTAATTACTTAGTGACTTTTCGCTCTACGGCGACGATATAATTTATTGTTGTTGAAATCTTTGTGAAGTGTTGATTTTATTTATCACTCTTATTTCTACCTTTAACTACATAACCAAAAACGACTTCAAAAATCCCACGCCGCCGGCTTCACGCCGCCGCCGAGCATATTTTTAAGGCGCGCCGCCGCTGGATTTTTTTTACTCGGCGCCCATGTCTACTCCAGACTTCAATGAATTTTTGTATTTATTAAGGTGACTTTTGTAGTAAGCCATGAGCGATTTTATTTTTATTTTTAATTCCTCCACTGTAACAGGCCAGCTTAAATTTCTTTTAATTCTCACCCATGCGTCGTAATTTAAATGTTTTTTTTTTGTGATTTGGGTCTTGGGGGTTCCATAAAATCGGTTCCAATTCGTAATATTGTATTACTTCTAACACTTTATCATTACTCCAATCCATATTAACGAAACAGAATAAATTCGACAATCGTATATTTGCAACACGTTCACACCTCTAGTTGTCTCGCAGTCAACTAAAGTGTGCACCGAAATGTAGCCGCACGAACTTTATCGCGATAAAATCCTTTGATGTGCGGCAATTTACCGACAGCGGCGCGTTAGCGCGATGTTTTATCTCTATAACGCGAAGTGTTTGGCCAGACGTGTCGCGACAACGCGAATCGACGCGCTAGCACGATGTGTCTAGCGGCTTATGAGGGCACCGCGCGGAGCCGCGCGATCGCAAAAACTGACTTAAGTCTCATAATGAACTTCAAAGCAAAATCAATCATATTAATATTGTAAATTAGAACAATTCTGCTTTGAAGTTTCAGACCTAGTAATTTGATTAGAGCAGTGTTTTTATTCTGCGAAATTACAAAACCATCACGCGCTTGTGTTAAAAATTAAAATTTACTTTTTTAAATATTTTCATGTAAGAATTATTTATATTTCATGCGTAACATTAAGAACGTTGTCGAAGAAAAATGTTTTTACGAGTCACTAAATTTATGTATTGTTTGTTATTGTTTAAACAATTTGTTTGAAATTTCAACAAGGCCACAACCTTGTGCAATGATCAGGCTAACTTACGTAAGTTCTCTTAATGTATTTTACTAATTCAGCGCATAGTACAAGTCATAGACGGATTTAGGGGGGGGCACGGGGGCATGTGCCCCCCTCCAGACGGTATTTTTGTGTACCTACTGTGGAGATTCCATCACAGCACATACTTAGAAGCAAATCAAATTAAAAGCAAATAATATTAAAGTGAATAAAAAATAACAGAACGGCAAAAATAGACGCTAGTGAAGTGCTTGACATCTTTAGCAGGAAACACAAAAAAAATCTGTCTAATTTTACCATTGAAAATGGTTATCAGATGCAAATCGCCTGAGACGTGTTTTTGGCCAATTTTTAGAAAATCGAGATGGGAATAGTACAAAAGAATTTATCGAGATCCGTGTGAGCGTTTGAATTTTGAAAATCGCCTGGTAACTTTTTTCGGTATATTGAAAAATGTTAAAATTTGGGGTTTTTATCGGGGGGTGTTTGTATAGTAAAATGCAAGTATTCCGAAAAAAGGGACTTAAGAAAAATCGAAAAAAGATGTACTTAAGTATTAGTTTAGCTACAAAATGGCGAAACAATTTTGAAAATTGGTAATAATTGTGACCGTGTAGGTGGTCCGTTTAGATTTGAAATTGTAGAAAAACGGGTAAATACTCGTCACTTAGGTTGTAAAATAAAAGAAAAGAAAATGTTATTCTTGTTGTGCAGCGTGTTAATTATACATTCGTATGTTATAATTCGACTTGTAGGTAAGACATGTAGTTGTGTCATTTTTCGGAAGTGATGTGAAATGGAATCCCAAATCACGATTAATAAAATCACTGAAGGCTAAATTAACGAAATCCCAAATCACGTTTCATCAAAAACATCTTACATCGAATCACGTCAACCCAAAAGAACGATATCCCAAATCACGTTTCACCAAAAACATCCTAAATCGAATCACGTTAACCCAAAAGAACGAAATTTCAAATCACGCTTTACCAAAAACATCTTTTTGGAACCTTCTAAGATCGAATATTTTATTGGAAGTTGAAAATCTTCGCCCTAAAGACTTTCAACTTCCAATAAATATGTTTTGCCAATTGAATATCGATTTTTTACAAGTTATGCAACATCGTCTTTCCTTACTACAAATCAGTGTGTATTTGATGATTTTTTTTTATTAAAAAAGAGTACCAAATTAAAGTCCATATTATGTCTATGTACTTACCAAAGAAGAATATTTGGTTTACTTTAAATATTTTTAAGGGGAGGAAACAAACTGCAACTAAATTAAAAAAGCACAATATTTTAACATTTAAATAAAAGTTTTCTTAAAGAGATGTATTAATTTGCATAATAATAATATTCTCAATTAATATTTTTTAAAACATGTATCAAATTTCTAAATGGCTCGTATGATTTAACAGTTACAAAACATTTTATAAAGAAGAACCGAATAAAAAGACATGTAATAAAAATGATTACAGTTGAACCTGGCACCTCAATCTCCTGGAGGTTTTCACAGTTGCAATTAGGTACATAGGCAAAGGTCTAATGTGTACATCTAATATGTAGTATGTACTTTAATTTGGTATCATTCTTTAACCACTTGTGCACCGTAAAACCAGACACAATTGAAAATCAATTGTTTCGCGACGCCGGCGGTCTCATCAAATACATACTGATTTGTAGTAAGAAAGGACGATAGTTGCATAACTTGTGTTCAAATTTTCAGTTGTCGTGTTCGAAAAAACATTGAACTTCCAATAAAATATTCACTCTTAGGTTTCAAAAAAATGTTTTTGGTAAAGCGTGATTTGAGATTTCGTTCTTTTGGGTTAACGTGATTCGATATACTTAAGATGTTTTTGGTGAAACCAAATCGCGTTTCACCAAATCGTATATCGTTCATTTAGCCTTCAGTGATTTCATTAATCGTGTTTTGAGATTCCATTTCACACTCTACGGAAGGATTTCTCAATAAAAAATTCTTACTATTCAACTTAATTTTTTTTCTATTGTTTTGACACTTTCATAAACTTTCCTACCTATACACATAGTTACTTACTTAAACTTTTTATAAATTTTAAAAATTAACCTGAAGTATGATACCTACTTTATTTCTAAAGCCGGGGACTCGTCTTAACAGTAACAGTTATTGTTGACATTTTTGCCCGTCCGCCCCTTGTGTCCCCCCCCATAAAAAAATCCTAGATCCGCCCTTGGACAAGTGACTTAAAAATACGTAATTTTACACAATTTCGTGCAGGATCCCCTTAAGCGACGAAAATTTTCTTCACATAACGCTTGGGATTGTGCATTAGTTCCAAAAGTGGTGCCCCAGCGTTCCCTGCGTAACAATAACGTTCAGAATTTTGCGGCCAGGAACTAATGAGCTATTTCATAACCTCCCACCACGTGGTGTTTCCTTGACGAGGCCGGGTGGAATTAACCGGCTTGGCCAGTCAGGAGCACGGCAGCCGGGCGAGCACGGCAACACATCGCGCACAGAGGAGTCTTAAGATCTGAATAATTCTTATTAAGTGTATATATTTTTTTTTTTTGAGGAGCTCGATGGCGCAGCGGCTAGCGCGTTCGGCTTGCGATCTTGCTCGCTAAGCCTCTTTCTCAATGCCGGGTCACTGGATGGGTGACCAAATTAATAAAAAAACATCTCGAGCTCCTTCGTGCTTCAGAAGGCACGTTAAGCCGTTGGTCCCGGTTGTTGTCGTAAGATGACAGTCGTAAAACCCACCAACACGCATTGGGCCAGCGTGGTGGGTTATGGCATACGGCCGCGCGGCGCGCCCGGACAGATGGTCCGCTCGGAACTAAGCGCCATTTTGCTCACGCACACATTGACGTTGCGTTTACAGGCCGTCTCAGGCAGTCTCAGCCTGGCTTTCAGTCCGGCTGTCGCGCGATTGTTTTGCCTTTTTACATTTTTGTTTTGGTCGAACTTGGTGCACTTTTTTATTTTTCTGTTTTTGGCGGGATCACTAGGTAGGTAGGTATAACACCATAGCACAATGCACGTAAAATGGCGGCGAGCCACCATAGTTTGAACTTTTATTTATTTTTCTGTTTTTGGCGGGATCACTAGGTAGGTAGGTATAACACCATAGCACAATGCACGTAAAATGGCGGCGAGCCACCATAGTTTGAACTTTTATCGTCGTGTGTGACCTCGAGTAGAGTCGATATGTTTTATGAACTTATGAACATGCTTTTAGATAAATAATGTTCTGCTACCCATTTAGGCATGTAGGTATAATAAGATACATGTGTAAACATGAAGCACCTAACCTACTTATTTCAAAATTCGGAGTTAGTACAGTAGCAACCCTAGGTAGTCTAGCCAGTTTAGGTAGTTATTTTCGAGAACGGCCAGAGCGGGCTTTCTGAAACCCTCTCTATTTTGTGCCAATATCCCCATGTGTGCTATTGTCCACGTGGGAGGCCTGTGCCCAGTAGTGGGACGCTAATAGGCTGATGATGATGATGTATCTATTTTAAATTTTTATAAGAAACTGTAAGTAGTAACATAAAATTCCTTCGATATTTTAAATTTTTGTATAATTTGGCCGCTCTCGTTTAGCAAAACAAAAATCTAATTCATCTGGTAAACTTTGCCGTTGGAATTTATGGAAGTTTAGGGGTTGAGGGCTGAGGGTGGTACCCCATAAATAAATTGCTCATTATATTTATCCGGCTGTTTTTATTTTGTCATTCTGTAGGCCCTTCTTACGGAATAAGTGTATACTGCGTAGTTTTAACAAATTCTTTCCTAGTACCTATATTTTATTAGTTGCATAATTATTCGTCGGTGTTTTTGATGTGAAGTGGCAAAATTCATCCAGAAATTACACTAGACTAATTATATAAAAATCCTTACACAGCTCATGAATTAATTAGGTGTGGTTTCTGACCTAACATATGTTTTGTCTGGTAGGGTGAATTTGAATTTTATTGTATTATATTGTTTATTTGGAGGGCCCCTACACATTCTAGGGAGCACAACCTTTCACTGCTGACAGTATAAATAGTATTTAATTTTTAACCATCAGTAATTGTTGATTTCACCCTATTATTAAAATATAAAAATGTTTATTTTTAAATTGACTGATTGACACACCTTGTCAATTAAGTGACTAGTGTAATTTTACACTACACACTGCAACAAACTTTTTACACAACTAGACACACCCACTCCAACATGTTCTATATGCCCAACACTGACTCTAGTAGGGAAACTAGCTCCACAAGTGATGTAACCAGAGCCGAACAGCAACCTTCTGATGCACTGTTAAGAAGAAAAATAGCAGAAAACGTCATAAAAAGCACAATGAGCAAACCAATATTCGTCGGACTGCTAGAAGTGGTGTCCTTCGCAATATCTTTAATAGAGGCGGACAGCGATGTAGAGCCAGAAATAAAGGATAACCTATGCGAATACTTCAACTACATCACCCAGTGTCTAGAAAGAATGAAGACTAGGGACAGTCAAGTGACCAAGGAAACAGAAGGAAACTTTAGTAGTTGAAGCCGTCAAACCGGCAATCACAGAGTCCAAGTGCAAAAGAGAAATTAAGAACAAAGTAGTTATCATCCTCAGGGAAGTTCAGCTGCTGAGGAAACAATGAGTGCCCGCCACCGTTAAGACCGCGTCACCCCAAAAGGCAGAGACAGGACCAACTCTGCACTCAGTCGCCACAACAACATCATCGAAGAATTACCGGGACTTACCGTGGTGGTCTGAAGAGCTCGCCTCGATGAAGAAAATAGTCACCACCAAGAAGCGGAGAATCCGATGTGCCGCACTACGCCGAAGAGATTTCGTAGTAAAAGAGTACCTGGACGAAAAGGAAAGGTATAAAACCGCTGTATCCAAGGCTCGAACTGAGTACGAACAAAGCGAAGACTGCTAAATGAAGGGTCGGATGCTGGTACATTCGACCCATCATTTACGACCACAGAGCTCGAAACCGCGCGTCGACTCCTTTCACCCGAAAAAAGCCCCGGGTAGCGATGTACTGACTCTGAAACACAAAAGGCAACACTAGCTCAGGCAGAACAAGACACCCAGACACAAGCACATAACCACGACATCTGCATCTACACTGACAACAGTAGAATACAAAAATGTAGATCATAGGATGAGTGCCTAGATGTAGATATTATGCATAGGAAATAAGAATAATTTTATTAAAAGTTAGTTATAAGTAAGTAGGTACCTAGTTAATTAGAATACAAATAAAGCATTATTTTTTGAATCAGTATACAGTTTTAATTTCTTGTTCACAAAACTATCACAAATATTGGTTTGTTTTTAACTGCTTCTGTGGTCTAGTGGCTAAGCCACCGGTCACAGACCCAAAGGTCCCGGGTTCGATTCCTGGCGGAGGGTACATCTTTGAGTACTTGGTTTGGTTTGTGGTAGCGCTGTTAAGTCCGCCTGGCCAGCTACCACCATCTTATCTAAGTCTGTCGCCATAACAACGATGTTTATAGCATTGTGTGAAGAATAAAAAAAATCTTTTAGATAACTACATCACTATTATAAATACACACCTATTTGATAAATAAATTATGGTTTATATTAATGACAAGAAAATTAAGGCCAATCAGGCTAGTCTCTTACCGCTTTTAAGATTTAAATACTATTTTCAGTAAACTAACATCATGTATGATTTTGTATTTGTATCCAATAAAGAATCAGACACACAAACTTCAAAGTTCCGTTCTTCATTCACCATTTAATTTATTAAATTCACACCAATATCTAGCCCAAGATGTAGTATTCTTTTGAAATAAATATGTAATAATAATAAATAACAGAAAAAACACCCAGACCCGAAATCAATTAGAAAAACAGTTTTCTCTAAATTCACCCGACCGGGAATTGAACCCGGGACCTCAGAGATGGTGCGACGCCAGACCCGGCGTACTAACCACTGGTCCACAGAGGTCGTCAATTCAGGCTGATATGTGGTGTAATCAGATTTTTTCATTTCGATCTGTGGTTTTGAAAAGCAAAGTGCTCTTCCTCGCATGACAAAAGGTGGAACTAGGAATTTGTACCAATGGGGAATTGTACCTACTAGGATTTGAACAAACTAGGAATTTGTACCAATGGGGAATTGTACCAACTAGGAATTTGTACCAATGGGGAATTGTACCAACTAGGAATTTGTACCAATGGGGAATTGTACCAACTAGGAACGAAGGAGAATAAACGCTTATCATGGCTTGGCCACCTATTATGACCCCCTCTATAACTTTTGAACCGTGGTAGGGATGGTAAAATTCTAAGATTTTGCGACAAATTACCTATAGTCTTACCACCCTCTCTCCCTTGGGTGTCGAAAAAGGCGACTAACGGACTTAAGACTGCACATACATCAACAGCTTAAAACGGCGATGGGCTCACCACCTGTCACGCTGAGCACATGTGCAGTCGCTATTTGGTGAAAAGTGGACTATGACAGAGGACTACTTTTGCGGTCCTCATTGCCTAGTCTCAGACTAACCCTTTGGGGATAACAGTCGTGATTGTATGTTTGTATCTATAAAGTCAGACTTAGAGTTGGTAATGGGGGCCATGACAGTATGATGTGGCTCATACTGTCATGGCCCCCATTACCAACTCTACCCCTAACCCTAACAAATAAAAAAACTTGGGTACACAGTTAATAATAACTTCTTTATTATTATATCCTGATCCTTACGGTCATCAGAAAATCTATCCCTTAAAACCCCTCTTCACAACACTACCTTTTACAATTGTTCCTTCACTGTTGAAGCCGTTGGTCTCTGGAACTCGCTTCCAGTTGCGATCAGGCATGCTAAAACCATTCACGCATTTAAGGTGCACGTGAAGATTTTCTACCTTTCCCTTTAACCCTATCCTGCTGCAAAGCTGTCATTGTCCGCTACATCCTACCTGAGACTATTATATTTAAGTATGTATATATATATATATTAGTATATATATTAGTTACACCCTATTATTTATTTATTTTATGTTATGTATTTTATTTTAGTTCTTTTTAATATGCTTTTATTTTTAATCGTTTTACTGTGGTATGCACCTCCGATCTTTGAGTGTATAAGTTCTCTCCATCCGAATGGTTGTCTGGCAGAGATCGCTTTAAAGCGATAAGACCGCCAAATTGTAACTTTGTATTTGTGCTCATTGTTATGTGTTATGTAAATGTTTGTGGTGTTAAATTACAATAAAAGTATTGTCTATCTATCTATCTATATTAAAATAAAAGGTTTGTTAATATAGTTACAAAAAAAAAAGATTTAGGACAGTTGTAAAATGAAACACTTTTATATAATTAATTATTTTATTTCTCATTTTCAGACGAGACCTTAGCAATACAGGCTCTGGAAGAAGTCAACGGCACTATTCTCGCAGGCCGGCCAATCATAGTGCAATTTGGGAGGAATAGCAACCGCATTCAAACTGATGAAAATAGATAGGCTACATACACTCAGTATTATTTATTTAGTTTAAGTTATCGGTAAAATGGAAAGTGCATTGTTAAGATATAAAGTAATAACTTATCAATATTTTATTTCTAATGCAAATAAGATAAGAAAAATAAAAGATACGATTTGCATTGATCATCAAATCATTACACAATACCATACTTCTTTAATTGAGACTAATGTATTTGCATTACAAATAACATTAGTATGTATTATCAACCTTATTTATTAACTAAATGTAGAAGATAGACCCTAAAATACACAACTTATTACTAGTAACCCAATGGTTTTATTTAATTGGTACTGTTCTAGTTTTTTTACCTAGATAATTTTGACAAATTAAATTATCTTTCCACCATTATATACAACAGTTAACATTTAGAACATAATTCATAATATAAGCATAATTCATATGCATAGACCTGCAGCATCATCATGGACTCACTAACGCATGGGGCTTGGGCTGCATTTGTCTAATTAGAAGTTAAAATTAATCATTTTTTAGTCTTTTAAGTTTGTTTGGGAAGACTTAATTAGAACAGACGTTACAGACATTCTAATGAAGTTATTATAGTGAAACCAGTTATGGAGAAATACTGCATCTAACCTTCTCTGATAGCTCCCAGAATTGGCTACTGGACAGTTTTCGAAAAAGTATTTTGAAAATTACAAACGCTTATTTTATACCTCTTACAATATTTTTTTTCTCGAAAAAGCTTTATTTAAATAGAAAAACCAAACATATTTTTCTTCCATAATTTCAAATTCCGCGCGAAAACTGTTGGTCACGTGACATTTTGCCCTGAAACTAATTATAATTTGAAACCTGACAGATAGTTTTTGTATTTTGTGAAATGTCGCTCAATCATGGCCGCCCGTGTTTCTTGTAATCCACAGATAAAAAATCGTAAATTTATATATAATATTTACAAATTATCTTAATAAAAAACCATTGGATAATTATTGTTAAATTATAAACTACCAAATCCGACACATTTCATATTTTATTGTTTACAACTGTCAAATAGCCAATTGGTTATGAAGAGAACTTCAGAAAAAGGGAATATAGTGCTTAACTTAATACTTTTGTAGAAATACAGAAAAATATTTATTGGCTATTACAAAGTATCAAACATTTTATTAATATTTTCATAAAATGGGGGTACAAGCAACGCGAACATTAAAACACTCATTGTTCCTACCTACTATTGCTGTGATTAACGTGAATTTTGTCTAATTAATTTATTTATTATACTCTACTATATCCCGGAGGCTTTTAGTATGGACAGTTTTTCTCTTTAGTCACAGTTAAATGTTTCCGAGTATGGTCACAGAATAACTAATAGTACTAATAGTACTCGTATTGTGCCTGACTTACACAGATCAGTTACCGACGCCAGCGCAGACGTCAAACCCTAAACTTATTTGCCTATTATACTAACAAAGGCCACAACAACTTTTACGGTCTGGTTATACGAGAAAACATAATATGCTTTCTAGCTACAAAGCTTGGGCATATTATGCCCAAGCTTTGTAGGTAGCTTGTGCTACTAGTAGTTCATGTACAGTCACGAGCAAAAATGGAATAAGAGTCAACGTGTATACATATTGGTGCTCGTGACTGTTCCAGTACAGGCATTTATAATGGACAGATTAATATTTGTAAAAGTGATAAATCGTATCGCGTAGCGGTAAAGAAATACTACCACCCCCTCTCTTCCCTTGGGTGTCGTAAAAGGGGACTAACAGGCAAAAGGCTGCACATACATCCAACAGCATAGAGCGGCGATGGGCTCACCACCTGTCACGCTGAGCACATGTGCACTCCCTATTTGGTGAAAAGTGGACTACGGCGGAGGACTAATTTTACGGTCCTCATTACCTGGTCTCTGACTAACCCTTCGGGGATAATAGTCGTTATTACATTTTATTTAAAAATGATAAATATCTAATGACGACTGTCATACTTGTTGAAATTGAATAATGACCACTTTCGCTTATGAATTAGATAGCATTGATGAATTTACACGGATCAGATACAGCCATGATAAGTCTAATAGTGGCTGGTTAAAATACCGGTATTCCAACACTTATTCCATACTAAAGTTTGTTCGCAATGACATTTTTACATAATTGTTAATTACATGCACCATATTAGCCAAAAGTCCGTCGCACAATAGACGTCAATAACTGACCTAAAATCACAAATATTTGAATGTCCACTGTTGTATCGCATGTTATTTCACAGTCCTCGCTTACTTCACTTCACTAAATGCACCACTTTATATAGAAAAGTACGTCTTATAGGAGCACACAGTGAGCACCCGCGCGTTCTCAGGCGCCGCCCTTCGGCGTCGGCTTGCGTCGCCGCTTGACGCGCTTCGGCGATAATCATTCGGACTCCTTCTTAGCAGGTGGCTCATCCGCTGGAAGGTAAAAGGTTAATACATAATCAATAATTTGAGAACACACGATCTTAATAAAGCAGAATCCACAATCGGCTGTTAAAAACACAAGATCAAACATTTAAGTACGAGAATATTTTATCAAGAAAATGGATGAAGTTAATAATTAACTTCATCCATCATTGGCTACTTGACAGTTTTTGGAAAAGTAATAAACCCTCTTACAATATTTTTTCTCGAAAAGCTTTATTTAATTAAGTACCTAATAGAAATAAAAACATATTTTTCTTTATTAATATCAAATTACGCGCGAAAACGGTTGGTCACGTGACATTTTGCCCTGTGACGTCACACTTCAATAAACAAACATATATTATAACCTGACAGCTATAGTATGTTTCATCAAATAGTTCCTATGCCGTCATGTTGGCATTCCTGTCTTTTCTTGTCAGTGTTGCCAACTTAGTGGATTTTCCACTAAAATTGGTTCTTTTTTGTGGCGAAATATTGCTTTTATAGTCTGACCGCTACCGCTGTACCGCGCCTTGGGTATGCGAGCGGCGAGGCGGAGGGGCGAAACAGTTGCTCCATTTTGTCATTCTGCCGTCATCGCTCACGGCGGCAACTAGTGTGTCAGACGCACATGAGATAAAATATCTAAAAATGGGTCGTGCATTATCTCGAGATAATAAATACTGTCATTTTTAAAGTGGCCGAATATTTTATATATTTCCAAGAATTAAAAGATTTACTTCATTTATATTGGTTCTTTAATTGTACTTATCTAAAAATCATACTGGACAAAAACGGATTGGATGTAATTATACTCGTAAATATAAAGCTTCAATAAACTGTGCTTCTATATCGTAAGATCTGTCTGACACTACGAATCTCATGTGAGTTCATGCTCTTTACTTCCCACCACCCGCGCATACCTAAGGCGCGGTACAGCGGTTGCGGTCAGGCTATAGTGACAAGTGGTTTTTCTAGTGGATTTATAGAATTTCATGATCAGTAGGCTAAATCACTCAACCACTAGATGACAAGAAAAAAAATTAACTTTATTAAATTAATTAAATTAGTTTTAGTGGAAAATCTACTAAGTTGGCAACACTGACAGGATAAGATAGGAATGCCAATATGACGGCATAGGAACTATTTGATAAAACGCACTATAGTTTTTGTTTATTTTGTGAATTGTGACGTCACACGAAGCTCAATCATGGCCGCCCGTGCTTCGGGTCTTGTACTCCACAGAAAAAAATTGCAATTTCGTAAAAATAAAAAGTATATTTACAAATGATCTTAATAAAAAAACAATTGGATAATTATTGTTAAATTATTAACCTCCCATATCCGACATATTTTATTGTTCCAACCTTCGATCAACAATACCAACTAGATGATAACGCGTCACGTACAAAATCACAGCTAAATTCTGTCCACGTGAATAAATAAAGTTACTCGCGTCCGTAGGTTTACCCTTGAGACCCTACACGTGACCCCTGGGTGGTCCTAAATGAGTGACACTGACTGAGTGGTAGAGCCACGCTGCGTTGCAGCACGCATTGGGCCGGCTCGCCCGGCGTAATACCACCCTCTCACGAATATCCGGCGTGAAAAAATGGCACTTGGTGCTGTTGTGTTTCGTCCGGCCAGTGAGAGTTCCGAAGTACCATCCCCCCCCCCCCTCACAATTCCTATTCCTTCCTTAACCCTATTCCTTTCTTAGAGGTCGGCAACGCATCTGCGACTTCTCTGGTTTTGCGGGTGTCTATGGGCGGCGGTGATTGCTCTCCATCAGGTGACGTTATTTACCGAGACATATTTATAGCGCCGACCTGACATCTAGTTGTATTGTTGATCGAAGGTTACAACTGTCAAATAGCCAATTGCTGTTTATAAAAATAAACGGCATGGCAAGTCAAGAAGATTTGGATGACATTTTGATCACAGGCAGACCATGACACGGATTTCGACATCGGATACTAGGTATTTACTTTTTATTATCCTGGCAACAGGTCTCTGTCAGACAGTGTAGACCTCGCAAACGAATAAACAGTTCTACAAAAAAAAAATCATGCGGTAGTCATTGTCTTGCGTAACACGAGAAAATTTTCTCGACTCGTTTTCTCGTGTTATGTCTATACACGATATGTCAAAAATAGACACAATAGTAGTTTTGCTTGTCTATGGTATTTGTCGATCTACACAATTGCGATGGCCGGCAGTGGGCCAACATACGCCAATGTGTACTGGGGCCTTAACATGCAACATAATTTTATCGAGTTTTGACAACTGTAACCGAGATAGTTTTGTCGTTCCCGCCATCGAAGGAAGAGAGAATATCGTCCGAAATATATCTCGTGTTTCGCATGCTAGGCGGCCCGCACAACGCTACTCGTTTATCAGCCTATAATAGGCCTTCTCAATTTCACGCCTTGTTTTTTTCCCTAAATATAAAAAAAAACACATTGAATCGTAAAATAGTAATGAAACGTTCGTGGACACGGTACTAGCGACTCACGTTTGACGTCATGGTGCGCGGGCGCGTGCGGCGCGTGGTGCGCGTAGTGCTCATTAGCGGTAGCAGGGGCGGGCGCGGAAGCGGCAGCGGGCGCGGGCGCCGGGTAGTAGTGGGGCGCGTAGTTGGCGGGGAATCCGCCCGCGTACCCGCCGCCGTAGTAGCGGCCGCCGTAGCCGCCGCCGTAACCGCCTGGGGATATAACCAATACATACATACTCATATAACAATACATACATCCTATCCTACTAATATTATAAACGCGAATGTTTGTAAGAATGTATGGATATTTGTTACTCTTTCACGTAAAAACTACTGAATGGATTTGGATGAAATTCGGCATACAGATAGTTTATATCCTGGATTAACACATAGTATACTTTTATCCCGATATTCCTACGGGAACGGGAACCACACGGGTGAAACCGCGAGCGGCCCCTTGTACTTACTTAATATAATCACGATTATTATCCCCAAAGAGTTAGTCATAGACTAGTAGGCAATGAGGACCGCGAAAGCAGTCCTCTGCCACAGTCCACGTTTCACCAAAAAACAACTGCACATGTGCTCAGCGTGACAAATGGTGAGCACATCGTCGCTCTTGATGGTGATGGTGAAAAATGAAGACATTTAGCAAGAAGATGTAGTATCAAAAACGGCTATGATCACTTTTCAAAAACGAAGATATTATTTCATGTGTAAATTTGCCGATTCTACTTTAGAGAATTTTAATTCTGATAGACTCTTATTTTAGCGGGTTTTGATCTTAGGTCACTTTTCATAATGATTTTTAAACGTGTTTTAGTTAAGGGGGTTAGGCGGTCAGCGAAAATTCGGATGTTGCGCGGGGCCTCGCGGGTGTAGCGCGGGGCGGGGTCCGCGGTAGTTCGTAAGCGCCATTCACATTTTTATCAAAAAGTTAATAAAAATGTTTAGTTTTTTGGAAATCCAAATCAGTCAAGAAATCGAAAAGGTAAAATATCTATGTGTTTAAGATTTTATAGGAATTATTATTTTAAAACACGGTCGTAATGTGCATTTAGAAATATTAGAGAGAGGTAACTTCAGGATTTTTTCCTAACGAGCAAAATGTTTCCAATCGTGTTTTGGCTTCGTTCAACCCCTCACACATACGTTCTGTAATACACATTGAAAATTTCAGTGTAAAATATCTAAATTATTATGAATAACAGTGTTGTTATTAGAAAACAGCAAATTTTTCCGTTTTCACCGCCTATAAGCCCCCTTAAGTAACGAAATCATTTGCAGAGCTTGTGAGAAATTTATAGGATTTAATTTTCAATTTCTTTATTTTTCTGATATTAGTAAAACTTTAGAAGACAAAAAAAAGTAAATTTTTGGTCAATATTAGTTTTTAAAAATAAAACATTGTTTTATTTTCAAAAGTTGAAATGAGCTCAGCTGCCGTAAAAGCGGACAATAGAAATTCGATTGTTATTAACCTCTAGAAGTCTTCGCGACAGACAAGGGGATAATATTATGTCAAAAAATTAAATTAAAGATTTCTTTATTCAATAAACTTAAAATAAGCATTTTGAATCGTCTAAATTTAATTTACTTCTTTATTTGAATGGATGGGCACCCGATATTCAGGAAGTGTGGTTTCAGAGCCACGCTGACCGCACGCGCGACAAAACACCTAGCTCGTGGCCCGCGCCGCTTACACCCGCGCGGGCGGTCAGCGTGACTCTGAAACCAGCCGAAGTCTTTTAGCTGTGGAGAAGAACGGTTTGTTATGTATAAAAAAATGTGTTGTAATATTTACCTGGCGGCGGTGGGGGGCCAGCGTGCGGCGGCGGCGGCGGGTGCGCGGGGGGCGCGTTGGGGTTGGGGGGCATCATCATGGCTGTAAAAAATCATTACAAACTTATCTTTTGTACCCATCAATTGTAGCAAAAAATGTTTTTTTAATTCTAACTATATAACTATATAACAGGTAAGCGCTTGGATTATTTTCTTCTCACCTGTAAGCCTAGCATGCGCAACACGAGAAAATTTTCTCGACCCGTTCTCTCGTGTTATGTCTATACACGATATGTCAAAAATAGACATAATAGTAGGTATTTTTGTCTACAAACCTTAGAAACCATAAAAACTATTGGTTTTAGAATAATGACTTCTATAATAGTATAAGGTAAAAAAGATCTTTTTTTTTATTTTCCCAAGTCCATTGAAGTTATCAATTGAATAACATTATATTTCGTTAATCGTTTTTTGCTTAAAATTATCATTTCGGATGCTATTTAGATCACCTAATTTTTAGAAATACATATTAATATGTAAATAAAAATACGTGAATAGATTTTGAATGTTTTAATAATTAACAAATTAAATCATCACTATAATTACTTAAAAATATTACTAAAAATAGTATTACGTAAAATAAAGTAAAGACTAGCAAATCAATTAATACAAAATTGAAGCCAATCAATTGGTCATTGAATATCAATTGAACTTAAATTGATTTACTATCCCAACACAAGTATTTTTTTGTATTGGAAATGTTCCTTGTGAAGGGGTACGTTTTTTTATTGTAATGTTTCAAAATTGTGATAAATGTGTGTTATATGAGTTTATTGATATAAAACCTAATCTAACGTTTAATAAATAATTACAAAAAGTAATTGTAGTATGTTAAGTGATGGATTATAAAAAATAATATTATTTAAATGTAGTCAAATAAATTCATACGCTTTTACAAAGTCACGTCGTCGTTTTTGCTGACACCTGTCACAGGTATCAAGCTACTCAGAACAATAACAAGCATAGAAACCACGCTAAAAGACGAGCTAGACAACAACTATCTTACTCATATGACTTCATTTAATTCTGTAACGAGAGTGAATGAAACCTCTAATCCACATTCGTTTCTATTTTTTCTAGGTTGTCACAAGGTAAATGTCAAACGGATGTAATTGGATGTCTTTATAACACCATCAGATTAAATGTGCCGTTATTTTCTTTTTGTTGCTGTGTAAATAAGTGGCAACCTAACTTGGTTATATTATAATGACGGATTATTTTCACGCTAAGTTGTAGCTCCTCTCAGATAAATTTAATTATTTGCAAGGTATTCTTCCGAAGAAACTTATAAACTAGCCATAGCATTGTTAGTAATATTTATGCGTTACGTGTGACAAAATGTCTTGTGTGGTTGAGGGCTGTAAATCCCTTATAATAAGAAAAGAAAATAATCAAGAGACATTAACCTTTTATCGGTGAGCTCAGACTGTTTTCGTTTTACCTAAACATTATTAATGGCATGAATCTATTAAAACACACTAATAGTTTGTCTAAATAGTCATCGTGTCCAGTTCTGTGCTGATATAAGGCATTTATCAATGAAATTTTGTTCAAATGTTGAAGGTTATGTTTTTCGCCTAGTGACGTGCATTTCTATATCGATAAATCAGTATTTTGTGTAAGTGGTTGGCACATCCATCTTTAAGTTATGATATTTGTTTACGCCTCATTTACAACTTGTTTTACTTTTAACATGATATTAATAATTTATAACTTTAAAAGTACTTACCTACCTACCTATTGATAATTTAAAAAATATACATAATTGAATGGTCTTCTTGATTACTACTACTAGCATTTATCTGCATTTTCACTAATTTTAAAAATTCTACATTTTGGTTACAGGTTTTCAAAAAATGATGATATAAATAAAGAATGGCTACGGCCGGCGTGTAAGAAGACTAAATTGGATATGGAATAAACGCAGTCATATATGTTCCAAACATTTTACGATCAATCAATCATGAACAATGTCTGCGACACATTTGTACCAACAAGCATTTTGAGCAATCTTGTTAATCATTCTCTAGAACAAAGTTTCGATGACAATCACAGAATCCTATTGATAAAAGCCGTACCTTAGTTATATATGACAATACGAATACCAAACAGGAATTACAGGAATGTGCGCCTCGTGACAAATTATGAAGCTTTTTAACCAAAACCTTCTTATTTAAGAGGCAGTGATTTAATAAAAATGTTTTAAATATTTATTTATAAGTTATTTCCTTAATAATCCTTCATATTTATATTTTCCTGTACAGTTTTCAGGTGTACGTTCAAAGCATAAAGTTCAATATCCATCTAGTTAATTTGACAGATAAGGGTGGGCCGATGTGACACTGACTGTACACTGCTTTTCGTTATTAACTCGCAAAACTCGTTGAATTCAAAAGTGATCACTTTTACCGTTAAAATTTTTTTGGCCTAACTAAGAACGAAAAGTTGTGTACACACGGCCACTGATCGACCTACCCAAATCCGTCAAAATATTCCAATCGATATTGAACTCTACTTGATTGATATTAAGATGAATTTTACATACAAGGATATAGATGTGACGCTGGCTGTACAGTGCCGTCATATCGCCCTAGCCCTACCCTACCTACTCTGCGACCTACTAATCTGTGAAATACCTGCAACCGAATCTCAATCTAATGTAATAGAGTTCAATATCGATTGGGATATTTTAACAGATTTAGGTAGGTCGATCTGACGCAGCTGTACCTACAGTGATTCAATATAATATTGTAGGTGTTTTTCTTGTGCACCATAGCATAGTTTTTTGAAAATTTGTCTGATTTAGTTTATATCGTTTCCAAGGCAAGCGAAAAAGCCGACAATGACCGAATTATTATGTTAGCGGATAAAATGGCCGGTCCACTGCAGAACAGTGGACCGGCAATCCAAAGGTCGTGGGTTCGGATCCCACTTGAGTTTCCTGAGACTGGTTGATCTATATATCTATATAGCATTGTGAATGCAAAATTTCAATAATAAAGATATTTATAAGCAATTCCGTCTTTATCGATTGTTAAATACTTACAATAGTATTTCTTTCGAATGTGAGGGTAGACTTCACAGTGACGTAATACCGCTGGCTTGCAGCGTAATCAAACTACTAGGAAAAATTCAACGAGTCTTCTGGGGTCTCGGTAGCTCTCAGCGGTTAGAGCAGTGGACCGGCAATCCATAGGTCGTGGGTTCGAATCCCACTCGAGCTTCCTAAGACTGGTTGATGTTTTTCTAGTAAACATTTTATCCTTTATCTATATAGCATTGTGAAAACAAAATTTCAATAATAAAGATATTATGTTAGCGTCGGAAGACAGGATTTGTATTGCTCTCCATACACTTCTGTCATTCTGTATCATTTTCTCGTGGAAGTGCATTTTGTGAGTAATGTAGTGCGTGTAGTGAAACGCAACGAAATATACAGAATGACAATAGTGCATGGAATGCAATACAAATTCTGTCTTCTCGATGCTAACATAATACTTCGGTCATTGTCGGCTTTTTTGCCTGCCCTGGAAACGTACTATATTAATAAAATGAAATGAATTGACGGCGCGCTTATCCTTCGCCTTCATATTTATTTACATGTTCAATATTTAGTTTTATTTTTGTCGATATAAAATGCCGGGAAATGACGTCCCTAGTGTGGAATAAACTAGTGACCACCTACACAAATTAGGACAAGTCAAACATTCTCCATCTCTTTCTAACTCATTAGTATGACTCTTAAGAAGAAGAAGGATGAATATATGTCTTTGCTTGCTATTTTAGCGTGGTTTCTATGCTTTAGTTATTGTTCTGAGTCAAGTTATATTGAACAGACTATAAAACAAAACTAAACGTCACGTGTACGAACGAGTTGCTGCTGTATTGACGACTGTCACGGTATTCGGTGCTACTAGGACTTTTAGTCATATTAAGCAAGAGACGCGCGCAGTATAACCCGCGCCAATCATCTAGCTCGCTGTGAACACAATGTATTCGTTTGTTTTTGGTTTAGCAGTGGAAAGTACAGTCACGTGTATATTTTATTTGATCGCGTCGCGGTATTAGGTATTTATTGTTTGTTGTTATTGTTACTGTTTTAAGTTGTTGATTTATTTTTTTTGTTACATACTGTTATTGTATTAGGAGTAAGTACTGTTTTGAAAGGCTGCTTATGTTTTTAGTCAACATTGCTTCATCAAATCTTAGAAGTTTTCACCTCTGAGATCCGAAAGAAATATTTTTACAAATATTTGAACATTCGGTTAAGATGAAGCTGCGTTTATAGATTCATGTTTTATATTTTAGCGTTTTTAATAACGCTTAAATATACTTAAGTAAAATTTTAAACACTGAAAAAAGACGACAACCTCAGGCGATTTCCGCCGTCGTCTTATTTCAGTGTTTAAAATTTTACTTAAGTATATTTAAGCGTTATTAAAATCGCTAAAATATAAAACATTAAACAAAATAAGTTGCCAAAAAAGTCAAATGTCTAGCGAAAATAAAAAAAAACCGGTCACCATTTATGATACAAAATTCAAAAGCTACCTACACAAATGTAATTCAAATGGTGACCAAACGAAGTGCCAACTCAAATGTCATAGCACTCCTTCTATGCTTAGTTATTATTCTGAGAAAATACTGTAAAAAAAAATCTTAAAATAATTTGTTGAATAAAGGAAATAATAATAACAATAATAAGGTAAGCAATAAGAATGGAGTATGTACTGACGGTGGTGGGGCGGCGAGGCGGCGTGCTGCAGCGGGGCGTGCGGCGCGGGCTCCTTGGCTTCCACTTTCTCTATTCTGTTCTCGTCCTTGCGTTCGGCTGTTAATACATATACAATGTCAGTCGGAAATGGGGTACTAAGCCGAAAGGAGGGTAAAGTATACATAATAGTAATTAACTATTGTCTAGGAACTTTTCCTAAAAAGAAATGGATAATTTTAGATAAACAGCTGTTTTAAAATTTTATAAGAAATGACGCTGTGGTAGTCCTGGCGGTCAGCTGTTTTGAGAGAGAGACAAATTTGAGTTTATTGAGTTCATTGCCGGGATTAACAAGTGGCGTTAGCCCCGCCCCTATTCATGGTTGTACCTTTTTTAAATATGAGTATGCATAAAATATGAATGTTTTTCGCAGTTTATATTGCAATATAACAGTTGATAGTAGCACTTTCAGTTGTCCGCGGCTTAGTACCCCCGACTAACGTTGAGAAACTTATTACACATTAAAAAACACACATTATGTTTGCCACTTAAAAGTGTACACAACATTCAAAAGTAAAGACATAAAATAAAATACTATTAACACTACTAAAATAACACAACAATAAAACAACAAAAACCTAGATGGATTTCAACAGTGTCGCAAAACGGTAAAAGAATACTACCACCCCCTCTCTTTCCTTGGGTGTTGTAAAAAGCGACTAACGGACTAAAGACTGCACATACATCCAACAGCTTAGAGCGGCGATGGACTCACCACCTGTCACGCTGAGCACATGTGCAGTCGCAATTTGGTAAAAAGTGAACTATGGTACGGTTGCTGCCCTCATTGACTAGTCTCAGACTAATCCTTCGAGCATAATAAGGTAAGCGTTTGGCCTTCATCTCACTCTCTCTGATGGTAAGTGACAATATGGCCGATGGTGGAAGCGCGCTTCATCTGGAATCTTCAGCCACTGAGGAACTGGTTATTTTATCTCTAAACTAGCACAAGGCTATACTTACGGCGAGCGATCGTCCGGGCGAACAAAATACAGTGAAGTTTCCACGCGCTAGCTCATACAAAAGAATACTAAATAAATTTGTTTACGCTCACACCAATTATCAAGTCCAAGATATGCTTAAATTTGTAGCGATTGTTAAATTAATTTGTTACGTTCGTTGTGCTGGCTAGCTATGACTACATCATCGTTGACACATGGTCCTTCGAGCCGGATCATTGTCGTGGTAAATAGAACTATAATAAACTTTCATAAGTTAAGTCTGTAATTAAAACGATACATAACCAGTTCGGTTTTAGGTTTATTACTTATTAGACCCGGAACTGAACTGTTCTCTCCTTGTTTCCTTGAATAGAAATATTTATATTTTAATCTAAAAAAATACCTTCATCATTGGCCGGGGCCTCCGCCTCCTTCTTGAGTTCAGCTTGGGGCTTGTTCAGCTCGGTGGTGACGTTGCCGTCGGGCTTCACCTCGGTAGTGGACACCTTGTCGACTTGCGTGGGGGGGTTGGGCCCGTTGGTCTCACTCTTCTGGGCCTGGTCTGTCTCCATTGGCTAGGAAGAAAAAGAATAAAAAAAACAATTGAATAATTGTGAATATCTTTAAGAAAAATTGGTTGCCTGTAAAGTCGGTATACGGGCGAAAGTTTTACGTGACAACGACTTTGAGTGGTAAAATAATTTTAATGTGAATATTCATTCGCTTTTTATGTCTGTCTCTCTCGCTCTTAGGCGGGCTAACCATGCCCGAGTGGAAGGGACGCGTGCCTCTCACTCGCTCTCATTGTGAGCGCATAACGTGAGCGGAGCGTAACGCAGTTTCTTGAAGTGTCACCCGGCAAACCAATTTATAAGACGTTGTCACGTCAAAAAATAGAGAAAATAAAGATAAGATAGATAAAGAGAGAGAGCAAGAGAAAGAGACAGATTCCATCCATTTCTGCTGACAAGTGGGTGTGTTTTGTTGTGATGCTACGAATACGAATATTGCTGTACCTAGGATTCAAATCAGTACACTTGTCTGTCAGAGATTTTTTTCTGCCTGTGTATACAATAATGACAAGTCTGATAACTTTTCCTGCCCCAAGATATTTATTTAACACACACGTTTGGGGCCCATCTAGCCCGGGGGCCCCGTATCAAACCGAACATAGTTTTATAAATGTACGAGTACATGCTAACATATTTACTGAGTAGATTAAATTTTTGCTTGCACGAGACAACAATAGTTCGTCCCACCTTTGTTTAACATTGACTAAATGACGACGAACCGTTTATTTAAAAGAAATAAATTGTTGGCAAGTAGTGGCCATACCCGTTCCGCCTTTTGTTTTCATTGATTAACGACAAACAAAATGACCTTTTTTTAACATCTTGAATGTTCACAATTTTATGATTTTTGAGTACGCCGGTAAGAGCAAATTTGAGCAAGCCGGTATCATAGATTTGAATGCAAATGAAAATAGCCTTTAAGGTGGCATACGGCAGATTTTGTATGGTGATATAAGGCAGTATGTAAAAGTGATTAATTCAAATGACCTCGTCCTTGCTGACGGCGAGCGGCTGCGCGGGGTTGGCGCCGCGCCGCATCTGGTCCAACGCGCGCTCCACCATGCGCGCGAACGTATCCTCGTCTACGGCAGGCTTGCAGTGCTGCAAACAAACCAACTTATAGTAACACACGTACATACAATATAATCACGACTATTATCCCCGAAGGGTTAATCAGAGACTAGGCAATGAAGACCGCAGAAGCAGTCTACTGCCATAGCCGTGGGCTATGCCATAAAGTTACTATACCTAGCGGAATAGAGCAACAAAGGGCTGAGCGAGCGGGATGTCATTAGCAACAACACTGTAGGATAAAAAGAGATGCGTGATGCGATATAACAGAACTGTTTTTGGATACTGTTTGACAGTTGGCCGCACTCATCTGCTGATCCAAAATCCAAATTCTCAGTGTGCTCACTGAGAATTTGGATTTTGTGATTTTTTTCTGATTTTACGTGAAATCGTGAATATTTTTGAGAAATAGTGCTTTAGAAACATAGTGACTTTTTCAGCGAATGATTGTTGTACAACACAGCGAAATAATCCCGAAAAAGGTTCATTTCACAGGTACATTATTACAAACCGACACCTTCTTACCTAGGATTTATTTTTGCCAATGCGCTTCGAATTTTAAGCACAAAGTGTGATAATTCTCTTCTATAAACATATAATTATGTAAGAAGCAAAGATAGAATACACATAATGCAGAATTTACGAATTATATTTCGACGCTTCATTCTTCAGATATAAAGACACAAATGTGGTACCTTTAACCTACAAGGCAACTTCGCACATGTTAAAAGAAAAAGAAATTATCAATTTCTGAATGAATCAAAAACAAAACCCCCACCACTTCCGGCCGGCGCCTGCGCTGCGCGGCGGCCATCCGCCTCATTCTTTTTCCGTGCGAGGCAACGAACACGTGTCACAGTGACTTCACTTCGCGTTACTTCACCCGCCATTTTTTTTAATATAACCGTCATTTTCCAATAAAAATGCTGAAACGGAGCTCGATCGAAAACATTGAGCATTTACAAGTAAAAATCAAGAGATTGCAAGAAAAACAACAAAGAAATGAACGACGGAGCCGCCGCCGTGTCGTTCTTTTTTCCGATTCCTCGCAATCTGAAGACAACTCAGGTTGGTGAATTTTTCGTTTCGTTTTTTATAAAAGTGAAATAAAGTGAAAAAATAAAATGAGTGGCCGTGAAAGTTAATCCTGGGGATTGGCCGTGAGTCAATACGAAGGAATTTAAGCCCAGGGGTTGGCCGTGAGTTAACACGAAGGCAAAATCTATCCGGGAGTCGGCCGTGAGTCGACACGAGGATTTTTATATATCAATCGTTAATGACTAATTTTATAATACCCCCAACTTATTTAATGCACAAACGTTGCAATAGTGAAAATTCATTTTGAATTTTGGTTGTTTCAGATCATGACGATCAGATAAACGAAACAAACGATACAGCCTCGCCAGGCGAGGCTTTGTTGGAGACACAACTCGAAGAGGCGGCGCCCTCGAGCCCACCTGATGCGGCGTCCGAGGACCCGCCTGATGTGGCCTCGGGGCATCAGCTACCGAGCCTTGAAGCGTCGGCCACCGGATTCGACCCGGCACCCGCCGAGGAGGCCGTGCCCGAGTTGGACGCCGAGTACCTGTCGGCTCTCAGCGACACTGTAGCCGACGCGCCCACGTATGGCGAAAAGATCCACCAAGATCTAGCACAGAGATGGCTACCTATTTTACGGCGAGGCCTTCAAAAGAAGACCAAGGAGACCCTGCTAAAGGAGTACGCGATTCCAGATAATTGCAGGTTGCTCAGGGCTCCCTCCCTTAACCCCGAGATATCTGCAGCGGTCACGGATAGCACAAAACTACGTGACAAAAAATTAGAGGCGATACAACAGCAGCTGGGACTCGGCATTACGGCCGTAAATAAGGCAATGTCTTTTTTCCTTGCCGGGGACGACAAACAAAATAAAATACAGACAATACAAATGCTATCATGGAGACGCAGGCGAGAATAAGGTTGATAACACCAAGTCTAGATAAGACGTTCCTTTCCGTCGTTCAGAACGTCGAGAGAGATGAATCGCTTTTTGGAAGCAAATTATCAGACAGTATAAAAGCTTCCAAGACAATAGAGAAGCAACGCCTTCAAATCAAAAAAGGTGTCGCAGCCGCGAAAGCGCCAGCACTATCATATCAGCCAGCTACTAGACCTCGTCACCAGGAAAACTGGACGGCCTCTCCTCGTTACCAACAGCCGTCGAACAGGGGGGGGGGGGAGAGGAGGAGCACACAGGACTCCAACGGTGACCAGCATCCGCAAGGCCGCTCCCCCGACGAGGTCGACGTTCCCGAAGGCGTCGAACACTGCGAAGCATCGTGCTCCAATGCGTCAGTGAATACAGTAATTACTCATGCTGGCAGATTGCGTTACTTTTATGAATGTTGGCTTAATATTACATGTAATCCTGTGGTATTAAATTGGATCAGGCATGGGGTCACTATGCCTTTCATCAAACCTGTTAAACAGGGTCAGCCTCCGTCGAATAAATTTTCACCTACGGAAAGGCGTGAAAAAGTGGCGCTGTAATTCGTCTACTGAAATTAGGCGCCATACGTGAATGTGAAGCATGCGATGATCAATTCATATCAAAAATTTTCTTGGCTCCAAAACCTAATGGTAGTAAAAGATTTATATTAAATCTCAAACCCTTAAATAAATTTATAACTAAATCCCATTTTAAAATGGAGGACTACAGAACGGCCGCCAAACTTATTCCGAGAAACGGCTTCATGGCAACTATTGATTTAAAGGAAGCCTATTTACTCGTAGGTATATCGGAATCCGATAGAAAATACCTGAGATTTAATTTTTCAAGTGAAAACGGTGTGAATGTCACTTACGAGTTCACAGCAATGCCTTACGGTCTTTCTGTAGCACCTCGAATTTTTACTAAGTTAATGAAAGAGGTAACAACTTTCTTAAGGTCACGTGGATACACTTCTGTACTATATTTAGATGATATTTTATGCATTGGTGAATGCTATAAAGATTGTCTAAATAACGTAACAGAAACGCTCCGTTTACTAAAATGTTTGGGATTTATAATAAACTTCGACAAAAATTCTACAGAACCTAGACAGTCTTGTCGTTTCTTAGGCTTTATTTACAACTCCATAGATATGTCTATTTCTCTGCCCCTTGATAAACGCAATCATATTGCATTTTTGGTACATAAATTTCAATCGTTACCAATATGTTATATTCGTGATTTTGCTCACCTAATAGTACTTTTATAGCTGCCTGTCCAGCAGCACGTTACGGCTGGTTATATACAAAATTGTTAGAGATACATAAATTCGTAGAACTCAATAAACATGGTACTTACGACGCCAAGTTCAGGCCATCAACTGACATATTACAAGATCTGGATTGGTGGTATCGTAATATTCATTCGACCTACAATTCCATCGGTAGTTTGAATTTCAACTTAGAGATCTATACAGATGCTTCCAGAACTGGCTGGGGAGCTTTTTCTAACAATAACCGTGTAAACGGAGGCTGGACAGAGCGAGAACAAGATTATCATATTAATTATCTGGAGTTGTTAGCAATATTTTTAGCATTAAAATGTTTTGCTAAAAATTTATCAGAAAGTACTATATTACTGCGTGTAGATAACACTACGGCTATTAGTTACATTAATAGAATGGGTGGAATACAATTCCCCCACCTAAATAATTTAGCTAGAACAATTTGGCAATGGTGTGAGAGCCGCAATATATGGATTTTCGCATCTTATATTAATACAAGGGAAAATAAAGAAGCTGACGAAGTCTCGTAAGACTAACCCGGATATAGAATGGGTATTATCCGACACCGCTTATCATAACATTGTCCAGTGTTTAGGTAAACCGGAAATCGATCTCTTCGCTTCCCGCATCAATGCCAAATGCCCTATTTATGTTTCCTGGAAACAAGATCCCGATGCTCTTGATGTCGATGCCTTTACCCTTAATTGGAAAGCGTGGTATTTCTACGCATTCCCACCTTTTCCATTAATATTGAAATGTGTTCAAAAGATCATTAACGATAAAGCAGAAGGTATATTAGTGTTCCCTTTTTGGCCGTCACAGCCTTGGTTTCCCCTTCTAAAGAGCCTATTAGTATCAAATATCATATATTTGAATTTACCTGACGCTCTCTCTAATTCCACTTACAGAGCTCGTCCGCAGCTCTTCACATGGAATACCCTGGCTGCAGCGATGCTATCCGGACGGCGCTCGCTAGAATAGGAACCCCGGAATACGCCTTGAACCTAATGTTGGCTTCTCTATCAAGGAACACAATGATTCAGTATAACGTTACCTATAAACTTTGATGGTCTTTTTGCAAAGCAAACAACCTCGATTGTTATGATCTTTCGATTTCATCTGTCTTATTGTTTTTAACAGAACAACATGATAAGGGTTCTGCTTACGGATCGCTAAATAGCCACCGCTCAGCACTGTCCTTATTGTTAGATGAAAAAATAGGTGAAGATCAAAAAATAAAAAGGCTTCTTAAAGGCAATTACAAACTAAGGCCTGCTGTTCCAAAATTTACCGAAACATGGGACCCAAAAATTGCTTTAGATTATATAAGTACTTGGTATCCCAATAGAGATTTATCCGTAGAAAAAATTACAAGGAAATTAGTTGGTTTTACTAGCCTTGTGCACTAGCCAAAGAGTTCAAACACTGTCCTTAATCAAAACCAGTAATATTATGTTTAACTCTAGTGGAGTAAGAATAGCCATAATATCCGATATAATCAAAACTTCAGCTCCAGGGCGTAAGCAACCACTGCTATTTTTACCTTTTTTCGAGGACAGGAACGTTAGAAACTTTTGCAAAATTATACCATCGCCCTGTTTTCAATGAAGGGCCAGGGCAGTTTGCAAAAGCTGTCTGCTTATGTTAAGTCGTGATTCCAAACGATAATTTGTCAAATTATAATTATCAAAATATAAAGAAGCTTATACAAATTATTGTTATTTTAATAAAATATTGATTTGATTGATATTGATTAATAAAAGACTGAAACAACACTATTGGTTTTTGTTATCAATTCATTTATTTCATATTTATATAAGACAAAACTTTCTGCTCTCAACATCTACATTTGTGACTTTATATCTGAAGAATGAAGCGTCGAAATATAATAGATGATCAACCGAACTTACAAAGTGAAGTTCGATCATTATTATATGAGTACGCTTCATTCGAAGATATAAAGTCCCACCCAAACCCAAACCAGGGGAAAGTTTTGTTATACCTCTAAAGAATGAGGCGGATGGCCGCCGCGCAGCGCAGGCGCCGGCCGGAAGTGGTGGGGGTTTTGTTTTTGATTCATTCAGAAATTGATAATTTCTTTTTCTTTTTACATGTGCGAAGTTGCCTTGTAGGTTAAAGGTACTACATTTGTGTCTTTATATCTTCGAATGAAGCGTACTCATATAATAATGATCGAACTTCACTTTGTAAGTTCGGTTGATCATCTATAATTTGTGTAAAGAAATAATTGTCGTTTTACACTAGGGCTGTATCATGTTATCGATATTTCGTGTCCACTGTCTATCACGGTAAACGAATATGTATTATTGTTATTAAAGTACCTATATGACGTTTAGATATGAATTACCTGGGAATGTAATCACATTTAAGATACTTAGCCGATCCATAGGTATCAGTTTTTGACTGTTAGAATAGGTAATAAGTACCTTATTACCTAAGCATAATAACATTAGTAATCTATGTAGGTACCTATCTTTTAGATTTCCTACTAACTTGTATACCAGAAATACATGGCTTAGGCTAATTGATCGTCCAAACTAAATTCCCAAGAAAAGTTAATGTATATGCAGTAAGCATTTTGAAGAGAAATATTTACAGACGCGAGGAGCGAAACGAATTTTGATGAAATCTGAAATTCCAACTAAGTTTGTTCCGGTAAGTTTAAATAAAATTATACTATTCTTCTGCTGATGTTTCATTAGATAGTAATGTCTACTTAGCACCATGTACCTACATTCAACATTGTGTATATGAACATATACATGCTTTGGTCTGGATGTTTTAAATATGTTTTTACAAAAGCAATTAAGAAGGTATGTTTTAAAGTTATCTACTACTTCCTCTACCCATATTAAGCCGCGGTCCCACATCCTAATTTTTGGCAGGGCAGAGCGCGCCCGGCCAGGCCAACAGGCCGTGGGAATTATCGCATCCGATGAAGCCTGTCGTGACGTGCCGTCGCCTGTCCGACCCATCGGTAGTAGATATGGGCGCCGTGGGTCAAATCCACGGCGGCGGCGTGAACTTTTAATTTCCACGGCGGCGGCGGCGTCACGGCGGCGTTGCCGTGGTCGTCAAAGATTTTTTAAAACTTTAAATAAAACCATTTTTTGTTTTTATTTATAATATTTCAAAAGCATAGTAAGGATACAAAAGCAATGAAAGCTTATCAAAAACAAAGCTAATTTAAATACCAATCTTTCCACATCAAGTGAACTTCTTTCTTTGGCGGATAACCCTAATTTAGGTTAATCTTGTAAATACTTACTTTTCTTATATACACACATCAAAAGTGTCTAGGGATCAAGCATTTTTATGCGGATTTCTTGAGATTGAGATGTGGCTTTGTAATATATTTATGATTTTATAAATTTATATGGATCCTTTTTGGTGCATTTCATAATTTGAAACAGGAACTTTCAATCAATTTCTAGTAAAAGATGAAAATCAGCTGTCAATATTTTCCCTATAAAAACATACAACGCATTGAAGACATTATTAGTGCTACTGTTTCCCTACTACTGATTAAAACCGTTACCGTTAAAACGTTATTATGGAGCGGCGACGTCATTTAAGCAGGGAAGAAATGCTCAGAGCCGTGGGAATGATAGAAGCTGGTTCCCGGCAACGTACTGTGGCTTTAGCTATGAATATAAGTCAGAGTGTTATCAGTCGACTTTGGACACGTTACCGAAGCACTGGTACCGTAGCTGGGCGCCATGGAGGACGGTATCGCTGCACCACACGGAGACAAGACCGATACATTCAAATCACAACTCGAAGAGCTCCAACAATAACCGCCATGATGTTAGCCGTGAGGCTTCATCACTCTTCAGGGAACTTAATTAGCGACCAAACAGTCAGAAACCGCTTGCATGAAGTGAACCTTCATTCCCGAAGACCGCTAAGGGTACCACCTATAGCAATGCACAATCGTAGGATTCGATATCAATAGGCTCTTGAACACAGAAATTGGGCAGAAGAACAATGGCGTTTTGTGTGCTTTTCTGATGAGTCTCGTTTTGGTATGAGACCGGATACAAGACGTATACGACACTGGAGAACCCCTGGACGCCAACAGCGATTAAAATCCTGCCAGGAAGTCCATCCTTATAGTGGTGGAACCATCATGGTATGGGCGGGTATTTGGATCGGCGGAAGAACTGAGTTGATTTGGATCAGAGGCAACCTCAACGCTCAAATTTATGCTGAGACGATTGTATCAGACGTCATCGTTCCTCTACAAGTGCAAATCGGTCCCTTATTTCAGTTAATGCATGATAATGCACGACCGCACACCGCAAGAGTTGTAAGACAGACTCTCGCCGCAGCTAACATCAATGTCATGCCCTGGCCTGCTCAGTCGCCAGACATGAACCCGATTGAGCATGCATGGGATATGCTACAGAGAAGAGCTCTGCCGAATATGGAGGGTATCCAGTCGCAAGAAGACCTTTTTTTGTTGTTGCAACGAACATGGGCGGCCATTCCACAGCGTGATTTGGATGAACTCATTTTGAGTATGCCAAACCGATGTTCTTGTGTTGTTAGTGTTCGCGGTAGAAACACGGATTATTAATTGTTTAAGTTACCCAATAAAATTTTAAAGAAAACTGTTATTTCAGTCTTTTTTTCGAACTTTAATGTTAGTGGTTCAAATGTCAAAAATCCCTTTATTAGGAAAATGGCAAATTTCTTTATTAATGCAAAGGTGACTTGGTTTATCGTTACTGTAGACAAACGAAAACACTTTATTTGATGAATCCTTAAAGAAAATTTTAATTAATATCAATCAGGAGAAAAGTTATTGCAAAAATATATGTTGATCCCTAGACACTTTTGATGTGTGTAGGTAAAGATCCAAACTTACTACAAATCACAAACCTCAACAACGTAGTTTAAATTTCAGTTATTTAAACTTTACGGCATGGTTTATTACCGACGAAGATGAGGTCGAGCGCATTACTTCTAGCCTCAAGACTAACTGTGCTGTGGGTTGGGATCTTCGTCAGATTACTTAAATCTGCTAAGGACGTACTAATACCAATTCTCACTCACGCCACCTTAGCCACAGGTATATTTCCGAGTGTTTTCAAGAAGGCTATCGCCTATCTGATTTTCAAACATGGTAACAAAGCTAGTTTCAACAACTTTACTATAGGCCGACTTCTGTTATGACTTCATTTTTAAAAATCTTAGGAAAAAACAATAAATAAAAGACTTTAACAATATTAAGATAAATTAAATATCCTTTCAAATAACCAATATGGTGTCAGATCTAGAATAAGCACTGAAGATGCGGTTCTAGAACTTTCTGACACAATAGTTAAGGGCTTCGAGAAGAGGACTAAAATCCTTGGCGTCTATCTCGACTTATCAAGGGCTTTTGATACCATGTCCATTCCTATACTTATATCTAAACTTCAATCCATAGGTATTAGACAGTCTCACAGTCCAACTATCTTATTAGTTTGAAAGTTATTTAACGGGCCGAACTCAATGAGTTCTAATTGACGGGTTTACTAGTGAGGAAAAATCTGTTAAGTTTGGTGCCCCACAAGGTAGTGTTCTTGGACCTACCCTGTTCCTTATCTACGTAAACGAGCTCTATAACCTCTCACTTGCAAACACAAATATAGTAGCATGCAGTTTTGCTCGTCCAGGGTACTTCTTTTCCTGATGCAGACAAAAATGCGGAATCAGCACTATCATCCGTCTGTAAAATGTCTTTTAATTTTGTTTTGTAAATATCAACACTAGTCGAAGAATCCGCCGCCGCTATTGTAAACGAAAGAAATACGCTATTACGCACACAACACATTCATTTAGTGAAGTTCTAAACTTGACTTGGTTGGTGGCAACTTGCTTTCCATCCGCAGATTGTGTTTCGGCTACACGGATCTCACGGATCTCATCCACCCGCCAACACGCTCGCGAATCAGTCGTGAGTCACCAAATTTTAAAGTGTGAATTTTCTTTTTAACATTTGCTTCGTTAGCGGTTTGGTCCAACTCCTTGTACTTTTCGAGTAAAATCTCCTAAGCCGTTTTCTTCTGACGAGCGTTTTTATAAATTTCGGACGTAACATCTCACAGGCATGGCAAATCTCTATAGGGATCGATTAATGCGCTTATAATTTTGCGTTCGCGGCTTTGCTCTTCGGACGTCATTTTGCACTCGCAAACGAGCGCACCTGCTGCCTGTCACAACGCAACTGTCCTAGGTTAGATGTCCCTATCTACTGACCCTATAGATACGGTTTCGCAGCTGGAACTAAGGGTCCGGCTGTATGACGCTCAGGGGTACTACGGGGTTCCGGTTCCATGCCGGTTCCATAGGCAGTGCACTACACGTGTTCACGGGGAAACTCTCCCGAGACACTAGTCTTAGGAGTACCGAATGAAGAGCGCACTTCGGCGGGCACTGATTTGGCGTCAAGACAGAAAATCTCCTGCGCGAGTAGTTTACTAGCGCAGGGACTGGCACTTCTTGCATAACCTAAAGGTTGGTCTCAAGGTGCCAGTATAAATAAAAGTGTAAGTAAGGAGAGGGGATGTCCTAGGTTAGATGTAATCCGCCGGCTACACAGATGTAATCCGCGCTCTCCAACTGGGGATGGGAACACGCGCTCGTCCACCAAAAGACGATAAAGGGCATATTATAATTTGGATTACATCTGCAGTCTACGTGGATGGCACTAAGCAAGGTCGCCCCTGTTGGGACGCTGGATTACATCCGTCTGGCACATGCTTTACTCGCGACGGCGCGTCGAGCTTTCAGCGCGGCGGCGGCGCGCCGTTTTAATTCGCGGCGACGGCGGCGCGCCGGCAAGGCGAGCATATCTAATCGGTAGTCGGTAAATAACAAAGGCACGGTGCGGCGCGACGGCGCCTGATGGCACCTGCACGGGCGCCGTGCACATCGGTATTTACTCAATTTCTACAATTCATTTCTTTTGCGGCCGTACGTACGTATGTACGCGCACATGATGAAGTGGACGAATGAAATAACATTTGATTCGTTATATCTTTACGAAAATAAACCAGGACGACTAGACAGGCCGCACCAGGCCGACTCACGCCGTGGCACTCCGCGCCAGGCATTGCCGGTTCCACGGCCCGTTTGCAGACAGGCCGCGCCAGACGTGGCAATTAAGCGTTCCCACGGCGCGAGTCGGCCTGGCCCGGCGCAGCATGTCTTCAAACAGGCCGTGGGACCCAGCCATTACACGGTTCGCTTAGTTTGGGAGTAGATCATACTGTAATAATACAATGATTTCAATAGTCGATTCTTTCAGAAGAGAATAATGTTTAATAAATTATTTAAAATCTCTTCTGAGTTTTTCTTGAATATTCATACTTCACTCCAGAATCGTAGTTTCAGTCATGCTAAATCCCATCCCATCCTACTTTAGTTCTATTAATACTATTACTGTTAGTAGTAAACATGACGTACATCACTGAACGAATTTTTAAACAATTTGACATACACAAATGCCATCCTATTTCGGTTTCGTTTGACAGCTCATGCTTGTTGCTCTATTCCGCTAGGTATAGTAACTTTATGGGGCTATGCACACCAAATTACAACTGTATTTATGTGCTAAGCGTGATAGGTGATATACTATGTGATATGCTGTTGGATGTATGTTAGTCGAAATGTCTTTACACACCTTCTTGAGTTCTTCCTGGAACGCGTCGCTGCTCTCGATGAACTTGCGCTTCTTCGCTTCGAACTTCTCCTCGATCTGCTGCAGCTCATCTTCTAACTTCTTTTGGTGCATCGTCAGGGATTGCACCTGCTTCCTCAAAATCTGTGAACACAATCGTGGTTACAGAGTGAAGGTTAGGAGCCTTAATTTTTCATAAATTTCAAATAAATTAATTAATTATATTAAAACTTTGCCAAATCCGTTCTAGAGCATAGATTCTGTTGTAGTCATTCATGTTTAAATTTGTTATTGTTTATGGGTTATCTTTATTTTTTCGTAGGTAATTTGATTAGTTTTTAATATTTTATATTTACTTTAAAAAATTCACTTTAAGTAACGTCTCAGTTTTTAAGCAGAGGTCGCGGTGGTGATTAACCTCTCGAGTGTCAGCGGGAACGCCGGCATTCCCCAAAAAATGTACCGTAGAGTGTCGGCGAGAATGAAGAGTGTCCCGCCAGTGACAAGGTCTATGGTTAATTTTTTACTACCTTCAACTTATTTTAACCAATAAGAGTGTTTTACATCATTCGATTCTGTGTTCTATGCGCTCGAATACTAAATTATGATTGGCTATCGTGTTCATAGAAAAAGTGAGTATTGGTCATTAAAAACAAATGGTGACGCATTTGTGAATAAGATTGTGTAGTGTCAGTGCAACTGCTTGTAAACAAGATGTTTAGATGATTTATCGTAAGTAAATTACAAGTATTAAATGTCAAATTAAACAGAAAGATGTATAGATTGTTTTGATGTGATTTTCTTGAACTTTTATCTCTTTTTACATAGTGTAAAAATATTTAAAACGTAAGTGCTCGCGAGAATGACAAACAGTTTTGGAATAAAAATGGCGCGTTGAGCTGTACTATAATTCTATAGTTTTGTTTACAAATACGTATGGTGCAAAGTGTTGAATGTTTTATGATGATAAGTGTATAGGCTTGGTGTGTAACTAAAAATAATGTGATTTAGTGCAAGTTTTACATGATTTCTGAATCGTCAAAGTTTGGGTATTGAAGAATTTTTGACCGTTGGTAAAATTACATGCCATAAAATGCAGAAAAAAGGGTGTTCCCGCCAAAGCCGGGACGGCCATTCAAACTATACCGCCATCGGTAAGGCGGTTGTTGACGACCGCGTCCGCCTATCTGCCGCGGCGCCACCGCTGCGCGACCCGCAGCCGCTGGCTTAGTGAGATACCGCGCGGACCAGTCTGTCTGTGAACTACCGCGAGACGCCCACAAAATACGCGCGCTGGTATCCTGAACCCAATGTGAAGAGAACGCCTGAGTGCCTGTGATAACGTAAAGTGACTTTGTGCTGTGCCGTGACAAATCGCCTACATCGCCGCCCGCCAGCTCGCTGCCCCGTCTCCTACAGTTGCCCGATCACCCATCATCATCCCAGGTAAGCCTTCCTACCTACCTACCTACCAGTTCCCTACGTCGCGTAATCGCCACTCAGACGTGGCGACTACATTTGGTCATCTTCGAACCGGTAATATTAGATACCGGCGACCTTCCCGTAACCAGTACCTAACTTTCTTTTAATTTTCAATTTTAATACAGTCCGCTAAAGATAATTATTTCCGCCCATATTCTTATACTATTTCTAAATCTTATATCTAATTCGTGCCATCATTTCTACATTCATTTGTTCACATAACCTTACCCTTTCCCAATAAAAATCTCGTCAGGTAGTTATGAATCGATTGTGTTAGGATCGCGACCACACAACATCCGAATTATTTTAACGCAATTATTTCTGCATGTTGCTTTGATATTGATCTCGTGTATGCATCCGTTGAAAGTGTGATGCAATGTTGTAATGTTGTTGCAATCTGAGCGGGCTTGTGTGTGTACCCAAACGATTTTTGCCTAACGATACGTTGTTCATACTCCTAACGGTGACTTAATTAGTAGTTAAACGATTGCGTTGCGTGTGGTATTATGACGAGAGATTTATTTTGTAATGAAATTTTTATATTCGTGTCGTGTTAAATCGGCTCAGATCTCGTGCATGCTCACCACGCGTGCCAAATAGCGTGCTTTATTTTTTCGCTCGTGTTAATTTTATATCTATTTTTTTATTTTTTATTTTTGCCTTTGCGATCGGCTCATTCTTTGTGCGTGCTCACCACATGGGCTTAGTGTGTTTCATTTAGTTTCATCACTTTTTTTTTTATATCGCTTACGGCTATTTGCGTCGCCTTCGCTTCTACACACGTTAAGTTTTTATTATTTGTTTATTTGTTTATTTTGTTTACTTATTTTTTCTGCGACCGACTCATTCTTCGCGCTAATGTCGGCAACAGGTCTGCCCGACTGTGAGCGCCTTGCCCAACAGTGGGCTACGGATAAAGTGAATTTTTTTGTATTTTATATCAATTTTATATCAATTTTATATCTATTTTTTTATTTTTTATTTTTGCCTTTGCGATCGGCTCATTCTTTGTGCGTGCTCACCACATGGGCTTAGTGTGTTTCATTTAGTTTCATCAGTTTTTTTTTTATATCGCTTACGGCTATTTGCGTCGCCTTCGCTTCTACACACGTTAAGTTTAATTAAGTTTTTATTATTTGTTTATTTGTTTATTTTGTTTACTTATTTTTTCTGCGACCGACTCATTCTTCGCGCTAATGTCGGCAACAGGTCTGCCCGACTGTGAGCGCCTTGCCCAACAGTGGGCTACGGATAAAGTGAATTTTTTTGTTCTTGTTGTTTTGTTTGCCTTTTGTTTTGCGGTCGGCTAATGTTACGTACGCGCGTTCAATAAGCATACATACAAAGACATACACATACACACGCGTTTGCACCACCCGTGGGCCATATACAAGGCGCCCCAACTTAGTTTTGCCTTCTTTATTGTTGCGTTAATTTTAGCCCATTTGCCCTTACCTTAGTAAACAAATACCTCCAGCCCAACTATAGAATATATACAGGGTGTTGTTCTTTTTACTGCCTTTAAATTTGTTTAATTTTTTTTATTTTTTTTTATTAATTTTTTGTCTCCTTTTATTCATCGCGATGCCGACCAAGTCACAAGCCGCGATATTTAGGGAGGCCGCCAAAGCTTTACATCAGCTCCTAGAGATGGGATCACTGATCATTGCTGGCGACACCAAACATTCCATAACGGAATTTAACGTGCGTTTCGCACAGATACAGGGCATAAAGGAGAAGCTGGACTCAGTGTACTACAACATTCTCGACGAAGAGAACTTAGACGAGGGGGTTGAGAGGACATACACTGAGAACCACACAAAAGCCTCCGGAGCATACCTGGGGATACTTGTGGCGAGGGAGGAAATCTCACCCTCTTTCACGTCGTCGCCAACCCATAGTGCTCAGCCCAGTTTCGGCGTCAATACGCCCACAGCCGTCCTCCCCAAGATAGCGCTGCCCAGGTTCAGCTCAAAAGTGGAGGACTGGCCTTCCTTCATTGCGCTGTTTAGGAGTTTGACTGACGACATGGCGACCCTGTCGGACGCAGTCAAGCTCCACTACCTGTTCTCAAGTCTCAGCGGTGAGGCATTAAGTATGGTGTCCCACTTAAAGGTCACCAATGAAAATTTTGCCGTGGCCATGGACATCTTCACCAAGCGGTACGAGAACCGCCGGGTTCTCATCGATAGTTTCGTCGACATAATCCTGGGGCTGCCGAGCATCCACACGCGCTCAAACATACGCACGCTTTTCCTCACTCCGCTGGTGTCCGCCCAGTGTGCCCTTAGTAATTTGGATCTGCCCATAGGAGACGACTACGTGTTTGTGTCGATAGTGGTGCGAAAGCTTAAGGGTGAGCTCCGCACGTTATTTGAACGCAGACACGGGTCTAGCAGCTCCCTGCCCACGTTGAGTGACCTCATCTCCTACCTCGAGGAGCACGCGCGCTGTGTGGAGACAGAGTTCTCCAACATAGCCCAGCCGCAGCCCATTCACGCCCTGCCCGGCCCTTCTCGTAGCCGCGCGCCTCCACAATCGCCCCATCGCACTTATGCTCAGATGGCTCAGCAACAACCCGACCATTACCGTGGCCGCTCCTCAGCTCCATTGCCTCACCGCGCCTATGATCAGCCTACTCACCAACCGCTCCACCCAGCTCAGCAAATGCGTCAGCGCCCATCCACCTCCCCGGCTCGCAGTCAGCCCTTCCCCGTCTACTCGGCCTACCAGCAAAGCTGCTCCTCATCATCGTCCTCGTCCTCTTCCTCACGCTCGACGTCTGCCCCTATTGTGCCACTAGGGGACATACGCTCATGACGTGCAGATGGTACAATGCCCAGCCCACACAGGGCCGTTGGGACTTTGTACAGGCACGCGAGCGCTGCCAGCGTTGTCTCGGCCGTCACTACGAGAGCGAGTGCAGGTCAAGGGGGGCATGCAAGAACTGTGGGAGCACGAACCACCACACGTCCCTCCATCGATTAAACGGCCCAACGCACTCAGCTCATTCGTCGTCTGTACATGTGCCCCCTCCACAGCTGACAGAGCACTCGAGGGAGCGTCCCAGAAACAGCAGGCGGCACGAACCCGCACATGCCAAACAGGCGCAACCCAGCTCTGCTCACAGAGCCAGCCCGCCCAGGTCCGGTTCGCCAGGTAGGCCCCGCGAACGCCGCCAGCAATTATGACTCCCTACTATCACAGAGCACCCTAGCGAAGAGGTAGATTTAGCCCATGCCCAGTCAACCCATGCCCACACAGCTGATACATACTCAGCTCATACAATTTCAGCTGATACTCAATCAGCTCACTCACCTTCTGTGCCCACTGGCACACCCATTTTGTTGCCAACCGTCTCACTAAGAGTCGCGGACGTGCATGGCCATCTTCACACAGCCAGGGCTTTATTGGACTGTGGCAGTATGCTGACGTTAATAACGTCACGCATGGCACGACTTTTGAACCTGCCATTAAAACCCACTTCTTTAAAAATTACAGGAGTTGGGAATCAGCACAAACATGAGTCAAAGGCGGCAATAACAATAGTATGCCGACCCACTCACAATGATACTCCTACAATCACTGCCACAGCTCACATTTTGAAAAACGTCACTGGCTACCTTCCCTTGGAGAAGGTACCAAACATTTCCCACGTACTAGGCCAGCCACCCGTGCCATTGGCTGACCAGCTTTACCACACACCAGCCCCGATCGACCTCTTATTGGGGTCGGACGTTCTTGGCCAGGTGTTGGACGGGACTAAGGTCTCGTTGGGCCCGGGCAAGCCCATAGCCTTCGGCACGATTTTCGATTTCGCGTTGATAGGACCCATTGAGGACTTGTATGCGCAGCCGGCGCAGCAGGTTAACTCAGCTCACGTCGTCAGCTCACAACCAGACTCAGCTGAATCAGTCCAGGACATACGTCAGAGTCTGGAAAGGTTCTGGGAGTCTGAGGAGCCCCTCCCTCAATCTCACACTCACAATGATCCCCTGGAGGAACAATGCGAGGAAATCTTCCGCTCTACCACTACACGCGATCCCTCAGGTAGATATACAGTCGCTCTGCCCTTTCTAAAGGACGCCCCTCAACTAGGTAAAACTCACCCTATCGCATTACGCAGATTCCTCAATATTGAGAAGAAGCTAATGGCGAACCCGTCCCTGCGTTCTAAATACGTCGACTTTATGGCCGAATACATCGACTTAGGGCACATGGCTCCCTGTCACCCAAATACATTCGCCCATAAACCTCACTTCTACATCCCTCACCATGGCGTATTTAAGTCAGGGTCGGACAAGCTGCGCATTGTTTTTGATGGTAGCTGCAAAAGCTCCAATGGTGTCAGCATAAATGAATGCCTACACACAGGCCCCGCCCTTCAACAGGACATTGTGGACATCATCATGTCCTTCAGAACGCATCCAGTCGTTTTCAGCACTGACATCCAGAGGATGTTCAGAAATGTGCTGGTTGCCCCAGACCAGAGACGGTATCAGCTGATACTATGGCGGTCCTCACCAGATCACCCTCTGCTCACCTACGCCCTCAATACAGTCACGTACGGCTTAAGATCAAGCCCATATCATGCAATCCGCACCCTGCTCCAGCTGGCTGATGATGAAGGCCATCGCTACCCTGGAGCCGCTCAGGTTCTTCGCAAGTCTATCTTCGTTGATGACATCTTGTGTGGCCATGACACGGTTGAATCCGCCCAAGCACTTCAGGACGAGTTGATAAGTCTGCTAGACCTAGGCGGCTTTCGGCTCAGTAAGTGGACATCTAACTCGCCTAAGCTGCTCGAGAGATTTCCCGACAACCAATGCGACATGCCCAAGGACTTCGACATGAACCCAGAGTCCACGTCCATTAAGGTCTTGGGTATACAGTGGAGCCCTCAGTCAGACGAGTTCACCTACCGCATCTCTCTGCCCCCCATCACACATGTCACAAAGCGGTCTATTTTAAGCACCGTAGCCTCACTTTATGACCCAAACGGCTGGGTTTCGCCCATTATCTTCCGCGCAAAGCTGCTGCTTCAGCAATTGTGGCTACTGAAGCTGGAATGGGATGAGCCCACTCCCTCTGAAGTACAAACGGAGTGGCACCACATCTCAGAGGATCTGCCGCTGTTGGCTAGCATTCGTTTCCCTCGGCACATTTGTGCAAACAAAGGCTCAGCTGCATACTCGCTTCACGGGTTTGCAGATGCCTCTGAAGCCGGGTTTGCCGCCGTTGTTTACCTCCATGAGCTCGATGCCTCCGGAGATACTTTGGTACACTTGATTGTCGCCAAGTCGCGAGTCGCACCAATCAAGAACCGCCTCACAATCCCCAAGTTAGAGTTGTCGGCCGCCACTCTACTCTCCCAGCTCATGATCCGTGTGTCGGTTCAGTTATCGGCCCATATCAGTATACAACAACACATATGTTGGTCAGACAGTACGATAGTCCTGGCCTGGCTCAATACGCCGCCTCACCGTCTTCAACCCTTTGAAGCCAACAGGGTAGTCAAAATCAGCTCAGGCTCACCAGAATGTATCTGGCGACACGTACCTTCCGAGCTCAACCCGGCAGATTGCGCAAGCAGAGGGATGTCTGCGCAATCCCTGTCAGCCCACGACCTATGGTGGTCTCCCACGTGGCTTGGACGGCCTTCCGAGTCTTGGCCTGCGATGCCCTTAGCTCTGGGCCATCACGCCCTGCCCGGCCTTAAGCCCAAACACGTCCCGTCACTGGTCACAGTGCCCGGTCTTGACTTTGACCTGCTCACTCGGTTCAGTTCACTAGACAAGCTCGTCGGAGTGACAGCTTGTCTAAAACGCTTTCTGCACAACTGCAGACACCACCCAGATTCGCGACGCTCAGGCCCCTTGTACGTCAGTGAACGAAGAGAGGCCCTACTTTACTGGGTGCGCAGTGTCCAGCACAATGAGTTTGCGGAGGACATCCACCGCCTTCAAACTGGCAAAATCTGCTCCGTCAGACTCCAGCGGCTGTCACCTCTCATTAAAGATGAGCTCCTTAGAGTTGGTGGACGACTGTCCCATACGTCTATCCGATATGACGCGCAGCACCCGCTCATACTTCCCAGCTCTAGCCCACTTGTAGACCTTATCATTGACCACTACCACAAAATACACTGCCATCCTGGCGCTGACACTTTACACGCTATCCTACGCCAACAATTTTGGATATTGTCCGCGCGCCGTATTATTAGACACCGAGTTTTTAAATGCATTAGATGCTTTCGATGCCGGGCCCAGCCGCAAGCGCCCTTCATGGCCAACCTGCCAGCCGATAGAGTTACGCCTCAGCCAGTATTTAGTCAAGTCACGACCGATTTCGCCGGACCATTCCTCGTTAAATCTAGTACCCTACGTAATGTTAAACTCTTAACAGCGTACTTTTGTATATTCGTGTGCCTCTCGACTAAGGCGGTTCATTTGGAACCGGTCTCGGACCTCAGCACGGAAGCGTTCCTCGCGGCATTACAGCGTTTTATAGCACGCCGCGGTGCCCCGGTTCTCATCCGCTCGGACTGCGGTACAAATTATGTAGGCGCTAGAAATCAGCTCATCGAAGTACAAAACTTTCTTGCCTTGAATAATGACACGATTGCGCACAAGCTCGCTGGTCAGCACATTACTTGGTTGTTGAACGTCCCTAAGGGACCATGGTTCGGTGCGTTACATGAGATCAACGTAAAATCAACAAAGCAACTTTTATATCGCGTAATTGTTGAACAACACCTCACATTCGAGGAATTCTCCACACTTTTAGCTCGAATTGAAGCGGTCCTCAACTCAAGACCTCTCTGCCCACTTTCGTCTGATCCTTCAGACTTTGAGCCGCTTACAGCCGGACATTTCCTTATAGGCCGCCCACTAACGGCCCTTCCCGAACTATCCGTGGAAGATAGGCCGATCTCCACACGTAGGCGATTCCAGATGGTACAGGCCCTTTCCCAGCGCTTCTGGACGCTGTGGACCCAGTCCTACCTGCATACCCTTCAAACCCGCTCCAAATGGTTGTCCCCATCCTTCCCTCCCCGAGTCGGCGAGCTCGTCCTCATCAAGGAGGACAACCTGCCTGCCCTCCAATGGAGACTGGGGCGCATTGCTCGCACCCTGCCTGGGAAGGATGGCGTCGTGCGGGTGGTGGACCTGGACACCGCGAATGGACATCTTCGGAGGCCTGTATTCCGGATCGCCAGGCTCCCATTGGATGAGCCCACCCTGGCCCCCGGAGGATGTTCCCGCCAAAGCCGGGACGGCCATTCAAACTATACCGCCATCGGTAAGGCGGTTGTTGACGACCGCGTCCGCCTATCTGCCGCGGCGCCACCGCTGCGCGACCCGCAGCCGCTGGCTTAGTGAGATACCGCGCGGACCAGTCTGTCTGTGAACTACCGCGAGACGCCCACAAAATACGCGCGCTGGTATCCTGAACCCAATGTGAAGAGAACGCCTGAGTGCCTGTGATAACGTAAAGTGACTTTGTGCTGTGCCGTGACAAATCGCCTACATCGCCGCCCGCCAGCTCGCTGCCCCGTCTCCTACAGTTGCCCGATCACCCATCATCATCCCAGGTAAGCCTTCCTACCTACCTACCTACCAGTTCCCTACGTCGCGTAATCGCCACTCAGACGTGGCGACTACAAAGGGTATGTATGTGTTATTACTAAATTTTAATGATAAGAAAATGTTTCTTGTTTTCTAAAAAATTCAAAATCATAAAAAACGGACGAGAATCATAGGTATACAAGCAAAATAGTAAAATAGGTAGGGTCATTTGAGGTCAGCAGGTCAAGGCGTCGACACTCAACGGTATTCGATGCATTTTGCCGTGCGACACCAGAGAGGTTAAGCCAGTACCGATCAATCGTAGCAATGACTTGATATCAATTGGCTATTTGACAGTTGTTGGTAACAATAAAATATGAAATATGCCTATGCGTAAATATTTTATTTTTACAATATTTGCGATTTTTTATCTGTGGATTACAAGACCCGAAACACGGGCGGCAAGGGGCGGCCATGATTGAGCTTCATATGACGTCACATTTCACAAAATTATCAAAAACTATCTGTCAGGTTTCAAGATAAGTTTCTATATTTATTGAAATGTGACGTTACAGAGCAATATGTCACGTGACCAACCGTTATCGCACAAAATTTGAAATCAATAAAGAAAAGTATGTTTTTTTCTGTTATATAAAGACATTGTACGGGGTATAAAATAAGCGTTTGTAACTTTTTAAATACTTTTTCGAAAACTGTCAAGTAGCCAATTATAGAGGCATTTGCCCTGCAGTGGGTCAGTCAGTATACAGGCTGTACTTTACTCAATGTTATTAATTACCTGCATACGAGCCGTGGTGACGACGGATCGCACATCCGGCACCACCGTATCGGAGAATATCTCGTTGATGAGCCGGTGGTTGCGGAGGTAGCGGGCGTACGACACGTGCTTCACCGATAAACCCTCGTCTTGGTCTACGGGAACAACGAGAGTACATATTAACAGCACATTTTGTTAGAAGTTAGTAGTAAAATGTTATACTTATATCAAATTTTTCTAACCGTAAGCACGCGTAGTTTAAAGTTATTTAAACTCATGTTAAATTAAAACAATTTCAAAAAAAGATTGTTAGATCACACTGCAAATGACGAATTACTCCTTTCGTTAAATCAAAAAAAAAAAAATTATTGTTTAAGGCTCAAAAAAGAGGTTGGCCTCTGATACTTTCTGCTACAAATTATTCATTTTAATGAGTAAATGAATATCTTTAACCTTAATTTAAAAAAAATATTATATACTCTGGCACATACTCGTACAGCAAGAATATGTCTGGATTACAGTTAAGTGTCGAAAAGATTATTTAAAAAATCGTCGTTCAAACATACCTTCCTCGTCCTCAGCGGGCTGTATGTCGATCCTCCTGTCCTGCTGCTGCTGTTCCTTCTGCGAGCTGCCCTTTTTGCCGGTAGTCTCCTCCTCCAAGTTCCCTACTGCTGACCGAGTTGGTTTATAAGTTGCTTTGCAGGCGATTGCAAAGTGGGCTCTTTAAACGCATCCGAAACTTTGTTGGCTCGTAATTCGTCTAATTTTATACAGAAGCGATTGGCACAGTACAAACCATCTGCATGGGATATTCTCCATATGGGAAGGTTATGCCAGCAGTGGGACGTTTATTGCCTGATAATCACACAGTACATCCCTGTCTTAGAAATTTTTGACATAATTTTTGGCGCAACTGTCAACGTCAAATTTGACAGAATCGAGCATAGACTATGCGATATTTTGCGATAACGATGCATAAGCTGTACCACAGAACCGAAATAACCAAACTTGTTCATACTAAAGTAGTCTGTAAGTCTATGAAAACACGGTACAAAGTCAAGTGTGTTTTTGTAGGTGCGGTCTCATGCGACTGCTTGGGGCCTGAGGGGTTTTACTTGTTTTTTATAAATGGTATCCGCAGAATACCAGCGATGTGGCACTTGTGCTTCAGCTTAAGCTGGACGGGGCCCTAATTGGCATTTTTTTTGTCTTTTTTTATTTTATTGTATGTTGTTGTAGTATATTTATGCCAAATAAACTTTTATTTGGCATAAATATTGACATTTAATTGTTTGACGTTATTTTTTTATGATCTATTCTTATGTATTAACGGATAGTGTAATTTAAATGTACCATGTATTCAACACAATGTAAATTGTTTGGAATAAATGAATTGAATTAATTCATAAATAAACTAGTTTCATTTCTTTTAAATGCCTACACTAGCAGGGTACTACGAATTGCGAGTCAACGAAGTTTTCGATGCGCTTAGAGAGTGAGGAAGCAGTTACGTCATAGTAAGAGCGCCTTCAAATTAGCAGCAATAAGCCGCGCGGCTCTCACTTTGAATGAGTTACTACATTATAAGACGCCAGTAGATCAACCTATCACAAAATGTCAAAGAAGACCCGGCGTTTTATGCTTAAGTTGTATACTTTTTTAATTTTTTTATCTGTAATTCATTAACTGGCAATATCTGATGACAGTTGTACAGCCGCTAGCTGTCAAATCAACATGACGTGACGGCATTGTAGACATTTCACTTTTTTAAAAGCAAAAGAATAATGGTTTTTGCAGCCACGCACTTTTTTAAAAGCAAAAGAATTATGGTTTATGCAGCCACGTTATACATTTTAAAAGTAACATGTCTGCCTTTTGAAGACTCAGTGTTTCCATATTAAAAAATATTTATAATTAAATAACTCTTATCCGCGATTCGTTAAAAATAAGACAAAACTTGGTTTATGCAGCAAATAATATTAGCTTTATTAGTTTTACTTTATGGTCAAATTCTATTGTGTATAAGTTTAGCATTTTTTCTATGAAAAGTGCCGGTTCTCCTTTCGACAATTAATTTTAAACTTTATGATTGGGGTAAAAGGATTAATATCAAATAGAGAATATAAATTTGACAGTTTTGGCTAGGTTGACCTGTTAGCGTGTGTCCAAAACGCGCAGCTCGTTTATCATTTGTGTGGATTTACAAAGCAGCGCGGCTACAGCACTGCAAACGCGATTGACCAATTTGAAGACGCCCTTACACAGTTACGTTCGTCTCGACTGTACAAACAAGCACACCGTGTATAGCAGACAAGAGTTATTTTCACAATTCAAACAAGTTTACTGCAATTTGTACGGCATCGAAATAATCACAAGTCTGTGTCATTCTTTTGTCACTAGTACTACGCTCCATTGATCCCATTATCGTTGGTCTGATCGTACAGTGAAAGAAATCGGACTAGGCAATTCACATTGTATTTGTATTTAATATTTGTGAAGCAAAATGGCTACTTGCCTCGTCAGGAGGCGTTGCCATATAAATATAAAGTCCCGTTATCCTTAACGTGATCGAACTGGTGAATCAAACTCCGAGTACAATGTAATTTAAATAAAAACTTATAATCTAAATTGGGCTTGAATCGAGATCCCATTAAACCTTTAATGTCAAATACTTTTAAGTTAATTTTACTGAAAGAGCTTTATTATAACACACATAACACTAAGTTTTACATAAAACTATAAAAGCTTAACAGTTATTATTGCTGTCAAGCACTTTCAAGTATTTGGCCTTTAATTTAGAGTCATAATATAATAATACCACAAAATTATTTTATTCCTCAATATAATGAAAGCACGGGCGCAGCAAAGGATAAATTACAGCTTTGAGACTATTAGGACATCACGCTCGATCATTCTTGAAATAAATAAAAGATATTTATGTATCTCAAAACACGGTTTTACAAACAAAATTAAAATCAAAACAACATTGTTTTATAGGAGACACAAGAGACCCACCAACTCAAATTTATCAATCTATAAATTATAAATTCAACTTTTTAATTTGTAGCCCGAGCTTTCATTGTGAACGTTGCAAAAAATGTGCGACCAGGGAAACTTTTTGCGTGCGAAATATTGTGCAGGGTCATAAAAATAAGGTGGACACAGCACCAATGAAATAATTAAATATTAGATGTGACCCGACTTTTGTTAAACCAGAAAGCAACACAGTGAGCGTACAGACGCCAGTAGATCAACCTAAAACAAAATGTAAAATTTCTACAATACATTTTGAACTTTATGGTATGGTTATAAGGATCAATGTCAATTGAAGAAATTTGGCAGTTTGAATGGGTTGATTTACTGGCGTGTAGTAGTGTACCACATAATGACCTTACCTACGGCCTTATTTTTCGCCGCGACGTACGCCAAGTACGCCGGCGAGTTATGGTACGCCTTCAAGCTCTTTTCGTACTCCGACTAGCGACCGAACGCAAGTGATGCGGCCCATCGTGCAATATTATGAGGTGGTGCATGTGAACGACAAAATTAGCATTACTTGTATAGGTTAGCCACATTTGGGTGTGATGAGGGGACTTTGGAATAGGACGTGTATGTAGACTCCGTACCATGTCATAAAAAGCCCATAATCATAATAAGTACCAAATTCTATATTATAACTTCAAAAAGTCAAATATTTAATTTGCTTTGATAAAGTACACTTTAGTACTTTTGTTGCTGTACTTGTTTAGAGAGAGAGACTGAGTCTCCTCCCTTCCAATAGTAAATTCAGTGTGATGATCTTATATTTTGTATACTTACAGTAGACTAATGAATCTGTTATGACAAAGTACTTTAACATACAATGACTATTATTATGATCATTGTAAAAAGTTAATATTGTGTGTGTATTAAATCAGTGTTAGAAAATTTAAGTTTTTTAATGTGCATCAGTCTTATTTAAGTGATTCTTTCCATGACATTTCTATAAATGAAATGTCTTTAAAGAATTGTGTGCATAAAAATATACAGTGTCTCAAATATCCTAATTTTACAGAAAACTGTGTTTTATGATAATTATGGTGGGTGTGGTTCAAATTTCAACAGGATATAAACATAACTCCAAAACCCCGGGTGTTAAAGAAGCTGGTGATAGGCGGTGGTTATACACAAACTTGGTCCCTCCCAACATATACATAGAGTCCAAACTGCGGTGTACCTCTGGATTTGTGCGCCAGCCACTGTATGTACGCAGGCGACGATTGGTAAGCTTTCAACATTTCTGTATACTGCGCCTGAGCCCAAAATAAACTTGGTTTACTTAATATTTTAGCGTTTTCCTATTAACTTTGTGTAACTTCCCATTTATTTATATATTTTCTTAGTATGGGTTCCATATTTATAAATAAAGATTGTATTATTTGTTACAAATCCTTGATATTTGTAAATGATGAGATCGCCAATATTGGTGACATAGTTGTTGCTTGACATTGAATGCCAAACCTTTGGCATACAATATAAGAGTAGATGTAAAAAATGCTAAGGACAGACAGATTTACGATAACATAGTTGATAGTGCGTCTCACCCAGAGGGTGTGGGTTCGATTCCTGCTTGAGCAACTTTTTATCAACATAAAGAATATATATGGTAAATAGCTGCTGCTGTTGCTGTTTAAGTTTATGTCTGGAGCTGCACCTCCCTCGTACTGGTTCCACAGAATACCACCGCCATGGCATGTTAATGTCACGGCATAAGCAGGCGACCATTTCAGCTGCATAATGCTTACATGTTATAAAAGTCTATTATGTAAAATTGTCACACTTATGCTCCGAATTAATATTTTTCATTTCATTTCAAATAGTCAGTAAAAGATGGTCCTTATCTGAGTGCAAAACTTCCATCTAAAAGTCACTTCCTTAAGAACTTTGTTGCTGTACCGACAAAAGATCTGCAGCTTTATGTATTATAAACCGGGGGCTTATTGTATAACTTCAACATCTACCTTTGAAGTAGAAGTATATTGCTTTGCTGGTTTGTTTTTTTTTAAAATTAGTTGTAAATAAGCAAACTAGCAACGCAATGCACTCGTACTTGAAAGATATAGCAATAGGTGTTAAAGTTAGACAATTAGCCCTAATGGCTGTAGTAAAACAGTATTTCGTTTCCAACAACAAAAACAGAATATTACCTTCTCCGCTTCGTATTCATCAACGAACCCTGACTTGTCGGCTTCGGGTAAGTCCCTCCACATGCCCCCGATGATCCTGCCAATCTCCCATAACTTGAGGTAGGGGTGCGCCGCCTTGACACTGTCCCATACGCGGCGAGAGTACCGCATGTACGGCATCAAAGGCTTTTCTGGGGCCTTTGGCGGTTTCGGTAGGCCGGCGCCCTGAAAATGTTTTTAAACATGGTTGAAGAAAGGAAATTAGTACGACAAGAACAAATAAGTAATAAAATAAAACGAACGAACGAACGAATTGCGGGGCAACGAAGTTTCGGATGCGTTCATAGAGTAAGGTAGCAAACACAAAATTTCATTACAACACTTACCGCACCAGCGTTCTTCCCAATTTTCTGTGGTTGGAATCCAGGATGCGAATGTAAAGTGGACACAAACGGGCTCGTCTTATCATCCTTCCCGGACTGAGCGGACTGACCGCCCGCCGAGCCGGTAGCGGCGCGCCGCGTGCTCTCTGCACCGAAACGGAGCTGTTGCGGTACGCTCTGAGCTTGCCAGCCGCCATAACCACCCGGGTGGCCCATCTGACCACCCTGGTATTGCGGGTGGTAGTGGTACTGATTATGGTGCGGCGGCGGTGCATTCATACCGCCTTCAAGCCAAGCAGCGGGGCGGCAATACAATGAAAGAAAAAACAAAAAGCATAAGGGATAGGACAGGATATGGGCGAGGGCAAAACAAAAGATAAACAAATATGCAACTAACATCTAAGTTAAATTTGTCAATGTTAATTGTGAAGTTTAGTGTGAGCGAGCGGTAAGTATCAGCATAGTATTATTTAGTAGGCTCAAGTCAGCAAAGTGAAGAGTACAGAAAACATAAAAATAAAAGTAAAAATAAACAGAAATTAAAAGAAATAATAAAAGTTGCAAAGTAAAATGATGGCTTGTGATGTGGAAACGAGAAATTTTTTGTGCTTTTATATAATTAAATTAAAAATCCCCACAGAGTACCTAAGTCCACAACAGATGAGTAGGTGAGAACAATTTTGAAAACAAAAAGTAATATAATCAGCCAGTCTTATTACCTTTCATCATACCGAAACTCATGGGGGGCCCCGCAATCATGTAGTCTGTTTCAACATAACAAAACATGAAACAAAACCAAAACAAGAGAACAATGTAAGTCTGAATGCAAGAAATTCAAAATTAACAGAAACAAAAGATTTTTACTACAAAAACTTTTGAAAAAGCATAGAGTTGGAGTCATGCCGAGGGTCAACGCTGTTAGATACCAGCAATACCAAGAGATCAGCCCTGCTAAGCTTGCAACGGCATAAATATACTTGGCACTATTGCATTTTAGTTGGTTAGTATCTAACATTCTAAACAACAATCACAACACTATATTTTTTTAATTGATGCACAAAATTAATATAATTTAAATTTAATGTTTTATAGTAGTTATGTATCATAGAGGTTTCAATGTCCATGTTTAGATAAATACTCTAAAAATTAAATAGGTACTACTGGTCTATCATCTAGTCTAATATACAGTCTAATCTAATAAAATAGAAAGAATACAAACGCGGATTGCTCTGAGGACTTGGCATCGACATCGATGCGTTTGGTTTGTAACTGTTTGGTGTTGCCATAACCAGTGCAACCTGAAAGTAGACTGGATTAACAACATAAGTTTTTATGGTAGTCGTAGTGGACTAGTGGTAGTAGTGGTAGTGTATCAATAAATAGGGTCTACAGCACAATAGTCATCATTTGATTATAACTGTGTTGCATAGTGGTGATAGAATACCACCACTTTCTCTCTTCCCTTGGGTGTCGTAAATGGCGACTAAAGGATGGCGATGGGCTCACCACCTGTCACGCTGAGCACATGTGCAGTCGCAATTTGGTGAAAAGTGGACTATGGTAGAGGACTGCTTTTGCGGTCCTCATTGCCCAGTGTCTGACTAACCCTTCGGGGATAATAGTCGTGATTATATGTATAACACAAGACAAAATCGCATTAGAAGAAATCAGAGCGGGCAAATCACATTCAAGAACAGTCCACTTTCGACCTCAAATGACTTGATGGCTAATCTCCGGTTGGTGATGTTATTTGAAAATTTTTATCTTTTAATCGCCTTTAACACCACCCTCGAGCGATCCTGAGTTATTGGTTGATATACGTTGAGCCGCCACTACACAACTTTCGAGGAAACAGCGCTGTTTCATTGCAATGCAAAATGATAATTGCAACCAAAACTACACATTTTTATGGATTGATGTAGTCTTGGTAGCATAAAACGTGCCTGACCTGGACTTTTGTATTTGTGACCAATAAAATTAGTTTTTGATTTCAATTTGAGTAAATTTCTAATTGAAATATCGTCACTTTCACACAAATTGTGACAGCCAGAAAGTAGAGTGAGTGAACTAGTTAGTGAAGCGAGAGATAGGGGGGACGCCCACGGGACGGGACGCCATCCATAAAGGTTCCGAGATCGATTAATCGAATAATCGACTTCACGAGGCCATAATCGGGTTTTGAAACGATATGTAGTACTGAATCGATCATGAACCTATATTGTAATTGGACTGCGCACTTCAATTTATAACTATTACAAAGGAGATGTTTAACTTTTTGCCAAGACTTAATTTATGTCTAATAAATAATTTATGACTAATTAATGTAATATTCTAATATGCTTTACCATTTCTGCGTAAGAATTAAAATAATGAATCATAATTTAGTTTAAAAGTTAAGTATTTAAACACAGACGTATAATAAGATACGTCTGTGTATTTAAAATACTTCTTACGTAAAAACTATTCATTTATTTAAATAAAATCATTTCGATTATGGTTATTCCATGCATTAACTACATTTTAATGTTATGTACAAGGTGTTGGCATTTTCTCCATACAAAATGAAACATCTCCTTTACACTTTACCACATTACAATAAGATATGTTTTTCCTGTTCTACATTAAAGTAGAAAATGATCGAGATGAGATAGCTAAAAAGTAGAAACGTTGTCGTGAAGCGACATTTAAAAATGAAAGATGAAAGGGTTTAACATTTATAATAATAAAAAGATCAAACAAAAAAAAGTGTAGAATGAAGTAGTTGAGGATGTGGTGTGAATGGAGGTGATGATGGTTAGGATGAAGGATGAGATTATACAGATGTAGAGGCGGGTGCAGCTAGAGGCAGGTGCAGCTGACGTGGAGGCAGGCGAAGGTGTAGAGGCAAGCGCTGACGTGGAGGCAGGCAGAAGAGACAGGCGCTGCCGTACTGCCGTGAAGGCAGGCGCTGGCGTGGAACAGGCGCTGTCGTAGGGACACACGCTGGCAGGCGCTGCCGTTAAGGCGCTCGCTGGCAGGCGCTGCCGTAAAGGCAGGCGCTGGCGTAGAAGCAGGCGCTGCCGTAGAGGCAGTCGCTGGCAGGTGCTGCCGTAGTGGCAGGCGCTGTCGTAGGTGTTTGCAGGAGCTCACGAAGACTGGAGGCTGAAGTTGATCTGTGGAGACTAGGCCCTTCCTTCCAGTCTTTCGTAATCCTTACGCGGCAAAACCGTCAAGTTAGTGTCAACAATGTTTGTACTAATTGTTATCTAAGTACCAAAATAGTACCTAAAAATGTAGGGTGTCCATTATTTATGCCGATTTTGATGACCTTCCGCCTTGGTCGAGTGGTTAGTAAGCCACCGCGCGCCAGTTCTGGAGTCCTTCTAAACTGATTTGATCTCAGTCTGGGTGTTTTTTTATGTTTTTGTGTGTTTGTTTCTGTCACTTTATTTATCCGATAATATTGTTTCTGTCACTTGTTAAAATGGTTAACTATTTATAGTTAACCATTTTAACAATTTTTAAAAGAAAATTGTCAGAATTAAAAGAAAAATGTCGAAAGTAGGGTTGCTTATCTTTACGACACTCTTAATGCTCTAATGGGCGATTTTCCGAGATCAAAAAAAAAAAGAAATTGGTTCGTAAATGACTTCATAGATGGCGCTTAGCATAGATTAGTATGGCGCTTAGTAAAAGGCGGGTTCATGAAGAGCACGTGTATGGCTGCGTAATATTTATTCTATTCCAAAATAGAAATAGGTTCTGGATGTCCTGATTATAAATAGGTAAGTAAATACTATTTTTTTATTCTTTTGGTAGACAAGTAAAAGTGTAGAATTTATTACAGCTTATAAGTAGCCCAGCTTTCATAAAACGACATCTATCGAGTGTTTTTGAACTAATTTTAATTTTTTAATTTGGGCTGTCAGAAAATCGCCCATTGATAAGTACGTGCCTGCACGAATTGTTTCCAATACAAGTCGGTATCCACCCTGGTACAATCGAGCCGTTATAAAACTAAGTAACGAGAATAAGAAATTCCACAGAAAGTGGAAAATATATCATAATGTTAATGATTATAACACCTTTTCTAAACTTCGTGCAAAATTGCGTAAAAAGGAAAAGGAACGTTACTTAAATTATATTACCTTCTCCGAAGAAAAAATTAGTTGTCATCCAACATTCTTCTGGTCGTACGTCAAATCTAAAAAACGTATCGGCGTTAAGCCACAAAAACTTAATTATGACAATGTAACTTTATCAAACGGGGTAGACATTTGCTCAGCTTTTAATAAGCATTTTCAATCTGTTTTCGTTCACCCAAGTAATAATAATAATAGTGATACTAGCCACAGTATTGATAATGCTTGCACTGACTCGCCTATTGATATAAACACAATTTGCCTTAATGATGACATTATTTTAAAAGAATTAAAAAGTCTTAATATAAACAAAGGAGCCGGCCCAGATGGGATTCATCCGGTGCTTATTATGCAATGTGCCAAACAACTCCTAAAACCGATTTCTAGCATTTTTCAATTATCATTGAAAATAGGGGTTTATCCTAGGGTTTGGAAAAGGGCTCTTATAACTCCTATCCCTAAGAATGCACATAAAGAATTAATAACGCAGTATCGACCGATCTCTAAACTTTGTGTTCTAGGTAAAACTTTAGAAAAAATTGTCACAAAACAGCTGGCATACGCTGCTCGTAATCATATTGACGAAAACCAACACGGATTCATTAAATCTCGCAGTGTGGATACTAACATGTTGACATTTACAGATTTTGTTCTTAGAGCTATGGATACTGGCTGTCAAGTAGATGTCGTGTACACTGACTTCTCCAAAGCGTTCGATAAAATTAATCATGATACACTTTTGGCAAAACTTTGGAAACTTGGTGTGCACGGCAATTTGCTTAGATGGATCGAATCTTATATTCGGAATCGTAGTCAAGCTATCTGCTTAAAGGGATATTGTTCTGGCTTTCTTTTTATACCATCTGGAGTGCCTCAAGGATCTCATTTAGGCCCAGTACTTTTTTCGTTATACATAAGTGACATAAGAGAAGCCTTTCGTGACAGTTACCACTTATTGTACGCAGATGACACAAAATTATATCGCGTAGTATCCAGTTATAATGACTGTCTCAAGCTACAGTCAGACCTGGAATCTATGTCTACATATTGTAATAATAACCAACTTTATCTAAATGCAGAAAAATGTCATGTCATAACGTATACCAGAAAGAAGGCTCCCATAGTATATAATTACACTCTAAACAATTTTACACTTAATAGAGTAAAAAGTGTCCGCGATTTGGGCATTATAATGGATGAAGGTTTAACATTTAATTTACACATAGACTTGGTCATTAAGCGTGCTTTTAAGTCCTTGGGTTTCATTAACAGAACCACTCAACCTTTTAAAAAAGAATCTACTATTAAATTACTTTATTCTTCTTTTGTCAGATCAATTCTAGATTTTGGTTGTTTTGTATGGAACCCTTTCTACAGGAAACATATCGATAGACTGGAGAGAGTACAAAAGAAGTTCATAGGTATTCTGAACTATAGACGCCACCATTATGGCGATTGATATAACGCCTCACTTTCCAAACATAAACTACTTAGCTTACGTGATCGCCGCAAGCAGATTGATATTGTGTTTTTACATAAAATATTAAACAGTAAATTAGATTGTCCTCTTTTACTTTCTAAGATTCAGTTTATAAACAAAGCTCGTCTTCCGGTTCGTCCCCAACGTGCAATCAAGGTATTGGTGCCACCTGTTCTCCATAAAAATTATACACGAAACTCTTTTATCTCACGTTCCATTAATCTTTTTAACAAAGAATTTTCTGAACTCGATTTATTTAATAGCTCTATAAATGATCTGAAAAGATCAATAAGTATAATTTGTAGTCTTGAGTACGCATCTTTGTCATAAGCATCTTATACCTATACTTACTACTATTAGATCTTGTAGATGCATTTACTGAATTTTACTTACTTTACTATAATTTGTACTCGTAACATTGCAGTCTTTACAAATAAATGTCTTTTGGTGTGGGAAATTAATTACCTATTTTTATGTTTTATATTTAAAATTTTGATTACCTCTTAAGTTTTATTTTATTTACTGAAAGCATTGAGTTTGTTTTGTTTGTAAGCATTTGCTCTGTATTTGGAATATTATCACCTTTCTTTTTACTTTATATTTTGGGCTTAGCTCCCGCTGATTACAAGCTTGTTATCTTTTAATTGCTCGAATGTATTTCTCGGTCCTATTTGTCTATTAGGTAAGAAATATTATAATTATTTTCTTTGTAATGACTGTTGGTACCATAAATAAAGAAAAAAAAAAGAAGCTTAACTTGGGTGTCAGGCTAGATAATTGGTGTGAGCGAAGAAAGTATATTTTTATTTTTAGCTGCTATTTATGTGTATAAAGGGTCGTATGATTATGTTACATTAATGAACATTATTAGCCCCCAAGTGACCAAATATGGTCGCACCTAAAAAACTCGCTATTATTATACTACCGAACTCAAAGACGTTTCACGTTAAAACTTGTTTTATCATTTAACGGTATTTTGTAATAATATGATTATATTTTATGGGATTCCCAAAGATGAAATTACGGGCTGAGACGGTAACAGAGCGTACTTGAAAAAGTCACCGAGACATCTGTTATTTGTAATCTATATAATTTTTTAGAAAGTGTATAGAGTGCCACAAGCGGCACTGTATCTCCATCGGTTAGGGAACCGTAAGTTTTGCGGTATAATAGTGACGCCGCCTAAGCTGCCGTAAAGTTTTTGTTAGACAACAGAAATACTATCTGCCCTACTCCTGTAGGTCACGTGATAGGTTAGAAATTGAAGACAATCGCGAAGCGCAGCGTAGCGATTGTCTTCAATCGTAACCGATCGTACTAGAATGCCGCTTGTGGCACTCTATCCACAGCCTATTTTTTACACAGATTTCTTCAATTATTAATCAAGAAAAATAATTCTTAATAAATGTTATAGAAGTTTCTGATCTAGTTCTAGATGTTTCATGCTGGTTTCTGTAATATTAATGTAGTTTTAACATCAGCCGCTGTTACCCACAGTAGTAAGCCCTACGTTAGACGACATGATACTGTGAAAATAAATAAAGCAAACAGTTTCTGAACTTTCAACGTCATAAAATTATTAAAATAAAAAAACGAATAATTCTGATCGCATTGTTCGACCAATATTTCTAACAGCTGTACAGTGCGACATAAAAGAGTAGAAATTAAATGAGGGCGCTGTTGTCGTTAACATAGCAACCCTGATAGGTCGAGCAAATAGGTCTTGATACTTGTTTTTATTTAATATGTTCATATAATTGGAAAACATCACTTGCACATTGCACTTGTGTTGTAGAAATCAGAAACAACGACGGTACCACAACACCCAGATCCGAGACAATATAGAAAAGTTGGTTTTCTACATTAACCCAACCGGGAATCGAACCCAGGACCTCAGAGATGGCGACGCCAAGTCCGGAGTGCTCTACTCTCGGCTACGGAGGTCGTCAAAATAATTAATTTGAGTAGTTTGTATGTAGTAATGAAAACCGCCATTGTACATAACTTATTTATATTTAGATATAAAACGAATAAATTAAAATCCAGATACTCTTCAAGTTTCGCAAATGCTCGCGGCTTCCATCATAGCCAATAAGTTGCCTCAATTGAGCTATTAATTTACATATTGTTGGTAATTCTTTTTTTACAGTGTAAAAATATATTTTCTGACGGATTGCACACATATCAAAGTCATCGAGTTCCTTTGCAAGTCGACCCTTTCTGTGTTTAGCGGGAGTCGAAAATTTTCCTCCGTTTTCGGAGTCTTGTTTAGCTATTCTCCGCACAGTACTTTCAGACACACCTTGAACAATAAAAACACATATGCATTAAAAAAAACCAAAATTCTTCAGTCCTATGGACTGAGTTATTAACATAATTGGTAAACTTTTGAATCGAGTCGCCTAAATCGGGCTGGGGGTGGTGAAGGTAAGGGGTGGGGGAGGAGTACCCCCACTTACCCCCCCCCCGCCCTGCCGCAAACAAGTAGTTTTTAAGTTATGTTAATTTTTGTATTTTGAGGTTATGTATCATGATAAAACTTTTGAATCGAGACTACTTAATCGGTGGGGGAACGGGAGGGGACGAGAGAGGAGTACCCCCCACTTACCCCTCCTGCCGCAGACAAGTAATTTTGAAGTTATGTTACTTTTTTTAAAAATATGGAAAGTTACAAAAACCTCATTTCTGGCGCTTTGCCGGCCGCTCCCGCGGCGGTTTTTGGTCAACATACTTACTAACCTAACCCAACCAAATTAACTCTTTAGACTTTTTTCATGGCGGGGGCTTCGCCGTTCGCCCCCCTCGCAGGGGGGCTGCGCCCTCCCCCCCCCCCGTCCCCACACTTTGGTTCTGTTAATATGGTGTTGTATTAATAAGCCTTTATTTAAGAACCCCTTAGACCCCCCACAGTGTTAGTTTCTTCAAATTCAGGCGACTCGATTCAAAAGCTAACCGACATAATTTACTCTACTTACCACATTCTACCCCTTAACACTTGATAAAATGTCCCAATAAATTAAAAAGTTCAAGATTCTCGAGTCGAACTATAATAACCAACATTTTTGTTTGTAATATCATAACCCCAAAACTTTTAAAAATATTTAAAAATAGTGATTGTTTCACGGAATTTAGCCGATTGCGCATAGGCATATTTTAGATAATTATACTTTCAACATCTTTTATAACTTACTTACCAGTATAATCTGCTGTACGTTGGTAAATATTCTCCAGATTACGTAACAAAGTTCCGTCTTAAAATTCTGCCAAACTTCGCAAAAAAACCCTTATATATTATGTTACGAGAACCGCCATGGATGGTCGTAATCATGTTATCAGTGTTTTAAATCCAGGAATGTAGAAATATCACTAAAACAACAATTTATATCGTAACCACGGACAGAGTTGAACAACCACTTGACATTAATGACAGATAATCAATGTTGCCAAAAAATGAGTGAATTTAGTTCTGGATTATTGAATTTCTACTCTTTTATGTCGCACTATAATCGAATGCACGTGATTTTATTAAATACTTTTACCGCCCGCCGGAACAGATAAATTGGGCTTTCTGTAGACATCTCTTCGGTACACACATGTCTAAATAAATTAATTAACAATTTTGTTGGTTGTTGTATCCCGTAAATATTAAAAAAAATTGGTTGCCTGTAAAGTCGGTATACGGGCGAAAGTTTTACGTGACAACGACTTTGAGTGGTAAAATAATTTTAATGTGAATATTCATTCGTATAGTAGGAAGAAGGATGAAATAATAGTAACAATTTAAAACATTTATTTATACAACGCGTGCCTTTAAGAATAAGAATAAGAATAAGAAAATATTTATTGACACTCACACACTCATCACACAATACAGCACATTTAACAGTAAATATAAATTACCAAAAAAATATATTATAAATAAAAGATAACAAAATAACACAGGATCACAAAATAAAAATGATACAATAAAAAACAAAATTATAAAAATTAAATAAAAACAGGTACCTAGCTAGTAGTGTGTGAGGCCAACAAGGACCCCGTCTCAGCAATATGCTGCCACGTCCCTCAAAGTTGGGCAGAGTGACAAAGCAGCGCTGATATTCTGACAGGGCCTTTAAAGGGAGGTGACGTCAAATAACAGAAAAAGATTACATGCATAAATAATATATTGATAAACATACGTACAAAATTGTGTAAGGATAAACAAATAAGATAAGGTATGGATAAATGTAACTAAATATTACTGAACTACACAAATAATAATCGTGGCTGTATGCACTACATTCCTACCATTGCGGATAAAAAATAAAAAAAAAAACGGAATGAAAAAATAAAAATAAAATGTAACATACCTAACTAAAATGTGTACAAAAAAATGTGCAATGCGAATTATGCGAAAGAAACTGCAAAATGAGAGTTGCAAATGCGTACCACGAGACAGTATCTAACCTGCCTACTGAGGTGGCTTGGAGGCCATGTTCAGAGCCAAACAGTTAAATACGTATGACAGGAGGAAGAAAGAAAAACTTGCCTGCCTCATCGGCGCCGGCCAGCGTAGGGACGCTATCTCCAGCCTGCGACGCGCGTATCGTGCAACTTAAAGGTGATTTATTATTTATACGTCACATAACTGCCACATAACCTTTCACTTTTTATGTCTGTCTCTCTCGCTCTTAGGCGGGCTAACCATGCCCGAGTGGAAGGGACGCGTGCCTCTCACTCGCTCTCATTGTGAGCGCATAACGTGAGCGGAGCGTAACGCAGTTTCTTGAAGTGTCACCCGGCAAACCTATTTATAAGACGTTGTCACGTCAAAAACATGGACACCTTATAGAAGGAGACGAACTACAACTTTTTATGCCTCTCACTCGGTTCGATTTTATGTTTATAGTGCGCAGACCAGTTACATTATAGGTTCATGGAATCGATCCAGTGAATCCATATTTCAAAATAGAAAATTGAAATTAGATTTTTTCAGTTTTGTTAAGGACTATAAAAGATTTACTTAGTTGAATCTACACACGGCGCCAATTCAACTTACCCAAAACTGTCAAATTTTTGCAACCAATTTTGAACTTTAACGTTTGGTTTTACGAATCAATAGGTATTCGTTGCAGAAATTTGCCAGTTTGGGGTAAGGTTGATCTGACGCCGTGTGTACTGACATGTAAAGAATTAATAGTTTTTCACTTAATTACTCAAAAACTCACGAGATAGCGTGTGTTTTGTTTTCTTAGCCTCTTTATTATAATAGGTCAAGGATCCTAAGACCGACGGCGTTCGCGAAACAATTAATTTTCAATTGTGTCTGGTTTTACGGTGCTCAAGGGGTTAATAAATAAAAGCAATAATTAAAGGGTTACGATGGTAATCTTGGGTTTGTTATTATTGCAAATACAAACTTTGAGAAATCATTTTTTATAAACCTGATTATTTTGTGTATCGATTTATTTGATTATGATTTGATTTATCAACAAATCGATCTTTTTTGTAAAAGAACCACGATCCCTAGTCCATACTGTTTTGTTGTTTTTAGCACGTATAGGGAAGGCAAAGGATCGAACTCATACAGCTTAATATTTTCTTCATATTTGCGGTTGTAATCTAAATCTAATATTATGCTAAAATTCATTGAGATTAGTCTTAGAGCATTAAATGGTTTAATGCTCCAAGAGCTTAGTATATAAAGCTCAACGCGGTAAAACTTTTGAATAGAGTCGCCTGAATCGGGGGTGGGGTGGAGGTGGAGAAGGTAGGGGGGGGAGTACCCCCCCCCCCCACTTACCCCCCTGCCGCCAACAAGTAGTTTTTGAGCTATGTTAATTTTTGTATTTTGAGGTTATGTATCGTTGTAAAACTTTTGAATCTAGTCGCCATAATTGGTGGGGGAAGGGGAGGGGAGGAATAAGGAGTGCTCCCCCACTTACCCCTCCAGCCACAGACAAGTAATTTTTAAGTAATGTAAATTTTTTTTAAATATGGTACTTTACAAAAATGTCGTTTCTGGCTTTCTGGTTTAATGTTTTTGTTTCTGACGCTTCGCCGGCCGCTCCCGCGGCATGCTCGCTTCGCCCGCTCGGCTCGCGCGTTTTTGGTCAACATACTAACCTAACCTAACCTAATTAACTCTTGAGACTTTTTTCATGGCGGGGGGCTTCGCCCCCCGAGATCCTACCCTTAGTACATAGAAAACAAATAAATCTGGGAAGTCGCGTACTGATTTTATTGAAATGAAAGGCTCATGCTCATAGTGACATCTAGTGGTTCTTGTTTATTCTGCAAAAAGCTATTTGACAGTCCGGTCAAAGATTAATATTGCCAAAATGGCTTCAGATTCTAGACGTGTCAACCAACGTTCAAGACATGGTAAGTAAAATCATTTTGAATCATATAAATATTGCAACAGTACCTATCAGAAGATATCCTCATTGTATTTTTCAAATGTAAGTTTCGTATGAAAGAACCTTATTTTCAAGAATTTCACATGAATTTAGTATTTATTGCTAGTTAAAGTTTTATGTCCTGTAAGAATCATGCAGAGTACTGTACCCACAGACCACTAGTGGTCTGTGACTGTACCCCAAGCACGAACCATTAAGGTACTAGTTAAGGTAATCGTAATCGTATTATTTTGTATGAAAACCATAAAGTTACTAAACCTTTTTCATACAAAATAGATTAGAATAGATTAAATAGATTTTGATTCTTTTATGTCCTTGATTTAGGGAACCTTGCAGTGAATGACTTTCTTGTTTTTTTTATTGTTGTAGCCCTGTCTGAGACGGACATCCTAGATTTTCTTAACAAATCCGATGCTCAACTAAGCGAAAATGAAGACAGCTAAGATCCTTCATATGAAGAACCACCAGAAACCACCAATGGACCATCAAAGGTCTGGTTCAAGTGAGTCAGAGACTGATCCAGAGTCTGAGCCTTCGCCACCTGCCAGTCCTGCTATATCCAGTACTTTATTAGTGCCCCGACCCACTGGCAGAGGCTTGCGGCGAGGGAGGGGCTTTCGTGATCTTCGAAAATCAGCACTTTCTGGCCAGTGGCTACACCGGCATCAAGAACTCAACCTAATGTTGTACCTAGTTGAGATTCGTAAGATTACAGTTGAGACTGATTTTATAGTCAATTTGGTAACTAATAGATATTTAAAAAAAAAACACGACTGTTTATTTTGTAAGTAACTTATGTCACTTGTTGATTGAATTTTCAATAAAAACCTTGATTATTCTTATATTTTATTTATTTATTATAATGTCATTTCATTTCTATTACACTAAAGTTGACTGTAAATGTCTTACGTACAGGACATAGAACTATGCAGAATACATCACTAGTCTCCATCTGTCCTAATGGCAGGACATATAAAAACTCCTTTTATTTAGAGCTAGACTTTTTTAGCATTTTTTTTGTTAGAAAGTAACCCCCAAAGATCTCAGATTATGAATTTCATTTGAATCTAAGAAAAAAAGTAGTCCCTGTAGTGAGGAGGTTAAGGCGCGTCCATTGCGCCATGTTTTGAACAGAACATTTTTTGATCAACGTATTTCCCATCAGCTGCGACTTTAGCAATGTTCAGTAAACAAAGCTTTAAAATAAAACTTCACATTTAAAAAACGAGCAGCGACAAGGACGACACGACGCGAACATTGTTTTGGCTGTGGTCAATGACCTAGAAGATATAGACAAGAACATTCATGCAAACCATTTGTTAAAATTCTGGAATGAGAGACCTAAAGTTCGCTGCATGTTCATGACGTCTAATCAACAGACAGACATCGCAACGCCGCAGCGCCAGATCGGTCAAAGACAACGTAGTGTGTATCAAGATGGCGTCCCAAAGGATCCGGTCAGCTACGGCCACATTTTTTTAATGGCCACTTCCCGTGACCGGCCACTTCACCCATCGGCCACTTCCCTTGAAGGGCCACTTCCCGTCATCGGCCACTTCACCCATCGGCCACTTCCCTTGAACGGTCACAAACCGCGAGCGACCGCTACCCCTAGCGGCCACTTCCCTATATGACCACTTACATTAACCACTATCCTACCGCCGCCGCCGCCGCCGTCAAGATTGGCAAAATACAGCTAAGTGTTTATTCCGACCCGATAGTGTTTCGTTTAACAGTAAATTTTACTTTAGCTGTTCGTGATTAAAACTTAACAAAAAACGTGTTTATTTAAAAAAAACAAAAATAGCAGAACATTAAGTGCTACATTCTACTTGCTTCTTGCTTACAGTAGCAGTTCTGGCTTCGAGAAATCAGTTAGACGAAATTACAGTGCATCTTGGGCTCGGGGGTTTTTTTCGCACTATAGTCAATAGTCAAAGTTCTTTGAATCGTCCAAATCTTTTTTAACCTACCACCCATTCAGGATATAATTTTTTAACTGTGGCAAAGAATGGGCGCAAGAAACCACAGTGCACAAAAGCAACGACATTTACACACAATAAAAAAGAATATGTCGTTACCAGGGCAATAAAAAATATGAATTTAAAAAATAATAAATGATGCAATACAAAACTACAATACAATGTAGTATCAATTAAATAAAGACAATTAGAAATAGCTGTTGGAGTACTTGGAGCATTTCAGATCCAAGCTGTTTTGCCTTCTGTGTAATCTGACACTTTATAATTGCTTTATAATAAGCTTTTTTATAAAGCTTTTCCATGATTTTGATTTTAAATTTATTAAGATCTAATTTTTGAACATTATTTGGTACTTTGTTTTAAAATCTTACACACAGACCCTTAAAAGAATTATTTATTTTATGGAGCCTAGACTGCTAATTTGTTCTTACTTCTAGTGTTTACATTGTGAATATCACTGTTTTTTGAAAACATTTCAGTATTTTTATGAACATAAATCAAATTTTCATAAATGTATTGTGATGCAACTGTCATTATATTTATATTCTTAAATCTCTCTCTGAGAGAGTCACCAGCCTTTAAGTTATAGATTGCTCGAATAGCCCTCTTCTGAAGCACAAAAATAGTTTGAATGTCGGCAGCATTTCCCCACAGTAAAATGCAGTACGACATTACACTATGAAAGTAACTGAAATAAACTAATCTAGATGTATCAACGTCAGTTAGCTGACGGATCTTCATTACTGCATAAGCCGCAGAGCTAAGTCTATTCGACAATTAAGCTAAATGTGGGCCCCACTGAAGCTTGGCATCTGACGTGATGCCTAGAAACACAGTGGTGTCCACAGGATTTACATTCTTATCTTTAATTTGTACACTAGTTGTTACTTGCTTAACATTAGGCAATACAAATCTTACACATTTGGTTTTTCCCTCGTTTAATAGCAAGTTATTTACACTAAACCAGTGAACAATCTTTGAGATCGCATTATTCACATCGTCATAATTTGGGTGTCGTCGTTTCACTTTGAATAAAAGTGAAGTATCATCAGCAAACAATACTATCTAATGACTGTCTTTTACAAAATAAGGTAAGTCATTAATATAAACCAAAAACAAGAATGGACCTAGTATTGAACCCTGCGGAACTCCCATTGTAACCACTGATCCCGGAGATCTTTTACCGTTAATGTTGACCTTCTGAATCCTGTTACTCAAGTATGAGATTAGAAGTCTCAAAGCAGCATCCCTAATTCCATAGTGGTTAAGCTTCCTGACCAATGTTTCATGAAAAACACAATCGAAAGCCTTGGATAAATCACAAAATACCCCTAGGGCATCCTGTGATTCCTCCCAGGTATCGAATATTTGGATTAAAAGCTCAACACCGGCGTCAGTTGTTGAGCGACCCCTAGTAAAACCATACTGTTTACGATGTAAAAGTTTATTTCTATGAAAATGAATTTGAATTTGGTCTAGCATCAACTTTTCAAAAATTTTACTAAGTGTGGGTAGCACAGAAATAGGTCTAAAATTAGAGGGGTCAGAAGTGCTACCTGATTTAAACAATGGAATTATTTTACTATGTTTCATTAGGTCAGGAAAAACACAACAGTCAATGCATTCGTTAAATATGCAAGCTAAAACTGGAGCTATTGTCATAATTACTGATTTAGCGACATCCACGGAATTACCCCACAGATCAGCAGTTTTCTTTTTATTAAGAGTGTTAAATGTTTTTAATATATCTATAACACAATTTTTTTGAAAACTGAAATTACTTTCACAATCTTTAACATTCGCCTTCAAAACAGATTCAGCTACAGTGGGGGAGGAAATCAAGGCTTTTGTAGTTGAAACTGGAATGTCAGTAAAAAACCTCTCAAATGCTGCAGCAACATCAGCATCAGAAGTCAAGGTTTTATTATCACAATTTAAATTGTACTCATTATTACGACTTTGGACCTTTCCTGTTTCACTATTTATAATATTCCATGTCATTTTTATTTTGTCATTAGAAAGAAAAAAGAAGAAAGATGGCAAAAAATTCAGTATTCGCAAGTAAATACGAAGAATTCATGAAGGAATATGAAACTCTCGGTCATATGTCAAAATCGGACTTTCAGTTAGACTCCGAACATTTCATCATCCCTCATCATGGCATATTCAAAAAGGGAACGGATAAGATCCGTGTAGTATTCGACGGTAGTGCTCGTTCATCAACAGGAACATCACTAAACCAGTGTATTCACACCGGTCCACCACTTCAAAATGATATTACCCAAATATTGTTAAATTTCAGACGGCATCAAATAGTCTTCACGACCGACATCAAGCAGATCTTTCGAATGACCTGGATACACCCTGAAGACAGGAAGTACCAGCTCATCTTGTGGAGAGAGGACCCGTCTGACCAAATTCAGGTATATGAGTTGAATACTAATACCTACGGCCTACGATCAAGTCCATTCATTGCAATTCGAACATTGTTACAACTCGCCGATGATTGGGAGGCTAGTCATCAGGAATCATCGGCTTCAACCGTCATCAGACGAGACACCTTCGTTGACGATATTCTCACGGGCGCAGACTCGTTATCAGAGGCTCAACACCTCAAATCAGAACTCATCGCACTAATGAAAAGCGCCAAATATGAGGTCAGGAAATGGTCATCAAATTGCAATGAATTACTGCAGGATTTGCCGCAGGAACACTGCGAGCTGCCCCATCAGTTTGATACTGACGATAAAAGCTTTATTAAAGTATTAGGTATTCAATGGGACCCAGTATCAGACTCAATGTCATATCAGATCAATGTACCGCTAGGACAAGCAATTACTAAGCGTCATATCCTTAGTACAATAGCACGCCTGTATGACCCGTGTGGATATTGTGCGCCTATTGTGTTTCGATTCAAGGTGTTTCTTCAGACACTATTTTCAGATGGAGTCACATGGGACGAACCTGTCAGTAATAGTCAATGTCGTCAGTGGGACGAACTCATTCAAGACCTTAATTATTTGTCAAACTTGCAGATACCTAGATGTGTTGCACTGCCACAGACTGTCTCATATTCACTTCACGGATTCGGAGACGCTGCAGAGACTGGTTTTGCCGCGAGCGTCTACCTCAGGACCGTGGACGCGTCAGGAAATGTCATGGTACGTTTACTTATAGCTAAATCAAGAGTAGCTTCTCAGAGATCAAAGCAAACGATACCAAAACTGGAACTCAGTGCCGCTCATCTAGTGTTCAAATTATTGAATCATGTATCAGAGTCATATGACAGTTCAATTCAATTTGACAGCATCAATGCTTGGTCAGATAGCACAATCGTGTTATCTTGGATAAACACAAAACCATACATGCTTCAAACATTCGAATGTAACAGAGTTCAAGACATTCAAAATTCAAAACGTTCTATGATATGGAGACATGTACGTTCCGAATTAAACCCTGCAGATGTCGCCTCACGAGGCATGGCGGCTGAAGATCTCATACATTTCAATTTATAGTGGTCCCCAGACTGGTTACTTAAGGAGGAGTCACAATGGCCTGCGTTACCAGTTACTATGCCTTACGATTTACCTGGATTCAAGAAATTGGTCAATCTTGTTACCCCTGTCGAACCATGGGAAGACGCGCTGTTATCACGTGTCAGCTCGTTCAGTAAGCTCATCAATATTACCTCATTGGTACTTAGATTTTGCCGAAATATTAGATTGCCTAAAGAAAGACGGAATCTTAACTCTACACTCTCATTGGATACACTCACAGACATTGGATTAAGAAAATTCAAATGGATTCATATAAAGATGAAATTATATTAATCAAGCAAGGAAAATTGGTCTGTAAATCGCTACAGAAATTAAGTGTCTTCGTGGATGAAGATCACTTTATTCGAGTCGGCGGCCGACTACGGAAATCAACATTGCCTTACGGAGCCAGGCATCCATATTTGATACCTAAGGATCATAGGTGGGGTCAATTACTCATAGAATATTATCACAAGTCATATTGTCATGCGGCGACAAACGCGATCATTGCTATACTGCGGCGAGAGTATTGGATTACGTCAGTCAGACGTCAAGTATCAAAGGTCATAAGAAATTGTTTTGTTTGTTTCAGGTTCAATGCTTCATCTCAGCCACCATTTATGGCAGACCTACCAGCTGATAGAGTCACGGCCGCACGACCATTTTCAGGCGTAGCGACTGACTTTGCTGGACCTTTCTTAGTCAAAAGCAGTTTACTAAGAAATGCGAAATCACTCAAAGCTTACCTGTGTGTTTTTGTATGTTTAGTAATGCAAAGAATATCAATATTATTACAGTTCATGAACAATTCAATCTATAAATCTTTGCCCATCATTCCTTGGATGTTCTGGTGAACAATGTTCATAAATTCTACATTTTTTAAATTTAATGATTGACCGGGGCTTTTTATAAAGCTATTTTTACATTGATTTAATTTCATTTTGTTTACAAACATTTTGCAAGAGAGTTCCTCTTTTGTCTTATAATTTAATTCCAATAATTTGCTAGAGGTGTCCTCTATTGTCTTATAAAACTACCGGTTCGACGCCAGCGACACGTTAATTTTTCAAATTTTTCAAGTTATATGGCCGAACTAGGAAGTCACGTTGCGGTCACTCGGAGAAATTTCTTAAGTAGGATTCGCACAGTGGTCATTCGGGGAAGTGTCCGAAGTGGGAATTTTCATAGTGGTTTTTCAGAGAAGTGGCCGAAGTGGGAATTTGCATGGTGGTCTTTCAGGGAAATGGCTGAAGTAGGAAAAGCCCTAACAAACGTACATCATTGGGCCCAGTAGAGTAGCAGCACACTGGTAGGTAGTACTATTATTTATTCTGTGCTAGTAGCTCTGCCGTCTATCAACCAACGAGGATATTTTCGAAATTCAAACTCTAATCGAATGCACTTCTCGCCTGTATCCGCATCTTTTACATTACTGGGCACTTGGTCGCGCACTAATCAGTGCTCAATAAAAAAAAATTGTTTGCTATGTCATTTTTCACACAGTAATTTGGAATAATAGGTCGCTATAGTAGTTGAATGAAATGAATTTAATTTAATTAACCCACCAACCCGCATTGTGCCAGCGTGGTGGGTTATGGCCCAATATCCCCACGTGCATTGTCCACGTGGGAGGCCTGTGCCCAGCAGTGGGACTTTTATAGGCTGATGATGAAATGAATTTTATTGTTCGTGCCTTTGATTACATCATCGAGACCGCTCGGGTGCCGCCGCCGCCGCCGCCGGGTGTTCCCGTGCGAACTTCACACATTTTAGATTGAAAGAGCGAGTTGTGTAGGGTTGCCAGGTCCTAAAATAAAAAAGCCGGACTCAGTGCTGTATTAGGCCGGATATTTTGCCCTAAAAGCCGGACATGGTGTTTGAGTGGAAATACCAAGACACTATTTTAAAGCCGGTTTTACGCTTTTCAAGCCGGACAACAGTTTTACAATAAACACTCAGTTGAGGATTAAGGTTTTAAATATAATTATTATTTATGAATTACACATTCACAATCAATCTTGGCATTTGCACTTACTAAAAACTTAGAAAAGTAAAAAATCAACAAACTAACTTAGGTACCGTAAAATGGGGCGACTTTGATCAATTTATAAATTGAAAGGCTTCTATTTCATTCAATTTACGTACTAGACGTAAAAAAAATCTTTGTGACGACTCATTACAAACTTTTTAATTTTTTTTTAATCAAAATTTTGGCTTGATACTTTTAGTGAAAAAAAATTAAATGTGGCCTATCAACTTTAGACTGAAAATGGGGTTGCTTTGATACCCGATGTTTTTATTTACAGAACTCAAAATTAAAAATCAACCTGCTATTTGGTGTTCTAGCAATCACCTTTATTAAAATTAAAATTATTAATTAACAACAACCAAATCAAGATCTTGAAAATCTCAAAATCTACACGTCTACAATTTAAAGTAATCAAAGTTACCGGTACTTATTTAAAGTCAAAGTCAAATTCATTTATTCAATTTAGGCTACAATGATTGAGCACTTATGAATGTCGCTACGCCATCGGTTCGTAAGTCCTAACTATGGGGCGGGAGCCTTGTACTGAGAGGAACCGGCAAGAAACTAAGCAAGGGCATTTCTTTTCTCCCTTTCTTTTACAGCGTCAATAGGAATTGGAAAATGCCATCCCTATCATAGAAGGACATTTTCCATTACAACAAAAAAAAAACATTTAACACGATCACAACACATACAAAAAAAATATCCAATAAAAAACAGCTATTGCTCGATTTAAAATAAAATAAATAACGTCTTACAGTATCTTTGAAACAAGAAAAAGAAAGATTATTAGATACTACCAATAAAAATAAGATTGCAAGAGCAGACCAGCCTCCACAGGCGGCACCCGTTCACGAGTATGACACATGAGCCAGCTATCGCTTCGCTCAACCATGTTTTAGGGAACCATGTTTTAGCATTTGCACCTACTTTATCGAGAACATCTTTCTCCTTAGAGATCATTTCATAAAACTCTTTGCATGTTAATTTAAAATTGCACAATAAAAACAATTCATCTTTGCAATTGTTTGTGTCTGTGGTTTATTGAGTTCCTTTTCCCCAGTGGACACTAGGCATTTATTAAAGAGAAAACTTTTCGATTTCGTTGGCGATGTGGCCTGGAATCGCAAAATAATATTCTGCCAATTTAAGTAATTCGGAATGAAATGTTTCATTATCAGATGATTTGAAATAAGCAGTCCACGTTTGATAAGCCTATAGCTTCTTAAAATCACGATGGGACAAAAAAAGGCTAACAAAAGCCGGACACGTTAATATTTGGCCGGACACGAAAGCCAAACATGTCCGGCTAAAGCCGGACACCTGGTAACCTTTTTTTTTTAAGACTGGAGGAAATGCGTTCCGCTCACCCGGGGCCCGCACGTGGGGGCCCGCCCGTGTTATGTGGGACTCTCCCCACAACTCCCGCTCCCCCTTCTAGGCCCTGCGGCCTCGGCGGGGGTTCGGGAGGAAGGGGGCATACCCACTAAAACCTCCAATGCTCTCCAGCAGGACCCGGGGGAAAGTCGAGGCGGGAATACCTATTTGGGAATCGGCTTTCCCGACTCTCTAGGCCATCGGCGAATGCACCCCTTGTGCAACGAATTCGACCCTAGACAGCTCCTCAGCTGTCTAAGTCGAAGTCTGCCTCGCTGCTGCTGGAGAGGCGGCTCCGCGCTCGGATGGTCTGAGCGCTCGCCGCGTCCTCGAACTCCTCCACATCGCTCGGCTCGGTATCTCTCTCGCGAGAGACATTGGGGCCTGGCGAGGGAGAGTTATAAGAATAATAAGAATAAGAATAAGAATAAATTTATTGGAAAAACAGAACATTTACAAAAAAAAATACAAAAATTATAAAACATAAATAAAAGTTCTTATCGCCTAATTACCAGGGGTTCCCAAACTAGGTGTATTCGCGGGTCAGAAGACACCGCCAAATACAGCAGAGTAAAGAAAGGCAGAGTAAAGAAGGAGGATAGGTCGGAAGGCTTACCTGGGATGATGAGGCAGGAGACGGGAGGCGAGCTGGCGGGCGGCGATGTAGGCGATTTGATGGTCGCGTCACAGCACACAGTTCTTTCACCTAATCACAGGCACTATCTTCACAGAGTCACTATCAATAAGCGCAGTTCCAAGGCGACACCAGAGCGCGTATATCTGTGGGCGTCTCGCGGTCGCTAGCAGACAGACTCACTCAACTTCGCGATACAACGCTAGATTGCGCTAGGCGTATCTTAATACGCTTACAACAAGACGTCTCGCCCGTGGCGAGTACACTAGGCTAGGCCTGACCCTTGGGAAACCAGAAACAGTTACATTGCATGTTTCATGTTTGGCAGTGATGAGTAATTGAGGAAGTATAAAAAGTGTTATTCTTATGTGTGTTGTGTAATGTGTTGCTTGTGTAGTGTAAGTGTAAGTATTGCTATGGCTGTACGCGAGCGGGTTAGTTGTGTTAAGATCCAGACATTAGTGACTCAGTTATGTCATAGTCATATGTGGATAATAATGTAACCACTTCAGCTTTGACTTCTCTCATAGAGCAGTTCCTTAAGTTGCAGCGGGATGCTACAGCGTTAGAAGTCGCCGGGTGGCAGTACCGTGAAAAACTCTTGGCAAAATTGGTCTTGACCGTAGGCGCAGGGAGTCTATATACGCGTCTACCAATTAGTGTTTTGTAGTCGGAGGTGTTGACGGACGATTTGTGGGCGGAGAGGCAGGCCCTTAAAATGAAAAGCTGTCTCACACGAAGCACTTTAGTCTCATTGTATAAGTCGTTTGTTGGGTACCTAAACGGCTTTCTCAGCATAACCTTCAGAATTGCGCGTTGTGCCCTTTCGAGTTCGATCATAAATGTCTTCGCCGCGCCGCCCCAAATCCCTATGCAATACGTGATGACTGACTGACAAACCGCGTAGTAAACAGTCTTCAAGGTACTCAGGCTGGCAGAATTTCTTAATAATCGCATAACGCCTATAAGTTTGCGAACTTTGTTCGCCACACTTGTAATATGCAGCTAAAAAGTAAGTTTTTCGTCCAGAATCAGCCCCAGATATCTGACTTTCGGCGCTCGCTCCAGCACGTCACATTTGCAAGTCGTCACATTTGCAATGGGAACATCTACCGAGGAGCAAGAGTGCAATCGTACTCCCAAATCTTTCCGAGGACCAGACGCCGCAGTTTTATGGAAACAAACATATTTTGTTTTGTCGGTATTCAGAGTAAGAAGGTTTTGCTCGAGCCAGTGTGAGATACTCTGCATGCCCTTTTCCGCTGCATATTTGACTTCGTTCCAGTCACAACCCCTAAAAAGAACCACCGTATCGTCAGCATAACATATGAGTTCTGCTGAGGGTATTTTTAGGTTATGGATGTCATTCATGTAGGTTAGGAATAGGGTAGGACCGAGGATACTGCCTTGAGGCACTCCGAAGTGAATTGGAAGGCCATCGCTCACCAGCCCATCTATCCGCGTCAGTTGTCGTCTATCTGAAAGGTAGCTCCTAAACCAGTCCAGTGCCACGCCACGTATACCCATTACTTCCAACTTTCTCAGAAGTATTGGGCCCGAGACCGTGTCAAAGGCCTTGGCGAGGTCCAGAAAGACCGCAATGCATTTGTGCCCGTTATCGAGCAATGAAGATGTGAGATTTGTGAGTAAAGTTATTGCATCCTCAGTCGACTTTTTTCGCCTGAAACCAAATTGCCTCTCCGACAATAGTTGCTGCGACTCGAGAAAATTAACCAAGCGTTTGTTGACTAGCATCTCAAGCAGTTTCGAGAGCACGCTGAGCAATGAAATTGGTCTGAAATTATTAGGAACATCGGATGCTCCATTTTTGTGTATTGGGGTAATGGAAGCTGTCTTCCATGACGACGGGAACTTACCCGAGGACAGGCTCAAATTGAAGACGTATGATAGAGGAATTACTATTTCCTTTCTGATAGCCTTTATTAGGCAGTTTGTGAAACCATCTAGTCCCGGGGAGCCATCATTCTTCAGCTGCATGATTAGGTCATTCACTTCAATGTGGTCTGTAGGTGAAAGATAAAACGAACTTGCCGGACTGTTAGTTGTGTTAACTTTTTGGGCTAAACTTTCTTCTGTTTCGTCAATCTTTTTGAGAATGTCTCTAGCTAAATTTCTTCCTACAGATGAAAAGTATTCGTTGCACGCGTTCAATGAGGTTTTGGGGTCATTTCTGTTCAGCAGCCCATCACTTGAACCTTTATTCTTTTGCTTAAAGTGGCAAATTGAATTGATTGTGTTCCAGAGTTTTTTAGGATGCTAGATCTGCTGATGCGGATGCTCTTGGAATTATTATTTACTGCGGTAGTAAGGATTTCTGAAAGGATTTTAACGGCCTCATCCACGCTGTTCTTGTCTGTGACCAGGGTCCAGTCCTGCAAAGTCAGCGCTGACACAACACCTTCGTAGTCAATAACGGTCTTGAATCTGCTTGGTTTGTCTCTTTTTTTGTGATAGTTAAACCAAGGATCGCAGGATAGTGATCGGTTAAGTCAGTCTCACAAACCAAACCCATAGCCGCGGTGGTGAAGTTGACAAAGATGTGGTCCAAGCATGCACCTGATCTAGTAGGTGAAGTAATAGCCGGCCTCAGCCCATGCTGGCTTAACAAGGTTAGGTAGTCAGATGGGTCATGCTTGCTTTTGTCGAGAGACAAGATATCAACGTTTAAGTCGCCGGCCAGGACTATGTTTGATCTATCTGACAAAGAGCTAAGCGCATCGTTGAGTGAAGGAATAAAACTGTTTTTATAGTTAAAAGAAGGGGACATGTAAATTCCTAGGACTGTTATCACTCCGGGGATACTGATTAACAGTCCACACGCTTCGGCGAATTCTATTTCTGACACCGACATATTCCAGCAGTTCCTCACATAAGCAACCACTCCCCCGTTTTGGTTGATATTATTACAAGTAGAGAAAGAAGTGAAGTCTGTAATCTCCTCTACAACGGAAGTCTCAGTCAGCCTGCAATCTGTTATTAGGATAATATCGAATTTTATTTTCATTCTACAAATAAGCGCTGAAAAGGCATCAAAATTTTTTGTAATGCTTCTAATGTTGTATGTTATCAATTTAAAGTTATATTCTTTACTAATGAAGGTTTTGCATGATTCAGGAGAACCAATTTCGCATTTTACATCAAGAGTTGAGTCTAAATCGAGGCCAAGCTGGATATCACCCATTTAAGAAAAAAGGTTTCATACCACGAATTCGATGCAGCATGATGTTAACGATAAGTATGACAATAATATTGTTAGATTTATTTAGATTACAGGACCTCGTCGAGACATATTGCTGCAGCAGGTGTTTATTTTGTTTATTGTGATAGTGTAGCGAAAGTGTGTAAAAAGAGTACGATACAATACGATACAGACGTCGCCGACATATTACAGTTTCATCATATAAAAATATCCTGTGTAGTGCACAAGCAAACAATATTAAAAAAGCTCTATACCTACAATTGAGATAAAAGTTCACACAAACTAGGTAATAAAGAGTTGCAACAACTAAAGTCACAGAACGCGCCTTGCTGAATAAAATTCTTCTCTCTTTTGTCAGGTGCTTGTTTATGTATATTTTTCTACTATTTCCGGGAAGATCGAGCTTGTCCGTAGCTTAACGTCGCGACGAACTCGAGCAGCGCTCAGCAACTGGTCGCGGGGTGCGCGACGTGCTAGAGTGAGCACCACAGGCCGGGGAGGCCGCAGCGCTTCGGACTCCGACGCAGTTGCGTCTCTTCTGCCCACACGCCGCACGTCATCGACGTCACGCAGGTCCAGCTCGACACCCAGCTTTGCAGACAAGATTGAGACCGTATGGATTAAGTTCTCTTGTTTATGTTCGGTGAGTCCTGTTATTTCGATGTCCCGCAGGTATTGGCGCTGCTGCTGCGATGCTAAATCTTGGCGCAATTCCGTCAATTCAAGGCGGAGCTTATTAACTTCATTTTTGTAATTATCCAATTCTTTAACTTGCTTTTTCAGATCGTTTATTTCTTTTCGGAATTCGAATATGTCTTCAGAAGTTGAGTTCAGCGAAGAAGTAAAGTCAAGCATCTCCTGCTTCATTTTGGTAAAGGCAGCTTGCATCTCTCTCATATTTCTGTTGAAAGACGAGAGTGCCTCCGGTTGGATTAACGCTGAGTCGGTGTCGGTTTCAGGCTGCTTATCGTCTTCTGGTGCAAGGTCTTGAGCGGCACCGCGGGTGGGGGTGCTATCGGAGATGTGACTCCGCTTTTTTGTTTTACAAGATGGACAAAGGATGAGTTTACCCGCGGTACGGTACTGTCGCAGTTCATCTCTAGATAAGTTCAGACAAGCAGCGTGATATTTAATACTGCAGTTTGTACATCCTAACACCGGGTCACTAGAGGATTCGCCTTTACCTCGAAGATGCTTGTTACAGGTTCCACAAAGCATTTTATTAAGTAATTACAGCAATATAGCAATCCCGAAGCGTGAGCGGCCGCCTGACGGTAAATGTAAGTATTTACGTACGTAGTGTAGTAGCTTGGTAGCGTAGCACTGCCAACGTGATATAGCAGTGTCGTAGTGCGTTACGTGATGTGTTATTTTATCACTCAGCCTCCAGCACACCGTGGTCTTACGGATCTTTCTCTTTCTTTATACAGTTATAGCTATAAAGAAAGAGAAACATTTGTTAAAAATTCAATAAAGTTAAAGTTTTTTAGAAGTTTGTTTATACAGTTAAAGTTCATTCTGTTTATTTCAAATTTTATTTCCATTTTATTTTTTACATTGATTGTTATCGGTTTTGAGTTCAGTACGAAGTGTTGCTCTAAAGTTTTGGGAACCGCATGTTTACTATTCCAAGAATTATCTTTTTGTGCGCATCGCTGCAGCGTAGTTGCTAGCGAACCTGCCTTTTGTTCGTGTTATCGCTCGGATACATGGCGGTATTCAATAGATGCTATGACAAATAATTATGTTACCCGCTTTTATGTAAAACATGATTTTATGATTTTGAAACTTCTATTTTCTTTTGTTTATTGATGTGTGTTTTTTGCATAATTTTTCATGTGGCTTTCTTTAATTCAGGTATTTTATTTTGTGCTATTAAAATAAATATGTGTAAATTCTACCACAAAATTAGACATGTATGTTGCAATTTTGTGAAGTTACCTTTTAAAAATGCATTTATCTTGTTCGAAGGGTATTGTGAAGCAATCTTATTAATTTGTTATTTTTTAAATAACTTAAATTGCGTAAATTCGTTTTGTTTGTCGTTTAAACCTATTCAGAAATGGCTAATCTTTTGATTTACCACCAGAACGTCAGAGGACTCCGGACCAAAACGGATACTTTCCTGCGTAATCTTAGAGTAAATAATTACGATATTGTTACGTTAACTGAGTCATGGTTGCTGGATAGTATTTCGGACAGCGAACTTTTTGACGATAGGTACTTAGTTTGGCGTCGCGATCGTGATTATGCTTTGACGGGGCAGACAAGAGGTGGCGGTGTTGTGATTGGGGTCCGTCGGGACCTACTTGTGACTCATAACCAGTGGTCGGAGTAGGTATATTGATTTTAGATACTTGCGTCATGATATCATAACATGGACATGCATTTCTTCCGGAATGTACCGGAGTTTCCAAAAATTTGGTAAATAGAGTAATAAAATAAAAAACCATATGTAAGCAAACAAAATTGTTTATTGTTAATACAAATAATCATTATTACAGTTTTATTAAAAATAATTATTTTTAATCCTCATCGGTTACAAGTTCTACATTTTGATTTTTTACTTAGGCCTTACACTTTTATTTAGGCCAAAGAGCCGGCTCAACATTAGCCAACAGGTCGGAACAATAAAGCTTTGGTCACCTATCCGTTGACCGGCCTGTGTGAGAGTGACTTAACCTCTACAATCAACGACCAAATGTGCGGCCAAGTGAGTCAATGAGTTCCAAAGGGGAAATAAGCCCAACAAATCTATAAACTACATTTCCTAAACTAGTTAATCGTTACTTACCCTAAATAATTATTAAAAAGCGACAATTATTAATAATTGTACCATCGTGATGGTTGGTTAGCGTTAGACGGGGGTTTTATAAAGGGGGGACAAAATTTCGTCCATTTTAGCGTAGGACGCACCGTTTCCAAGATATTTAAAGATTAACAAAAAAAAATCACTAATAATAATTTAAGACGTGATTTCTTTTCTTTTGCGAGATTGAGACAATGGATACGGCCAACATTAGAGATGGAGACCAGCGCCACTAGCAGCATAGCGTTGAGAGTATTGATACATTTTTAACTAGTTTCATGTAATAATTTCGATGTTTCGGTATTTTTATCATAATAATCCGGAAACTCGGAGGAGTATCCATATTAACATATACGTTTGATGTCAGTGACCTTAATTCAATATACCTACTCCGACCACTGCTCATAACGCTGACTGGTGTTCTAGCGCAGAGGACCTGTGGGTCTCTGTAACAATACGTGACTCTTATAAAAAGAATTTTTGTAAATTACATTTATGTACACTTTATCTTTGTGATCAAAACAAAGGTAATTCATTTAATGTTCAGCTACATAACTTTTTACTAAATGTTAAACATCTTTTACATAATTATCCTTTAGATAAATTTATAATTGTAGGCGATTTCAATATGAGTAATATACACTGGTTGGACAGTGAAAACGGACTATGTCCCTCAAATGTGGCTGGTGTTCATCAGTTAAATTTTATTGAATTTTTGTACGATTGTAATTTACAACAATTTAATAATATTAAAACTGATCATGGCGGTATTTTGGACCTTGTCTTGTGTAATGACGTCGTCAATGTTGCTGCGTGTTCCGACCCTTTAGTAACGGAGGACCCTTTTCATAAGTCAATATTAATACAAACAACTTTTGTGGAGTTTCATGCTCTCGAGACGCCTGAACGAGTTGTCTTTGTGTACCAACGAGGCGATTATAAGAAAATAAGATCATGTCTTTCCGATACCAACTGGTCTTCGATTCTGAGTGGGGGTAGTGTTGATGACGCAGTTGACAAGTTTTATTCTGTCATCTCGCAGTTACGAGAGCAATATATACCTACCCGGCGAATGCGCAACTCTAACTATCCTCCTTGGTATAAACCATTTCTTATCAAGGCGATTAAAGAAAAGTTTAAATATTTAAAAAAGTTTAAAACATACGGTAATAAATCTGATGAAGCTACCTTTCACTTGCTTCGCGACAGAGTTAGGGTTTTGGAGAACCAATGCTACAAGGATTATATGAGAACAATTGAAGAATCTATCATTAAAAATCCCAAGTTGTTTTGGTCCTACATGAAAGCCAAGCGCCAAAGTAGTTCTTATCCTGCGAACATGACTTTTGGAGGTGAGTCGAGTGATAATGGGAATGGTATTAGTGAGCTCTTCTCCTCGTATTTTCGATCAACTTTTTTGGCCTCTGAAGCATCGATCGGCTATAGCAATCTTGGCAATGTCGATGAGGTTACCGTTTGTAATTTATCTTCCATTGAGATTAATGCCGAGGAAGTCTTTAATCACCTTAAGTCGCTTGATCTTAATAAATCAGCTGGTCCAGATGGGTTGCCTGCTGTATTGTTGGTTGGTTGTGCTAGTGAATTGTCTGTCCCAGTTACCATTTTATTCAAGAGGTCTTTATCGGAGGGTGTGATGCCCAATCTATGGAAAAAAGCCTTTATTTCTCCAGTCCATAAAAAGGGATCTAAGGCTCAGATTGAGAACTACAGACCAATCTCTAAATTATGTCTGCTTGCTAAAGTACTTGAGCGAATCGTGTACAATCAGCTTTACAATTCTTTTAAATCAAGTTTTATCGATGAGCAACATGGATTTTTAAGGGGCAGGTCAACAGTTTCTAACCTTATTGTGTTCAATGATTTTCTTACGCATAGCATGGACATGGGTCACCAAGTTCATGTTATTTATACAGACTACAGTAAGGCATTTGACCGAATTGACCATGATATCCTACTCGCGAAATTGCAATCCCTCGGTATTCACGGTGACTTATTTCGTTGGTTCACCTCGTACGTTAGAAATAGATCTCGTCTTGAATGGTTTCTCATCTTCTTGGGTGGATGTGCCGTCCGGCGTTCCCCAAGGATCATTGCTGGGTCCACTTCTATTCGTGTTGTTTATCAATGATATTCAGTCATGTTTTCATAATTCTAGTTTTCTACTATTTGCTGATGACATGAAGATTTTTAGAGTGGTCAACAATATCTTCGATGCGCTTCTTTTACAAAACGATTTATATCGATTAGATGACTATTGTCTCCGTAATAAACTGGATCTCAATGTTGGCAAATGTCTGTCTATGAACTTTACTCGTAAACGTAATACATTTAACTTTGATTACCAACTTAAAAAAAAATCAGGTCCTTGCTAGATGCAGAGCATCTAGCAAGGACCTGATTTTTTTGTGTGATGTATGTGACTTAGGAGTCATTCATGATAGCAAATTGTTATTTAAGAAACATATAGAACATGTCGTAGACAAATCTTACAAGGCCCTTGGATTTGTAATAAGATCGTCTAAGCCTTTTAAAAATATGAAAACTATAAAAATAATTTATTGTGCCTATGTTCGCCATCTTGAATACGCGTCTCAAATTTGGAACCCGGATTATGATATCTATATTGATGCTATTGAGAGAATATAGAAAAAATTTACTCGTTTTCTTTGCAGCAAGTTTCGTGTACCGTATGACGCTTATGAGCAACGTTGTACAGCTTTTCATCTTTTACCACTTTACTTACGCAGAAACATTGCTGACATCTGCTTTCTTTTAAAAATTGCTCAAAATAAACTGGATTGTCCGGAGCTCCTGAGCAAAATTCTGTTAAAGGTACCAAACAACAAATTACGTAATAGGCGTAAATTGCTTCACACTCCCTTCGCACATACTAACTATAGAAATAATAGTTTTATGATACGATCATGTGAGAACTTTAATAAGCTCAGCTCAGATAGCCGCATCGATCTCTTTTGTACTAGCGTTGGCCAGGTAAAAACTGTTTTAGCTACTACTACTATTTTTATAAGTTTCATTCCACTTTTAGATGTGGTAGCTTGTTATTAGCTTGTAAGTTACTATATGTTCTGTCTCGTTGTAAATGATGCTGTAAGCTCCCCAAATAAAATAAAATAAAATAAAATAAAATAAGACGTCGGCGATCGGCGGCGCTTACTTCAACGGTCCGTGGTTCAAACCCCGGCCCGGCAATCCACAATTCACAAAATAAAAATTCATTAATTAAAATTCCAAAATACACCGACACGTCCACTCGCTATAAGATCAACCGACGAGAAAAAAGTTCACCTCCGGCTTTCGGCTGGACACTGGGGCTGGACTCACACATGGGGTCACTGCCTCCAGCATGTCCACCTCCTCGACAATGGCCGCTGGTGGCGGCTCCCTCCGCGCGGTATCTGCCCGGTCGTCATGGGACGCGCGATCTCTCACCCTCTTCAGGGGAGGATCACACCTCCTGCTTCCCATGACGTGGCCATGGGCTCTTCCCGCGTCCTCGCACACCGCGCAAACCGGTACCACCACCGCACACGCCCCCGCCTTGTGTCCGGGCAGGCCGCAGCGGAAACAAATCCCGCTGCGGTCCACGCGCGACTTGCACCTCGTTCGCGTGTGACCGATCCAGGCACCGGAAACAGCGCAGTAGGTGCCGGTCAAGCACAGTCACGGCGGCCATCGTCCTGAGGACCGGCAGCCCCCTCTGGCGGCTCAAAGGGGGGAATTCCTCCCTACTCGCTCTCCTTCGCTCTAACACCGACGGCAGACGTGCCCTCTGGGGCTGCGTGTTCAGCCTCTGCTCTAGTCCGTCGAGTCGGTTCTTCACCGACTCGATGGTGCCGGAAATGACTGCCTGCATCTCATGCAGGTAGCCCGTCAGCACAGTCATTTCCGGTGATGGGGAGCAATGGGGGCCACCTCCCTCCGAGGCGGCGGACTCCTCTTGCTCACCTCCTTCCGAAGTGACTCGACCTCTGCCTTGAGGGAGTCTACTTCCTTCCGGAGAACACGGTTCTGGGCTTCCAGGCCGTCCGTTTCATCATCCGGGCATCTGGAGGAGAGGTTGGCAACCGCTTGCTCCAGGTTCGCACAGGCCTGGTTAATGGTCCACTGACAAGTACCCTTGATGTGTCCAGACCTCCTGGACACATATCGGATAGCCTTCGTGTAGAGGGTGGCTCTCTCCTTTACTTCGTCCATGGTAGGGCCGTTCCTATCCGCATTCCACGGAATGGGATCCTCCACGACCCTACTGAGGACGTCCTCCGACGGCGACCTGCGAGTCATGGACCCAGCGTCGGTCAGCCTAGCAGCCTCAGCGGCGCGTGCAACCCGGTGATCGTCTGCCCTTGGTGCGCGCCTGTCCTTGCTGGGACCTTGCTTGTCCGCCCCTTGAATATTTGGCAGCGGACCCGTCTTCCCGCACGCGTATTCCCCGACGAACCTTGTCGTCCGTCCGCGTCTCCTCCGCGAGCTCGGCTTCCGTGAGGGCGTCCAACCTCTCCAGCTCCTTTCTTCGGAGCTCCTCAAAAACGCCCCGGGTTTGGAGCCCGGACGTACCCTCGACAAACAACGATCCCTGTGCGCCGTGCCGATCTTCGGCGCAATTGAGGTCGACGATTCGTCCCCAGAAATGTCGTCTGCGTCGGCAACACTCCTCCGCGATCTCTTCCGGCTGTCGCTAGCCCCACCACCCACTCCGTACCTAATACAAGGCTCGAGGGTGGCGTCTTTGAAGTTGGGTTTTGGTCTATTCATAGCTTATCCCACGAGTGGAGAACAAATATTGGTCACCCCGTGCAGTGGCCTCATACACGGGGAACCCTCCTACTGCGGGGGGCGGGTGGTACCTGCAGGTTTTTACAGGGCTTTCTCCCGGGTGTTAGAGACTTTTCCTTGTCGTGGCCGGCCGGCGAAGGCAAGCCCTCGTCCCCCTCCCTAACAGCTCCCCCACAGACGTCTCGAGTGAGGTCATTGCTGCCAGTTCGGGGATTACGATGCTCAGGGGCTGGCGTGAGGCCCCTGGTACACCGCTTTCGCGGTGCTCCCCTTCCCCCGTGCGACCTAAGAACCTTTAAGAGGCGGCAGTCTTTGAAGCGACACCCAGTAGGGGTGCCGAAAAAGTCCCCCGCAGGCCCAGAGTGGGCCCGCTATGCGGTCCAGAAGGGACGCGCGTTGGAAGAGATGCGGGCCCAGAAGGGGCACCGCCAACATTCGTTCGGCGCCCAGAAGGGGCGCCAGGGTATTAGCTTAAGGCCCCTTTTCCCACGCTAAACGTGGGCCGAGAGGGTTTACCCCAGGGTGCACCACGAGGAGGTTCCCAAATTTGCACCCCACACCTGGAACCTTTCTTTTTTTATACTGGAGGAAGTGCGTTACGCATACCCATGGTAAATTGCTAATAATCATCACGAAACCAGATTAACAAAACTTACGTAAGAAACGATATTCCAGGCACTTGCCACTCACTTCTATTACTGCAATGTTTGACTGAACAACTCATTGTTTAATTAAGCCCGCCGGAATAATATGTACATCTAAAATATACACATAATCAACTAAAAAAAAATAATTATTTGGTAGGTAAAATAATGACAGCGATTTGTTTGGGGCCAAGTGTCGCTGGCTCCATGTAAAACGTTGCACAGTTTCACCGACACGGTCCTTTCACCCTATGTTTTGTCTTTGTTTTACTTAGGGTAAACATGATGTTGTTGCCTGAGCTTGGTGGAATTGTTGAAATGATAAAATCTACTGATTTATTAAATGTTTACAAAAATGTTCTTAAAAGTTATAATGTTAGATGATAATGAATGTTGATGAGTGCATCCGATTGCAATAACGGTGAAATAGACATTAATAATTTATTAAATTGTTATTTTGATGACAATACATACACGGCGACTGCGGCCAAGCACGCGGCGCCGGTGGCGATGTTGGTAGGTATATTATAGAAAACCTAAGTGTTCGGTTTTGCACCGAACATATATATTTTTTTTATATTGACTCGTCATAGTGACTGTATCCTGCCTGATGGTAAGCAGCCGATGCAATCCAAAATAATGAGAGCGCTCCCCACCGTGGAATAAGCACGATAACGAGCGCACCCATTCATGACGGCCTGCATAAATGCCGTTTCACGCCCCGCTTAAAAGACCCGGGCTGTAGGAGCTGGTAAACACATGCGCCGGCAAAGAATTCCAAAGCCGAATGGTCTTACAGAGGAACGACTTGCCAAATTTTTTGGTACGAGTACTGATAGTCTGTACAGTATGATGGTGGTTCCTAAGACCAGCACGTGTAGTCCGGGAGAGGAATGGAAAGGACGGGATTAGATTAAAAAGTTCTTCAGAACACTCTCCGTAGTAGCTCCGGTAGAAGACACTGAGAGAAGCAATGTCTCTACGCAGCTGGAGGTCCTCAAGGGAGGCTGTAACCTCAGCATCTCCAATAATGCGTACCGCTCGCCTTTGCAGTCTTTCAAGTGCGTCGAGGAGGTATTTAGCGGAGCCGTATTATAGATGGGAACAATTCTCCATACTCGATCGCACCTGAGTTTTGTACAGCAAATAGCGCTGCTCGGGAGTGAAAAACCGCCTCACCTTATTGAGAATACCCAACTTTCGGGAGGCAGTTAAAATAGCACTCTCGATGTAGCATTTTGGATTCAGTTCCTGGCCGATGTCCATGCCAAGAATGCTGAGGTTCACCGAAATGGGTAACGGAGAGTTCTGAAGAGAGAGGGAGGAGTAAGGAAGGGAGTTACTTCGGACGAGAAAGCACAAACCTGGGTTTTGCTAGCATTAAACTCGACCAGGTTTTTAGATCCACACTTAGAGACACGATCGAGAGTCAGGTTCAGTTTGGCAACCAGTTCCTGCCTTTTCACCATGATATCGGCTTGCTTTGCCGCAGGATGTCCCAAGTACCGCTCATGCACCGTACTGTCATCCGCATAACAATGAATATTGCCCAAGGACAACATGTCATTAATATGCAGAATAAATAGAGTAGGTGAGAGCACAGAACCCTGCGGCACTCCGGCATTGACTTTGTAGAACCCTCGCAAAGGCACGAATCCTCCGCCCTTCTAGAAAGTCTGCAGTACATATTCCCGGTCGAGAAAAAAAAACAAAAACAACAAGTGATACAATAGATGTGGGTTACTTATGTTGATGAGACAAGATGATACAATATAATAATTATACTAATGTTGGGTTAAAACAATGATAAATTTATGAATTACTATTCTTTACTTTTCAAACCAAAAATAGTTTTTATAGTCAGTCTATAAAACACAAATTTTTTCGGCACATAACCCGGCTTTAACACTTAAAGCTCTGTTTCACTATTAAACTTACGCACTCGCGCACTGCCACATTCACTGATAACATTTACTTGGCACATGCTGATGGAGCGGGAGGCGCGGGCGGCGGGCTGTGCAGCCGTCCTGGGCTCCGAGGCCGCCGCCGGCCGGCGCCTCCGGGGTACCCGGTGATGACGTCACCGCTGCCGCTGCTGCCTCGTTCCTGCTGCGTCGTACGCTTCGGCACAATAACACAATGCCGACTAATAAGATGACTGCTATTATGATATATATTAAAGTATAATGATGGATATCATTTAGTAACATATCATTAGTCTCTACTGAGAATTCTGCTTCCTTCCTTCTTTTGTTCAATCTGTTTTGATAATTTGTCATCTAGGTATGTCCAATTTTTTCGTAGTGAATTGTTCCAAACTGATGTTAATTATATGGTTAATTGGAGCACTATAATTTGTTTCAATTTTTTCTTTGATGTTAAGTGCACTTCTGTGGCTTAAGTGTGTAAATACGGTAAAATGATCTGTTTTCATAATGCAATTACTATCTGCATTTATTAGACTTGGGCTAGACAGTTGATAGGCAGTAATCAGATCCTTACATATCGTTCGAATTTGACACTGGCCGCAACACAAGTACAAGTAGGTATTCACTGTCGATAAACTATACCAATTGTTTTGACAAGTTACTTTGTTTGTTTGCACTCATTTATTGTTTCTTCATTTTTCATACAAAGATATCCAAATCATTTTTCATTTTATAAACGGGGCTCTAAAGGATACAGATGACAGTTAATTTGTCTCTAAGTAAACAGTCTGTGAAATCTTCTTAGACACTGGAATAAATGAGTCCTTTTGTAAGCTGATGGCGATTAAACTTGATATAGGTATAATGTTGATACTATAGTTTTCCATCCGCTGTGGGATCGGAATAACTTGATATAAGTCATATGTGTCTCTACTGATTAGCGGGAATTTTATTTCAAATATAAAGTATTCTTTCGTCATTCGTGCCTTTACTCTTAACAACTTATATAATTTTCCCATATCTGATTGTATGTTTTGAATGGGTAGAGTGACGTCAGCAGCCAATAGTCCAGAGATAGAGTTAAGTTCCTTTTCAACTGTTCAGGTGTTAATAAATGCAGGTTGAAATGTCCTTGATTCACATCGGTTGCGGTGTCCAATAACGTCTCTTGAATATCCTTTAATGTTTGCAACATGTTTTGTGCAGTTATGGCTGATAAAACAAAGTTGATTGATTGCGCTTGTCCCGTTACTTGTTTTTCTACATTCCTGAGTGCTTTCTCAATGTTGTTGAATTGTTTGTGTTGATAACTTTATGATGTTTCGATATGATGTTCTCTGTCCTTTTTAATAAATTATATTCGGACTCAACAAGCGATGTTTGATTTTTCCAAAGATTGAATAGATGAGTTTGATCTTGTTTTATTTTAGGTACTTATATCCTTAGAATATTGTACAGCAAATCGCTCGTCTAAGACGCCGAAAAGGCTATTCGCTAGATAGCCAACCCCGTCGATAAGGCCCCGACGCTGTCTGGAGTGGGGTTACCTATCATAAATTCGAAATTTGCCTGTACGAATTTTATTTGGCCGAAAACGTTACGTAACGTAACGTTTGGGGGTTAAGTTACTCGCGTCCGTAGGTTTACCCCGTAGGTTTACCCTTGAGACCCTACACGTGACCCCTGGGTGGTGCTAAATGAGTGACACCAACTGAGTGGTAGAGCTACGCTGCGTTGCAGCACGCTTTGGGTCGGCTCGCCCAGCGTAATACCAACCCCTCACGAATTTTCGGCGTGAAACAATGGCACTCTGTGCTGTTGTGTTTCGTCCAGCGAGTGAGGGTTCTGGAGACCCCTCCCCCCCCCTCACAATTGATATGGCAGCGAACTTTCATTTAGATTTACCCCAGGGGGGTACCGACACACCCAGTGTCGGAGAATCCCCCCCCTGAGCGTTCTCGCTCAGGCTGCCCTACGTATTCTGGGGAGGGCAGAAGTTCGCTCGTGCCAAGGCATGGCTGCAGGCAGGAGAAAGGCAAGACAATTGGCACCCCCTCCTACGATTTGTGTGGACTTCTGCAACATCAGGGGAATCCACTCTAACTTGAGCGCCGTCCATTACCACCTCGAGACGGCGAAACCGGCCTTGCTCTTCCTCACCGAGACGCAGATATCCCCCCCTCCTGACATCTCCTACTTGCGCTACCCGGGATACAACCTGGAACATGCATTTGTGCCACGAGCCGGTGTTTGTGCCTATGTCAGGGAGGATATGTGCGTCCGTCGCCTTGGCAATCTTGAAGATAGGGACCTTTCCATCTTATGGCTACACGTCGACTGCGGACGTCATCCTCGCATCTACGCGTGCCTGTATAGGTCCCACAGCGGTAATATCGGAACTGACCAACTTATCAAGACCGTCCAAGCGGCGACGGACTCCCTTCTCCAACGGATCCCCTCGGCCGAGATTGTGGTATTGGGAGACTTAAATGCCCATCACGTCGAATAGCTTAGTTCACGCACAACTGACCACGCGGGTAGAGCAATTCATGACTTCGCTTTAGCCTACAGTCTGTCCCAATTGGTAACAGAGCCAACACATTTCCAGATGTTTGGGTTCCAGATGTGGAGGGCCATGCACCTTCTTTATTGGACCTTCTGCTGACCTCGCACCCAGACGGCTATCAAGTTTCTGTTAATGCACCACTAGGCTCATCAGACCACTGTCTGATTCGCAGCACTGTGCCTTTCACAGAAACTTCAAAACCGCAACCAGCGGCTAGCCGTCGAGTCTGGCATTATAGGTCAGCGGACTGGGATGGGATGCGAAGTTTCTTTGCGTCCTACCCATGGTGGCGAGTTTGCTTCTCGCTGGATGATCCTAATGTCGCCGCTGACTCTGTTGTTGATGTGATACTGCAGGGAATGAAACTTTTCATTCCAAACTCTGTGGTTCCCATTGGCGGCAAGTCCCAACCATGGTTTGGTCGTTGCTGCAAAATGGCGTCTCACCAAAAGCGACAACATTACCAATGACATTGCCAAGGCGAAGTCATCATTCATAGGTAGAATTGGCGAGAGGCTAGTGCGCCTTCCTTCGGGGACGCGTGCGTTCTGGTTTCTCGCCAAAGCTATCTTAGGGAATTTTTGTCAGCCGTCCCTACCACCATTGCACAAGACCGATGACTGCCTGGCCTATACTGCAAAGGAGAAAACCGATCTCTTGGGCTCTCTTTTCGCTTCAAACTCGACCTTGGACGATGGGGAAAACTTTCCATCAACCATACCGCATTGCGCTTGTACAATGCCTAACGTTCAGTTCCTGCAAAGTTCAGTTCGTAAGGCTATTTTTTCCCTTGATATCCACAAGGCAAGTGGGCCTGATGCAGTTCCACCCATTGTGCTTCGGACGTGTGCTCCTGAATTGGCACCAGTTCTAACGCGCCTTTTCCGGCTCTCTTACACTACTGGCGTCGTCCCGAGCTCTTGGAAGACAGCCCTTGTCCACCCGATTCCAAAAAAAGGCGATCGCTCAGATCCGTCCAACTACAGGCCAATAGCTATTACCTCTTTACTCTCCAAAGTAATGGAGTCCATTATAAACCGCCAGCTCTTAAGGTACCTAGAAGAGAACCAGCTACTAAGTGATCGCCAGTATGGTTTTCGTCGCAATCGTTCGGCTGGTGATCTTTTAGTGTATCTTACTCACCGATGGGCGGAGGCAGTCGAGAGTAAAGGGGAGGCAGTTAGTTTGGACGTAGCAAAAGCCTTCGACAGGGTTTGGCACAGGGCTCTCTCTCTAAACTTCCATCATACGGGCTTCCTGAGAAATTGTGTTCATGGGTTGCCAGCTTTCTCACTGGGCGTAGCATCAGAGTCGCAGTCGACGGTTCGTGCTCCGACATGAAGCCCGTGAATGCTGAGTCCCGCAGGGGTGTGTGTTGTCCCGTACTCTATTTCTTCTGCATATCAATGACATGCTGCATAACAACAGCATTCATTGCTATGCAGACGACAGTGTTGGGGATACGTTTTACACCGGGCGAGCTAATATTTCTCTGGAAAGCGTCATCGAGAGCCGGAATAAACTTGTGACTGACACCGAGAACATGTTAAGTCATGTCTCGGATTGGGGCCGACATAACCTAGTCCGCTTTAACCCCTCCAAAACACAAGTTTGCGCATTTACTGCGAAAAAACATCCCTTCGTCGTACCTCTGAACTTTGAGGGAGCTCCCCTTGATACTAATCCGATTATTGGTATCCTTGGCGTCGATATTTCGAGTGACGTTCAGTTTCGTGGTCATTTGGAAGGTAAAGCTAAATTAGCTTCGAAAAAGCTGGGTGTGCTTAATAGAGCGGGTCAGTATTTCACGCCGGCTCACCGTTTACAACTGTATAAAGCACAGGTCAGGCCGCATATGGAATACTGCTCCCATCTCTGGGCTGGAGCACCCCAATACCAACTCCTTCCATTTGACCGCATTCAACGCAGAGCTGCTCGAATTGTCGACGACGTGGTTATTTCAGGACGGCTCGATCCACTGGCTCTTCGGAGAGACGTTGCGTCTCTCTGTATATTGTACCGTATATATCATGGGGAGTGTTCTGAGGAATTGTTCGGCTTGATCCCTGCGGCTGATTTCCTTCACCGCACTACACGCAATCGACTGTCATTCCATCCACATCACCTTGATGGATGGCGGTCTACTACTGTGCGTTTTTCAAGAAATTTCTTGCCTCGAACTACAGTGTTGTGGAACCAGCTCTCGGCGGCGGTATTTCCGGACCGTTATGACTTAGGGATCTTCAAGAAACGAGCCTATTCCTTCCTTAAAAGCCGGCAACGCGCCTGCAATTCCTCTGGTTTTGCGGGTCTCCATGGGCGGCGGTGATTACTCTTTTAACCGAAACACAATTTACAAAGTTTTGAAATGCTGATTATCGATTGTTATTTTTTTCAAAATCTGTATATTTTGAAATCCCACTCAACGTTTGGCCGAAGCTATTAATGCTAGACGATTCATTTTCCAGAAACACGTTTCCAATATTATTAAAATACAACATTTCAAATAATTGAAATCTATAATATCATCGAACAACTTGTAATCGCAGTAACGTTTAAGCATGCAAACAAGCATGTAGCATGGAAGCAAGCATGCACCACGCAAGCAAGCATGCAGCATGCAAACAAGCATGCAGCATGTAAGCAAGCAAGCTTGGAGCTTGCAAGCAAGCTGCGGCATGCATGCAAGCTGCGGCATACAAACAAGCAAGCAGTAAGCAACCAAGCATGCAGCAAGTTTGCAGCAAGCATGCAGCAGGCAAGGCTGTCACGGCTCCGGCGCTGCGAGGCGCGGCCTCAGCCGCGGCGGCGCGCGTTAAACCCACCTGCACCTCAGCTCGCGGGCCGCCTCGCCCTACGCGCCTACGCGGGCTTGAATTAAACTCTAGCGTAGGGCAGACAAGACTACGTGGAGTCGGTTTTGCCGCGATTCGTTTCTGTCACTGACTTTTTAAACACAATCTTACCGGAAACATAAAGTATTAACTTTTTAAGACATTTAAGATTTTTCACCTAATAATATGAATAAATAAATAATAAATAAAATAAATCTTTCCTACAATCACACCAATTATCTAGCCCAAGAGAAGCTTCGAAGAAACTCGTTAAATGGTTACTAGATAACGGATAAACATACTTAAAATACTTAAATACATACTTATTATACATAGAAAACACCCAGACCCGAGACAATTTAGAAAAACAATAATTTCTAAATTGACCCGACCGGGGATCGAACCCGGGACCTCAGAGATGGCGACACCATGAAAACCGGTGTATAAACCACTCGACCAAGGAGGTCGTCAATAAAAATATATGAAAAACAAAAAAAACTGGGTATGAGTATGATATTTTAGAGTAAAAGTTACTTCGAATTTTAATACTTCTAGATATTTAATTTATTGTAAACAAAACATCTTCCAAAAGAAAAAAAGTAGTTTTGATAATCGGCTAATAGTTTTTCTGCAAATTGAAACGTATGTATGTATGATAAGTTTATGGATTAACAAAATTATGTAAAAGCAACGATCTGGTATTTAAAACTTCGTCATACCGTTTTCGAACAATTAAATTCGTACAGGAATGTTTCGAATTTATGATAGGTTACCCTGGAGTGGCTGTGGAAAAGCTGACTTAACAATAGTTGATTGTAGTATTTAACTTCTAAGAACTGGTGATTGAGATGATTCATTATAATTTCACATTGATCGTTTCCATTTGTTGGAGTGCATAATTGTATATTTTTTCAAATGCTGTGTTGCATTCCTAATAGGGGTCCATGTCATAGTACTCTACGAGGGTCCACTTGTCTCTGCTTAGTTGTAATTTTGATCTGTGATCAAAATAAAATGTTTGATTTTGTCGCAGCTCCGTGATAGTGGTGGCTCCAAATATGTTTGTAAATAATGTTAGAAAATAGAAGAGTGTCATGACCACATTGGATAACGTTACCCCAGGTTACGAGTCGTTTGTTTTTGTTTGACTTGCTGGGTTGGCTTTTGTACATTTGTTTTTGATTCTATGTTTGTTTTGTTGGCGATTGGTAAAAGACTTAATTTTACTACGGGCCTCTAGATTTGACCGTTTTGAGTTTTCAAAGTCACTACGCGCACGAAGCCATCTGATCCCGGGTGGGTTTCAATTATTCGCCCGATGGCCCATTTTCCAGCAGGTAAGTTATCCTCGTGAATCGCCACAATATAATTTAATTTTAAATTTTGTTGAGGACTTGTCCACTTTCTTCGTGCTTGTAATTGAGATCAAGAGAATGTAATTGAAAGAAAATTTTTGTTTGTTATGTTCCACCACCTACTCCTTGCGTCTTCAGTTGTTTCTAAGATGGTACCTCCCGGCCTTCCTGTTAAAAAATGGGCGGGCGTTAACACATCTAAACTCTCCGTATCTTCCGTTAGAGCGCAAAGGGGCCTGCTGTTTAGACAGGCTTCCACTTGTGACAGGATGGTACCAAACTTCTCAAACGTGAACGTACCACCTGCACTTGGCCACGATGGCGCATTGAAGTGCCATTCGATACTTATTCGGCTACTTCTGTTAAAAGGCTGTTTTTAAATGTTTTTATAATTTGCTGATATTGTTGTTTAAAGATGTTATTTGCTCCGTGGAAATTAGTGCCGTTATCACTATAGATATGGGCTGGTGCTCTACGCCTGGCAGCCATCCTCCGCAGGGCTGCGAGAAAAGCAGAGCTGGTGAGGTCGGATACGATCTCTAAATGCACAGCTTTCGTAACCATGCAGATGAAAACGGCTACGTAACCCTTTGTAGTTCTCGCCCCGCAGCCCTTGTTAAGCTTCACTTCCATAAACCCACTGTAGTCCACTCCAGTGTGATAAAAAGGTGAAGCTGGGTTCACTCTTGCTTGTGGAAGGTCACCCATTATTTGATGTTGCTTTAGTGAGAGATTTCTTTGACACGTAACGCAGTCCTTTAAATGTTTTTTGATAACACGAAGTCCGCCTGTTATCCAATATTGTTTCCTCAGATGTGCTAAGGTGAGCGACGGCCCGCCGTGGAATGTTAGTAGGTGAGCTTTTCCAATCAGTAGACTAGCTAGACGACTGTTCGCAGGAATAATAATGGGATGCTTATATTTCAAAATCAAATCTCCGTGTCTTAATCGGCCTCCCACTCGTAAGATGTTGTCCGAATCAATAAATGTATTTAAGTTCATAAGATTTGATTTTGAGTTCACCACAGAATGTTTACGTAACTGTTCAATGTCCTCACCTCAATAAATTCGTTTCCCTGTATGTATTTAATTATTGTTAATTTAGCTTTATTCAACTCTTGCAATGTGATATAGTGTGGCATTTGCTTACGCTGCGGGTTCAATGCTCGCTGAAGCCATGCAATGATACGTATGATTTTTGTTATGTTACTGTAGTTATTTAACATATCAATTAAATCGTTTTTAGTTTCTTTATGTTTGTTTGTTTAATGTTTTTAGATCTGGTTTCTAAATTCGTATCATATTTTTTTGGCTCTAATTGGCAAAGGTCATGATTTGGGAGCCAGGAGGGTCCCTCCCACCACAGCAAATTATCTCTTAATTGAGATGCGTAGAGTCCTCTACTAGCTGCATCTGCTGGGCTGTCACTCGACTTGACGTAACGCCACCTGTTAATAGATATAATGTTGGCTATTTTCTCAACTCTATTCGCGACGAATGGTTTCCAACGGCTCGGTTCTCCTTGGATCCAACCCAATACTGCCATGGAGTCAGTCCAGCAATGGAGTTCCATTTTATGTTGGTTTAACGCTGATTGAATTTTATCTATTAACTTAGATAACAATAAAACTCCGCTAAGTTCTAATTTTGGTAATGATAAGGCTTTCTTGTACGGTACAAGCTTGCCTTTGGCGGCCACTATAACATATCTTTCATTATTGTTGACCCGCGCGTAAACAACCCAAGCAAAAGCTTTTTCTGACGCGTCACAAAAGCCATGTAATTGTATGACGTCAGTCGGGCCGCATGATAACCATCTTGGTATTTTAAAATTACTTATTAAATGTAAATCAGCTTTTACTTTTGACCATTCCTTGTAGATGTCATCCGGAACCACATCATACCACTTTCAATTTAATTTCCACAAGGATTGAAAAAGTAATTTGAGTTTTGTTGAAAGTGGAGCGAGCCAACCTAGCGGATCAAATAACTTAGATATGTCGGACAATAAACTGCGTTTTGTAGGTTTAATGTTTTCTTTAGCGACTTTATAATTAAATGTAAATTGATCAGCTGATGAATTCCAGCATAATCCCAATGTTTTAGATGTGTCATCAGTTTTGAAATTAAATACGGTGTTTTCTCCTTTGTTTATTTCTTTTTCCACATGTGAAAATAAATTGTTGTTATTTGCCGCCCATTTTCTCAAGTTCATTCCGCCCTTGTTTTTAACAGAACAATAAGGTCGGAAATAAGTTGTTGACCTTCGGATATAGGAAATGAGCCATGGACAAGGTCATCCATGTAAAATGCTGATGCTAGCACCTTTGATGCTGTAGGAAAATTTTCTTGTTCGTCGGCGGCTAATCTTCGTAATGCCATCATTGCTAAATAGGGAGCCGCCTTGGTGCCGTAAGTAACTGTTGCTAACTTAAAAGACTTTAATGTTTGTTGAGGGGACTCGCGCCATATTATTTTTTGTAGCCTCTGATCTTGTTTATTTATACCTAATTGGCGAAACATTTTTTCTATATCAGCACTAAATGCATACTGATATTGTCTCCATTTTATTAATAATGTTTGTAAATCTTGTTGGAGGTTAGGGCCTGCGTACATTAAGTCGTTAAGACTGTAGCCACTAGTTGTTGGAGCAGATGCATTGAACACTACTCTGTATTTTGTTGTGCTTGACTCTAATCGATGCACTGCATGGTGCGGCAAATAACACTTTAAGCTGGAATCGGTATCAGAGTCAGGTTTCATGTGTTCTAATGTTTCGTATTGGCGCATAAATTCCTTGTAATCCTGTTCTAATTGTTGATGTTTCGCAAACCTTTTTTCTAAGTTTCGGAATTGAGCTATTGCCATTTGTTTTGAAGCACCCATTTTTTCCTGAATAATTAGTTTAAGGGGTAACCGGACTTGTAGCGGCCATCTTCTTTTCTTACTGTTGTTTTATTAAAGAAATTTATGCATTCCTGATCTTCCACCGAAAGACTGGCGGATTCCGTTATCTCTTCAATCTCTCAAAACCGTTCAATGTTTTCAGTGTTGTTTATAATTACGTTACAGTGATAATGTGTTTTCGCATGCCCGCATAGCAACCATCCCAGCTCGGTCTGTTGAGCAATTGGTACAGCTTCGTCTTCAACCTTTATAATTCCACTCAAAAGGATTTTAGAGTAAACGTCTGCTCCCAGCAGGATGTCTACTGGGCGACTCGTATAGAAGTTCGGATCAGCTATGTTTATGTTTGCTAAGAAACTCCATGATGGCCTTTTGAATGTTTTGTTTGGCAATTTTTTTATTAAATTGTTCATAATAAGGACCTCCGCATTGAAAATAAATTCACTGTATAGCGAGGCACATTCAATGTTTATGACGCCCTTACATCAATTTTCCTGCTGGCCTACTCCAAAAATGGTGCCCTTACATTTTTGTCTTTTTAAACCTAATCGCTGTGCTGCATTTTCGGTTATTAATGAAATTTGGAAGCCCTCATCAATCAAAGCTCGCATCTGGAGAGGAGTTCCATATACAGCTTTTACCTTAAGGACAGCTGTTGCCAATAAAATTTCAGAACTGTCATTTTGAGACACGTGTGAACTGGTTTCATTTTGCCTTTTTGCGGTTAATGACTTCGACATTACAGTAGGCATTGCTTGGCCGTATGCGTCATGCAATAATGTATTGTGCTGATCCGGGCATTTGCGACATGTTCGAGTTGAAATGCATGGGTTTCCATTGTGACTAAAAAGACAATTAGCACAAAGATTTAATTTATGAACTATTTTTAGTTTCTGATCATTCGTCATCTCTAGAAAGCTCTTACAGTTATAAATGCCATGATCTTGATTACACAGAGGACATTTAAAGCTCATTGAAATATGTTGTGATTTACTAAACGGTTTAGTGTTTTTATGTTGATAATTGTTTGAGTTAGCTGTTTTATCTGAGTGTAATGCTTTTGAAATTAAAGCTTGATGATATCTAGGACTTTGAAAAAATGGTTTTTGGCGAGCGTCCTTTTCAATGTTACTCGATCTCTGTTGATTAGTTTCTTGCTTGCGCCAAGATGATTCCATAGCCGTGAACTTTCCTTCGAGAGAGTTCAACAGTTCCTGTAATACCGGAAGTTCTCTTAGATTTTTCAATGACTTGATATAATCTGCATAGGTTTCCGAATCAAACTTTTGAGCTAGTAAATGGACCAAAATTGGATCCCATGTTGTAATATCGACCTCTACATTTTTTATGGCGTTGAATGTTTCAATAGCTATGTCATGCATTTTCTTCATTTGATTCGCCGATTGTTGTTGCATGTTGGGCAGCCCTAACAGATTATTCATATACGATGTGAAGATAAGTTTTTTATTGTTGTAGCGGTTGCTTAAAATATTCCAACAAGCAGTATAGTTGTCGGCACTGATAGTACGATGTTGTATCAACCTTTCAGCCTCGCCACCTACTTTGCCTTTTAAGAACTGCATCTTCTGAGCGCTCGACAGACAAGGGTTGCTATGTATGGCCTCCGTAAATAAATCCTTAAACGAGACCCACTAGTTGTAATGACCGCTAAAGATGGGGATATCTAATTGTGGAGTAGATTTCTCGCGATGTGCCATTGACCACATTTTAGTATTAAGGGCTTTTTTCAAATTGTTAAATTGTTTTACATAAAAATAATTTTTTTTCTCATATTGAATGTTTTCTTCACCCGCTTCATAAACTATTTTCCAGTGTAAATTATCTACCACAGACCAACGTGTTTCTAAAGACTTTAAAGCGTCTTCAAACTTTTATTTTTCTGTTATGGATTCGACGTCAATAAGCCCTACCGTTCTTTGAAAAGCTTTAAAGTTCGCTTCCTGTTTTCTAAGCATAAGTAACATGTTATTGTTAATAGTCGGCGCAGATTGCATTTCTACACAAACCGGCGTAGAGCTCCTAACTTCCGGTTTTGGTTCTGTAGCTTTACTTGTACTTGGCTGTATTGGGTTCTATAGATTGCTTAACACTAAAGAAAAGTTTTCGATATAGGCCTTAGTGTCAATATAAAATTTGTTTGTTTGTTCATGATAGCCCTCAGTAAAATAAGAATACGATAATTTGTCAGTAACTTTGTCCAACTTAACATGATTATCTTGAAATTCTGACCAGTACTGGTCAAGAGTTTCCAGCCGCCTCTTGATGTAAACGGGCGACTTCCGTTCTGATGAATATTTTTTGAAATTTGTTAATAACTTTTGCAAAGCGCTTATGATGTCTCTTTGGGTTTCGATGATTGCGGCGTAGTTTTCCATGATGATTAATAAAAATTAACGACCTTACTTGTAAGATGTTGAAGCTGAAGTTACCCGGCTACCAAGCCAAGTTGTTAATGTTGAAAGTGGGCTACTAATCCTTTTGCAGCGATCGCTAACAAACAGGTCCAGCAGCTCTGATAGTCCACCAAATTCACGCACCACTATTTTCCACTATTCACTGTTCTATCACCTCAAAATCACAAAATTAACGCGCGCGAGGTGTCGCTCGAAGGACCATGTGTTGGAGCCTGAGCTTGGTGGAATTGATGAAATGATAAAATGTCTACGAAACTACTGATTTATTAAATGTTTACAAAAATGTTCTTAAAAGTCTATGATAATGTTAAATGTTAATGAATGTTGATGAGTGCATCCGATTGCAATAACTGTAAAATAGACACTAAATTATTAAATTGATAATTTGATGACAATACATACACGCCGACCGCGGCCAATGACCGAGTTTAAAGCCCCCTCTTCACATTGGCAGATGCATCCGCAGACGTTATCTGCGAATGCGTCGGCCGACGTGTAGGGGGGTGATTTGCGCTAAAAATTGCGGTATTTAACGTTTGCAGACGCAGCAGACGTTAAATACCTACCACAGACGTGCAAATTACCCCCCTACACGTTGGCCGACGCAGCCGCACATGACGTCTGCGGATGCGTCTGCCTATGTGAAGAGGGGGCTTAAGGCACGCGGCGCCGGTGGCGATGTAGGTAGGTATATAGAAAACCTAAGTGTTCGGGTTTGCACCGAACACATGATGTGCCGAAACAGAACAAAAATAGTAATGGATTAAGGCAGAAAGAGATAGCAAACTTATGCTCTCTCTATAGTTATAGAGCTCAATGGCAATGACGACGTTTTTATTTTTTCTCTCTTAAATAATGGCTTCGTGCGGTCAGCACATTTAGCCAGTATATTAAAGTGAATATTTTTTTGCTTAAAGTAAAATGATAATGAACGAATGAATGAATGAATTTGTTTATTTTAGATTACAAGCATAATGAGTGATAATTAACGTTTAATGGTATATGATATTCTCCCAAACCCCTTGAGACTCAATAAAGCTGTGGGACTTTATTGAGATCTCACACGGACATCTTGAGAGAATTTGAGGAGTGGTGTTGCACTACTTGCACTGTTTTGTTTTATTTGCCAATACTCATGCACGTTCACGAACACTTAACAGTAAATAATCCACCATTAATTTACATTAATATTCGACAAAACGTAAAATATAGAAAACAAAATAAAGTTGCAGACATGGCGCTTCACTTTCCCGCCAGGAAGTCCACCACGTTTTTATTTTTATTTTGGCATGATGACGTATTTTATATAATTTGTTCCTTGAAGGAACAGGCTAAGGTCAGAGGCTAAGCTAGTTAGTTAAAATCACATTGATATTATTATCATAATCCTATATTTTCCCACTACTGGGAAAGGCCCTCCCTCTCCTCTTTCCACTTTACGCGGTCTGTTGCTTGTGCTAGCCAATCCTTAAAAGAATAACACAACTAGGTAGATAAGTACTTGTTTTATCCAATTATGATAGACATAACCTCCAAATTTTTTAATTGGAATATCGTTAATTGTAGATTTACTAGAGAAGTAAAACCAACACCATGTTGTTCAGGATTACAAACTCTATACCAACATATTTTTTAAATTATAGACGCTTAAAAGAAGAGCCGACAAATGTTTGTATGGGAGTTTGCCAATGTTCTTTCTATTCGTTTCTTAAAATGCTTTCTTGTGTTACTTGGGTAATGCACTATTACTATGGTAACATTGTTTTGTGATTTCCGCCGAGCACTATCATAAAGCTGCTTAGCGTGACAATCATATAATACTTACTTTTTCAGTAAAGTACATTTTTATCGTCGTCTTACACTTCACATGCTCAGTGTGATTTTGATCACTGATGTGATCGGACGTGTTAAATAATTAATGTAATAAAGTAAATAAATTGCAAAACGTGACCTAGCTCTACTTTAGTCGGAAGCAAATTATCTGTGTCATTCAATATTCGTGCCAAGTGAATCATTGTTTGAACTTATAATGTTCATTTAATTTAATTAAAAAGCAAAATGGAAGGCAGTCCCTTCAACCGGAGCGCGCTCACGCACCGCAGCCCGACGCCCTTGCCCGCGCCCGCGCCGATCCTGCGAGAGGAGGATCCTCCCGAACTAGTGTCGACCCCTGAGCTCCAAAACTGGATGTTGTCCATCGAACAGTGCCTAAATGAGGTATGCGCTATCTCTACAGAAGGTAAATTAAATTCGGACCAGAAATTAAGGATTCACAATCTGTGTCGAAAAGTGAACAATGGAACATCTCATATGGCCGTGCTGTACCAGTTTCTTAAACAAAAAGCCATTCAAGCCCATACCTCCATTGTAGCCCTCAAAGAAAACCGTGACCTTTCGCAGCGATTTCAAGATCTCAAACAGACTATTGAAGAGTCCTCAAAACCTCTCACGGGAACTGTTTCCTTCGCTGATATGGTTTAGAAAAGTGCCAACAATTTTATCCAGCCAAGTAACATTAAGTCGTTAGCAATTTATCCTACCGATAAAATGAGGTCGAGCAAGGAGACGAAAACGTTAGTGCAAAAAATTATCAGACCTGAACTAATGAAACTGCACGTGAGAGGTTTGCGCAAGACAAAGAACGGCGGTGTTATCATCAGCACCGATACCAAGGACGACATTGAGAAGCTGAGACAATCGGCGCAACTGACAAACTCTGGCCTTACGGTGGATGAGCTAAAATTGTTGTGATCGGAGTGCCCACGTGTATGCAGGAAAGTGAAGTTTTAAACTGCATCTACCATCAAAACTTGGCTGACAAGCATCATGATATGACACTCGAAACATTTTTGACCTCTATTAAGTTAAGCCATAAGTCGGGAAAGAAAGACGCCGAGACCTGCAATTACATAATCGAAGTCCCTGCACATATTCGCAAAGCCCTTATTGCGACGGATAGAGTTTTTGTAAATTGGTCGTCGTGCCCGGTAAGAGACTTCACTTTGGTTACGAGATGTTTCAAGTGTCAGCAGTACGGTCATGCAGCCAAGACATGGAGAGAGGAGGCCTCCACCTGCGGGCATTGCGGCGAAGTAGGTCACGCGCTAAAGGATTGCGCGAAGAAGGCCGAGCCAGCAAAATGTGCCTCATGCTTGCACTTCAAAAAACCGCACAACCACAAAACCGGCGATGCCGATTGTCCTGCTAAAATAATTGCTGAAAAAAGGTACATCAATTCAATAGACTATGATGGCGCCTAGGTGCAGGGATATCGGTGCTCATCATGATGAAATCGATTTAGCCCATCAACAGCTCTAGTTATTAATACGACAATAACATATTTGCTCTACTAACCTTAAACTGTTAATTACTTACCTAAACTAACTCGCACACAAATAATTTATAAAATAATGACTACACTAAATAGAATGATAGAAGAATGATTAACTTTAACCCAGATTTCATTTCTGTTGACGTGAAAACTCGCTTGTAATACATAAACGTTATTAATTGATATTTTATTTATATACCAAGTAGTTATAAGTAAATATTGTAAATTTATTATTAATTAATATAAACAATGTAGTTAATTTCTAACGAATATTGTCTTGTAATTTATTTAGCAATTAAGAATATAACTGTATTTTGCATACTTTGCCTGGAAAACAGGAAGATCCTAGTCCAGGCACATGTATATTTTTGATTCTATTAGTACCTATATGTTTAGCATTAAGTTAAAATATTGTAAAATTAGTTTTTCAATAAAGAATTTATTATTATTATCCTCTTTATTTAACATAATTCTTAAGTTTAATTTTTTACAATATTTTATATAAAAACATTTACAATATAAAATATTATAAAAAACTTAACCTAGGTTGCCACCGGCAGCGGGGATAGACCCAAGCTATCGGTGGTTAGGGCTGCAGAGTGAGGAACCTCCTGACAATACGTGCCGTGTCAAGGAGCCTTTTGCATCTGACCCTTGACCCAACCTTTCAGCGAGAGCCTCTCTAGGTGTTGATCGAGGCTCTTCGCTATAAGGCCGTGTGCCGAAACGACATTATTATTATTATCGTTTTCTCCTTTAAATAAAAACTATTATCCAATACATTAAAAGAAAAATGTGTAAAAAACCTCACTTTTTTAGTAAAATAATGGTCTTTATAGGTTTCATAGTTCCCGAGATATTCGCATAAAACCAGGTTTTACCGTTTCCTGCAAAATCTGTATTTTCCTATTACTAAACTGTTCGTTGGGGATTGCGAAATTACCTATCTAATTAATGGCATGTAAGTGTGCTTGGTATTGGTCATGTAAACCATATTGTCCGGAATTCCTTTGTGTGATATCTTTTTTAATATAAGTAGTTAGTATTAAATTTTTTGACTTTAGCTTCATTCAAAATACGTAAATTTTTTCACACTGACACTGACATGACGACGACGTTATCCTATCAACTCGCATTGTGCCAGGCAGTGAGGCAGCGCGGTCAAAGAAATACTACCGCGGTGGACATTTCGGCGTTGAGTTTCCACCGATTTGTGGATAGATGGCGTTGCGCACCGTTGTTCTGAATCGCGCTATGGTTTTGTTTAGCGGATTGTTTAAGAGATATACATTATCCAGCACTATTTGAAGAAAATATGTTGGTACATGCTACGTGCTATTTCATTGGCTTTACTAATTTTTTGAAAGTTCCGGTGTATTATTGTTCATATATTTCGGGACTTCATTAATGTTAAATGTATTGTATATCTTATTTATTAGAGAGTTTGAACTCGTTACAATCGTACGTATAATAAGTATCATTACAATCGTACGTATAATAAGTATCGTTACTTTCGTTGAGTTACAACCAACTACCGTGTGTTGAAATTATTGAATTGAAATGCATGTCTTCTGACTAGAGAGAAAATTTAGAGATTGTAGAGATGGGTCGTCCTAGGACCTAGGAAAAGATACTATAGTCTGTTCAATACTTAAATGAATGATTGGTCTCGCGTCGAGCGCAGCGAGACAAATCATTAATCTAAGGTTCAATATATAGCTTGATACCTGTGATAGGTGTCAAATGGTCATGCCTAGGGTTGAGTTTGAGACATTATAGACGTGTTATATAATCCTAAACCTACTCTATATATACAATCTGTCCCGGGAAGTAGTAATCTAACTTTAAGAGCATGATCTATGGATAATTAATTAACTAAATTAACTATTAATTAACTTAACTAATTAATTATTAATTAAATTAACTAATCCGACTACCTGACTAGCCGCGCTACGCGACCGCTGTGAAAGGGTCTCTTTGTTCAACGATAGCATCGGAACTAATAGACGTACAGTAACAAATTTACCCTTGTTTTGTATAATAGATGAAATACTAGTAATACGGTGCAAATAAAACATACTTTAATGACCTTGTTTTTATGATATTTTAAAATAACTGAAGAAAACGTAAAAAAATTACATGTTTTTTTACTTAAATCAATCCTTACTCTCTCGAAATGTATAAGGCCCGTGTATGTTTGCTACTTTTTTTAATAGTTAATCTTGTTAGCTACCGAATGATATCAAATAGTTGCTTATCAGTGTCAAGGTGCACATGTTATCGCTTTTTTTTAAGGAACAGGTCAATACTAAAAATAAAAAACTTAAATTCTTGTAATTTGGCGAGAGGCGGGTCAGACCCTTGATTTGAGGTAGTTTTATCGATAAAATTATCCATAGATCAAGCTCTTAAAGTTAGATCACTACTTCCCGAGACAGATTGTATAAATACCACATGTCTCTAATACCTAAACTCTGTTTTTCTCTATATCTTTTGTTTATTGTTAATATTAGTTATTTACCCTAGATATAAGTACTAAGTAAGTGTATTGTTGTTGACCAATTTGTCATATTATTCTTTTGTCTATTCATTGTCTCATACACCTAATTATAAGCTTATCTTGTTTTCAAAGACCTTCGTACCTTAATTACAACTAATTAAGTAATCAGTGGTTCCCTAAGTTGTTATTGTTTACCTTTCTCAAAACTCTTAGTTTATATAAGATCCGAGTCCCCATTGTGTCAGTCAGATCCATCACCTCAGTTAACTCAGACAATTCAAATATTTCAGCTCTTTATTGTAATTACATGTAAACTTTCAAGTTGTCGAATAAATATACTTTTTAAATAAGTTATTTCACTGACCACATACAAAATTGGCGCAGTCGGTAGGATCGCGAGTGCAAGACAAAGTGAAACGCGTTTCCTCAGGAACCAAATCGCCTTACGGAAAAACGCTGTAGCCGAAGGCTTTTAAGTGAACTTTGCCGAACCTAAGCTATGAAGCTTAGCGCGATTCAAATATACTTGTTGTGGTAAGTGGCTGATCTTATCTGCTCTGTTTCCATATTCTAAATTCCATTCCAAGACAACTTTATTTCTATATCCTTACTTTTATATATACTATATCCAATTGCATATTTCTTTATATATATATATAATTCTAAATTATTTTATTATAAAAATTTACTATGTCCAATCCAAGCGTAGGTACCAAGGTAGTAATTACAGAGGTTCCATTACAAACTCTTCTACAATTAATCCCAGATTTCAATACAAATGATGCGTCACAAGTATATTGGTTCATTCGTTCGTGCGAATCTGCTTTTAATATTGCCAATATTTCACAGCACGAAATCTTACTAGTTTACGCTCTAAACAAAATAACAGGCCTCTCTTCGTCTAATGTAGTTGGTTTGAATTTCTTTAATTCTAATTTTCTAATTCAAAAGTTTTCACAAACGAAAACATTGGCACATTTCAGGCTATGTTCCAAAAGCCAAACGAGACCGTTACAGAATATTTTCATAGAGTAGACCTATGCCGAAATAAAACTTTAGGAAATTATCTACAGAAGTTAAAGATAATACGTTATCCGGCCGTAGAATAACTACAGAAGAAACCGCGTTAAACGTTTTTATTAACGGGTTGAACTCCGATGTAGGCGTTATGTTGCGAACAAAGGAACTCACGAATCTATGCGACGCCGGTAACTTTGCTATGCAAGAAGACAAGATCCGTAAGATGAATGCCGCGAGACAGTTTTTGTACTCCGGTACAAAAACTACTCACAACACCGTACAAAAACCAGCATATAGGCCGCCGTTTTAATCAAAATCTAACTTTCCAATAGCACAACAATCACCACAAAAATTGTGTAATTATTGCAAGAACCCCGGTCATCTCATTCACCAATGTAGAAAGCGGGCTTATAACAATTATTTTAAGACACAATCCCAACGCGCTGTACACGCACCTCCGCGTCACTCCGAACGTCAGGTTAATCATTTAAACGCGCAAGCGGCCATGAGCACGGGCACGCCCATGGTAACCGCTTCAGCTTACTCCTCAGTTGCCCAGATACCGACCTCACACCCGAGTCACCTGAGCATCCACGAACTCGACGCTACTCTGGACAACACACAACTCCAGTAAGCAGTCCTCCAAAGACACAACGCGTAATCGATAGGTCGTTTAATCCAGTCGGGGATTAACACCAGCCAATAGTGCAGCCACATCGATGAAACATAATATCGATACACCTCAGCAAGAACCTCCCGTCTATCGTAGACAACTTCGCGACTTCGGTACACAAACCACTGAATCGTGAACTTTGTTCGAGTCAAAACTGTATAATAGTCAATAAAACATTCGTGCGAAATCCAACTAATTCGTTACTAAATCAAAACACTGTATCCGCTGAATCAATACCAAATCATATCACTGTTTCCACCGAATCGACTCAATCCACTGAATCTTTTACTCAACATCCTAAATCAAAAAAAATCCTATGCTAAATCCAAATCAAAACGTAATGCTAAATCTTTTCAACTCAAAGACAATTCAAAATCTAGCAAAAGCTCACATATTAAATCTTACCATATCAAATCTTTAAATGTACCTACTGAAAATCTACTACACTGTAAATTCTATGTCGAAAGCCAACCTCTCTTCCTGCTAATCGATACAGGCGCTGCTATATCTGTTATCTGCAAAGACAAGATAGGTAGGAACCCAGTCAACTATGAAGATATAGTATCCATAGTCGGAATTTCAAACACAAACTCTACTCTTTCAACTATCGGTACATCTGAAATATCACTTGATCAATTCCCTAAACATAAATTTCAAGAATGTCATCTGAACATAGCTTCAGATGGCATTCTTAGAAACGTTTTCATGTCTAAATTCAATGTCAAACTCTTTATTCAATCGAAAACTATGCGCATACATGATCGAACCTATAAACTCTTCTATTTCAATGAAAAACATGAGAATACTAGTGAAACACAACTTATATTAAAACGTTCAGAAACCGTAATAAACTGCTGTTTCAGCGAAATTACGAACGGTATTGCTATCATCGATAAACAGTCGATCGGTGAACATCTTACTATTCCTAACGCTCTAGTTAATATTCATAATAACAACTTTTTAATCACATGCATAAACTCTAGCAATGAAAATAAATATATCTCAGTCCCCACTATTTCCAATGTTAAACCATACGTCGAGTCGTCTAATAGCTTTCAACTCAATTCCTTAAGTAAAAACAATATACCCAATCAAAACACCTACGAAAAGGTATGTAAATTAATTACACGAGATCATTTAAATCGTGAGGAAAGCGAATCTCTAGAAAAAACTATATCAAATTACTCAGACATATTTTATACTGAAGGTGATAAACTAACATTTACTAACCACACAAAACACTCTATTCCTACTACATCAGAAACACCTATTAATACTAAAACGTACAGATTTCCTTACGTTCATCAACAAGAAGTAAAAACTCAGGTGAATAAGATGTTAAATGAGAATATCATACGTCCAAGTACATCGCCATGGAGTAGCCCCATCTGGGTGGTTCCTAAAAAGGCAGACGCCTCCGGCAAACAAAAATGGAGGGTCGTGATAGATTACCGTAAATTGAACGAGATAACAGTAGGCGATAGCTATCCATTACCTAATATCACCGACATACTAGACAAGCTAAGACATTCTATTTATTTTACTACTCTCGACCTTGCATCTGGTTTTCATCAGATCGAATTAAGCTCTAAAGATATTTCTAAAACCGCATTGAACACCCCCTACGGGCACTACGAATTCTTACGCATGCCATTCGGGTTGAAAAATGCACCAGCTACTTTTCAACGTGCCATGGATAGTGTGCTACACGGTCTACAAGGAGAACGAAGCTTTGTTTACTTAGATGACATCGTAGTTTTTTGCATCAAGCCTCCACCAAGAACACGAGCCAAAGCTGACTGAAGTCTTCGACTGACTTAGACAGCATGGCCTGAAAATACAACCCGACAAATGCGAATTCCTTAGAAAAGAAGTAGCATACCTAGGTCATACTATATCCAACGAAGGTGTTAAACCTAACCCTGATAAAGTTCAGGCAGTCAAAGACTATCCAGTTCCTAAATCATGTAAGGATATAAAATCCTTTCTAGGTCTCGCAGGTTATTACAGACGTTTTATAGCAAACTTTAGTAAAATTACTAAACCTTTAACTGGTCTTTTAAAAAAAGACGTACCCTTCCTCTGGGGAGAACCTCAACAACTTGCATTTGACACTTGCAAAAATATACTCACTACAGCTCCTATTTTACAGTATCCTGATTTCAGCAAAGAATTCATCTTAACCATGGACGCCTCTATTCATGCCATTGGTGCTATACTCTCGCAAGGTGAGGTCGGTAAAGACTTACCCATAGCATACGCTTCGCGAACACTTAATAAAGCGGAATCCAACTATTCGACGATCGAACGCGAGCTTTTAGCTATTGTATGGGCCGTGAAACATTTCCGTCCGTGAAACATATTTGGAAGAAAATTTAAAATCGTACTGATCATAAACCACTCACTTGGTTGTTCTCAATCAAAGATCCAGGTAGCCGACTTGTTCGATGGCGGTTGAAGTAAGAAGAGTACGATTATGAGATTACTTACAAAGCCGGTAAAATAAATACAAACGCGGACGCATTGTCACGTCCCCCAATCATGAATTCTAATATTATTGATTTAACAGCCAATGATCCGATTTCTCCTCAATCACCTGATTATCTACAATTGAACTACGAACATTATGCTTCTCAAGATACGTCAATAGACTGTCCACGATTAAAAATCTCTCCTGATAACCTTTTAGATTCGCGACACAAAAACATATTTTGTCCCTGTATCATGTCAACACCTAGATCAAAATAAAATTTTCTACGAGGCTATAGAGTCTTGTTCTCAGATAGAGCTTTACTTAGAAAAATTAAAATCACTTTACGATGTCGATATTGTAGTATCAGATAAGAATCAGAACATATTCCTTAGCCCTACAAGACCATCACATTTCGATCCATGGGATTCTGAAAGTTATTTCAAATCTTTATTATCTTGTCTGCAACAAAATAAGATTGAAACACTGTACGTTCCCGATTTAAAAAATGACTCCACGTGTAAAATAAACGGTAACGAACAATTACGTATCACGGGATACCTAGCTGAAATGTATGACTGCGACATAACTATTTGCCAAAATAATATCAAGTATCCTAAACCTGAAGAAATTCCTCAAATCTTAAAACTCTTCCATGACGAGCCCCTTTCAGGACACCGCGGTGTTATAGAAACAACTAGGAAGATACGTAACGAATACTTCTGGAAAGGAATGACTAACGATATTAAAAACTATATCGATTCATGTATCATTTGTCAACGCAATAAAAGAAGAAACTTCCAAGCACCTATGGTGATTACGTCACAGTCCACAGAACCATTTGAACGAGTATCTATAGATTTAGTATCCTATTCTGAAATCAGTGATAGCAATAACAAATACGTTTTAACTCTGCAAGATGATCTCACCCGGTTCGTTCAAGCTTATCCTATTCCTGATAAGGAAGCCGTAACTGTAGCCAAGCAGTTACTCCACTTCTGCCAACACTATGGCGTTCCTAAAAGATTTCATTCAGACCAAGGAACTGAATTTACAAATAGCGTCTTGAAATAATTATCAAGATTCTTACGATCCAACCAAACTTTCAACACCGCCTATCATCCTCAAACAAATGGCGCTCTTGAAAGATTCCATGCTACCTTACGGGTCCACATTCGAATGTATCAAACTCGCCGTCTCAAAAAAATATACCTTTTGCTATCATGTGTCACAACACTTCTGTAAATAAGTCTCGGGCCAAATATCACATGGACAGAGTATTACGACGTTGCCGCTTTTACATACGTGTATCAAAGTAAAGTATTTGTATCTCTGTCTGTATGACTGTAGTGTGATATGAGTAAAAGAGATAGTGAATGTACGTTTGGCAGCGACGCACTGTCGGTGTTATAGTTAAGTAATCACTGGTTCCCTAAGTTGTTATTGTTTACCTTTCTCAAAACTCTTAGTTTATATAAGATCCGAGTCCCCATTGTGTCAGTCAGATCCATCACCTCAGTTAACTCAGACAATTCACATAGTTCAGTTCTTTATTGTAATTACATGTAAACTTTCAAGTTGTCGAATAAATATATTTTTTAAATAAGTTATTTCACTGACCACATAACAGACGTAATTGAATAAAATGATAATTGAAGTTATCAATTGAATGTCATTATCTGTTTTAATCGTTTTTTGCATCAAATTATCATTTTGGATGCTATTTAGATCACTTAATTTTTAGAAATACATTTTAATATGTAAATAAAAATACGTGAATTGATTTTGAATGAACGAATTCTTAATAATGTATTGGTGTAAAACCTAAATCATCACTGTAATTACTTGAGTCACTAGAACAGTCCTGTAAATTAATTATTAATTCTTGGTCACAAAAGTTGTCAAAGGAGAACGCGTATTGGCGTACAACCCCACAATGTTCATGTTTTGGTACCATATTTGCATAGTTGGTTCCTTAATTTTTTCTCATTATTTTCCAGTAAATTTTATATGTTTAGAAGTCCGGGGTAAAGAAAAATCTTAAAGTAAAATAATAATACTAAAACTAATAACGAAACGCATTTCAACTAGCAGATACTATACGCAAAACAAAAATCTGCTGTCAGAGTTGCCTGCCATAAAAATTTTGATTAATCGATTTTGAAATCGATTCTCAAATAACTAATTAAAACTTATTAGTGTATGTTGTTTTGATTAAAAACCTATTTGTGCAACTATTTTAGAGCTTAAACCTATACAATTACAGACTTTTTATCTTAAAATAGTTGATTATTTACTTTTGATATTTATAATTTATATTATTTTTAAGATTGATTTTCTTATCGATTTGTATCTCGTAAAAAGACGAATAAAACTACTTGCAACACTGTCAATGTCAATCATTGAGCTTTTGGTCAACGTATACGTTTAATAAAAATAAGAATTGGATTAGACCACGAGAGGTAACACCTTACATGTATTTACTTATTGACTACCTCCGTGGTGGAGTAATATGTACAATGGTTTTCGTGGTGATACCTACTCTGAGTTCCTGGGTTTGAATCCCAGTAGGGGCAAATGTTTCTATGACGAATACGAGCATTTGTACCTGAGGCCATGACTATTTACCTATATAATAATTCTACTAAATACATATATATACCATACATTCCGATTCCCATCGGCTTCCCTATAAGAAATCCCACTCCAGGGATCCACTATGCAGATCTTAATAATTATGTCAGTAATTAGTGCCACCAATGACTTAAACATTCCATGTTGATTATTGTCTGATTTGTAAATTCTTGGCCGGCTTACCTTCGCCGTATTTCCCCAAACACATCCCTCGCCACTGTAATTACTACTATCACAACTGCGTTTTTACCCATTGGCCTAGTATAACATATTACAAGCCTTCCAGTGCTTACTTCGGGACTAGGCCACTGACCTACTTAAACTATCAATTTGTTACCTGAGACACTCAAGATAGTAAATATTTATGTCAGCATTCTTGTATTATAGAGAGGGCTAGGCTAATTGGTGTAAGATTAAAAAATATTTACTTTACACTCTGTTACTTTTGTAATTTAATTGTGATTTTTTTATTTCAGCTTTCTTCAGAAAATGAAGCTTGTGTTCCTTGTTGGCTCCGAGCTCAAAGAGCTTCACGTAGAAGTGGACAGCCAGAGTTTAAACTGCATTGTGGGGCTACAAACTGTTGGGTGCTGCTCACAGATTTGCGCGCCATGAAGGCATGACTGGTCTGCTCCACTTTTCGATGATGTTATTTTAAGAGTGCCCTTAATTACTTTATAATTTAATATTAAATATGTGACCATACTAAATTATTGTTTTATTTCCACTGAGCAAATGCTAATATGGAAAAACATTACTTGTCTGTGTGTATGTACAATTGTGAAACTTCCCTGTAGAAAGACCAGTCGAGTTTCTGATTTATTTAAAATGTTTTCATCATATTTTTTAGTATTATATTATATTGTTTGCCCTGATGAAGTAATTTATTAGTAGTATCTACTAGGAAGATCCTCGATTGTAAGTACTGTAAATATAAGTAAGTATGCATTCTGAGCAGTACCTAGTAGACTAGTATAATATTCCTATCTCAAAGAAAATTATTTTAACCACTAGCTTCCGCCCGCGGTTCACCCGCGTGATTCGCGTTCATATAGGAATATCGGCATAAAAAGTAGCCGATCTTACTCTTCGTTCTTTCAAAGATCAAGTCAATTGGTTGCTTAGTTTGGGCGTAAAGGAAGGACAAATTCGCATTTATAATAATAAATATGTAGGATAGGAGATTATTTTAACTTAATGTTGGTATAGGTAGGTAGGTAGTCTACAGTTGAGACCTCTAAAGTGGGAACGTGTATACCTACTTCTATTGTTTACATCTACCCAATGATATAGTTTATAATATCATTGCATCTACCTATGACTTTCATCATATTTTAAGTATTTTGCTGTTATTTATCAAAACATAGATGGGTAGCTATGTCTTTTTGTGTTTTAAATAACCAAGCACAAAGATCTGAATAATCACAATCGCAGCAGTTCCTGATAGGTATCCTATCCTATCTTCTAGAATCTAGAACTCGGGCTAACAATACATAGGTACCTACTTACTTACTTAATTAATATTGAAATGCACTACCTACCTACCTATTTTAGTTCGATTCACGATTGATCTATAAATCAATCAATCAAAGCGCGAACGTTCATTTTCTGATTTAATTATTTATTTTGTTACTGTCAGAATCATTGTCCGTCCCTCCCTGTCACTCAACTGTCAATGTCAATCAAATACATTAATACAGGGAAAAACCTAACCTTAAAAAATTATCGAAATACAAGTATATCTTTTAAACCCCAACATTTAAAATTCTGTTAATTTATGTAGTAATTCTCAATAATATAATCTACCAAATGTGTAAGTGTCATTGCCAAACATGAAAATTGTAGGCCTGTACAAAATCTCCATAGTACCCTGCCATTGTCCTTTGACTTACGCTCCCAATCATTAAATTAGTTTTTTAATTTTATAAACAACTTTTTTTCAATCATCAGGGGTAACATGTTCACATCATTAATGCATTCTGTAGTAATGTTATAATATTATACATCGTTATACTTACTCAAAAAAATAAGTAAAGACTAACAAATCAATTATTAATACAGCTAGAATTATAAATACAAAATTGAAGTCAATCGATTGGTTATTGAATATCAATTGAACTTAAAATGATTTACTATCTCAACACAAGTAATTTTTTGTATTGGAATGGGCGATTTTCCGAGATAAAAAAAAAAGAAATTGATTCATAATGACACTGCCGACCATCGCCATTGTGTAGACGGGGTAATGGTGTAAAGTGGCGGGCGATTTTTCGATAGTGGCGCGCAATTTACCCCGTCTACACAATGGCGATGGCCGGCAGTGGGCCATTATACGCCACTGTGTACTGGGGCCTTAATACTCGATCCAAATACGTATTCTACCTATTAGTAGTTTCACGTAGTAACTGGTTGGACTAGAAGTCCACTGGTGCTGATTTAATCCTTGTTGGTAGTTAGTACCACCTATGGTGGGCTTTAAAACATGTTTTTGAGCGTAGTATAAAAAATATAATTTTAATATTTTTAGGTGTCGATTCATCGATTGATATCCTCCCTTCATACTATAACAGGCTTAGTACTGTCAACTTGGCCATTAAATTAAAATTTATCGTATTTTAAAAGATATCAATTCATTTGAGTACCTATTTATTCTTTATTTATTTTTTATTTATTTATAATTTATTCCTTTTTTTGTTTTTTGTTATTCTTTTCTTTTTTTTGTTATTCTTGTTATTCTTTTTTTTTATACTTTGTGTAATTTTTTATACGTAGTACCTAGGTACTATTAGGGATTGCAAAATCCGGATTTTTTCAAATCTGGTTTTTCTCTTTTACATCTGACCTAAATCCGGATTATCCGGTTTTTTCAAAGTTTTAATTATTTTTTTGCAAATTTGTCAACTATGGTATTTTATTGGTAATTGGATTATAGTTAGATGTTTCTTTTTAGCTTGTATACATTATATAAACTTTCTAAAACAATTGCCTGACCTAGAACTTTTGATTGTTCAACTTGGAACATTCGATGACTTAGGCCTACTATCCACGGAGGCGTAGCTTCATAGACGCGTATTCGTCATTTTACAATTTGTGTACGCCTGCTATGCTTCTCTGTCGACGAAGCAGCAACCTCGCGTTAAGAGCCGTTTACACGTATTAAGTTGTCAAGTAGGTAACTTAATTTTAAGTTAATTTTAACTAAATTCTTGCGTGTAAACAGTCACTTATAAGCTCTTTAGTAGCAAGTGGTAAGTAAACGATTTAGTGGGCAAGTGAACAAGTAGAATAGAATTTATATTAACAGTATATTTTACTCATTCTATAGAATGAGTAAAATATATATATTTTCTCATGTTCTAATAATCATAACAATCATTGTCATCTTCTAATAATTTTCCTGCCGCTACAAACAATCTACAGTTGATTTTTTTTCTACATATGGATTAGTCCAATATAATCGTCGTCTTCGGCGACTTCGAATGTATTGATGACAAAATAACGTCTTCGTCCTCCGATTGCATTCTCACAAATGATTGACAACGTACGCTTGCGATACGCCTCGTGGGCAGAGATAAGTACGCTGGGCTATAATTAATTTAAAAATAAAAAAAAATGATGCAATTCAAAATTACAATACATACAATGTAGTATCAATTAAATAAAGACAATTAGAAATAGCTGTTGGAGTGCTTGGAGCATTTCAGATCCAAGCTGTTTTGTCTTCTGTGTAATCTGACACTTTATAATAAGCTTTTTTATAAAGCTTTTCTTTGATTTTGATTTTAAATTTATTAAGATCTAATTTCTGAATATCATTTGGTACTTTGTTGTAAAATCTTACACACATACCCCTAAAAGAATTATTTATTTTATGGAGCCTAGTATAAGGTACTGCTAATTTGTTCTTACTTCTAGTGTTTACATTGTGAATATCACTGTTTTTCGAAAACATTCCAGTATTTCTATGAACATAAATCAAATTTTCATAAATGTATTGTGATGCAACTGTCATTATATTTATATTCTTAAATCTCTCTCTGAGAGAGTCGCCAGCCTTTAGGTTATAGATTGCTCGAATAGCCCTCTTCTGAAGCACAAAGATAGTTTGAATGTCGGCAGCATTTCCCCACAGTAAAATGCCGTACGACATTACATTATGAAAGTAACTGAAATAAACTAATCTGGATGTATCAACGTCAGTTAACTGACGGATCTTCATTACTGCATAAGCCGCAGAGCTAAGTCTATTCGACAATTTAGCTATATGTGGGCCCGACTGAAGCTTGGCATCTAACGTGATGCCTAGAAACACAGTGGTGTCCACAGGATTCACATTCCTATCTTTAATTTGTACACTAGTTGTTACTTGCTTAACATTAGGCAATACAAATCTTACACATTTGGTTTTTCCCTCGTTTAATAGCAAGTTATTTACACTAAACCAGTGAACAATCTTTGAGATCGCATTATTCACATCGTCATAATTTGGGTGTCGTCGTTTCACTTTGAATAAAAGTGAAGTATCATCAGCAAACAATACTATCTCATGACTGTCTTTTACAAAATAAGGTAAGTCATTAATATAAACCAAAAACAAGAATGGACCTAGTATTGAACCCTGCGGAACTCCCATTGTAACCACTGATCCCGGAGATCTTTTACCGTTAATGTCGACCTTCTGAATCCTGTTACTCAAGTATGAGATTAGAAGGCTCAAAGAAGCATCCCTAATTCCATAGTGGTTAAGCTTCCTGATCAAAGTTTCATGTAAAACACAATCGAAAGCCTTGGATAAATCACAAAATACCCCTAGGGCATCCTGTGATTCCTCCCAGGTATCAAATATTTGGATTAAAAGCTCAACACCGGCGTCAGTTGTTGAGCGACCCCTAGTAAAACCATACTGTTTACAATGTAAAAGTTTATTTCTATGAAAATGAATTTGAATTTGGTCTAGCATCAACTTTTCAAAAATTTTACTAAATGTGGGTAGCACAGAAATAGGTCTAAAATTAGAGGTGTCAGAAGTGCTACCTGATTTAAACAATGGAATTAATTTGCTATGTTTCATTAGGTCAGGAAAAATACCACAGTCAATGCATTCGTTAAATATGCAAGCTAAAACTGGAGCTATTGTCATAATTACTGATTTAGCGACATCCACGGAATTACCCCACAGATCAGCAGTTTTCTTTTTATTGAGAGTGTTAAATGTTTTTAATATATCTATAACACAAATTTTTTGAAAACTGAAATTACTTTCACAATCTTTAACATTCTCCTTCACCGTACCCGTACCGTCTATATAGCTACCCTCCGTGGACAACTACACTTACCTAACATTTGTCTAACAAACGAACTCGATTTTTCCGAATTCTGTCTTGCAACAACAGCAGGTTCACCTATTTGGCTCGACACATTTGGCTGAACTAAATGAATATCTCCTAACTTTTGTCTAACAATCGAACTCGATCTTTGCGAATCCTGTCTTGCAACAAAAGCGGATTCATCTTATTGGCTCAACACATTTGGCTGAACAGAATGAATATTTCCTTACTTTTGCTAACCGACTTCAAAAAAGGAGGAGGTTCTCAATTCGGCTGTATGTTTATTTTTTTAAATGTTTGTTACCTCAGAACTCATCATTTATACACCGATTTAGAAAATTCTTTTTTTATTTGAAAGGATATACTTCCAGATTGGTCCCATTTTTATCAAAATCCAGTTCTGATGATGGAATCCTCAGGAATTGAGGGAACTCCTTAAATATTGTAGGCATACCTATAGCGATTTTGGTATTTTCAGCAATAAGTCAAGAATTTGCATTCAGAAAGTATCATTTCATGAAGTAGAACTGATGAAGAAGACCACAGAATGTCATTGGAACTCCTCAATGATAAGTATTTCACGGGTGGCGATAAGATATCTCGATTAAGATAGTTAAGCGACTATGACGAAGCAAAAGAAGGCAGGTACCGGAACTCAGTTCTGATTGTGGAATCCTTGAGGAATTGAGGGAACTCCTCAAATATTGTAAGCATATCTATAGCGATTTTGGTATATTCGGCCATAGGCCAAATGAGATCCACTCCGGCAATAAATCCTTCCTAACTAATATTGTAAATGCGAAAGCGTGTTTGTTTGTTTGTCCGTCTCTCACTTGCGCATCGACCTAATTTTGCACATAGATAGCTGAAGAACAAAAGTGACAGAAGCCACTTTTTATCACTCCTTCCGAAACATTTCTATTATGATTTAAAAATACACTATTCACACTATTAATTCTGTCACTTCTTGTCTAAATTCTTCTTAACATCTTTATGCCGATGACTTACAAATTTACTCTCAGGCCTCGGCTGAGAACCTCTCAGAAGCGATTGAGCAGATCAATGGTGACTTGGCTACGATCTACGACTGGAGCAAGTCAAAAACGTCCCTCTAGTTTGCCTAACGGTGAACCCTAGTAACTCGCAAGTCAATACAGCGTTCACGAGTAAATCCGGGTAACTTGCCGTCTGTTTTGGATGTTGATTTCCTACTTTGTGATAGGCGTTTCTCGTTTTCTTCGCTTGTCGCATTTAAATGGCGCTGTCTCATACAAGTAGCGCGTATTGTAGGTTTACCAATATTCGCTTTCGATAAATAGATCGGAACGATTCACTAAAAAGCGAGAAGTAAACAAAAATGTAAAAAAAAAGAAAAACCGACTCCAAAAAAGTTTACTGAAATAAATGCACTAAAACGTAAAAAATAATTGAGTAGTTAAGTTTGTTTAATTTACTAGCAATATTAACCTTTATTTTACTCAATCTTATAATCTTAAAAATATTTTTGGAGTCGGTGCCAGCTTCATACGACAATGTAGCAATACCATATTCACTAATGAACACGACAACTGTTAGAGGCTAATTAAACATATTTACAAATAAAAACGACAATGGGGTTAAACGGCAGCAAGGCCGACCCAGACGGAGGTTGAGAGATGAGCTTGATGCTTACGCGAAGGATTGGCCAACACACGTAAAAGACCGCGAATACTGGAAGGGGGGGGGGGGGAGGAGGCCTTTGCCCAGCAATGGGACAATATGGGCTAATATAATAATAATATAGTATGTCTTTTAATGTTTATGTTTACCTTGACTGGCACCGACTCCAAAAATATTTTTTAAGATTATAAGATTGAGTAAAATAAAGGTTAATATTGCAAGTAAATTGAACAAACTAAACTACTCAATTATTTTTTATGTTTTAGTGCATTTATTTCAGTAAACTTTTTTGGAGTCGGTTTTTCTTTTTGTTAAAATTTTTGTGTCTTTTAAATATTCTTTATCTGTATAATAACCTTTCTTAAGTTAACAAGATTTTACATTGAAATGAAACACTTTTTACGGATTAAATCGCGTTTAATTTACTATTTACATAGTTTTTATATTAATCCGTAAAAAGTGTTTCATTTCAATGTGTAATGCTCGCTTAAACCTCAGAAAATAAGATTTTACATGATTTTTAAACTTATCTAAAGGTACTTCTATCTAGTACAGTACTTGGTATTTTATTATAATAGTGTATACCTTGCCTCAAGAAAGAGCCGAGAACCTTCTGTAACCTGAACAGGGGCATCATAGGTTTTGACTTATTTCTAGTATTGAAATTGTGTACGCCACCGTGTTTAGTTATTGAGTTAATATTACAACGCACGAAAACTATACAATTATAAATATATTGAGATGCAGCTGTAAGAACACCAACTTCTTTAAAAATATCTCATAGAGAAGTTCGTGAGCTTAGTCTATAAATGGTTCTTATTGCCCGTTTCTGTAAAATGAATATAGTTTCAACATCAGCCACTGTTCCCCACAGTAGGGCGCCATGTGACATAACACTGTGAAAATAACTAAAGTAAACCGTTTTGGCAGTTTCAACGTCGGTTAACTGCCTAATTTTTCTAATGGCGTAAGCAGCAGAACTGAGTTTGCCGGCCAATTTCGATATATGAGGATTCCATTGAAGTTTTGAGTCAAGGGTTATCCCTAGAAAAACAGCCGAGTCTACCAAATCTAATTTATCACCGTTTATCCATACATCAGTTTGTTCGGTCTTAACATTTGGTAGTGTAAAATTAAAGCATTTGGTTTTTTTAGCATTTAGCTGTAAATTATTAACAGTAAACCAACTGAGTACTTCTGTGAGAGCATTGTTAACATCGTCATAATTTTTCTTAGACCTAGTCACATTAAAAATGAGTGAAGTATCATCTGCAAACAATACAATATCACAGACGTTTTTTACAAAGAATGGAAGGTCATTAATATATATCAAAAATAAGAAGGGCCTAGGATTGACCCTTGTGAAACTCCCATTTTTACATGAGAACCAGATAACTTAGTTCCATTGACATCGACAGTTTGTGTTCTAGAACTGAGATAAGACTTTATCAAATCAAGCGCAAAACCTTTGAGACCATAGTAATTTAACTTAATTACCAATGTCCGGTGCTCAATGCAATCGAAAGCCTTGGACAGGTCGCAGAAAACTCCAAGAGCGTTATGAGACTCCTCCCAGGCATCAAATATATGTTTTACTAGAGCAACACCTGCATCAGTAGTGGAACGACCCTTAGTAAAACCGAATTGTTTACTATGTAAAAGATTATTTAAATTAAAGTATTCCACTAACTGTTTGAGAATATTTTTTTCATAAATCTTACTAAGTGCTGGTAGTATTGAAATTGTCGATAGTTACTGGAGTCCTCTTTATTTCCCGATTTCGAAAAAAGGTATAACCTTACTAAACTTCATAAGATCAGGAAAGATTCCTTTATCAATACAGTTATTAAATATGTCAGCAAGATGGGCTGCAATAGAATATATAATATTCTTAATTATTTTTATAGACATGCCCCACAAATCACCTGTTTTTCATTTTTAGTGATTTGAAAGTTTTAATAATATTTTTAGCATCAATATTATGAAAATTAAGAAACATTACTGTTTGCGCCACAACGCAACGACCAATCACGGCCGCCCCTCCGTCGGCCAATTAGAGTGCGTTATCCTCGTCGCACTGACACTTTTTTCTTTGTTTTAGTCGGAGAAAATGGTTCTCTGCACTGGTATAAGGCCTCGAGAAGAGCGTGAGACACCCCATGCACTGTCCGGGGCTGGAACCCATATGTCCCCACCCGCCCCCCCGTGGGGGGAACGGGTAAGTAAGGACATACAGGCCCGACCCGGTAAAAGAAACGACATCTGCCGTCAGGGGCGCGACGCGGCGCCGCGGTACCATGTGACATGCCCCGCGAAGTCACACGGACACTGCGACGTATGTACCGGACGAGATTTTGCCCGCGGGCGACCGCCGCGGGCACCGGGCAGTGTGCCACAAAGCCTTGGAGTGAACCCACGCGTCCCGCGCCTGCGAACCGCGCCTCGAACTCAGCCCTTTGCTACACGCAACCCTTAAGTGAAGTGACTAAGTGTGCTACCCGCGACCAGAGCTGCTGCCTATCAGCTCGTGCCTATCGCCCGTGCCTATCGCCCTTGCCTATTCGCCCGAGCCTACAGCGACCATAAATCGGACCAGATCTCCCGGGTACCCCAGGTAAGTCTTACCCTGCCTCCCGCCTTAACCTCGTCGCATGTTAGTGCGCCTTTCGCACTAACATATTTGGTTCTTCGAGCCGGATATCCTACCTCCAGCGACCTCAGTAAAACAGGCCACTAATTTAAATTCTACCCGCCACACTTAATATCTTGTAAGCCTTGCCTCGACTCGTGCTACGCCTATAGTACCTACCTTACACACACAGTACGTCTTCACCTTCACACTTCACACTAGTTTTAGGCACGCATACACGATGCAAGCGCAAGCCGGGCCCAACCCAAATGCGCCTTACTGCCCCTACTGCAGGGCAAGGGGGCACAAATTAACAACGTGCGCCCGCTATAATACCCAGCCGACACAGGGCCGGTGGGATTACGTGCTGTCGCGCGAGCGCTGCCCCCGCTGCCTCGGGCCCCATTACGAGGATGAGTGCAAGTCGGTGAAGGGATGTAGGATGTGTGGGCGCATCGAGCACCACACGTCCCTTCACAGACCGGACGACACGACTCAGCAGTGCCAGCCACAGTCAGCGGCGCAGTGGCTCCCGCCCTACCTAAGGGAAACCCCGAGGCAGCGGGCTAGTGATAAACCGCAGCACACGTCCGCGCACGCAAAGCAACCGCATAAGTCGCAGCAGTAGCTGTGATTCGTGACACCTCCAATTCAGCCCACATCACATACACACAAATGTACACCCATACAAATTCGTACCACACACTCACGCCTTTGCGCTTTGCGCCCTCTGCGCTTTGCGCCTCCGCGCCTATACGGTACATGCCTTCAGCTCACGCCTTTGCGCTTTGCGCCCCATGCGCTTTGCGCCCCCGCGCCTATACGGTGCCTGCCTTCAGCTCACGCCTTTGCGCTTTGCGCCCCCGCGCCTATATGGTGCCTGCCTTCAGCTCACGCCTTTGCGCTTTGCGCCCCTGCGCTTTGCACCCCCGCACCTGTACGGTGCATGCCTTAACCTCACGCCTTTGCGCTTTGCGCCCCATGCGCTTTGCGCCCCCGCGCCTATACGGTGCATGCCTTCAGCTCACGCCATTGCGCTTTGCGCCCCATGCGCTTTGCGCCCCCGCGCCTATACGGTGCCTGCCTTCAGCTCACGCCTTTGCGCTTTGCGCCCCCGCGCCTGTACGGTACATGCCTTAACCTCACGCCTTTGCGCTTTGCGCCCCTGCGCGTTGCGCCCACGCGCCCCCGCGCAGGCATTCAGCTCTCATACAACTACACACGTGCATTCCTCTCAGCTCATCATACACACCCACACGCTAACTCAACACAGCACGAATTGAGGCTGTATTCTCCTTTTACTTCCATTCCTTCCCCCCCCCCCTCCTACCCCCTGGGGCCCTGAAGATGTTTGCGCCACAACGCAACGACCAATCACGGCCGCCCCTTCGTCGGCCAATTAGAGTGCGTTATCCTCGTCGCACGGACACTGCGACGTATGTACCGGACGAGGTTTTGCCCGAGGGCGACCGCCGCGGGCGCCGGGCAGTGTGCCACAAAGCCTTGGAGTGAGCCCACGCGTGCCGCGCCTCCGAACCGCGCCTCGAACTCAGCCCTTTGCTACACGCGACCCTTAAGTGAAGTGACGAAGTGTGCTACCCGCGACCAGAGCTGCTGCCTATCAGCTCGTGCCTATCGCCCTTGCCTATTCGCCCGGGCCTACCGCGACCATAAATCGGACCAGATCTCCCGGGTATCTCAGGTAAGTCCTACCCTGCCTCCCACCTTTAACCTCGTCGCATGTTAGTGCGCCTTTCGCACTAACAATTACATTTGGGTACATGATGTTCGAGAAAACTGGTGATGAATTTAAATTTGAAGTTGTTACCACAGGTATATTTATAAAGAAATCATCAAAAATATTAGCAATTTGTGCAGCTGAATTGATAAGGTTTTCTTTAACTTTAAGAGTGAAAGTGTTGTACCGTAGTTTTAATTAACCAGTTTCACGGTTGATGATATCCCTAGTGGCTTCTATTTTATTATTTTTATTTTATCTTTAATGAAATTAGATTTTGCTAGTATGCACACTTTCTTAAACAATTTAGAGTAATTTTTTACATATTCTGTAAAATTTAAATTATGGTTACATGGTCTTAAATTATATAACTCATACAGTTTATTTCTATTTTTATAAATACCAGTCGTGGCCCAGTCACGGAACTTAAGTTTTTGTGAAAACTTTAATGTTTTAGAGGTAAACACTTGATTGTATTCTTAATTGTCTTTATTAAACCAAAGAGATTACTATATAGTACATCCAGATCATCGTGTGTAAAGGGCAAAGTATCGATCTTACAAGCTACATTGGTTTTATCTAACAAGCGAACATCATTCCGAGTCCTGTCTTGCAACAAAAGCTGATTCATCTTTTTGGCTCAACACATTTGGCTGAACAAAATTAACTTTTCCTTGGGAAAAAGACACAATTATTATAAAAATCAATACACATTCTATTCTTTATCAGGAAATCCTGACCTAAAACTACACTACACTTTAAGTCAGCTATAATTATAAATTCTTGTTTAAATAATAAATCGCTCAAAGAAAACATTACATCGCATTTTCCAACTACTTTTAACCTATTACCATTAACCGCACTAATCCACCTATTTTCTATATCCCTACAATTTACTACCTCATCCGCGGCTTGCTTGCGAAGCTTGACTGATGCAGGAAACCGTGGCACCTGTGTCTACAATAGCTACATAATCTACCTTATTGGCAGCAAATACTAATAACGGCAACAAAGCAGTAGAAGGTCTAACCTGTCGACTCGCTTCGTTCATCGCTTGCAATTTCACGTGCGCTTGCAAAAGACCAGACGATATCTCAATAACATCACCGTCGCGACATTTGACCTTCTTTAATGTCGGCGAGGTGGAAAACCCAGCTGCGACTGCGTTTTCCTAAAATTAGAACATAAATTATAACTATTTGAAGGTGTAGGTCCTGGTACAACGCGGCGTTTCCGTCGCGTTGTATGTTGATTGCGTTTCCGTCGTCATTCTCGGAATGGCGGACCAAATGGAGTGGGCGGACTACGGTCACCTCCCCCACCAACAAACTTATGAACGAACGCAGCAGGATTCTGCGCTAAGTTCATCTGCTCTTCACGTGCTTGTGGATGCACCTTCTCCAATTGCAAAATAACCTCCCTGAGGTCTCTTTTACACGAATAGTGTGAATTCGCTAATTTACTCTTGAAGTAAAGGTGGGCATTCACGGTAGCGCTATTTGGCGTGACTTCAAACGACTTTAGTCAAATGGATGGACGCCAAACATATATCCCATTCACGATCATTCCAAATTTTTTTCATTTACGTGTTTGACAGGGCCGAAAGACGTTTGATACGAGTTCAAAATGGATGTGGGTTCGGGCATTCACGAGCAACCGCAGCGCGACGCCACGGCCCAGAGCGGTGGGATTTTGGCGCGAATGGAAATCCAGAGTTTTACATCAGTCCAACGGGTTTCACACTCATGATCAAACTTTGGATGTATATCACGCCTTTTGACGCGATGGCGCGACCGTGAATGCCCACGTTTAGGCTCTAATCCCTTCAAAAACTGCGTAATGAACGTGGCCTTTTAGTAATGTTCGCTTTGCTAGCCAACTCCGATAAATTATAGAAATGCTCGCTAAGGCCTTTCTGGTCCTGCTTAGCATTATAAAATAATTCAGAGTAATCACACTCTTCAAATTCTTCCCTCAATTTATCCACCACTTCTTCAAAGGTTTTCAAAGGATCGGAAATAGTGAAGTGCACTTCCTTTTAAAAAAGCTGGCAAGAACAATAACCGTTCCTCAGAGCTAGTGCACTTCTTATAAACTGCTACTGCTCGGAACTGCTCCAGAAACTCCTCCACCAACTCATCAAAATGACCCGTAAAACAAGTGACTACGCAATCCAATTTGCTTAAAAAAAATTCCTTTTCTTTCAGGTATAGGTAATCTTAATTTCTATTAAGAAAATAGAAATTAAGATTACCTATTTACACCGAATGATCCTTGACCGGTTAATGTAAAGAAAATAATAATTACTATTAAAAACTTGACACTGGCTAAATGTGCTGATCGCACGAAGCCATCAAATAAGAGAAAAAAAAGGTCTACCCATGTTGGCACTTCAGATCGATCTCCTGAATGTTATTGTTCTGAGTCCTCAATTCCCCGTTTGACATCTAGTCATTTCAAATTATATGTTTTATTTATAAATTACTATAAAGTAAAACCTGCCAGCGCCCTAACATAGTATAACTCTACAGTACCAACCTGTTAAATTAGACTACGAGAGTTACCTGAACATTTACAGTTAGAGTCTGCCAACGAAAGCTGAACCTCGTATATAGTTAATTGATTGGCAACACTTCGTCTCTATGTGTGTCTATCTGAGGCTCAGAACAATAGTTATTGTTCTGAGATTTTTTTTTTCTCTTTATTTGCTTCGGGATTTTTAATTCTTAAGAATAAGTTAATCCCATAGTAACCAATGTCTTATTACTCAAATATACGAGGGTCATTGTTGCCATCTAGTGACTAGGTCACTCAACCTTATTGCTGCCTCTGAAGTTGGTTCCGATAGAATAACCTGTATGATGCCTATGTCAAGCAAATTAATCTTTAAGTACTGCAACAGCGACTCTCGCTCTTTTTGGTTCTTGACACATTCCATCAACAAGTGTTGCACGTCTTCCACTCTATTACATTCTTAGCAGTTAGGTGAATCAGCCTTTTTCATTAGATAAGCAAACTTGTTGGATGGAAAGTGTCCCGAACGAAGTCTAAAAACTAATTTTATATACTGCCTACTTAACTTTACAAATTTTTAATAAACCATGGTATACGAGGAGGTTCCGACTGCATCGTTTTGTACCAAATTCCTTTACTTTTTGACATTTCATCAAAGTACTCTTTCCAAAGATTATAAGATAATTTCCTAAATTTCGGTAACACTTCAGCTCGATGGCGCAGCGGCTAGCGCGTTCGGCTTGCGATGTTGCTCCCTAAGCCTCTTTCTCAATGCCGGGTCACTGGATGGGTGACCAAATTAATAAAAAAAACATCTCGAGCTCCTTCGTGCTTCGGAAGGCACGTTAAGCCGTTGGTCCCGGTTGTTGTCGTAAGATGACAGTCGTTAAAACCCACCAACCCGCATTGGGCCAGCGTGGTGGGTTATGGCCCAATATCCCCATGTGTGCTATTGTCCACGTGGGAGGCCTGTGCCCAGTAGTGGGACGCTAATAGGCTGATGATGGTAACACTTCAGTAAAATCAGATTTATAATCCACATCATAACCATCTACGATACCTAATTTAGCTAAGCGGTCGGCTTCCTCGTTACCTCTTATTCCTACGTGGGCTGGAACCCATTGCAACTTCAGAGCAATACCATTCTGTTGCAACAAAATAATTTTTCTAAGAATCTTGTAAGCTGTCGATATTCCTCTGTGTCTAGAGGTGCACCGAGCTACGTGTTGAATAGCACTTTTGCTATCAGAAAAAATAACAATTTTATTCCATTTTTTACATATCACATGTGATATCGCTACTGAAATTGCAATAAGTTCAGCGGACATAATAGTAGCTTCACTTTTTACTTTAAAGCATATAGAACATTCCTCCGATGAATCAAAAAATGCAGCGCCTGTGCCAAAGCACTCTTTGAGCCATCAGTAAATAAAACATGCCGTCCGGCGTACTTGACATTCAATTCACAAATTATTCTATACTTAAGAGTATTTGGGTCATAATGCTTTTTGGATTCTTTAACACTATCTAGATTACAACAAAGTAGACTTCTTAAATTAATAGATGATATCTAAACATCTAAGCTAAACATTTCGAGGGTATCTGAGGAGTTTATTTTAATTAGTTTTGTTTCATTGTTAGTTTTAGTTAATAGGGGCTTCTTTTTATTCTCCCAATATCTACTTGTGTGGGCTATATCACTAAATTCACTTAAAATGTCAGTAGTTACATTATTCGACCATGATTGTGCTTTTAAACAATATTTATACGACAAATATTTTCTTCTTATCTAAATATAGAGGTACTAATCCCAATTCGCATTCCATGACATGTATTGGAGAGCTTTTAACAAATCCACCAATAATCCTTAGAGCCTGGTTTTGCAACAAATCCAATGAATTTTTTTGAAATTGCCGCGTTTTTCCAGGTTCAGCTTTCGTTGGCCAGACTCTATCTACATCTCTGCGAAATACCTAGTTAAGATTGTAAACAAATTTTATACAGAGACATGAAAAGGTTAATTAATAAGGCGCTTCTGAGAATCCATACTTTGAAGTTTACTATAACTCTATCGAATAATAAATAAAAATACTCGCCTACTGCCCGTTTTGACCGATCAGTGTCACGAAAGAGGAAAAAGTGATTCTTTCAACGTTAGCAATGTTGAAAAATAATATAATGTTAGACCCAAGTGGTAGTTTGGTAGGCCTGTGCAAGCCATTGAAGTATTATAACTAGAAATGACACCACAAAGCCAATTGTTTTCGCACTGAATTGCAAGCCATGGGCTGCAATGTCCACTTCTAAATTTACCCCTCACTCATGGATTTTTTTGACACTTTTTTGACAGTAACTGTCAACGTCAAATTTAACAGAATCGAGCATAGACTATGCTATATTTAGCGATAACTATACATAAGATGAACTACAGAACCGAAATAACCAAACTTGTTCATACTAAAGTAGTCTCTAAGTCTATGAAAACACGGTACAAAGTCAAGTGTGTTTTTGTAGATGCGGTCGCATGAGACTGCTTGGGGTTTGAGGGGGGGTTCATATTCGGTGTGTTTTACGGGTTTCATCGAATATGAAGGTACTTACACACCAAACACGTTGCGAGGCTTTCGTTGTGCGCCGTGGTCTGCGCCAAGTCTGCTAGTCTGCTCCCGCCTTAAGAGGCCTATTACATTTCGACTGTGATTTTTGCGTAAATTCATTGACCAATTTTGGGGTTCTTGATCTCTGAAACAATAATACATTTACAATTTTGACTTATTGAATAGTGTAGAATAGCTATTGGCATAGTTCGAAGAGGCCTCGCTTTTTGTAAATTTTGCTTAACTTTTTAATTAAACCCAAAATTGCAGAGAAATGCGCAAAGGCACTTTTTTGAGCTCCTACATTTAACTACTGTACCAATGAAATAAAAAAAATTAAATGTTATTTCTTATATTATCTCTTATATATTATTTATTGTATAGTTCGCAGCGGCCTTGGAATTTTTAGATATAATTGATTTTATATAGGAAAAAATCTTATTCTACACCAAAAAACTTCGGAAATCGCTTTAAGTTAACTGTGTATTTCTCCTACCTACGATAATATTATTGAGCAAAATTTATACCAGAATAATTGTTATTTCATGAAGAATAAAGATTTTATAATGAATTTATTATCCTATTTGGATAAAAGCGATAAATACAGCTACAAAATTGCTACAAAATGCGATGCGCCGGCCGTCCGAACTCAGTTTATTCTCGCACAGAGATTTGTAATAATAAGCATACATTTATTATCCTATTTCGATAAAAACGATAAATACAGCTGCAATATTACTACAAAATACGAAAATAGGCATTTAAAATCACAGTCGAGATGTAATAGCCCACATATGGCGCTTGCGGTGCGTTTGCTGCTCATAGGCCGCTACTCAGTGAGCAAAAAATGGCTTCCCTGTGGGTCGTCTCTAGTTACTATATCTCAATGTTGCAAGCACGGAAGTTGGCACGAGCCTCGTCGTGGTTACCGGCTGTCGCCAAGTGGGCCCACACACCTCACGTGCCGCGGACAGGCCAAATGTCGCACTTATTCTGATTCCCGCATGACTGATTGACATTTATACTTTTAACTAGCGGCCCGCCCGCGCCTTTGTCTATGCTTACATAGAAAGACTGTCATACTTCAGCCAATTTGGACAAAATATCTACAATTATAAAAAAAAACAATCCTCAGTTATCGCTCTTTCTGTTAGTAAAAACCACGTAAAAATCCATTGCACGGTTTAGAAGAAGAATAAAGCCTTCACACGCGGCAGCTACAATGTTAAGATGTATATAAAAGAACGATACATCTCACTATTCTCACCAATGATGTTACAATAAAAAGAGGTAGATGTGTTACATGTGCCAAAAAGTGGCAACAGAAAACTATGCTTAAGCGTAGTCTCACAAAAGTGTTAGCAGTGTTGACACTTTGACAGTGTCAGTTTGCATGTATTTGTTTTCGAAAATTAATTAAAAATATGCTGTCCTGTGTCATGCGAACTACATAAAAGGTCATGAAATTATATATCATGAGTTAAGCGTAGTCTCACAAAAGTGTTAGCAGTGTTGACACTTTGACAGTGTCAGTTTGCATGTATTTGTTTTCGAAAATTAATTAAAAATATGCTGTCCTGTGTCATGCGAACTACATAAAAGGTCATGAAATTATATATCATGAGTGGCATGCGTGAGTTTAAATTTTAATTGATTTAAGTTCTTATTATTTATCAACTACAAAATGTCAGAATAAATTGTGTCATAAAAATATAGAGTGCGACAGCAAATTGACATGTAATTCGAAATGACACAGCGCTACATGTATCTGTCTTGTTTACGCTCTTACTAGTTGTCATGCTATCTTGCTTACACTTTAGAATACGATCAAGATAACTCGGCAGATGCGGCCATATGAGATCATCGACTAGAAGTGACAAGTTACCTCGGCCGTATAACATCGTAATATTTAGTGAGTATAGCGCATGCTCAGGTTTTCGTATGTACGACGCTTCGGTCCATTATTGAAATCATATTAGTACTGACATAACCTATCTACCTCTTTTTAATATAATATCATTGATTCTCACTACATCTTTCCATAGAAATCGTCAGGTGGCACCACACGACACCTGAACGAGATATGCGACAGACTTAAACTACGTATTTCTGATGGTATTACTAGCAAATAATGTTAATAAACATAGGTCCAATTTTGCCATTTTAACTTAATTTATTTCTGATACAAAATAAATCAATAAACTACTGTACTTCATTGAACAATTCCATAATCTAGAGAGAGCGAATAGGAAAACTTGACATTTCATGAACCACTCCGACAAGATACGACAGATAGACGGCGAGTGCACTGTCACGCCCTCGGACCAAATAACACTTGGTCCGAGATCACGCCGGTATGGCAGGGTATGACACTTGACTATTTGACGTTTCTCGCTTTTGCGCACAAGTGGCTAAGTCATCAGTCGCATATAATAATAATAATAATAATAATAATAATTATTATTATTATTATATATCACAATAATCTCTTGTCACTGTCACAACGTGTCATTTCTTACAGAAAATATTTTTTGGTTTTATTGGTTCTAATGTTGTTTTCGTCGTACAAAATTTCCGTAAGCAGTGAAATAAAAGCAGTAAGGTCAATATCAAAAATGCAAAACACTGATTTGGTTGTTTTTAAATTACTTTTACAATAGAACACAATCCCGAACCTACTGACATGTTGACGTACAACGTCAACAAGCAAACAACATTAAGGCCCCAGTACACACTGGCTTGTGATGGGCCATGCTTGGCCACTGCCGGCCATCGCCATTGTGTAGACGGGGTAGATGGTGTACAGTGGCGAGCAATTGTCGACAGTGGCGCGCAGTGGCGCGCAATGGCAAAGTTATCGGTTTTTGGGCACACATCAAAGGAATCGTGGCGTATGTTGGCCGGTGGTGTTTACACAATGGCCGATTAGGGATGCATCATGCATGATTTTTCTCTTTGAAGCGATTTTTTGGATCGTAATGAATCGTAGGCGTCTGAATCGATTCTTGGAACGAATCGGGTACCTACGTATTATTCATAATACCTACGTTTAAAACAAAATGTTCTGTTTTTTCTATTACTTTTATTTTTTTTATTATTATTATTACTACTACTACCTAGCTATACTTCTAACGATTTTATATTATATTCTCGTAGTAGTATTAGCAGTTACTCCATTAAGTAAGTAAGTACCTATCTACCAACCAAAATTCAATTCAAAAATTTGTTTACGCTCACACCAATTATCTAGCTAGACCAAGATGAGTATTTTTTGAAACTTGTTAATATGGTAAGACAACGGATAAATATACATAAAAAATATCCAGACCGGAAATCAGTTTAGAAAAACAGTCTATCTCTTAATTGACCCGACCGGGAATTGAACCCGGGACCTCAGAGATGGCGCGACGCTAGACCCGACGGCGTGCTAATCACTTGACCACGGAGGTCGTCAACCTAGTTAGGTGCAGGTACAAGTAAATTGTAATAATATAGGTAAGTACTTAATAATTGTAGGTGACTAGTAGAATTGATATTATAATAGGTACTTAAGACTTAACTAAGTAAATAGTTACCTACTTACCTACGTACGTAGGCATACAGACGCGGGGGGACTTTGTTTTATAATAAGTAGGTAGGTAGGGGGCCGTCCATTAATCACGTGCGGCTCGAAAGGGGGGGAGGGGGTTCGGCAAAAATCACGAAATATCACAAAGGGTGAGGGGGGTGTAGAAAAATATCACGTGTATTTATTTTTTAGGCAAACGCGCGATTTCTAAACCGAAAGCGGCGTGTAATGTGATGACTCGCCGTAAAAAAAACAACCTGCAACCTTTCCTTTCTAAGACATTTTTATCATGGTCCTTAATTTTCTCGAATAAAATTAGATTAAACTTTATACCTTTATTTAAAGATAATATTCTTAAAATTAAAAAACCTTTTTAATAAACAAGCTTTTATTTAAGAGTGCTAAAAGAAAAAAAATAAACTTTTACTAACAACATATAACGTCATTACACCATTTATGTGATATACTTAAAAGGTTGACGCGAGATTTAAGTACTCGTATTTTCTTAGATTGAAAATTTTTATACTTAGTTAAAATCAATCACATCAAGGTATTTAATTTACTTGTTTATTTAAACATAAGTATACCTATAGCACTTAATTAAATAGTTAATTTTGCGACAAACTTTTATATAATATAAATTAAGTAACGACGTTAAATATAAGCTTGTTTTTTAAAAAAGTTTTTTAACTTTTAATTTATTTTTTACTTTTTAGTTATCCTTGGACACGTTTTTTATCAGTTCTTCTCACTGAACGTGTAGGTATACATGATTTATTCACGTCCACCAAACTACCACCCATCAAAAACGGTCTACCCATTAAGACGAATTAAACTCGACCCGGTTGTGTCGCTTAATTACTGACTTCCTATGGCCATCTTTCAGCTCCATCAACAGACCCTTGTTACCATCTAGCACTAACGTACCTACTCGTCAAGACGAATCAAACGAGCTGAGACCTGATGGAGTTGCGTCGTTTCTTTACGTAGTTCCTATGACCACCTTCCAGTTCCATCATCAGATCAGACCCTGGTAAAAACAAAGTACTCGTCAAGATGAATGAAACGAGGCGAAACTCGATGGGGTTGCGTTGTTTCATTACAGAGTTCCTATGGCCACCTTCCAGCTCCATCATCAGACCCTGGTTACCATTGAAAGACAAACTACTCGTCAAGATAATTCAAACGAGCCCAAACTTGATGAGGTTGTGTCGTTTCATTGTGAAGTTCCTATGCCCACCTTCCAGCTCCATCATCAGATCAGCACCATGTCATCATAATATTGCATTGTCACACGATTTATACATGTATGCAAAATTTCAGCTCAATCGGTTGAAGAAATGTGCTTCAAATTTGAGTTGCAAAATTCCACCCGAACATAGTTAAATAAAAGCTTGTAAAAAAATTATAAGATTTTTGTAGGTACTAAAAAATACACGTGATTTTGAAACCTCACCACATATCACCCAGGGGAAGGGGGGGTTAAAAAATGCTGAAAAAAACATCACGTGATTAATGGACGGCCCCTGGATGAGAAGAAATTTTTATCAGTTTGTTTTTAGTTATTACCACAGCCGTATACACAACAATAATGAAAACCGGGCATGATTACTCGTGCGTGTAGTCGTAAGTCGTAGGTAGAGATGGGTTAATAGCCGGATTGTTTGGATTATAAGCGATTATAATCCATTAATAGCCATTATTAGCCATCTATTCGCTAATAACCCCGCTATTAATAGTTTCATACAATTTCAACAGACGTTCTGTTTACAGTCACAAAAGTTAAGCTTTGCGCAGGTAGAGTAATTGATGGGAGACCAGTAAGCGACCTCGGCGAACATTGCTTAACTTTCGCGATCGAAAACCTCGAGATTATATGAACTTACGGTTACCCATCCCTTTGGCGACCTCGGCGAACATTACTTAACTTTCGCGATCGAAAACCTCTAGATATTATGAACCTACGGTCACCCATCCCTTTGGCGACCTCGGCTAACATTGCTTAACTTTCGCAATCGAAAACCTCGAGATTTTATGAACTTACAGTCACCCATCCCCTTGGCGACCTCGGCGAACATTGCTTAACTTTTGCGATCCAAAAACCTCGAGATTTTATGAACCTACGGTCACCCATCCTCTTGGCGACCTCGGCGAACATTACTTAACTTTCACGATCGAAAACTCGAGATTTCTATGTACCTACGAGTGATGTATAGTGTAAAAATAGATAAAAACTGTATAAGCATCTTCCATTTATTTGCATAATGTCGCGATATTTATAATCATTACTGTAACATTAATAGCAGGGTTACCATCCGAAATCAGCTATTAATGGCTATTAACTGCTTTTAATCCATTATTAGCCAAATGATATAAACCGGATTGTGTAGGTCAGTCTGTGCGTGCGGTGCGCAATACAGACGCTCGCTCGCTCGACTCAGCCCTCAACCGAGGCGACCTCCAGGCCGCCCGCCCATACCCCGCGCGCCGCGCAAGGCCCCCGCGCAGATCCAGCACACCCACACATAGCAGCGAGCGATTTTACGAGCACACATGCTTAAGTGTCGCTTCTTTTCACGGTAGTGTATATATTCTCTGACTAGACGCCACGATTCCCTTTGATGTGTGCCCAAAAACCGACAACTTTCCGATTGCGTGCTATCGCGCGCCACTGCGCGCCACTGTCGACAATTGCTCGCCACTGTATACCATCTACCCCGTCTACACAATGGCGATCATCTCTACTAAGTCTGTGATGGCGATGGCCGGCAGTGGCCAAGCATGGCCCATCCCATCACACGCCACTGTGTGTGTACTGGGATTGAAACTGGATAGTGATGCGATACGTAAGGCACAAACGTATTTTATAAATATATATAATATTATATTATGTACATATCCATTCAAATTCAGATTTTTACATTATGTTTGTTTTATATAACATAAAATACTTAATTAACTTAATTTTATGTAGGTAACTTTAGGATAAGATGAGGCTATTTTTCTTGTTAATCGTACTGGTATCAACGTAACAAATTTTTTTTAGTGTTGATGTCACAGGTAAACTACTGATATATCTTGACAACAAAGTAGGAAGTACATTTTTATGAGGTACACTGTATAATCCTGTATTATGCTATTTTGTTGAAATAAACATTTTTCATTTTCATTTTTTTATTTTCATCAACGAACGGTCCATTACAAAGTTTCTACTTGCATCATGTTTCATTATTTTTGCCTATCAACTTGCTTCGCCTTGTAAAGCGACACTCACGGTCAGTTAAACTGATCAGTTGAATAACTGATCAGTTAAAACAACTGGGGCCCAAGTCAGCTAATTTACGAATGGCATAATTGAATCGCAATTGGATCGTATTGTAATTGTTTGACACATTTGGTATTCTCTTACTCATTTAAGAATACCAAATGTGTCAAACAATTACAATGCGATACAATTGCGATACAATTACGATTCAATTATGCCATTCGTAAATTAGCAGACTTGGGCCCCTGATCAGTTAAAAGAATATTGTACCATATCGCTGATATTTATTTAATTATCAATGATCGATCTTTTTAACAAACAAATGTGCTTGTGAAAATTTCATGAAATGAAAATCATTACTACCTATTTGTTACTAGTATCATCATCAGGTAAGTAAAATTTTACGAATCCTTTATTAATATACTATACAGTGATAGATATGGTCGATAGGTACCGATATCACCGATATTAAAATATTATACAGTTTCAGTATCCGATATCAAATATCGATTTAAAGTTTTGAATCGATTCACAAATAAAGATATATTCCCCACCACTACCAGGCAGCAATGAGCAGTGGGCCAGCATACACCATTCTGAGAACGCGACGTAATCGTGGCCTACAGTTGTCTACAATTGGCGATGGCCGGCAGTGGGCCATCACACGCCACTGTGTACTGGGGACTTTATGAAAATCAAAAAGAAATGATAACGAGAAACAGAGCTAAACGAAGCGCACGCCCTCCACCATCGCCTACTCCGCCGACTTCAAGCTCCTTGTCCAATGATGACCTCAACAGGGTGTCAACCGACGAGTCGAGCAGCGCCAGTGGGCGATTGCCGTCTCCGCCGCCACAACGACCAGCGCGACGTGGACGACCACCGCTGCCGGCACGCTTGGGATCAGTGGGGCAACCTGCCCCGCGTACGACCCCCGCTACCGGTGGTGTAGTGCGCCGCATGCGATGGACTCAGCCTATAAATGAGAACTGCATGCGCGCCTACTATGGGGCAACAGAGGGAGGAACTAACCTTACTGCGTATCGTGTTCGGCTGCTGTCTTTGTTTCAGACCCTTGAACCGACCATCGACGTGTCTGCCCAACGATTGTCGGATCAAGTGCGGGTAATCCAGCGTAACAACTTGCTGGATCAGTCAGCACTTGATCGGCTACGCCTGGAGTCACTACGTATTTGTACGGCTTCTTCCGGTATTGGTGGCGCGAGTAGATCCGGTACCCGACGATGAAGACTATATAAATACGAATGTAAGTACACAGGCGAATGAGCAAATGAGGAGCGCTTTGAACGATGCCATTCTACAGTATCGTGACACGCGTAACTCTAGGCCGCGTATACCTTGTTTGCCCACGAATAGGCATAATTTGGCGTTAATGAGTGCCTTATACGATTTACTGGTTCCTTTTCTTGGAACCAGTGAAAATTTAATTGATACCCACTCGACTCTTTATTGTGGGGCCATCGCGGTGTGTCGCGTTGCTCGAGTCAAATTCCAGGATTTGGACCGTGTACCGCGGGACTGCCCCTGCTTGGCAATTGAGGATCGAGGGGCGTATCAATAGGTTCAGGACACTCATTGCAAAGCTAATTTGCTTCAGAAATGGCAATAATCGGCCTCGCGTCATGCGATTCGTCACACAAGCCTTTGTCGGGACTGATGTTCGACCGGAAAACTATATGGCTTGTGTGACGGAACGTATTGACTTTCTGAAGCAAAAAGTCTATGCATGGGCAAACCGTATACGTCGCTACAGAGTGCGTGTGGACCGATACCAACAAAATCGCCTCTTTCAAAGTTACCAAAGAAAAGTATACAGACGTTGGGAAGGAGCTGATCAACGTGTGGGCGACGGGCAGCTACCGGATGTTGATGCCATGACTAATTTCTGGCGCAACATTTGGTCGGTGCCCATCGAGCACACGGAAGGTGAATGGATGAGTGTTATCAGTGAGGCGTGTGAACCTATCGAGACCATGCAGCCTATTAATATTAGTACAGCTTACGTAAGTTGTGCAATCCGTACGGCCCAAAATTGGAAATGCCCAGGACCGGACGGATTGCACAACTTCTGGATCAAATGGTTTCGATGTTCACACGAGTTACTGGCAACGCAATTCCAAGAAGCCATAGAGCTCGGCTCACTCCCAAGTTTGTTGACTACTGGTGTCACTTTTCTGCTCCATAAATCGGGTAGTACCACGGAACCGAAAAATTATAGACCCATCACGTGCTTACCTACTTTATACAAGCTCTTTTTACATCCATTCTGAGAACAAAAATTAACGCGCACATTGTTGCAAACAATATTTTGGATAAGACTCAGAATGGATGTAGCGTTGGGTCCCGTGGTACTAAGGAGCTTCTCCTCATTGACATGACCATATGCCAGAAGATCCGGCGTGGCAGAGGGACTCTCTCTACAGCCTGGATTGACTATAAGAAGGCCTATGATTCGGTGCCGCATTCATGGTTGGTGAGGATTTTAGAGTTATATAAAATTGATATAACTTTAAAATCCTTTTTGATATCATGTATGCGGCAGTGGACCACGGTCTTGAGTCAACCAGGATGTCGAGATAGTGTTTTTGCCACGCAGGATCTTATAAGGATAGAGCGTGGCATATTCCAGGGCGACAGTCTGAGTCCTTTATGGTTTTGCCTAGCTTTGAATTCTCTCAGTACTTTGTTGAGAAATTCAAAGTTAGGCTGTCAACTGCGGAGAGGGGGTGAAGTTATGTCGCACTTGTTGTACATGGATGACCTCAAGTTGCTCGCACCAAACCGCCAAGACTTGGTGAAACTGCTGAAAATTACTGAGACTTTCAGCAGTGCCATCAAGATGGAGTTTGGTGTGGATAAGTGTGCGGTTATGCATGTACAGCGTGGGAGAGTAGTAAATTCATCCAATTTACAACTCTCCGAAACGATAAACTTCAGATCTCTCTCCGAAGTTGAAACATATAAATATCTTGGTATGTCACAGTCTTTGGGTGTTGTGGATGGGGACATAAAACAGTCATTACGGGAGCGATTCTTTTGCCGCCTAAGAAAAGTACTTAACAGTCTTTTATCGGGTGGCAATAAGACGCGTGCTTTTAATGGCTGGGTTATGCCTCTACTCACATACTCCTTTGGCATACTAAGATGGACTCAGACCGAATTGGACGCCTTGGATAGAAGAGTCCGTCAAATGCTCACGACTTCCAGAATGTTACGAGGCTGTACATCCCGCGGAGATGTGGAGGTCGCGGCTTTTTAAATGCCAAGGACCTACATAACCGTGAGGTGTGCAGTCTCAGGGATTATTTCCTTAACAGTGAGTGCGGGATGCATTTGGATGTCGTGGCAGTTGATAGGCACTTTACGCCGCTCTCCTTGGCAACAGAAAACTGGCGCAAACCAGTGGTGCACTCTTGATCGCAAGGACATATGGAAGAGCAAGGTGCTACACGGGCGCTACTATCGGGCTCTAACTGGGCCTGATGTAGATTTGCCTGCCTCGGTGAACTGGCTACGTTTCGGTGACCTTTTTGGGGAAACCGAAGGTTTTGTCTGTGCTATTGAAGATGAAGTTATCAAGACGAATAACTACCGGAAATATATAATGAGGGACGGTACGGTCGACATCTGTCGGGCATGCCGCCGTCCGGGAGAATCACTCCGACATATTATTTCCGGTTGTTCTCATCTTGCTAACGGAGAGTATTTGCACAGACACAACCAAGTAGCCAGAATAATTCACCAGCAACTTGCTCTTCGATATGGCCTTGTTGAATCAGAGGTGCCGTACTATAAGTACGCACCTGCGCCAGTTCTCGAAAATGGTCATGCAACGCTCTACTGGGATCGCTCTATCATCACGGACAGGACTATTGTCGCTAATAAGCCTGATATCGTGGTGATCGACCGATCTCAGCGCCAAGCAATATTGGTTGATATCACCATACCTCATGACGAGAACCTCGTGAAAGCCGAGAAGGACAAGCTCAGTAAGTACCTTGACTTGGCTCACGAGGTTACCGCCATGTGGCATGTGGATTCAACCATTATTGTACCGATAGTCGTTTCGGCACACGGCCTTATAGCGAAGAGCCTCGATCAACACCTAGAGAGGCTCTCGCTGAAAGGTTGGGTCAAGGGTCAGATGCAAAAGGCAGTACTCCTTGACACGGCACGTATTGTCAGGAGGTTCCTCACTCTGCAGCCCTAACCACTGATAGCTTGGGTCTATCCCCGCTGCCGGTGGCAACCTAGGTTAAGTTTTTTATAATATTTTATATTGTAAGTAGGTTTTTATATAAAATATTGTAAAAAATTAAACTTAAGAATAATGTTGAATAAAGAGAATAATAATAATAATAATTTTATTGACATATAGTTTTACAACTTCCTATGAAAACTCTGACACCCCAAACTAGGCTAAAATGCCAGTATCTCAAGGGTCAGGGGCTTCTCCCAATTTTTGCAACAAGTGTCAAGAAAACATCATAAAAACGAAAAAAATACAATGCATTTTACATTATTATGTATATTAAATTATGTACTTATATTATAATGTTTCAATATATAATAAGGTGAATTACTATGTTAAATAATATTTATTATAAATATATAAATGTATGTATAAACAAATATAAAATTAATACATATTTATTTCTATTTATTTAAAGATAGGTACTTACTAATAAATTAGTTTTATTATATATATATCTCGTTCCCACGGTGTATTATAGCTGTGGATGAAATGAATATTAATATACATTATAGCTGCCGTGTGTGAAGGCTTCAAAGCGGATGTTATATAATCCTAAATCTACTCTATAATAAATACAACATGTCTCTAATACCTAAACTCTGTTTTTTTCTATATCTTTTGTTTATTGTTAATATTAGTTATTTACCCTAGATATAAGTACTAAGTAAGTGTATTGTTGTTGAACAATTTGTCATATTATTCCTTTGTCTATTCATTGTCTCATGCACCTAATTATAAGCTTGTCTTTGTTTTCAAAGACCTTCGTACTCTAATTACAACTAATTAAGTAATCACTGGTTCCCTAAGTTGTTATTGTTTACCTTTCTCAGGACTCTTAGTTTATATAAGATCCGAGTCCCTATTGTGTCAGTCAGATCCATCAGCTTAGTTAACTCAGACAATTCACATAGTTCAGTTCTTTATTGTAATTACATGTAAACTTTCAAGTTGTCGAATAAATATACTATTTAAATAAGTTATTTCACTGACCACATAACAAAATTGGCGCAGTCGGTAGGATCGCGAGTGCAAGACAAAGTGAAACGCGTTTCCTAAGGAACCAAATCGCCTTACGGAAAAACGCGGTAGCCGAAGGCTTTTATTTATTTATTTATTTATTTAAACTTCATTGCCTAAAATACAGCAAATGGTGGACTTAATGCCATAAGGCATTCTCTAACAGTCAACCAGTGAATGTGTACATAAATTTTTGTAGGCGGTGACATTATTAGAAACTGCCAATTAATTTAAAAAAGAGACAAATGAAACACTTAAATTAACTAGCACAAATATACATAAGTACATGCATTATACACAAAATATCTATAACTATACACATACATATTATACTTAATATATAATTATATTTTATATAAATATACAAACGACAAAAACATAGTGTAAATCAGCTCAAAACTATTGGACGGATTTCAGAAAGTACTCACGCGCTAAACTCTTGAAGGCAACCTTGTTGGAAGGATTTCTAACGTCAAAAGGCAGTGCATTCCAGAGTCGAATAGCAGTAAGAGTGAAAGATTAAGAAACGAAATTAGTGCTATGAGAAGGAGTTTGGAGTACCAGATTAGTGCTTGAGCGAAGATGGCGTTGGTGTGAAGCACCCAAGAACTGAAAGCGGGATTTAAGATAAACCGGGACGCGTGGATCGAAAAGGATATTAAAAAGGCAAACCAACCTTAGGTTTCTACGCTCACGAATAGGGAGCCACTTAAGTTGGTTTCGAAAGTCAGAGATGTGGTCGTATTTTCGTACACCGAAGACAAAGCGTATAGTACTGTTGAGAAGACGATCCAATTTGTTGAGAAAGATTTGATTAATATCGGACAAACAAACATCAGCATAATCAAAAAGCGGATAAACAAGAGCTCGTACGAGCACAACTCTAGTGCTGGGCGGTATAAAGTTTCTTAGTTTGTAAAGTGCGCCAAGAGTCCCATGTACTTTACGACTAATATTTTGGATTTGACCCTCCCAACCCAAGCTGCAGTCAATGACAAGCCCAAGGTTCCTCACAGAAGTAGCGTATGGGATTGCAATGCCATTAAATGTCAGAGCCAGAGTATTACTCAAATTGAGTTGTGAGAGCTGACGAGAACTGCCAATAATGATGGCCTGACACTTGTCTGGGTTAACAGAGATCCCAAAACTATCCGACCACGCACGTATCCTATTCAGGTTTTGGTTAAGCAGTGTTATAGCGTTGTCGAGGTTGCGCAGATCACTCTGTGCATATAACTGCAGATCGTCAGCGTACAGATGATAAGAAGAGGAAAGAATACATATAAGAGAAATAATAAACAAGGAGAAGAGAAGAGGTGAGAGCACGCCGCCCTGAGGTACACCAGCAGACAAGTCGGACTAGTTAGAGACCAACTGGTTGACTCGCACCGCTTGTTGGCGCCCCCGAAGATAAGAGGTGAACCACAGAAGTGCAGAGGATGAGCAGCCGTAAAGGGAGAGGAGAGAGAGGAGAATGTCATGGTCCACTGCGTTGAATGCGTTAGAGAAATCAATTAAGACTAATACAGTAAAACGTGAATTCTCCATCCCATCGCGTATATCTTCGACAACTTTGAGTAGAGCAGTAGTAGTACTGTGACCAGGCCGGAACCCAGATTGGTAGGAGGAGAGAATATCGTTACGAAAGACATAAGAGGAAAGCTGTTTGTGGACAGCAGCTTCAACGACCTTAGAGAGGAATGGTAAAATAGAGATGGGTCTAAAGTGACTCAGAGAGCTGGGGTTGGATACTTTGGGTAGTGAAATGGTAAACGCATTGCGCGAAACGGCAGGAAAAACACCAGTGGAAAGGGAATGATTGAAAATGAAGGTAAGTATAAGAAGGAAACAGGAAAGTAATGAAGTGATCATAACCCTACTAATGTTGTCGAATCCCGTAGCCTTGGACTTGATTGACACTATTATTTTACGTAGCTCATCCTCTGTCAGCGGGGTGAAAGAGAAAATGTGTGCTGATAATGGAGCAGAGGAAGTAATTCTAGAAATAGTAAGAAATTTTAAAGTATCAGTAAGTGAACTTTGCCGAACCTAAGCTATGAAGCTCAGCGCGATTCAAAAACTTGTTATGGTAAGTGGCTGATCTTATTTGCTCTGTTTCCATATCCTAAATTCCATTCCAAGACAACTTAATTTCTATATCCTTACTTTTACATATAATATCCAATTGCATATTTCTTTATATATCTCGTATATAATTCTAAATCTAAATTATTATATTGTAAAAATTTACTATGTCTAATCCAAGCGTAGATACCAAGGTAGTAATTACAGAGTGAAAACTAGTGTTTTCCTTAAAGGTGGAAAACAAGACAGTTTTATTTAATATTAAAGTGGTATGTAGTAAATTGTTGTTTAACCAAATGAATGCTGGGAAAGAAATCAAAGATGATATTTGTCTCAAAGCCAAACTCTTTTATTTCATTTCTTAATACAGGGATAGTCTAGTAATAACAACGGTATTTATTCCATATAATATTACATGATATCGGAGGATTTACTTCTACAAGTTATTTCTACCCTGCTTAATCTAGATACAGAATTACCTACATGAATTAAATTAAATGTAATTCTAATGCATGAGATATTACGAGGAAAAAACTTTATTGGAGATCCAGCATCAATTTAAGTGTTATGCAAAAGACTTTTACTCTCAAGGTCGCTTTATGTTGATTCGCGACTGCAATCAAATTATCCCAAATCTCAATAGCTATTTATGTTAATCATTTTTTAGGTACATTCAATTCTACGGTAAACTAACATCATCCTGCCAGACGATCCCGGCATCCAGAACGGTGGCGGCCTGGAGAGAAACCCTAGGGTGACGGTCCAGGCGTCCACCGAACGAATATGGAGACTGACCTGAAGCTCGATGGCGATCCTCCCTTTACCTGGCCAGAGAGCTGCACAGGTGACTGCCATCAGGTTTTCAGCAATCCACGGGGACCGGAGGTAGTTAAGTATATTACCGAGACATTTCTTCCAAAATTGAACAAAAAAAGGTGCAAGACCTTTCAAGGAACCATTGTAAAAATGGAACTTGTTAAATGTTTTAACTAGGAGTTAGAAAGAACATTTATAAAAAAAAGAAAAAACCTATTGCCGATGTCTGCCGTTCCCGCTTCTACAACTCCTGCGGGTCGTTCAGACATCCCATTATCCACCCAATAAATTACATCGACGTTTTTTTTAACCCTTTACATTCCGGGGCCGATGTATATGGATTCCTGGCAGCCCTGGGGCTCCGCCCTTGTCTACTTTTAAATCCTGTTTTCGCGTTCTCCGAGACGAATCATAAAACTCAATGACAAATGACAATCACTCTTCCAGATGACATCACAAATGTCAAATTGTTTTTTCGTTCTTTTCTAGGAACAGGCTACGGTCAGAGACCATACAGCCTAGAATCAACTTTATTTTTACTAGGTAAATTCTCACTCCGTTTTCAGAAAGACCAAACGCATCGATTAAATCGAATTCTACTTATCCCGTGAGACTGCTAGCGCCATCTATTCAGGTACTACAGAACTAAAATCAACGAGACCAATAAGTTTGCTATGAAATTTTTATTATTTTATAAACAAAGACAACGTTAAAAAAATACAACGTTACAATACACCCCCTCCAACGAAAGTTCCGAGCGTAGTGAGAAACTACGCTGCCCTCAGCGTTACTAAAGAAAAATCCTACCTAAGGAGTGTACCAACATTGATCACATCAATTAAAACGAACCCCCGTCGAAACAAGACAGAACTCATTTGTTAAAAAATCTTGGAAATGAGATAAAAAACTTAACCTAAGGATTTGCCTTGGCATAGCCGGAGCTCCGAAGAGACACCGACCGACCCACATTCGTGGCCTACGGCATGGTGAGTAAACAACGTACTTACAAAAAAAAATCACCATAACCTGAGAAAACTACCACCAAAACAAGCTACGGCATGGTGGGTAAACAAATTACCAGCAACCACCCTACCACAGTAGCCTTATCAAAAACTCTAACTAAACCAACTAAAAATAAAGTTCCAATCCACCTAAGTTAAACCAATTCCAGATCTTCAAACCCCCACCCCGCTAACTTCAGGACTAAAGTTAATTAATCGTCCGGATATGCGTATTTATACAATTAACACTTACATACTACTTTCATTCTTCTACTTTTTCCCATCAACTGTCGAAATCCCTTTTAAATCTTATCTGACATCCTTCATCTGACCTAGTGTAGCAAACCAGTTTATTTACTTTTGCCACCCCTGACACTAACCCCAGAGTTTTTATAAGAGACACTCGTAACTCGTAACTCGTAACACTTTATGAAAATTTCAGGACAAAAAAAATTTTATCTTATGAAAATTATTATTGGCTTACCAATATTAATTAAACTAACCAACCGTCTTCGGGGTAAACCCTCGAGTGGCGAAAAACACATGTTTTGTTTTTACGCAACCGTCAACGCAATTTCAGCTCGAGTTGGTTAACAAAACAACAACCGTCTTCGCGGAGTAAACCCGCTCGAGTTGAAAAAAATGAATTACTCAACCGTCAACGCAATGTCAGCTCAGTTTGGTAACAAACGCAACCATCTCCGGGAAAACCCTCGGGTTGTTAAACACAAACTTTTCGAAAATTCGAATTTATACTTATTACTTTTACGAAAACATCTAAACGCAAAAAACCTAAAAGGCGCGTTGTCTTTCGTGCACTAAACTTAAAACTAACCTAAACCTAAGGGTTCGCCTTGGCATCGCCGGGTCCCAAACGAGACACCGACACACAAAAGTGGCCTACGGCATGGTAGGTTAGTAACGCACCTTTATCTTCGAAATATGCCAAGCACCTAGTGGTTTTCCGTCTAGTGACTCCAACTCATAAACTAGAGGAGAACGAATTTTAGCCACTATGCACTTCTCAAACTTCGGCGCCAGTTTTGAGGCTTTGTATTTCGCAGCATCACTTTGGACAAATGTTTGCTTCCACACTTCCTGACCTACCTTTATGGTCATTGGTCGTCTGCGGGTGTTGTAATATTTCGCATTTGTCTGATGCGCTTTAAGGATCCTTTCTCGGGCCTTTTCAAAGACCTCTTTTAAAATACCGAGCTCCCCCGCATATTCCTCTCTAGGCATCGTTACTTCATAATCACTTTCTTGGGACTTTTTATAAAATGAACCATTTATAATTGGCTCCCTACCATGCGCTAAAAAGAATGGCGAAAACCCTGTGCACTCATTTACCGCGCTATTTAACGCGAACTGTGTCTTATACAGATTCACGTCCCCCAAGTCCTATGATCGTCCTTGACATAAGATGAAACTGCTGTCATGACAGTTTCATTGTAGCGTTCGACTAGGTTGACTTGTGGCGTGTATCTTGGGCCATAATGTACCCTGGGGATATTATAACGCTCTAATAGCTCACGAAATTCCGATCCCATAAATTGAACCCCATTATCGGTAATTACGGTTTCAGGAACCCCATGTGTTAAAAGAACAAATTCAAACGCCTTAGCCACTAAAGCACTAGTCGCGCGACGCAAAGGAAAAAGCATCGTATACTTGGAGAAACAGCAGGGTACCACTAAAAGATGCACAAAACCCGAGCGTGACTTAGGCAAGGGTCCCACCAAATCGACCGAGTGGACCTGAAACGGCCTATAGCACTGTTTCGGTTGACCCATTAGTGTACGGCCAGAGTGCCCGCTCTGGTTGAGCGTCGGGCGGGGCGGTGTTGAGCGGTCGAGAAAGCGTTTTCTGAGCGGCCTCAGTGCACGCTCGGCCACAAAGTACTTTTTTATATACGGAACGCCAAAGAGGAAATTAATATAACGGAAGTCTGCGCTCGGCGTTTGTGGGGGTTGGTACGTTTTTAACATGGCATCCGCGTCGTACGATATTATTGATATGTATCTGGAAGAAAATATGCGGCTAAAATATATTTGTAAGTCAAGACAAGGTTCTAGAGACATTGTGAAGCAAAGAAAACAGTTTGGAGAGTTTTCTACGAAGATAAATTTTATGAGTATACAAGGATGAAAATGGCAACTTTTGAATATGTATTACAGAGAATTGACTTGACTTGAATTGACGACTTCCGTGGTCGAGTGGTTAGCACGCCGGATCTGGCGTCGCGCCATCTCTGAGGCCCCGGGTTCAATTCCCAGTCGGGTCAATTTAGAGAAAAACTGTTTTTCTAAATTGATTTCGGGTCTGGGTGTTTTTTTTTTTTTATACTAAGCCCGGCAAATGACCCCACTCCACCTGATGTTAAGTGGAAATGAGGTCCAGGCGCGAGGACAACTGGTGCAGCGTAAGAGACGTAGCATCAGTCATCCTCACTCTGCCGGCCCAATTTCTACGTTCATGTATATTTATCCGTTGTCTTACCATATTAACGAGTTTCAAAAGAATACTCATCTTGGTCTAGATAATTGGTGTGAGCGTAAACAAATTTATTAAAAAAAAAGAGTTTAAACAAGATTAAAACTGAGTGGTAACTAATTTCCACATAATCAGATTCGATAACTCCCATGGAATACTTGTAGTGAGAGGTAAAAGGTAAATAAAAGTCATATTAATTTTAAAAAAATAGTTATAATAGTTTTAAAATATTACATATTAGAAGTATTCTGAGTTAATTCTTCGCGTCGAGAAATATTCGACAGCAATTTTCGAACTACTTTGGCAAAATAGAAATAATTTGTAATGTAAAAAACGATATTTACCTTCAATGTCCAGTTTTATTGCTAATTCCCTCCACACTCTTGCTTTAACTATTCTGTTCTTATGTAAAGAATGCGAAGACAACTATATTTCAGGTTTATTCTGTATTTCTGTTATTATTTCTTCGAACGACATCCTTCAGCAACGCTCGTATCACCGCGGCACAGCACAAACAAGTTTGAAATTGCACGCGACGCCCCGCTCGACGCAAACCAGCCCGCTGATGCCGACGCTCCGCTCGGCCGTTACTCAGGGCACAACTACGCGCTAGCATTTGTTAAACATGAACGCTGCCCGCCTCGCCCCGCCCGACGCTCAACCAGAGCGGGCACTCTGGCCGTACACTTAGACCTGGAGTTAGTCGAGTGGAGTGCTTGTACGCGGCGCAAGTGTTGCAGTTTTTCACGAATTCCACCACGCCACGGTACATTCCTTGCCAGTAAAACTGCAGGGAAATTTTCCTGTGAGTTTTAAACACGCCGAAATGTCCGAACGTGGGTGGCTCGTGGTGGTCAGCAATAACTCTTGCTCGCTGTACTTTGGGCACAAGCACCTTCCAATCAAACTCCTGAGTCAAACCGTACTTGGATTTACTAAACCGATACATCGTGCCATTTTCAACTCGATAGTTCGGAAAGTTTTGTGGATTACTTTGACAACCTTTAAAATCGGGTTTCATCGAATATGAAGGTACTTACACACCAAACACGTTGCGAGGCTTTCGTTGTGCGCCGTGGTCTGCGCCAAGTCTGCTAGTCTGCTCCCGCCTTAAGAGGCCTATTACATTTCGACTGTGATTTTTGCGTAAATTCATTGACCAATTTTGGGGTTCTTGATCTCTGAAACAATAATACATTTACAATTTTGACTTATTGAATAGTGTAGAATAGCTATTGGCATAGTTCGAAGAGGCCTCGCTTTTTGTAAATTTGGCTTAACTTTTTAATTAAACCCAAAATTGCAGAGAAATGCGCAAAGGCACTTTTTTCAGCTCCTTTTTTCTTTGTTTTAGTCGGAGAAAATGCTTCTCTGCACTGGCATGAGGCCTCCTGAGGATGGTGAGAACCTCATGCACTGTCCGGGGCTGGAACCCATATGTCCCCACCCGCCCCCCCGTGGGGGAAACGGGTGAGTAAGGACATACGGGCCCGACCCGGTAAAAGAACCGACATCTGCCACCTGGAACGTATTGCGGCGCCGCGGTACCGTCGGTTAGACATGCTCCGCGAGCGCCGCACGCCGCGGACCCAGTCAGACCTGGGTCCCCCGCTCCCCACGGAGCAGTCTGGCAGATGCAGACTGCTCCCAAACGGGAGGAGGCCCGTGCAATGCGGTCCAATGCTCCTCAACACTGGACCGCTGGCCCTCCTCAGGGAAGGATAGCCCCCCCCTTTCCGCTACTTCCTTGTGCAGGACCAAGGCCCCACGTGTGGAATCACGGTCCCACACAAGGATCCCGCCGGACCGTGACCCTATGCTGCCATAGGGAGCAAAGCCCGGACCGCAGACCCCCGATGTTCCGGGTCATGCAGGAGAAGGGGCGGCACAAGTGCCACCCTTACTCCCCCTCTCCGCCGGTTGCCCGGCACTCGCCCTCACTGGCGACTCCCACCCGATCATGAGGGAGGAGGGCGGCATTAGTGCCACCCTCGACTCCCTCGCCCGCCGCCGGTTGCCCGGCCCCGTCCGGCCCTGCCGGCGATTCCGCCACCTCCATGGCACTCTCCCTAGCCGCAGGTGGAGCCCGCGGCCATGGAGCCCACTTCGGCCTTGTCGTCGGAGGACGACAGGTCCTCCCCCCCATGTGGTGTGTGTGCGGGAGCCCAGCCTCCTTGCACACACCACAGCTCGCCCTCTCGACCCCGCACTCGGCGGCCCTGTGCCCAGGGGCACCACACCTGAAACACAGGGTGCCACGGCTGGCCTCCGAGCTACAAGCGTAGCTCAGATGGCCCACACCGTAGCACCTGTAGCACCGTGTGGGGCCCCTGTCCAGGACCACGACCTGCACCCTTACCCACCCAATCACCACGTGGCCCGCCCGAGCCAGATGGCTCGCCGCGGCGGCCGGAAGCCGCACCATCGCAGAGCACAGGCCAGCCGGCCCGGTCCGCAGCTGTCCCACCGTCACCCGCTCGGCGGCGCAGTTCGTAGCGGCCGCAATCGCCTCCGCGATGCGTTTAGCCCCGTCCGCCATTTCCGGGGTGAGGCCGACAAGCCGGACCTCGGCCGTTCGGCACGGCCTTCGGACCTCCACACCCTCTGGCACCGCCCTCCTTATCTGCTCCGCCAGGGCGTCAGCAACGGGGCCGCTGGACTCCCCCGGAATCTCCAGCAGCCGGCCGCCAGCCGCGGACTGCCGCACCCGGACTCCCCGCAGCCCGAGCTCCCCCAGATTGACGCTGGCCATAGCTCCGTCGAGCACCGCGCGGTAGGTCAGCCCCCTCTCAACTGCCTCCGGCCCCAGCGTCACTGAGACGGCAGATGACTGCGGCAGCTCCACCTTGGGGGGGGGTCTCGCCCTCCTGGGGTCTCTGCCTCCTGCAGGTGGGGCCCGGTCCGCCGCAGCCTTGGCCCGCCTGGCCCTTCGCTTGCCCGCCTTCGAGGCGGCGACCTCCCATTTCGCCGGCGGCGCGGCCTGGACCCTCATGGGAAAGCCGGGGGCGCCATGGGATCCGGCGACCGCCCCGGCGTAACTCTTCCCTTCCTTCGCCGCATTGCCCGCCAGTGGCGGCCTTGCGGGGGACCCAGCTGAGAGGCGCCTCTCGATGGTATCGAGGCGCCCTCCCAGCGACTCCAAAACCTCCCTCCTCAGGGCCTCCACCACCTCTTTTAGGGTAGGGGAGTCCTCGCTCCCCCGGCTGGTGGGCGGTCCGGGCGCCGGCTGCGCCTTCTTCATAGCCGCGAGCTCGGCCCGCACAGCCTCCATTTCTCGGCGGAGCCGCCCATTCTCCTCTTTGAGACCCCCGAGGGACCCGACCACTATCCGCATCGCCTCCATTTCGCGGCAGAGCCGCGCATTCTCCTCCTTGAGGCAATCTACCCTGGCTGTCAAATCCTCCACGTCATGTCCGAGCTGCTTCCTCTCCTTCCGGAGGCTCCGGATTTTCTCGATGCGCTCATTCTGGTCCGTAAAGAGCGAGTACGTACACCCCGCGACGACCTGGACCAAGCCGTCTATGTCGCTGGACGGACAGACGGGATGGACGAGATCCTTCACCAAACCCAACGACTCGGTCATCGTGTAGAACACCTCCTCCCACGACGTCTTTAACAGGGGCTCCCCGATATCTTCGGCGTCCTTAAGGGTGCCGTCCGCCGTATACGCCAAGGAGAGCGGCCAGTTCTTCCCAGCCACTGGGGCGCGCCAACTCTCCTGCGACTCCTCGACAGCGCCCTTCTTGGGGGCGGGAGCACCCCTTCCAGAACTCCCGCTGGAATCGACCCTGGACAGCGCACGCTTGCGCCTCTCCTCCGCCGGGTCCACCTCCATCAACTCCACCACGGCCGCCCGGTCGGAACGACCGGCGCCACTACCTCCGGGCACCGCCGGTTCCACGCCGCCCGAGCCATTAGCCCGAGCGGACGCTTCACCGGACGCGTCCCCGGCCTCTCCGCCCTTCCCGGGCCCACCACGACCTCTGCCCCTCTTGGGCAACTCCCCGCGCAGAGCACCAGTAACATTTGCCACTGCAGGAGCCTGGTCTCGAACTCCTGCAGGGCCTTCGGTAGTCAATTTCTCACGTGGAGGCCCGGGTACCTCCACGCGCCGGGCGCCAGCCGGATCACATGGCAAAGACATCTTCTTAGGTAAACCTTTCATTACGTTTGGAAATCCGGGTTTACCATCCCCCTTTTGGTCGCTAGTGGGTGGGCTGTTCGCCGCCCACCAACCCGTTCGAAACGAACGGGCGCCCGTCGCCGCGCCCCGCAACGACGGAACCCTTGCGCTGAAACGGCGCCCAGAAGGGGCGCCGGACTACCCCAAACCCCCCCGTGTATCGACGCCCAGAAGGGGCGCCGACTACCCCAAAACCCCCCCCGTGTGACGACGCCCAGAAGGGGCGCCGTCAAAACTCCCCTCAAAGCCGCTCAGGAGTGAGCGGCGAGCGTGCGACCCAGAGTGGGCCGCACGTGGAGATCCCCCCCGCAGGTCAGAGTGACCCGCTGTGCGGTCCAGAAGGGACGCGCGTTGAAGGGGGTGCGATGCCCAGAAGGGGCACCACCTACTTTATTCGGCGCCCAGAAGGGACGCCAGGGATTAGCATAAGGCCCCTTGTCCCACGCTGAACGTGGGCCGAGAGGCCTTACCCCAGGGTGCACCACGAGGAGGTTCCCAAATTTGCACCCCACTTTTTTCAGCTCCTAGATTTAACTACTGTACCAATGAATTAAAATGTTATTTCTTATATTATCTCTTATATATTGTATAGTTCGCAGCGGCCTTGGAATTTTTAGATATATTTGATTTTATATAGGAAAAAATCTTATTCTACACCAAAAAACTTCGAAAATCGCTTTAAGTTAACTGTGTATTTCTCCTACCTACGATAATATTATTGAGCAAAATTTATACCAGAATAATTGTTATTTCAAACGACAAAAACATAGTGTAAATCAGCTCAAAACTATTGGACGGATTTCAGAAAGTACTCACGCGCTAAACTCTTGAAGGCAACCTTGTTGGAAGCATTTCTAACGTCAAAAGGCAGTGCATTCCAGAGTCGAATAGCAGTAAGAGTGAAAGATTTAGAAACGAAATTAGTGCTATGAGAAGGAGTTTGGAGTACCAGATTAGTGCTGGAGCGAAGATGGCGTTGGTGTAAAGCAACCAAGAACTGAAAGCGGGATTTAAGATAAACCGGGACGCGTGGATCGAAAAGGATATTAAAAAGGCAAACCAACCTTAGGTTTCTACGCTCACGAATAGGGAGCCACTTAAGTTGGTTTCGAAAGTCAGAGATGTGGTCGTATTTTCGTACACCGAAGACAAAGCGTATAGTACTGTTGAGAAGACGATCCAATTTGTTGAGAAAGATTTGATTAATATCGGACAAACAAACATCAGCATAATCAAAAAGCGGATGAACAAGAGCTCGTACGAGCACAACTCTAGTGCTGGGCGGTATAAAGTTTCTTAGTTTGTAAAGTGCGCCAAGAGTCCCATGTACTTTACGACTAATATTTTGGATTTGACCCTCCCAACCCAAGCTGCAGTCAATGACAAGCCCAGGGTTCCTCACAGAAGTAGCGTATGGGATTGCAATGCCATTAAATGTCAGAGCCAGAGTATTACTCAAATTGAGTTGTGAGAGCTGACGAGAACTGCCAATAATGATGGCCTGACACTTGTCTGGGTTAACAGAGATCCCAAAACTATCCGACCACGCACGTATCCTATTCAGGTTTTGGTTAAGCAGTGTTATAGCGTTGTCGAGGTTGCGCAGATCACTCTGTGCATATAACTGCAGATCGTCAGCGTACAGATGATAAGAAGAGGAAAAAATAGATGTAAGAGAATTAATAAACAAGGAGAAGAGAAGAGGTGAGAGCACGCCGCCCTGAGGTACACCAGCAGACAAGTCGGACCAGTTAGAGACCAACTGGTTGACTCGCACCGCTTGTTGGCGCCCCCGAAGATAAGAGGTGAACCACAGAAGTGCAGAGGATGAGCAGCCGTAAAGGGAGAGAAGAGAGAGGAGAATGTCATGGTCCACTGCGTTGAATGCGTTAGAGAAATCAATTAAGACTAATACAGTAAAACGTGAATTCTCCATCCCATCGCGTATATCTTCGACAACTTTGAGTAGAGCAGTACTAGTACTGTGACCAGGCCGGAACCCAGATTGGTAGGAGGAGAGAATATCGTTACGAAAGACATAAGAGGAAAGCTGTTTGTAGACAGCAGCTTCAACGACCTTAGAGAGGAATGGTAAAATAGAGATGGGTCTAAAGTGACTCAGAGAGCTGGGGTTGGATACTTTGGGTAGTGGAATGGTAAACGCATTGCGCGAAACGGCAGGAAAAACACCAGTGGAAAGGGAATGATTGAAAATGAAGGTAAGTATAAGAAGGAAACAGGAAAGTAATGAAGTGATCATAACCCTACTAATGTTGTCGAATCCCGTAGCCTTGGACTTGATTGACACTATTATTTTACGTAGCTCATCCTCTGTCAGCGGGGTGAAAGAGAAAATGTGTGCTGATAATGGAGCAGAGGAAGTAATTCTAGAAATAGTAAGAAATTTTACAGTATCAGTAAGTGAACTTTGCCGAACCTAAGCTATGAAGCTCAGCGCGATTCAAAAACTTGTTATGGTAAGTGGCTGATCTTATTTGCTCTGTTTCCATATCCTAAATTCCATTCCAAGACAACTTAATTTCTATATCCTTACTTTTACATATAATATCCAATTGTATATTTCTTTATATATATATATATATAATTCTAAATTATTTTATTGTAAGCGTAGATACCAAGGTAGTAATTACAGAGTGAAAACTAGTGTTTTCCTTAAAGGTGGAAAACAAGACAGTTTTATTTTATATTAAAGTGGTATGTAGTAAATTGTTGTTTAACCAAATGAATGCTGGGAAAGAAATCAAAGATGATATTTGTCTCAAAGCCAAACTCTTTTATTTCATTTCTTAATACAGGGATAGTCTAGTAATAACAACGGTATTTATTCCATATAATATTACATGATATCGGAGGATTTACTTCTACAAGTTATTTCTACCCTGCTTAATCTAGATACAGAATTACCTACATGAATTAAATTAAATGTAATTCTAATGCATGAGATATTACGAGGAAAAAACTTTATTGGAGATCCAGCATCAATTTAAGTGTTATGCAAAAGACTTTTACTCTCAAGGTCGCTTTATGTTGATTCGCGACTGCAATCAAATTATCCCAAATCTCAATAGCTATTTATGTTAATCATTTTTTAGGTACATTCAATTCTACGGTAAACTAACATCATCCTGCCAGACGATCCCGGCATCCAGAACGGTGGCGGCCTGGAGAGAAACCCTAGGGTGACGGTCCAGGCGTCCACCGAACGAATATGGAGACTGACCTGAAGCTCGATGGCGATCCTCCCTTTACCTGGCCAGAGAGCTGCACAGGTGACTGCCATCAGGTTTTCAGCAATCCACGGGGACCGGAGGTAGTTAAGTATATTACCGAGACATTTCTTCCAAAATTGAACAAAAAAAGGTGCAAGACCTTTCAAGGAACCATTGTAAAAATGGAACTTGTTAAATGTTTTAACTAGGAGTTAGAAAGAACATTTATAAAAAAAAGAAAAAACCTATTGCCGATGTCTGCCGTTCCCGCTTCTACAACTCCTGCGGGTCGTTCAGACATCCCATTATCCACCCAATAAATTACATCGACGTTTTTTTTAACCCTTTACATTCTGGGGCCGATGTATATGGATTCCTGGCAGCCCTGGGGCTCCGCCCTTGTCTACTTTTAAATCCTGTTTTCGCGTTCTCCGAGACGAATCATAAAACTCAATGACAAATGACAATCACTCTTCCAGATGACATCACAAATGTCAAATTGTTTTTTCGTTCTTTTCTAGGAACAGGCTACGGTCAGAGACCATACAGCCTAGAATCAACTTTATTTTTACTAGGTAAATTCTCACTCCGTTTTCAGAAAGACCAAACGCATCGATTAAATCGAATTCTACTTATCCCGTGAGACTGCTAGCGCCATCTATTCAGGTACTACAGAACTAAAATCAACGAGACCAATAAGTTTGCTATGAAATTTTTATTATTTTATAAACAAAGACAACGTTAAAAAAATACAACGTTACAATACACCCCCTCCAACGAAAGTTCCGAGCGTAGTGAGAAACTACGCTGCCCTCAGCGTTACTAAAGAAAAATCCTACCTAAGGAGTGTACCAACATTGATCACATCAATTAAAACGAACCCCCGTCGAAACAAGACAGAACTCATTTGTTAAAAAATCTTGGAAATGAGATAAAAAACTTAACCTAAGGATTTGCCTTGGCATAGCCGGAGCTCCGAAGAGACACCGACCCACATTCGTGGCCTACGGCATGGTGAGTAAACAACGTACTTACAAAAAAAAATCACCATAACCTGAGAAAACTACCACCAAAACAAGCTACGGCATGGTGGGTAAACAAATTACCAGCAACCACCCTACCACAGTAGCCTTATCAAAAACTCTAACTAAACCAACTAAAAATAAAGTTCCAATCCACCTAAGTTAAACCAATTCCAGATCTTCAAACCCCCACCCCGCTAACTTCAGGACTAAAGTTAATTAATCGTCCGGATATGCGTATTTATACAATTAACACTTACATACTACTTTCATTCTTCTACTTTTTCCCATCAACTGTCGAAATCCCTTTTAAATCTTATCTGACATCCTTCATCTGACCTAGTGTAGCAAACCAGTTTATTTACTTTTGCCACCCCTGACACTAACCCCAGAGTTTTTATAAGAGACACTCGTAACTCGTAACTCGTAACACTTTATGAAAATTTCAGGACAAAAAAAATTTTATCTTATGAAAATTATTATTGGCTTACCAATATTAATTAAACTAACCAACCGTCTTCGGGGTAAACCCTCGAGTGGCGAAAAACACATGTTTTGTTTTTACGCAACCGTCAACGCAATTTCAGCTCGAGTTGGTTAACAAAACAACAACCGTCTTCGCGGAGTAAACCCGCTCGAGTTGAAAAAAATGAATTACTCAACCGTCAACGCAATGTCAGCTCAGTTTGGTAACAAACGCAACCATCTCCGGGAAAACCCTCGGGTTGTTAAACACAAACTTTTCGAAAATTCGAATTTATACTTATTACTTTTACGAAAACATCTAAACGCAAAAAACCTAAAAGGCGCGTTGTCTTTCGTGCACTAAACTTAAAACTAACCTAAACCTAAGGGTTCGCCTTGGCATCGCCGGGTCCCAAACGAGACACCGACACACAAAAGTGGCCTACGGCATGGTAGGTTAGTAACGCACCTTTATCTTCGAAATATGCCAAGCACCTAGTGGTTTTCCGTCTAGTGACTCCAACTCATAAACTAGAGGAGAACGAATTTTAGCCACTATGCACTTCTCAAACTTCGGCGCCAGTTTTGAGGCTTTGTATTTCGCAGCATCACTTTGGACAAATGTTTGCTTCCACACTTCCTGACCTACCTTTATGGTCATTGGTCGTCTGCGGGTGTTGTAATATTTCGCATTTGTCTGATGCGCTTTAAGGATCCTTTCTCGGGCCTTTTCAAAGACCTCTTTTAAAATACCGAGCTCCCCCGCATATTCCTCTCTAGGCATCGTTACTTCATAATCACTTTCTTGGGACTTTTTATAAAATGAACCATTTATAATTGGCTCCCTACCATGCGCTAAAAAGAATGGCGAAAACCCTGTGCACTCATTTACCGCGCTATTTAACGCGAACTGTGTCTTATACAGATTCACGTCCCCCAAGTCCTATGATCGTCCTTGACATAAGATGAAACTGCTGTCATGACAGTTTCATTGTAGCGTTCGACTAGGTTGACTTGTGGCGTGTATCTTGGGCCATAATGTACCCTGGGGATATTATAACGCTCTAATAGCTCACGAAATTCCGATCCCATAAATTGAACCCCATTATCGGTAATTACGGTTTCAGGAACCCCATGTGTTAAAAGAACAAATTCAAACGCCTTAGCCACTAAAGCACTAGTCGCGCGACGCAAAGGAAAAAGCATCGTATACTTGGAGAAACAGCAGGGTACCACTAAAAGATGCACAAAACCCGAGCGTGACTTAGGCAAGGGTCCCACCAAATCGACCGAGTGGACCTGAAACGGCCTATAGCACTGTTTCGGTTGACCCATTAGTGTACGGCCAGAGTGCCCGCTCTGGTTGAGCGTCGGGCGGGGCGGTGTTGAGCGGTCGAGAAAGCGTTTTCTGAGCGGCCTCAGTGCACGCTCGGCCACAAAGTACTTTTTTATATACGGAACGCCAAAGAGGAAATTAATATAACGGAAGTCTGCGCTCGGCGTTTGTGGGGGTTGGTACGTTTTTAACATGGCATCCGCGTCGTACGATATTATTGATATGTATCTGGAAGAAAATATGCGGCTAAAATATATTTGTAAGTCAAGACAAGGTTCTAGAGACATTGTGAAGCAAAGAAAACAGTTTGGAGAGTTTTCTACGAAGATAAATTTTATGAGTATACAAGGATGAAAATGGCAACTTTTGAATATGTATTACAGAGAATTGACTTGACTTGAATTGACGACTTCCGTGGTCGAGTGGTTAGCACGCCGGATCTGGCGTCGCGCCATCTCTGAGGCCCCGGGTTCAATTCCCAGTCGGGTCAATTTAGAGAAAAACTGTTTTTCTAAATTGATTTCGGGTCTGGGTGTTTTTTTTTTTTTATACTAAGCCCGGCAAATGACCCCACTCCACCTGATGTTAAGTGGAAATGAGGTCCAGGCGCGAGGACAACTGGTGCAGCGTAAGAGACGTAGCATCAGTCATCCTCACTCTGCCGGCCCAATTTCTACGTTCATGTATATTTATCCGTTGTCTTACCATATTAACGAGTTTCAAAAGAATACTCATCTTGGTCTAGATAATTGGTGTGAGCGTAAACAAATTTATTAAAAAAAAAGAGTTTAAACAAGATTAAAACTGAGTGGTAACTAATTTCCACATAATCAGATTCGATAACTCCCATGGAATACTTGTAGTGAGAGGTAAAAGGTAAATAAAAGTCATATTAATTTTAAAAAAATAGTTATAATAGTTTTAAAATATTACATATTAGAAGTATTCTGAGTTAATTCTTCGCGTCGAGAAATATTCGACAGCAATTTTCGAACTACTTTGGCAAAATAGAAATAATTTGTAATGTAAAAAACGATATTTACCTTCAATGTCCAGTTTTATTGCTAATTCCCTCCACACTCTTGCTTTAACTATTCTGTTCTTATGTAAAGAATGCGAAGACAACTATATTTCAGGTTTATTCTGTATTTCTGTTATTATTTCTTCGAACGACATCCTTCAGCAACGCTCGTATCACCGCGGCACAGCACAAACAAGTTTGAAATTGCACGCGACGCCCCGCTCGACGCAAACCAGCCCGCTGATGCCGACGCTCCGCTCGGCCGTTACTCAGGGCACAACTACGCGCTAGCATTTGTTAAACATGAACGCTGCCCGCCTCGCCCCGCCCGACGCTCAACCAGAGCGGGCACTCTGGCCGTACACTTAGACCTGGAGTTAGTCGAGTGGAGTGCTTGTACGCGGCGCAAGTGTTGCAGTTTTTCACGAATTCCACCACGCCACGGTACATTCCTTGCCAGTAAAACTGCAGGGAAATTTTCCTGTGAGTTTTAAACACGCCGAAATGTCCGAACGTGGGTGGCTCGTGGTGGTCAGCAATAACTCTTGCTCGCTGTACTTTGGGCACAAGCACCTTCCAATCAAACTCCTGAGTCAAACCGTACTTGGATTTACTAAACCGATACATCGTGCCATTTTCAACTCGATAGTTCGGAAAGTTTTGTGGATTACTTTGACAACCTTTAAAATCGGGTTTCATCGAATATGAAGGTACTTACACACCAAACACGTTGCGAGGCTTTCGTTGTGCGCCGTGGTCTGCGCCAAGTCTGCTAGTCTGCTCCCGCCTTAAGAGGCCTATTACATTTCGACTGTGATTTTTGCGTAAATTCATTGACCAATTTTGGGGTTCTTGATCTCTGAAACAATAATACATTTACAATTTTGACTTATTGAATAGTGTAGAATAGCTATTGGCATAGTTCGAAGAGGCCTCGCTTTTTGTAAATTTGGCTTAACTTTTTAATTAAACCCAAAATTGCAGAGAAATGCGCAAAGGCACTTTTTTCAGCTCCTAGATTTAACTACTGTACCAATGAATTAAAATGTTATTTCTTATATTATCTCTTATATATTGTATAGTTCGCAGCGGCCTTGGAATTTTTAGATATATTTGATTTTATATAGGAAAAAATCTTATTCTACACCAAAAAACTTCGAAAATCGCTTTAAGTTAACTGTGTATTTCTCCTACCTACGATAATATTATTGAGCAAAATTTATACCAGAATAATTGTTATTTCAAACGACAAAAACATAGTGTAAATCAGCTCAAAACTATTGGACGGATTTCAGAAAGTACTCACGCGCTAAACTCTTGAAGGCAACCTTGTTGGAAGCATTTCTAACGTCAAAAGGCAGTGCATTCCAGAGTCGAATAGCAGTAAGAGTGAAAGATTTAGAAACGAAATTAGTGCTATGAGAAGGAGTTTGGAGTACCAGATTAGTGCTGGAGCGAAGATGGCGTTGGTGTAAAGCAACCAAGAACTGAAAGCGGGATTTAAGATAAACCGGGACGCGTGGATCGAAAAGGATATTAAAAAGGCAAACCAACCTTAGGTTTCTACGCTCACGAATAGGGAGCCACTTAAGTTGGTTTCGAAAGTCAGAGATGTGGTCGTATTTTCGTACACCGAAGACAAAGCGTATAGTACTGTTGAGAAGACGATCCAATTTGTTGAGAAAGATTTGATTAATATCGGACAAACAAACATCAGCATAATCAAAAAGCGGATGAACAAGAGCTCGTACGAGGACAACTCTAGTGCTGGGCGGTATAAAGTTTCTTAGTTTGTAAAGTGCGCCAAGAGTCCCATGTACTTTACGACTAATATTTTGGATTTGACCCTCCCAACCCAAGCTGCAGTCAATGACAAGCCCAGGGTTCCTCACAGAAGTAGCGTATGGGATTGCAATGCCATTAAATGTCAGAGCCAGAGTATTACTCAATTTGAGTTGTGAGAGCTGACGAGAACTGCCAATAATGATGGCCTGACACTTGTCTGGGTTAACAGAGATCCCAAAACTATCCGACCACGCACGTATCCTATTCAGGTTTTGGTTAAGCAGTGTTATAGCGTTGTCGAGGTTGCGCAGATCACTCTGTGCATATAACTGCAGATCGTCAGCGTACAGATGATAAGAAGAGGAAAAAATAGATGTAAGAGAATTAATAAACAAGGAGAAGAGAAGAGGTGAGAGCACGCCGCCCTGAGGTACACCAGCAGACAAGTCGGACCAGTTAGAGACCAACTGGTTGACTCGCACCGCTTGTTGGCGCCCCCGAAGATAAGAGGTGAACCACAGAAGTGCAGAGGATGAGCAGCCGTAAAGGGAGAGGAGAGAGAGGAGAATGTCATGGTCCACTGCGTTGAATGCGTTAGAGAAATCAATTAAGACTAATACAGTAAAACGTGAATTCTCCATCCCATCGCGTATATCTTCGACAACTTTGAGTAGAGCAGTAGTAGTACTGTGACCAGGCCGGAACCCAGATTGGTAGGAGGAGAGAATATCGTTACGAAAGACATAAGAGGAAAGCTGTTTGTGGACAGCAGCTTCAACGACCTTAGAGAGGAATGGTAAAATAGAGATGGGTCTAAAGTGACTCAGAGAGCTGGGGTTGGATACTTTGGGTAGTGGAATGGTAAACGCATTGCGCGAAACGGCAGGAAAAACACCAGTGGAAAGGGAATGATTGAAAATGAAGGTAAGTATAAGAAGGAAACAGGAAAGTAATGAAGTGATCATAACCCTACTAATGTTGTCGAATCCCGTAGCCTTGGACTTGATTGACACTATTATTTTACGTAGCTCATCCTCTGTCAGCGGGGTGAAAGAGAAAATGTGTGCTGATAATGGAGCAGAGGAAGTAATTCTAGAAATAGTAAGAAATTTTACAGTATCAGTAAGTGAACTTTGCCGAACCTAAGCTATGAAGCTCAGCGCGATTCAAAAACTTGTTATGGTAAGTGGCTGATCTTATTTGCTCTGTTTCCATATCCTAAATTCCATTCCAAGACAACTTAATTTCTATATCCTTACTTTTACATATAATATCCAATTGTATATTTCTTTATATATATATATATATATATATATATATATATATATATATATATATATATAATTCTAAATTATTTTATTGTAAGCGTAGATACCAAGGTAGTAATTACAGAGTGAAAACTAGTGTTTTCCTTAAAGGTGGAAAACAAGACAGTTTTATTTAATATTAAAGTGGTATGTAGTAATTGTTGTTTAACCAAATGAATGCTGGGAAAGAAATCAAAGATGATATTTGTCTCAAAGCCAAACTCTTTTATTTCATTTCTTAATACAGGGATAGTCTAGTAATAACAACGGTATTTATTCCATATAATATTACATGATATCGGAGGATTTACTTCTACAAGTTATTTCTACCCTGCTTAATCTAGATACAGAATTACCTACATGAATTAAATTAAATGTAATTCTAATGCATGAGATATTACGAGGAAAAAACTTTATTGGAGATCCAGCATCAATTTAAGTGTTATGCAAAAGACTTTTACTCTCAAGGTCGCTTTATGTTGATTCGCGACTGCAATCAAATTATCCCAAATCTCAATAGCTATTTATGTTAATCATTTTTTAGGTACATTCAATTCTACGGTAAACTAACATCATCCTGCCAGACGATCCCGGCATCCAGAACGGTGGCGGCCTGGAGAGAAACCCTAGGGTGACGGTCCAGGCGTCCACCGAACGAATATGGAGACTGACCTGAAGCTCGATGGCGATCCTCCCTTTACCTGGCCAGAGAGCTGCACAGGTGACTGCCATCAGGTTTTCAGCAATCCACGGGGACCGGAGGTAGTTAAGTATATTACCGAGACATTTCTTCCAAAATTGAACAAAAAAAGGTGCAAGACCTTTCAAGGAACCATTGTAAAAATGGAACTTGTTAAATGTTTTAACTAGGAGTTAGAAAGAACATTTATAAAAAAAAGAAAAAACCTATTGCCGATGTCTGCCGTTCCCGCTTCTACAACTCCTGCGGGTCGTTCAGACATCCCATTATCCACCCAATAAATTACATCGACGTTTTTTTTAACCCTTTACATTCCGGGGCCGATGTATATGGATTCCTGGCAGCCCTGGGGCTCCGCCCTTGTCTACTTTTAAATCCTGTTTTCGCGTTCTCCGAGACGAATCATAAAACTCAATGACAAATGACAATCACTCCTCCAGATGACATCACAAATGTCAAATTGTTTTTTCGTTCTTTTCTAGGAACAGGCTACGGTCAGAGACCATACAGCCTAGAATCAACTTTATTTTTACTAGGTAAATTCTCACTCCGTTTTCAGAAAGACCAAACGCATCGATTAAATCGAATTCTACTTATCCCGTGAGACTGCTAGCGCCATCTATTCAGGTACTACAGAACTAAAATCAACGAGACCAATAAGTTTGCTATGAAATTTTTATTATTTTATAAACAAAGACAACGTTAAAAAAATACAACGTTACAATACACCCCCTCCAACGAAAGTTCCGAGCGTAGTGAGAAACTACGCTGCCCTCAGCGTTACTAAAGAAAAATCCTACCTAAGGAGTGTACCAACATTGATCACATCAATTAAAACGAACCCCCGTCGAAACAAGCGAAATAAATGTGAATGGGTTCATCTTGACCTTGGGTCCTAGACCGAATCTCCCCCCTTAGTCGATAATCGTAGTCGACAATGTCAAACTCTTTTAAAAGCAAAGAACTGAGGTCTTGCCAAGAGGAGATTTGGTCTTTGACGCCTCGGTACCAAATGAGACCCTAATTTCTAAATAGCAAAAAAGCAGACCTAAATAATTTTTCTTCAGAAACATTATAAGCAACAGCATGTTCAGCAACTGACTCTAGAAAACTACGGGGATCTGCCGTGCCGTCAAACTGTATCTTCCACTTGGCGACGTTGGAGTCCGCCGAACAAGCGGATAGAGATGACACAGCCGCCTGAGGCTCTATCGCTTTGTTATTTGTTGGTGGTGACAAAGATCCCGATTCGTGCGGATCCAGACGCTGACGCGATTTCTTCAAAGCCTCCTTAACACTGTACTTCACCGTGACGTCAGCCTCTGCCTCCGCATTCACCCTATCTAATCGGAACCACAAATGACAGAATAAAGCCCTAGCCCGAACCAACAAACTCCGTTCACCTGAGGACTCAAAATCGTCGATGCGTTTCCGAAGGTCTTTTAATTTGTCGCCGATAATCTGCAACTCTTTCACTGGAAGCGCGTCGTCATCGCCTAAAATATCTTCAGGCTTGAAGTCGTTGATCAAATTTTTCAACTGTCTTCTTAATTTCAAGACTGTGTCCTCAGGTGTTTCGCCACGAATAGAAACCTCATAAAACAACTCGACACGATGCAGCGCATAAAGGTGCACTGTGTTCAAATTCATCTTGTAAAAGAAAGGGAAGAAAAAAAAAATTCCGACTACGAAAAAAGTAAAAAAAAATTCTAAGTTAAAAGGTAATAAGGTTTTGTTATTTTACTTTTAAAATATTGTTCGTTGTCAAATGCTTCAATAAAGTTTCACAAATAAAATATGTCCTAAAATTTTTCACAAAGTCATGGTCACCCTACTTAATGAAACTGAAATTTTTTTCTAAGTAATAATAATAATAATATCTTTATTAACATAAACATATAACATACATTTTGACAAACATGATTACAAGAAAAAATTATATATACTTACAATTATGCCAAAATTAAATAATTATCGGTAGTTTCCACACTAGTGTTGGTGACCAATAAATAAGTCACTTTTCGCATGATAAATGAACATCAAATTCCATATTATATGTTAAATTAAATAGTTTAACAATGTTAATTTTAATGTTAATGTTAACATTCCACAAAAAATATTTAAAAAAAAATCTCACTGCATTTACAATGTTAGTCGACGGTTCGACTTAGGCCCTTCTTACACCAAAAGGAATTATCCTTACAAGGTTCAATTAAAAATAAATACTTAACCTTTATTTTCTTAAAATGAAATAACAATCAACACTTCGGTGATTTGTAATAAATAACAAAACATGAACGGAGTCTAGATTGTGAACTAATGAGACAAAACCTAATAAAAAATGTTTTTAAGTTTGTCGCATCAAGAAGATTACTAAATAAGTTAGTTTATTACAAATTTAAACTACAAAACACCATTCTTAAGTTGACAAACCATAACTTATTACATTTCACCGAACAAAATTAAATTTCAAATTCTACGTTCACTAAGAACTATTGCATATATAACAAAATTTTACACAATTTTATAAATTTGGGATTAATTTGATCACAATAGTGGGCGCCATTGAAAACTAGTGTTTTCCTTAAAAGTGGAAAACAAGACAGTTTTACTTAATATTAAAGTGGTATGTAGTAAATTGTTGTTTAACCAAATGAATGCTGGGAAAGAAATCAAAGATGATATTTGTCTCAAAGCCAAACTCTTTTATTTCATTTCTTAATACAGGGATAGTCTAGTAATAACAACGGTATTTATTCCATATAATATTACATGATATCGGAGGATTTACTTCTACAAGTTATTTCTACCCTGCTTAATCTAGATACAGAATTACCTACATGAATTAAATTAAATGTAATTCTAATGCATGAGATATTACGAGGAAAAAACTTTATTGGAGATCCAGCATCAATTTAAGTGTTATGCAAAAGACTTTTACTCTCAAGGTCGCTTTATGTTGATTCGCGACTGCAATCAAATTATCCCAAATCTCAATAGCTATTTATGTTAATCATTTTTTAGGTACATTCAATTCTACGGTAAACTAACATCATCCTGCCAGACGATCTCGGCATCCAGAACGGTGGCGGCCTGGAGAGAAACCCTATGGTGACGGTCCAGGCGTCCACCGAACGAATATGGAGACTGACCTGAAGCTCGATGGCGATCCTCCCTTTACCTGGCCAGAGAGCTGCACAGGTGACTGCCATCAGGTTTTCAGCAATCCACGGGGACCGGAGGTAGTAAAGTATATTACCGAGACATTTCTTCCAAAATTGAACAAAAAAAGGTGCAAGACCTTTCAAGGAACCATTGTAAAAATGGAACTTGTTAAATGTTTTAACTAGGAGTTAGAAAGAACATTTATAAAAAAAAGAAAAAACCTATTGCCGATGTCTGCCGTTCCCGCTTCTACAACTCCTGCGGGTCGTTCAGACATCCCATTATCCACCCAATAAATTACATCGACGTTTTTTTTAACCCTTTACATTCCGGGGCCGATGCCGATGTTTCAACCAAAATCTAACTTTCCAATAGCACAACAATCGCCACAAAAATTGTGTAATTATTGCAAGAACCCCGGTCATCTCATTCACGAATGTAGAAAGCGGGCTTATAACAATTCTTTTAAGACACAATCCCAACGCGCTGTACGCGCACCTCCGCATCTCTCCGAACGTCAGGTTAATAAGAAGGGGGGTCAAAGTTGCTCGCGTCCGTAGGTTTACCCTTGAGACCCTACACGTGTTCCCTGGGTGGTGCTAAATGAGTGACACCAACTGAGTGGTAGAGCCACGCTGCGTTGCAGCACACATTGGGCCGGCTCGCCCGGCGTAATACCACCCTCTCACTAATATTCGGCGTGAAATAATGGCACTTGGTGCTGTTGTGTTTCGTCCGACCAGTGAGGGTTCCGGAGGCCCTTTCTCCCCCCCCCCCCTTTCCTCCCAATTCCTATTCCTTCATTAAACCTATTCCTCCCTTAAAGGCCGGCAACGCGTCTGCGATTCCTCTGGTTTTGCGGGTGTCCATGGGCGGCGGTGATTACTCTCCATCAGGTGACCCGCCTGCTCGTTTGCCTCCCTCTTTTGTAAAAAAAAAAAAAAAAAAAATCATTTAAACGCGCAAGCGGCCATGAGCACGGGCACGCCCATGGTAACCGCTTCAGCTTACTCCTCAGCTGCCCAGATACCGACCTCACACCCGACTCACCTAAGCATCCATTAACTCGACGCTGCTCTGGACAACACACAATTACAGTAAGCAGTCCTCCAAAGACACAACACGTAATCGATAGGTCATTCAATCCAGTCCATCGGGGACAAACACCAGTCAATAATGCAGCCACATCGATGAAATATGATATCGATACACCTCAGCAAGAACCTCCCGTCTATCGTAGACAACTTCGCGACTTTGGTACACAAACCACTGAATCGTGGACTTTGTTCGAGTCAAAACAGCCTATAGTCAATAAAACATTCGTGCAAAATCCAACTAATTCGTTACTAAATCAAAACACTGTATTCACGGAATCAATACCAAATTAAATCACTGTTTCCACCGAATCGACTCAATCCACTGAATCTTTAACTCAACATCCTAAATCAAATAAATCCCATGCTAAATCCAAATCAAAACGTAATGCTAAATCTTTTCAACTCAAAGACAGTCCAAAATCCAGCAAAAGCTCATATATTAAATCTTACCATATCAAATCTTTAAATGTACTTACTGAAAATCTACTACACTGTAAATTCTATGTCGAAAGCCAACCTCTCTTCCTGCTAATCGATACAGGCGCTGCTATATCTGTTATCTGCAAAGACAAGATAGGTAGGAACCCAGTCAACTATGAAGATATAGTATCCATAGTCGGAATTTCAAACACAAACTCTACTCTTTCAACTATCGGTACATCTGAAATATCACTTGATCAATTCCCTAAACATAAATTTCATGTGGCTGATCTGAACATAGTTTCAGATGGCATTCTTGGAAACGATTTCATGTCTAAATTCAATGTCAAACTCTTTATTCAATCGAAAACTATGCGCATACATGATCGAACCTCTAAATATCAAAGAAAAACATGAGAATACTAGTGAAACACAATTTATATCAAAACGTTCAGAAACCGTAATAAACTGCTGTTTCAGCGAAATTACGAACGGTATTGCTATCATCGATAAACAGTCGATCGGTGAACATCTTACTATTCCTAACGCTCTAGTTAATATTCATAATAACAACTTTTTAATCACATGCGTAAACTCTAGCAATGAAAATAAATATATCTCAGTCTCCACTATTTCCAATGTTAAACCATACGTCGAGTCGTCTAATAACTTTCAACTCAATTCCTTAAATAAAAACAAAATACCCAATCAAAACACCTACGAAAAGGTATGTAAATTAATTACACGAGATCATTTAAATCGTGAGGAATGCGAATCTCTAGAAAAAACTATATCAAATTACACAGACATATTTTATACTGAAGGTGATAAACTAACATTTACTAACCACACAAAACACTCTATTCCTACTACATCAGAAACACCCATTAATACTAAAACGTACAGATTTCCTTACGTTCATAAACAAGAGGTAAAAACTCAGGTAAATAAGATGTTAAATGAGAATATCATACGTCCAAGTACATCGCCATGGAGTAGCCCCATCTGGGTGGTTCCTAAAAAGGCAGACGCCTCCGGCAAACAAAAATGGAGGGTCGTGATAGATTACCGTAAATTGAACGAGATAACAGTAGGCGATAGCTATCCATTACCTAATATCACCGACATACTAGACAAGCTAAGACATTCTATTTATTTTACTACTCTCGACCTTGCATCTGGTTTTCATCAGATCGAATTAAGCTCTAAAGATATTTCTAAAACCGCATTCAACACCCCCTACAGGCACTAAGAATTCTTACGCATGCCATTCGGGTTGAAAAATGCACCAGCCACTTTTCAACGGACCATGGATAGTGTGCTATACGGTCTGCAAGGAGAACATGCTTTGTTTACTTAGATGACATCGTAGTTTTTGCATCAAGCTTCCAAGAACACGAGCCAAAGCTGACTGAAGTCTTCAATCGACTTAGACAGCATGGCCTGAAAATACAACCCGACAAATGCGAATTCCTTAGAAAAGAAGTAGCATACCTAGGTCATACTATATCCAACGAAGGTGTTAAACCTAACCCTGATAAAGTTCAGGCAGTCAAAGACTTTCCAGTTCCTAAATCATGCAAGGATATAAAATCCTTTCTAGGTCTCGCAGGTTATTACAGACGTTTTATAGCAAACTTTAGTAAAATTACTAAACCTTTAACTGGTCTTTTAAAAAAAGACGTACCTTTCCTCTGGGGCGAATCTCAACAACTTGCATTTGACACTTGCAAAAATAAACTCACTACAGCTCCTATTTTACAGTATCCTGATTTCAGCAAAGAAATCATTTTAACCACGGACGCCTCTATTCATGCCATTGGTGCTATATTCTCGCAAAGTGTGGTCGGTAAAGACTTACCCATATCATACGCTTCGCGAACACTTAATAAAGCTGAATCCAACTATTCCACGATCGAACGCGAACTTTTAGCTATTGTATGGGCCGTGAAACATTTCCGTCCGTGAAACATATTTGGAAGAAAATTTAAAATCGTACTGATCATAAACCACTCACTTGGTTGTTCTCAATCAAAGATCCAGGTAGCCGACTTGTTCGATGGCGGTTGAAGTAAGAAGAGTACGATTATGGGATTACTTACAAAGCCGGTAAAATAAATACAAACGCGGAAGCATTGTCACGTCCCCCAATCATGAATTCTAATATTATTAATTTAACAGCCAATGATCCGATTTCTCCTCAATCACCTGATTATCTACAATTGACTACGAAAATTATGCTTCTCAAGATACGTCAATAGACTGTCCACGATTAAAGATATCTCCTGATAACCATTCAGATTCGCGACACAAAAACATATTTGTCCCTGTATCATGTCAACACATAGATCAAAATAAAATTTTCAACGAGGCTATAGAGTCTTGTTCTCAGATAGAGCCTTACTTAGAACAATTAAAATCACTTTACGATGTCGATATTGTAGTATCAGATAAGAATCAGAACATATTCCTTAGCCCTACAAGACATTTCGATCCATGGGATTCTGAAAGTTTTTTCAAATCTTTATTATCTTGTCTGCAACAAAATAAGAAGGACAACTTTGTACGTTCCCGATTTAAAAAATGACACCACGTGTAAAATAAACGGTAACGAACAATTACGTATCACGGGATACCTAGCTGAAATGTATGACTGCCGACATAACTATTTGCCAAAATAATATAAAGTATCCTAAACCTGAAGAAATTCCTCAAATCTTAAAACTCTTCCATGACGTGCCCCTTTTAGGACACCGCAGTGTTATAGAAACAACTAGGAAGATACGTAACGAATACTTCTGGAAAGGAATGACTAGCGATATTAAAAACTATATTGATTCATGTATCATTTGTCAACGCAATAAAATACAAAGAAGAAACTTCCAAGCACCTATGGTGATTACGTCACAGTCCACAGAACCGTTTGAACGAGTATCTATAGATTTAGTATCCTATTCTGAAATCAGTGATAGCAATAATAAATACGTTTTAACTCTACAAGATGATCTAACCCGGTTCGTTCAAGGTTATCCTATTCCTGATAAGGAAGCCGTAACTGTAGCCAAACAGTTACTCCACTTCTGCCAACACTATGGCGTTCCTAAAAGATTTCATTCAGACCAAGGAACTGAATTTACAAATAGCGTCTTGAAACAATTATCAAGATTCTTAGGCTCCAACCAAACTTTCAACACCGCCTATCATCCTCAAACAAATAGCGCTCTTGAAAGATTCCATGCTACCTTACGGGACCACATTTGAATGTATCAAACTCGCCGTCTCAAAACTGGGACCAAATTATACCTTTTTTCTATCATGTGTCACAACACTTCTGTAAATAAGTCAACCAATTATACACCTCACGAGTTGCTCTTTGGTTTTAAACCACGTCCGTTCTATTCAATGAAAGTCATACCAAACTATACTGCCTGCGACTATATAAAATATTTAAATGGACGACTTAGACTCTCTAGAGACGCTGCCTTAATTAACCTTGAGTCAATGAAAGAAAAGGCCAAAGACAGGTACGATAGTCAAATAAAAAACACTGCTCAATATCCTGTTGGAAGCGAAGTCTTGCTACGCGTTCCTAATCCTAATAACTTAGATCCTAAATGGGCAAGACATTTTGAAGTTATCCGCGTAGGTTTCGGTAATAATTACACAATCCGGAAAACTAATCGTAATCAACTCGTGCATGCAAATAGACTAAGACCATTTCAAACACATGAAACTTTAATAAAAAAAATAATATTTATACATACACACATCAAAAGTGTCTAGGGATCAACATATATTTTTGCAATAACTTTTTTCCTGATTGATATTAATTAAAATTTTCTTTAAGGATTCATCAAATAAAGTGTTTTCGTTTGTCTACCTACAGTAACGATAAACCAAGTCACCTTTGCATTAATAAAGAAATTTGCCATTTTCCTAATAAAGGGATTTTTGACATTTGAACCACTAACATTAAAGTTCGAAAAAAAGACTGAAATAACAGTTTTCTTTAAAATTTTATTGGGTAACTTAAACAATTAATAATCCGTGTTTCTACCGCGAACACTAACAACACAAGAACATCGGTTTGGCATACTCAAAATGAGTTCATCCAAATCACGCTGTGGAATGGCCGCCCATGTTCGTTGCAACAACAAAAAAAGGTCTTCTTGCGACTGGATACCCTCCATATTCGGCAGAGCTTTTCTCTGTAGCATATCCCATGCATGCTCAATCGGGTTTAAGTCTGGCGACTGAGCAGGCCAGGGCATGACATTGATGTTAGCTGCGGCGAGAGTCTGTCTTCCAACTCTTGCGGTGGTCGGTCGTGCATTATCATGCATTAACTGAAATAAGGGACCGATTTGCACTTGTAGAGGAACGATGACGTCTGATACAATCGTCTCAGCATAAATTTGAGCGTTGAGGTTGCCTCTGATCCAAATCAACTCAGTTCTTCCGCCGATCCAAATACCCGCCCATACCATGATGGTTCCACCACTATAAGGATGGACTTCCTGGCAGGATTTTAATCGCTGTTGGCGTCCAGGGGTTCTCCAGTGTCGTATACGTCTTGTATCCGGTCTCATACCAAAACGAGACTCATCAGAAAAGCACACGAAACGCCATTGTTCTTCTGCCCAATTTCTGTGTTCAAGAGCCCATTGATATCGAATCCTACGATTGTGCATTGCTATAGGTGGTACCCTTAGCGGTCTTCGGGAATGAAGGTTCACTTCATGCAAGCGGTTTCTGACTGTTTGGTCGCTAATTAAGTTCCCTGAAGAGTGATGAAGCCTCACGGCTAACATCATGGCGGTTATTGTTGGAGCTCTTCGAGTTGTGATTTGAATGTATCGGTCTTGTCTCCGTGTGGTGCAGCGATACCGTCCTCCATGGCGCTCAGCCACGGTACCAGTGCTTCGGTAACGTGTCCAAAGTCGACTGATAACACTCTGACTTGTATTCAGAGCTAAAGCCACAGTACGTTGCCGGGAACCAGCTTCTATCATTCCCACGGCTCTGAGCATTTCTTCCCTGCTTAAATGACGTCGCCGCTCCATAATAACGTTGGTTTTAATCAGTAGTAGGGAAACAGTAGCACTAATAATGTCTTCAATGCGTTGTATGTTTTTATAGGGAAAATATTGACAGCTGATTTTCATCTTTTACTAGAAATTGATTGAAAGTTCCTGTTTCAAATTATGAAATGCACCAAAAAGGATCCATATAAATTTATAAAATCATAAATTTATTACAAAGCCACATCTCAATCTCAAGAAATCCGCATAAAAATGCTTGATCCCTAGACACTTTTGATGTGTGTAGTTATATATGTTTTTAATTAAGTTATAGCCATTAAGATTAGTATAATTTATAAAACCCTATAATTTATTAACACGCTACAGCGGCTCAAATTCATAATCCTAACATTATTAATAATTTCATACATAATCCATATATTACTTTTATTATCTGTTCAATCCTAAAATTATTTTTATACATTATTATTTACAAATTCTACATCTTTATAAGAGATTATATTAAATTAAAATGCATTTCAAATTCTAATACTATTCAAACTTTGTCACTTTCAGGGCAACCACGGGAATCGTTGCCAACTTAATCGAACCACTACCTACTCATGCTGGATTATTTTATAAAGAAGAAGGCTCTATCTCCGTATCCGATGAAACTTGAAACTGATAGTATATCGAGACCTAACCCTTATTTATTGCCCACGAATCCCTCATACGATTAACAAATAAATTTGAACGATTCTCTATGAAATATTCTAGCTCTCCTTATGTTCTTTCAACTAAATCTTACATAAAAGTTAATCTCAATAAAATAGATAACAGACTCTCCGAGTTAAACATATATCTAGGCAAGAACTCTAGACAAAAGAGGGAACTGTTAGATGGACTCAGCTCGTTATTAAAATACCTCATTGGTACACCTGATGCTAAAGACGCAAAACGGTACAGCGAATGTATTGATATGCTTGAGAAGCGCGAATTAGGCCTCACCTCTTTGATGCAAGACCAAATCCAAATCACTTCAAGTACACTTAAATAGAACTTCAATGAAACTATCTTCAAAATCTCCTATGACGAGCAAATTATCAATGAAAATATTAATTAATTAAATAAATACCTTAACAGTACTTCTCTAATTATCTTTAATATGAAAGTTACTGAAGCAATATCTACTATTTCAATACAAATTCTAGAATCAGTAACGAACCTTGAAAATGAAATAAACGATTGCTTAACAAGTATATTATTCGCTAAATCGAATATAATTCATCCTTCTTTAATCTCATTAAATAGTCTATACAAAAACCTTCTTTTATCTAATCATGCTAGGTCTAATAAACAATTAGTCACACCTGTCACTATTGATAACATTAATTAAATCTTAGACTCATCTCAATTAGCTGCTTATGTGCATTCAAATAGGTTGGTATATATATTAGAATTCCCTTTAATTAAACCTGAATACTTGAAACTCTACCATATCTTTTCCATTCCTATCCAACATCCTAACTCATCACTCCACACCACAATCCTGCCAGAGCATAAATATCTAGCTACGAACCCAAGCGGCGAGCACTATGTATCAACAAGCAAACTGGACAACTGCAAGCTATACGCTGAAAGAAGAAGCGTTTGTCGCAACACCATCGTATATAACGCCGACATCCTATCTGCGAGCTGAAAATGTTATTCAGCATATCGACGAAAATCCCGAGCATCTGTATAACTTCGACGTTTGCTACGCAAATAAACAGAAGACTACAAATGGCTATACATCCTTAGCAACGCAACACAATGCATTCTACAATGTAACAATCAAGTCAGTCATCACAATATCCAAGGTTCAGAAATTATCACTCTCAAGGAAAACTGCAAACTCTATACAGGCTATAGTACACTGTCAGCGCATCAAGAAAAAGAAGAAAACGTCACTTTTTCCATTATAATACCCTCAGAACAATAACTAATATTGTTCTGAGATAATACCTGACATTAGAACTGCTGATTGTTTTGAAGAAAACAAGAATCTACATGTTCCAGATCTACTTCCTATTACTATCAACGAAACACCTCTGGATTCACTGAATAATATAAAACATCAACAAGATAAACACAACGATGAAATTCAGCAGTTAGAAGATTCATTCGTCGACATCAAAATAGATTTTCATGGTTTTACTTCACGACCGGAATCCTCCTGCTGTTGCTCATACTCTACAAACTTTTTTAAAGATGTCTCCGAGTAAGAAATCCTTTTAACCGACGACACAACGAAGAAAACTCATGCATCCAGATATTTAATAACTGCTATGGTACCACATCACGCAGGCAACAACAATCTACATACATCCGTAACGCAATCCCGATGACTACGATAGCGAATCAAACAACAACGTCATGCATCTCGGAAGACGAAAGCGATGACCATACAATCACCAACCAAAGATCAGGCGCTAATACCCAAACTTTATTCTAACGGGGGAGGTGTTATATAATCCCAGACCTACTCTATATACATATAAATACCACATGTCTCTAATGCATAAACTCGGTTTTTCTCTATATCTTTTGTTTATTGTTAATATTAGTTATTTACCCTAGATATAAGTACTAAGTAAGTGTATTGTTGTTGACCAATTTGTCATATTATTCCTTTGTCTATTCATTGTCTCAATGCACCTAATTATAAGCTTATCTTTGTTTTCAAAGACCTTCGTACTTTAATTACAACTAATTAAGTAATCACTGGTTCCCTAATTTGTTATTGTTTACCTTTCTCAAGACTCTTAGTTTATATAAGATCCGAGTCCGTATTGTGTCAGTCAGATCCATCAGCTCAGTTAACTCAGACAATTCACATAGTTCAGTTCTTTATTGTAATTACATGTAAACTTTCAAGTTGTCGAATAAATATATTTTTTAAATAAGTTTTTTCACTGACCACATAACACGGAGCCACAAACACAAGAAAACGGCGACTTTATACTTTAAAATATTATATGAATATGGTATGATAATAATATGATATTATGATGATAAGACTTTCGCGTTCTATTATACTTAATAACACATTACTTGAATGGGGTTTACCGCAAAATTATGTACTTGTAAGTATCCTACGATCCTACGCAACTCCATTGAAATGTCGGGTGTGAAATGTATGCGGAGGACGCCTTTACAAGTAGTTTCAAATGTACGAATTTTATTTTACGGCATGTGGTTTCATAAACAGGTAAAGCGGATGGAATATAATAAAAACTGGAAGTAATGCAATAATAATATTACAATCTCTTTTCTTTATTTACTCCCAAACAAACTTGAATTTCTGTGAAACCCTGTTTCTAAATTTCATCTTCAGCGGTTTAATACAACATTGCAGTAAAATTTAATAAGGTGTTTTTAAAAGTTTTTTAAATAATTTTAGACACTTATCCGGAATATTTTAAAAGTGGCGCAACTTACAAAAAATAGCAGCCCGAACGCGTAAGCTACTGCGCCATTTAGGGTGGATTCAACCAAACTGGAATAAGGTCTTATACCTAGATTAAACGCCGAATATTCCAGTTTGGTTGAATCCACCCTTAAACGAGTAAGTTTAACCACAGTGTAGTTTAACTATACACGACGACAAAGGATTAAAACTGACATAAAGTAGGTAGTTTTTGGGTAAACTTATTCGCGTCCGTATAGGTTTACTCTTAAGACAAGTGACACTGTCTGGGTGGTAGAGACTAGAGCCACGCTGCGTTGCAGTACGAATTGGGCTGGCTCTCACAGAATATCGGTGAAAGAATACTACCACCCCTCTCTTCCCATGGGTGTCGTAAAAGGCGACTAACGGACTTAAGACTGCACATACATACAACATTTAAGAGCGGCGATGAGCTCACCCCCTGTTACGCTGAGCACATCGTCGCTCCGCATGACATACAGACGTAACTAACATCAATCAAAATGTTCACAGCAACGTTTTTTCGGTTTTGGTGTCAATACTTAACGGTATAACTTTTTAATTATAAATTCTACCCGGAAACCAAAAATTTACTTAAGTTAAGTATATTTTTCTCTTTATTTCTTCATATATCATTATCAATATGTATTTATATTACTTGTGTAATACAGCTTTAAAACAGATAGGACACTTTGTGATAACTTTGTTTTTTGTAGGCGGGACAAAAATGTAGTTACGACACTACATTCGCAAAGTAATGAAAAGGAAATTTATGGATATGAATTAGATTTTAATCACTTTATTCAAAAGCAAATAAACATTTTTTTATTTTTTTCTATTTCTATCGCATTTTAACAGCTTTTTCAATCATAAATCAATAGGTAGCATTTTAAAAATGACCAAACTAAAATAGAAAGAGACTCCTATTTTTACAGCACAATATTATAGTAAATTAGTCACAGTTGCGTTCTTCAGTCAGTTCACAGACTCACATAAGTTAACAAGTTTATTTATGTAGTTAAAATACCATACTTTTACCTTATAAACAATCAAGTCAAATAAGACTTCTCCTAATCCAATTACTAGCTCTTAAGTTTTCCATCACAAAAATAACTTGAACAAAATCAGTATCAACTAGGTACCTAATTATTATATTAGTCTGAAACATTTTGTAAACTCAGTATCTACTTATTTATTTATTTAATATGGTAAGAATATAGAAAAACACGTAATTACAATGAAATCACTTAAGCATTGTCAGAAAATTATTTAATTAATTTACTTACCCATTGATTATTATAAAGTAAAATCAACTAATTAAATAATTATAATAATAGTGAACAAAGTAAAATCAACTTATCAAATAATTATAACAGAATAGTAGTGAACAATGTTATACTTAACCTAAAAATTAATGATTTAATGACTTATACAAATCAACATATTCATTTAATTTTATTACTAGGTTGTCCCCAGTTGTCAATAATAATAGTAAGGCATTTTATTTGTCAACTGCTATTTTAGGAGGAAACTGGTGAAGAGCTGGAATGGAATTCTCTTACGCAAGTCGTTTGAAGCATTTCTTTTGAGAGATAATTTTCTCGAGATTGCTTCTGCATGGCTAGTATGGAAAAAAATCAGTGGGATTGCTTTTAAAGACTTGGAATTTAATTTCGGTCGAACTGACTGACTGACCAGAACCATCTGTGCGAAATGAGAGGAGCTTCAAGTCGCTTGATTTTTTTTAAATCCAACATAATATCTGAATACTAATGACTTCATATGGCTTGTTCCTGCGAGTCAATTTAAAAATAGGTAAGTTACCATCTGACTAGGAATAAAAATGTTTCCACTTTTTTATAGCATAGTTAATGGCGCTGTGCGCCGAATCACCCTCACTTCTTCCATGTCCGGAAATGAAGAAACGTAAAACAATTTCCTCAATATTAGAACAATAATTGTTTATCGTATACAGCAAAGTGCAAGCGGTTAAAGAATTTTTAGTTATATAATCGGCACAAGGCAGTAGAAATCTCACTAGCTCCACGTTTACTCTCTCACCCTCGTGCCATGTGTAGCAGAAACTCCTGATGTCATGTGGAGTGAAGTTATACACTGATAACTTTCTTTAATAAAATCTCGTTGCTAATTGGTAAACATATGACATCTTATGACCTGTTGTAGATTAAATCTTGCTTCCATACGTATATTCCAATATGATCCCTATGTTTTTCTAAATACAACACTGTTTTGTTTGCACTTTTTATAAATTGAACAGTCGTAAATGGTAAAACATTCATTAATTTTACACCACTGACCGTCGTAAGTTGCTTAGTACGTCATACAGTAAAACTAAAATATCTATTTCTTTGAAGATACGTCGTTCCAAGACTTGTCTATTTCCGAAACTATGTTACCTACAAATGCGACACTTTGTGACAATGAAAAGCAATAAAAATTATGTATGTTACTGCATTCAGTTCCGTTACAACAAAATTGTAAGATACGACAGTAGGTATGTCATGTGAGCGACGACATGTGCAGTCGCTATTTGGTGAAAAGTGGACTATGGTAGAGTCTCTGACTGGGTTAGTCCGGAGATAGAAGTGGCCCGGGTTTGAGTGATCGATCTCCAACCCGCATTTGGTAAGCATGGTAGTGGTACAGTCAAGAGCAAAAATATGTAAACAATTGTAACTCTTAGTACAATGGAATAAGAGTCAAAGTATTTACTTATTGGTACTCGTGTCGTGAGTGTACGGTCGGGTCATCGTCGCTTTACCACTTTGCAGCGATTTTCGTATGAAGCGCACCGCCCGCCCTCCCGGGTTTTTTTTAAATTAATTTTTATTGGAGACTGATTGCGCGTTTGTCCCCGATTTCACTTGTTGGAAAGTGATAATGAGGACGAAGATGGAGCACGCGCAGTCAGTAAATGCCTGTTTACGTTAGCCTTAAAGACGTCCAAGTTGTAGCGTTCAGGAAAAACAGACGCAGGGAGGTCATTCCACATCCTAGCTGTCCTAATGAGGAAACTAGAAGCAAATCGCTTAGTCCGGGCTGGTGGAATATCGACAATATAGAGATGAAAGCCCTCCCGCCGCGTTGTGCAAGGGATTTTGACCTTTAGACTGGTAAAGCGACGGAGTGCGCCATTGTACATACATACATAGTAAGTATATATAGTATATATATATATATATATATATATATATATATATATATATATATAATAATCACGACTTTTATCCCCGGAGGATCAGTCAGAGATTATAAAGGCAATGGGGACAGCAAAATCAGTCCTCTACCATAGTCCACGCGTCCAGCGTGACAGGAGTTGAGCCCATCGCCGCTCTATGCTGTTGGATGTATGTGCGTTAATCGCCTTTTACGACACCCAAGGGAAGAGAGGGGGTGGTAGTATTCTTTCACCGCTACGCGACACTGTTCACGTCGTAATTACGTTAATACCTTTGATTATACAGGGTGTTTGGTAGTTGGGTGCAAAGCCTTAAGGGGATGTTAGTATATACCATCTAGAATATTTTGAGCCTTGCGGCAGCTCGAGCAGCTTGTCTTAGTGCAAGTCTGTTATTATTATTTTGAAATTACTACGAAGGAGGAATTATTGGAGAGAATCCATTCTGCGTTTGAACGGATGAAACAAGAAATGATGCTAAAAATAAGCACAACTGAAGTAAGAGAACGTGCTCAAGCATGTATTCGTAATGGTGGACGACATTTCAAAGGGTTACTCGCATAATGACCCATTTTGGTAGCCCAACGCACAATGATACATAGAGTCTACGCAAAATGACATATAAGCATGAAAATTAAAGTTAGATCACCAAAAATGATGTTTTTGAAATCTCCTTAAAAATCGATATTATCCCCCCTTAATTGGTGTAGGCACCATAATTTCAAGAAATAGTAAGATATCTACGCAAATGATACCTCAAAAGAAAGGGAAATAATCAAACATGTTTTTAAATGTGTTTGAACATCTGCAGCTATTTTCTTTTTTTTTTTAATTTACATTAAAAGTCGAAAATTTACTTTTCCAAATTTTCTATCACATTTGAATGGTTTGTAACTTTATTTTTAGTTAACAATGGTGCTTCAAAAATGCTTCGATACGATTAGAGACACATTACATTAATAAAGAAATTGTAAAAATTTGACATTTCAACTTAAACCGAATGTTCTTAGCAATAAATTAGCAAATTTTGGATTTTTGGCACTAAAATCGCAGGTCATCAAAAAATAATAATAACAAACTTTGGTCTAAGACAAGTGTGGCTTAAAATGTTCTAGATGGTCTATATTAACATCCTCTTAAGGCTTTGCACTCAACTACCAAACACCCTGTATATTGTTTCTTTGTCCAGCAGAGGGACTGTAATTAACGCTGTTGTCAGTATGTAGGCTAAAATTTTCTTTACTGTAATAATGGTATAGCCACTAGCCACAGTATAGTAGAAGTAGGTACCTATAAAATATGAATATAGAAGTACTTATTGAATTAAATAAGTAGTGTATTACCGGCCGTTCAATCAGCTCTCACCTTTTACCCTTTCAGAGTCAAAGTACCTACATATGGCACTAAGTATCTACATTTAGAACAATAATAGCTCGTTACGAAACCAAATAGTATTCTAATTGTTGTTGCAACAGCCAATAATGTTACGTGTGAACCAATCAAATGCCAAAGGACGTTGGATTTAATATGGATTGAAGTTTAATTCAGGTTTACAAACAAACAAACACTCTATATTAATCATACATGCAGTGATTCTAATGTATTAATGTTTCTCAGATATCATTTCATTTACGAATGCAATGAATGCGAAATTACGAATATTCATGATTAAAAACAAAAATATGAAAGGGTATAAGTACTCACTTATAGCCTTTCATACTACATATCACACTACTTATAGGTGTATAATAAAAGCAAAAACATAATACCAAAACACTGCACATACATCCAACATCATAGAGCGGCGATGGGCTCACCACCTGTCAGGACACGCTGAGCACATGCGCAGTTGCTGTTTGGTGAAACGTGGACTGTGGCTGCTTTTGCGGTCCTATTGCTTGGTTTCTAACCATAGACAAATAAGATAGTCTCTTAAGGCCTTCACAGACGGCAGCTAAAATGTATTTATTTGATTTTCGGAAAACCAACAGCTACAGCTACAGCAGCAGTAATTTTATAAAGTAACACATTATAGCACTATACATCTCACTAAATCTTTCCTTAGAAATTCAAGGCCTTCACAGACGGCAGCTATAATGTAAAGATGTATATTATAGCACGATACATCTCACTACATCTTTCCATAGAAATCGTTAGAAGACCACACACGACAGCTATTTCTAATGTATATTATAACTGTAGTGTTTTAACACTACAGCTATCAAAATCAAAAAATCAAAATCAAAATTTCTTTATTTAGTAAGATTTAAAATAAGCATTTTGATCGTCTAATTAAAGGACAATGTTCTGCGCCCACACATTGTTAGCCTAAGAACCAACAATAAATTAAATATTCTTTTCTAGGTTCGAAATTGCAAGTAAATGATTGTAAAAACAAAGATTTTTGACGGACACTCCTGAGAACCTAAATATCAGGAAAACTTGAGGTTATGTTTAATTACAGAATTTGAGAAGTGATGTTGCACTCTTTTGTTTTATTTGCCAACACTCATGCATGTTCACGAACACTTAAATAATCCATCATTATTTCACATTAATATTCGATGAAACACAAAATAAAGAAAATAAAACACAACATGACGCTTTACTTTCCCGCCAAGAAGTCCAGAACGTCAACTTTTTTTTTCTTGACCATGGATACTAGACCTTCAGTCGTATTATTAGAGTTCATTGATTATACTTAAACTGATGATAATGATGAGTGATGTGATGATAATATGAACGTTTAATGCTAAGTAAATGATATTCCCTCCAAACCTCTTGAGTTCCAGTAAAGATGTGGGACTTTACTGAGATCTCGCACGGACTTTTTGAGAGAATTTGAAAGGTGATGTTGCACTGTTTTGTTTTATTTGCCAAAGAACGTCAACTGCACAACCAGTGTTGCCAGATCTTAGAGCCAGTCTTCCGTAATAACTGCCAAATGCCGTATGAAATCCGTATGGGAAGTTTTTATTTATTTTAATGCACAAAACAGGTTAGACATGTAAAATACAAACAAAAAATATTTTATCTTAAGATCTAGGTTGAAACTCTATGGTATGTATGTACATAGGTACCTACTTACAACTATATACAACTATATCAATGAAAGTAATAAAATAATTAATAACGGCAAAACCACATTAAAACTATATGGATGTCAGACAGACACAATAATGATTCACAACAAAGTGTTTTACGTCTTGCTTGCACTAACACTAAATAACACCATTAATTCTCTCTGGCTCTCATTCTCATATTAGCCGACCAAGAAAATATCTCAATGGGAATCTTCAAAGCCATAGTTTTTACTATGCAGTTTGCTGGTACAGTTCTGTAGAAATCTATTAAAATTAAATAAGACTCGCTAGTTTACGCAGAATCAAATAAAATGTAATATTTCTTAGGAATAATAAAAGCTATTAGTAGGTATTACTTATTAAAAGTTTATGATAAAAGCATTTTCCTGAAAATTCCGTATAAAATCCGTGTGCATTCATTGTCCGGTTTGAACATTGATATTATTTTAGTGACAAATCCGTATATATGGCAACACTGTGTACAACAGACTACAGTAACGTCGGCCAGTGAGTGACACAGCACCGCAGATTAGTAAAATTCTCCTCATTGGAAAAGCAAAAAAGTCGACTAACGTTTACAGTTTGGAATAAAATGCGATGTATCGTATTCTGATGATGCTTGGAGTATTTGGCACTAAGTATATCGAGTTAGCCATGCATGCATAATATTATTAGGTTTGTTTGTGTACCTAGGTACATATTATAAATATTTTGGTCGCAAACCTTTAATTCACTGGTTGAATGCACTGAAATCTCAATACACAACCCATACTAAAAAAATGATACTTAATATTAATGTGCAAAAATTTCTTTTTATTATTGGTTACTTATCTAAAAGTGTCCGCCAAAATCTAAATACTGTTATCTGTCGTAAAAAATAAGCTAAGAATTATCATGTATGTCATGTTTGTGTTGGTTCTTTTGCTAACTTCAACAATGTCCTTTACTTCTCTTTATGGATGAATGAACAGTTGGGCACCCACCCACATTCAGGACGTCTTTCACATGTGGAGAAGAACGGACGCAAAAAAGCTGTGCTTTATAATAATACTAGCGGCCGCTCGCGGTTTTACCGCGTGGTTCCCGTTACCGTGGGAATATCGGGATAATAAGTATCCTATGTGTTAATCCAGGTTATAAACTATCTGTATGCCGAATTTCATCCAAATCCATTCAGTAGTTTTTACGTGAAGAAGTAACAAACATACACACTCACAAACTTTCGCCTTTATAATATTAATGTGATAGAAGTAACGACATTTACAAAACAATATGTCGTTACCCAAATTATTATACAATCAATAATCCTAAAACAAATAATAAAAGAAAAGATAAACAAAAGTGAATCTAAAAGTTTTAAACCCAAATATCATTTTTGAAGACCTATCCATAAATACCTCATCACACCTTACCTTTGATGAAAAAAAAATGGAACCCCCAAAATTTATTGTTTTTTTTTATTTTTGTGTGAAAATTACTTAACTTAATGCGGTTCACAGAATACATCTACTTACCAAGTTTCAACAGTATAGTTCTTATAGTTTCGGAAAAAAGTGGCGGACGGACAGACAGACATAACGAATCCATAAGGGTTTCGGTTTTTGCCATTTTTCTACGGAACCCTAAAAATGGACCTAGTATTGACAAATGTACATTAGTATACATTATAGCTGCCGTGTGTGAAGGCCTTCTTCGCGATAAAAGTCGTGAAATTATGTGGGTACGTGTACCTATGTATTTGATTTGCTGTCGCCCTAAGATTTCAAGACCATAGGTTGATAGGTATGGTGGTATTAAAATTATTAATTAAAACGTCCCTAGTGATGTAGCGTGGTGACTCATTCTCAATAAATAACAAGGCTTAGTTAACAGATCTCTGTATCACGCCGGCTAATGCTTATAGTCGGCAATAAACACATAAAATGAATGCACCGTCCAACGCCGGTATTGTTCGAGTATCGGTGATGAATTCAAAACAAGTGCGGCACGCGACAGAGGCGTGTTCAAATAGAAAACATACGTGAATCATATGCGATCATGTGATGATTCATCATTTCCTGCGACCAATTCTTTTTAGACGCATTTCGTTCCATATACGTACGCGTGTGGTGTTTACTGTTAGATGTAGTGCGTTTGACTACCTAATAAGTTTTTACTGTTTATAAAGGGTGTTTGGCAAAAGGTACTTACATAATTTCGCAACTGAGACATCCTATTAAAGTAGAAATAACTAAGTATATTTTTGGATGCCACTCTGAAATTGCATTAAAAATAAATCATGTGAAAAAATATTAACTGGCTCATCTTTTTCCTTGGGTGTCGTAAAAGGCGACTAACAGACTAAAGACTGCATATATATCCAACAGCAAAGAGCGGCGATGGGTTCACCATCTGCCACGCTGAGCATATGTGGAGTTAAAGTAATTTGATGAAACTTGGACTACTTATATATGCTTAGCTGCGTCCTCATTGCCTAGTCTCTGACTAAACCTTTGGGGATAACAAGCGTAAATCTATTTATGTATGTATTTATTTATAATATAAGTACTCTAGCAAATAAGCGACTGAGAATGTGTATTGTGATTTGTGACTGAGACCTACGACAAGAGCCAGCACAGCAGCGTGACAATCCATATCATTATTCCATTGCGCAATTTTCCGTTAATTATTTATACCGCAGTAAAGTTTTATCAATAAACAAAACTACACTCGTGACATCATTACCAATTTCAATCTGCTATAATTATGTCATTAATCATATTTTTTATCAGTTCGAGTTACTGACCATTAACCCCTCAAACCCCAAGCGGTCGCATGAGACCGCACCTACAAAAACACACTTGACTTTGTACCGTGTTTTCATAGACTTACAGACTATTTTAGTATGAACAAGTTTGGTTATTTCGGTTCTGTTGTTCATCTTATGTATTGTTATCGCACAATATAGCATAGTCTATGCTCCATTCTGTCAAATTTGACGTTGACAGTTACTGTCAAAAAATTGTCAAAAAAATCCAAGAGTGAGTGTTAAACATTATTACCCTTACATCAATAATGCTTATCTTTATATCAGTCCATATTTATCCTGATAAAATTGCAGTTGATTACTACCTAAAATCAAAAACTTATAATACTTAACTTAACTTATATACATCAGGTATTAATAAACTTTTATTACGGGAACTTTCCCGAAAAACGTGAGTCTCCAACAAGGTGGATCGACGATTTGGTAAAGGTCGCTGGCAGCTGCTGAATGCAAGCAGCACTAGACCGAACGCGGTGGAGATCCTTGGGGGAGGCCTTTCTTCAACCATAGACGTTTTTTGGCTGATGATGATGATGAAGTTCCCGTAGATGACCCATCTGGAGAGCCACCACACTAATTGTTTCCATAGCTTAGCAACAGTCCGCCTGGCTAGCTGCCACCATTATTATCTAAGTCTATCGCCATAACAACAATGTTAATAGGATTGTTGTGTTCCGATAGTATTCTTTTTTGTTTTACTGGTTACTTCCGCTTTTTGACAGGTTTTTCTTTTGACGTGACAACGTCTTATAAATTGGTTTGCCGGGTGACACTTCAAGAAACTGCGTTACGCTCCGCTCACGTTATGCGCTCACAATGAGAGCGAGTGAGAGGCACGCGTCCCTTCCACTCGGGCATGGTTAGCCCGCCTAAGAGCGAGAGAGACAGACATAAAAAGTGAAAGGCACGCGTCCCTTTCCTATTTCATCCTTCTTCCTACTATACGAATGAATATTCACATTAAAATTATTTTACCACTCAAAGTAGGTGTCACGTAAAACTTTCGCCCGTATACCGACTTTACAGGCAACCAATTTTTTCTTTTATATTTTCTTTTCTAGGGGATAAATAATCTTGATCTATAAGAGCTCTACTCTTATTGTCTTTGTTTTTCTTTAATATTTTCTTTCTTTTTCTTTTATTTTACAATTCCTCTTATAAGCATACTTACTAATACATTTCTTTTCTTACTTAGGGTGGATTCGACCAAACTGGAATAAGGTCTTATACCCAGATTAAACGCCGAATTTGTATGGACTAATCTCGGAGTAAGTCCTATTCCAGTTTGGTCGAATCCACCCTTACTAATACATTTTCTATTTTCCTTTATTTCTTATTAAGTGTATTTTCATATTATTTATATTATAACTAATTTAATTTAGTATATCTAAGTACTTATGTATTCACTTCTTTTATTTAATACACGTATAAATTTGTTATTTCTGTACATTTCATTTAATACTTATTATTAACTATGTTGCTTAAATTTTTATTTCTTTCCCCGATTACAATCACGCCACGTATATGTGGTCTCGCTTTTTGCCTTATGACTAGGTGTCCTTATTATTTAATTGGCTATATTTTTTGAAAATTCCATAAAATATTTCCTTTCCTTTTTATTGTTAAAATCTCCTTCAGGGTACCTTTCGATTTTTTGCTGCAGAGTGTACCTAGCTTGTATGTGTACTGGGCAATCGAGTAGGTAGTATGTGGAAGACGTCCTTCATCCATCGTCGGGTCGCAGACATACGAAGGGCTGTCCCTACGTTTAAATCTGTGCAGGTATGCAGTGTGGACAGAATCCCAGTGGCCTGTCAGAACTTGCGACGCCGTCCGGTCGATGGACATCTTCCTCACATTGTGTGGTTCCGAGTTTCCGTCAGTTTAGAGATTAGATAGCTGTTTCACCCGGAGTCCTCAACCACTGAGGATCCTCAGTGGTTGAGGACTCCGGGTGAAGCGCGCTTCTACCTTTGGCCTTATCGTCACCATCGCCATCAGGTGAGATGAAGGCCAAGCGCTTTCTCGTTGTTGTTAAAAAAGCGATTCCCTGTTGTTTGTAATAAAAGCTAAGCAGCAACATTCTTGTATGGCTTTGTTGCGGTTTGAGAGTTGGTAAAGCTACTATTTTCTCTCTACACACACACCCAGAGCACTTAATCTATAGTAGGTACCTACCCAAAGTTAAGAGTAGAGTTAGAAGCTCCTCTTACGAGACAGGCAGTTGTCTTGTTTGCCCTCCCAGTCAAATATAAAAATGACTAAAGTGCAGTCGAAGAATGAAACTAGGAAGAATTTCGGTCAATGATGTGATAAGTTTCTTTATTGTTGAAATTTTGCATTCACAATGCTATATAGATTTAGGATAAAATGTTTACTAGAAAAAAATCAACCAGTCTCAGGAACCTCGAGTGGGATTCGAACCCACGACCTCTGGATTGCCGGTCCACTGCTCTAACCGCCGCAATAATAAGTTTATCATCACATCTACAAGCTTGACACGACCTACGAGTAAGTATAATAATTTATTTACGATTATTTACAATGGCACTGAATATAAAACTATCTTCCTAGTAAGTACCTAACCCAATTCGTGAAGTTGTAAGGTACTTACTTATGTAACAGGAAACACATGTTCATTATTTTCCACTTCACATACTTTCAGATTTATTGTCATCGTTAGTGATTACATTATTAGGTACGTATTTCAAAACATCGCCTTTGTCATCAACTATTCAAATATAAACCAACAAAGATATTTCAAGTACTTAATTGTTTCTTGGTTGAAACAATTGCACCTATTATGTCTATAGAAACATAGCCTACGGTAAAACACATGAACCGAATTCGGAAACATTAAACTGCCCTAATTTCCGAATATATTACGCCGCTCTACTACAAACTACTACAAAACGGTGAAGAACTTGGCACCACACACTGTGTTTATAAAGCTATCGGCATATTAAATAGCTTGTTTTCGTATGCGTCCGTTCTAAAAATATTTAGGTATCTGCGTGCACTAGATTAGTCAGTTCACAGACTGCGTTGCGAGCGCACGTGTCGCGTTTTAATTCAAACATGTTGGTGAAATTGGCTTTCCCCGCTCAACTGAAGTCTTACCCCGACGTTGACATGTTGCGGTGTAAGGAATTGAACAACTTCGAAACAGAATGCGTGACACCGAGGAGGCCGAAGCGGTGCCTTCCACCATTGCCTGAGGATAAAGAGTGCAGCAACACAGAGTTAAAGAAATGCGTCCAAGTGTCACATAGGAAACGCAATAGGCACAGGAGTCAGAGTCTACTGCTACCTGCACTGCCGGAGTTCGATGAAAGTTGAAAATGCAAGTTGTTGAATGAGTTTTGAGTGATAACTATAGTTGGTTTTGTACGTGTACGTACTACGTAACTATACATGCATTTTTCGAGCTACAAACTGGATTTTGCTGCGGTGACGTATCTCGCAAAGGTCGACGTTTGAACGTAAATTGAAAGTGTGCTTCGACTTTTTATCACGGATGGCAAAGTACAATGTGGTGGCACGATTGTGCATCGTGTTATATGATGAGGGAGGTTATTCGAAGACACGGCTTTGCTATATTTACGTTTATAAGAGTTACGTGTGTGCTAAGCTAGTTTGTATCTGATGTTAATAACGTTGTGTGCCTTTCTAAATGTTTGTACGGAAGTGTTTAGTTATATAAGTTTATTATTTATAGTCTTACGATAGTGATTGTAGTTTTGTAGAGCTGTAGAGTTTTGATTGCACCTAAAACTTATTACCAAGTTAGTAGTCAGATAAGTACCTTAATATTATATTGTTTACAATCCGAGAAACCTTGCTATAGTAACTTACTTACATTGTTTTGGAAAATAATATTACTTATGTATTAATATTTGTTGTTGTTACAACAGGTATCGCAGTTAAAACCTGCAATGAAAACATTTAAATTTTTAATTCTACTATCTACTTAAACTCTACATTTTCAATTGAAATTGTTAACGCTTTTTGAAAATGGTTTTGCCAATCATTTTAAGTATATAAGTATTTGTTAGGTATCATTGTATTACTTGTGGTAGATGGATGCACCTCGTAGGTACAATCTTTTGTATAAGTATGTACTTACTTATTTTTATTCTTACCGCTCAGGGTGGCAGTGAACAAAAAACTATTTTATTCTCAATACTATTATTGTATACTTACCTGTTTATTTTTAGTATTATTTCTGTATTGTACTACTTAGGTACGTTGCTAAGACTATAATCATTATTGATAGCCCAAAATTTAAGACTATTATGGAGTAGACAATTGACTTAACAGCAGCTCTCCTTCTCTCTATTCCTTCTCAGAATTTGTTTATTTTAAATGTTAAAGTCATTTTAAATATTATTTTGTAAGTAGGTATTATAATTTTTCAAAATGCAAGCTCACGCGTAGTAGGTCTACGCGTGAGCTTGCCTTTTGAAAAGTTACGTAAGTTACCTACTATTAGTTAGTCTGTGGCTCTGTGCTCACGCGTGACTTTCGACGACACGAATTTTAGGAAATTGTATAGTTTTGTCAAAACTGTACAATTTCCTAGAATTCTGACATTCAAAAATTCGACTTGTAAGTACGTAAAAAGTAAGGCAAAAATATTATCGATCTTTAAAAATTCTTAATAATTTAAACTAACTTTAAAATAGAGGTTTCAAAAGTAGACAGATTAAAATCGTAAAATAAAAAAGAAGTCGAGAAAAAAAACATGCATTTATGATACTATTTAAATATTATATCACTTCTATCGGTTTTTTGTTAAACTTTGTTTTTTTTGTTATTAACAACGAGGTAACGCTAATTGGCTTTCAACTCGCCTGATGGTAAATGACGGTAGGGAAGAAGGTGGAAGCGCACTTCACCCGGAATCTTTAACACGACTAAGGAACTAATGTAGCTATCTTATCTCTAAACTGTCGAAACAAAACAATGTTGTCATGGCGCCAGACTTAGATAAGGTGGTGGAAGCTAGCCAGGCGTTAACAAATATGTACCTTCTGCTGGGAATCGAACTCGCGACCTATGGATCTAAGACCGTTGGCTTAGCCACTAGACTACAGAGGCGGTTAATATAATAATAAATAAATATTCTCTATATTTCTTAGTAAGTAGTTAGTATATTTTCGCAAAAAAAAATTGAAATGAAACTTAATGATCAAAAATGCTTGTTTCGGACCTTTTGTAATGTCCGAAGCACGTTCACTATCCCTGTAAAATACTAAGATTATTAATTGTAAGCAGTATTGTCTTCATTTTATGCTAGGGATTGATATGGTTTGAGTCATTATCAATCATCATAATAACTGTACGCCGCCGTACGCATGCACGATAGAGTCGCGCTTAGATTTTATATAAAGAATATGTATGTAGAGTGTGATGGTTAAATATATAATTTGTATGTATTACACATATTTACTTTATCTTATACATACTAATATATTTTTTATTGTCTGTGTTTTGAGCAGTGTTGATAAAAAAATATATTTAATATTTTTTATTTACGTAGTTATCAATCTGTGATATAAGTTGTAGATTATAGCCGTTAAACTTTAAGTTGTTTTTAATAAAGTATTTTTTTTTTTTAAATTATTGCGTCTGGTTACTTTTACTCCTGAGTCCTGATGCTAATATTTTCAAAATATACTTATTATTAAAAAAATACCAACTATTGAATTTTATGTCAACAATGTTTGAGAACAAGTGTTTGACAATTCTTTGTGCAAATAAGTATCACTCGGATTTTAATACATACATATAATCACGACTATTATCCCCGAAGGGTCAGACGTCAGAGAGACTAGGCAATGTGGACCGCAAAAGTAGTCCTCTTCCATAGTCCACTTTTCACCAAATAGCGACAGCACATGTGCTCAGCGTGACAGGGGATGAGCCCATCGCCGCTCTAAGTTCTGTTGGATGTATGTGCAGTATTTAGTCCATTAGTCGCCTTTTACGACACACCCAAGGGAAGAGAGGGGGTGGTAGTATTCTTTCACCGATACGCGACACGGACTTTTAATAATGCTCAAATAAACTCGAAGATACGATAAGACACTGGACGAACGACGATAAAAGGACTGAACACTGTGGACTTCTTGGCGGGAAAGTGAAGCGTCATGTCTGCAGTTTTGTATTATTTTCTATAATTTATGTTATGTCGAACATTAATGTGAAATAATGGTGGATTATTTACTGTTAAGTGTTCGTGAACGTGCATGAGTGTTGGCAAATAAAACAAAACAGTGCAACATCACTTTTCAAATTCTCTCAAGAAGTCCGTGTGAGACCTCAATAAACTCCCACAGCTTTGTTGAGTCTCGAGGGGTTTGGGGGAAAATCATCATCATCATCATCATCAGCCTTATAAACGTCCCACTGCTGGGCACAGGCCTCCCACGTGAACAATAGCACGTAGGGATATTGGGCCATAACCCACCACGCTGGGCCAGTGCGGTTTGGTGGGTTTTAACGGCTGCCATCTTACGACAACAACCGGGACCAACGGCTTAACGTGCCTTCCGAAGCACGGAGGATCTCGAGATGTTTTTAAATTTGGTCACTCATCCAGCGACCCGGCATTGCGAAAGTTGCTTAGCGAGCAAGATCGCAAGCCGAACGCGCTAGCCGCTGCGCCATCGAGCTGGGGGAAAATCATTTACCATTAAATGTTCATTATCACTCATTATTATCATGTTAAGAAAATAATAATTACTATTAAAAACTTAACACTGGCTAAATGTGCTGAACGCACGAAGCCATGATTTAAGAGAAAAAAAACCAATACCTCGGTGGCGCAGTGGTCAACGCAGCCGCCCGAATCACGGAGGTCGTGGCGTCCGTCGTCGGTTCGATTTCCCACCTGAGAGGTAGTAATTTTTTGTTTACTTTTCGTTATTATTATTTATCAACCCGCATTGGGCCAGCGTGGTGGGTTAAGGCCCAATATCCCCACGTGCTATTGTTCACGTGGGAGGCCTGCGCCCAGCAGTGGGACGTTTATAGGCTGGGCCCTTATTCTGTAACGATTCCTTGTTTCGAAATCACGTCAATTCCTTAAAAAGTTACGATATCTTCCTAAAAACGTATGCGTTTGACGTTTGTGCGCGGTAAGGTTTAGGTGTGGAATCTATAGATTGCGATACAGAATCAGGGCCCTGATGATGATGATATCATTATTTATTAAAAACTCGTTGTCCAGGGACGGGTGGAAGGAAAGCGGTCACGCGGTCGATCACCTACGCGTTGGACAGACGCCATCAAAGCAAGGATACAAACCTCTATAGTTCAGAGTTCGCGAGACGCTAAAGACCGCAACAAGTGGAGGCGCATCGCGAGGGCTGTTTTAGCCAATGAAAATGCAACGTCATCAACCACGACCACTATGTCAAGAGTGAACGACTGAGGAGGAGGATTTATTAAATTCAAGCTACAATAATTGAGCACGAATGAATGGCCCGACGCCATCATTGGTTTTCTCTTTCGTTCGTAAGGGTGGGAGGGACCTTGTAATGAAAAGAGCCGGCAAGAAATTCAGCAAGGGCATTTCGTTTGTCCTTTTATTTTACGACGTCAAATAAAAATGCTCTCCCTATCAGAAAAGGTCACTTTCCATTATCGCTCGGTTGTTACATTGGTATTTAGGTCAGCCAATAGTTGAAAATGGTAAGTAATAGTTAACTTTTGCAACTAATGATTAACTTTTTGACCCTTTGTTAATAGGTCAAGGATCATAAGACCGCCGGGGGCGCAAAATAATTGATTTTCAACTGTGTCTGGTTTTACAATCCTCAAGAGGTTAAGCTAACAAATGATCAAAATTTGCATTTTGCAAAAATTTTACCCTAATAATATGTTACTACATTTTTAAACTATTTTAACTTAGGTTGAGATAACATACGAACAAACAACTTAGCCTTTAGGAGCAACATAATATATTTCTTATTACCTTAAGATTCGAATAAAGTTCGAGTAATTTTCCAAATTATTAAAAAAAAAAAATAGATATTAATTAGCCAGATTTTTAATGAAAATTTTAAACAACGGTTTTGGTCTTTAAAAGCACGTGATTTATACAATACCTGAACCTATCAACTGTGGCCTATTTATTCTCTCTATATGTTGTTGTCCATGTGACAAGGCCTGCGCCCAGCTGTGGGTCGTTTATAGCTGTTATGATATTCTTGGAATTCAAAAATTAAGTTTATTAAGTACCAAAGGAACAGAAAGAATGACGTCCAAGATAGTTAAACTCAATTTCCTCGATTAATATTAACTGACGGAATTCAACAATCGTACCAATTCAATTGTATGTACCTACCTACCGATTCAATCATTTGTACGTATTTGTTTACGTCAACTTGGAACGATTTAATTGTAGACAAACAAACGGTTAATTATTATTACATTGAGCAATAATGTTATTAAATATACATACCTACATACTTATAATCACAACTATTATCCACGAAGGATTAGCAAGAGACTATATACTCGTAGGTATATAGGCAACGAGGACCGCAGTCCTCTGCCATAGTAAACTTTTCACCAAATAGCGACTGCACATGTGCTCAGCGTGACAGGTGGTGAGCCCATCGCCACTCTGTGCTGTTGGATGTATGTGCAGTCTTTAGTCCGTTAGTCGCCTTTTACGACACCCAAGGAAAGAGAGGGGGTGGTTGTATACACGGTTTAGTTAATAAATAGGAAAGTCAATAGAAACTTCTATAAGTTATCCTTAATAAGAGTAATAAGCTTGTTAATGGAATTTTATTTCTTATGCTAAAGCTTTACGGTTTGATGTAATTTATTTTCATATGTTCAGTCCTGCGACTTATTTTATCATATATACACTTATTTGATTTTTGTGCGTTAGTATACGCTCAAATTAACTCGAAGAAAACGAAACGTTAGTACATTATGATACAAGTGTGCTATGTTGGTCTGGAGGATTGTAATTACCAATGCACACGCGTTTCATACGACGTTTTTCAACACACTTGTGAGGAAAACACATTTTCTGAAAATCACTGCGTTTTTTTGTTTTTTTTCTAGTGTATAAATCTTTGGTAAGCCAACATAATATTTTTCTTTAGACTTAGATGGTAATAGGCTGTCAATAACATTTTGAGCTTCACTTAATATTTCCGGCGGTGTAGACTGTAAATTTGGTTCTTCATTACTAGAATTAGACATAATATTTATTTTTAAACGTTCAAAGTAATATTGATCAAAAAGAATCAACAAAATATAGGTATGATAGGTATGTGAAAGAGACGGCAAATTTTATTACGCACGCTGCATAGAATAATAACTAAATATTATTATTTTGAGGCACACTGTTGCTCGCGCGAAAGTAAAAAATAATAATAAAGTAAAGGACAACAGCCAAACAGAATACTTATATATATAAAAAAACAAAACAATAATGTTACGTATTAAGGTTAATTTATTGACAAAATAAATAATTTGGTGAAATTACTCCGTGTTTATTTATCTAAAACAGTTTATTTATTCATATTTTAATCAAAATAATTAATTTATTCACAAACATTTTTGCCTTATTAAAAAAATTCAAGTATAAAATAAAAACTCTATGTTGCGGTTCTATTTTTGAACAAAGTACATTATCGCACTAGTGTGTAATATAAGCTACATTACGATGCTGCAATCGGTGTAAAAAGAGCCACTTTACGAGCAAGTGTGTTGAAATAGTAAATTGTTATACAAGGGGCTAAAATGACTCATTATATACGAGGTAGTTTCTCCCGAGCTTTATTTATTTATTTATTTATTTATTTATTTATTTATTTATTTATTTATTTATTTATTTATTACAATCACATGCAGGTTAACAGAAAAGGTTTCCAACACACCAGCAAGTTATACAAAAACAAGTTAAAATCATTTTAAATAACCTAGAAGACCTAGCCTAATTACAAAAATATTAATCCATTAGCCAACAATCAATTAAATATCATAAAAAAAATGTCAATCTTAAAAAATAAATCTTATTAGAATAAAAATTAACACGAACAGAAAAACACAATATTTGATACAGACAATACACATTATAACATACTAATAAAAAATTATAATTTAATGTCACATAATTCTAAAAATTTACCGGCCTCTCTACATATGTATTCAACACGATCAGCAAAAAGGTCAATGTGATCGCATTGAATGAGCAAGTCCCCAATGAGGCGTAATGCGCGGACTGTGGGCGCGTTTGCAGCATGTACCGTGCGCGTGACGGGCTTGCGCAGCAGCCGCGGTCGGCGGCGCGGGGCCACCGCCCCCTCCCCACCCTGAGGAATACGCGTGGGAACCAGAAGATCTACCCTAGATAAAATATCATTATTCACCTTGTGGTGGAACGCGGAGATGTAATGAGCCAGAAGAATCATCGTTCGCCTACGACTCAACGTTTCCAACCCGACCATACCCGCGACGAAGAGCGAGGGATACAAATATGGGTAATACCCGTAACTCCTTCTATAGAGCCAACGCGCGAACTTACGCTGAACTCGTTCAACCATGACAGAGTATTTGTCCTCGTGAGGGTCCCAAACTATAGCTGCGTATTCTAGTTTGCTGCGTACTGTTATACGAGAAACTCACAAAGGGTTTTTAAAAAAGATTTATTAATATTAAACGCGAGTGTATTGTACAAAGGTTGCCGGTTGACTGGTCGGCCAGTCTTCCAGTTCTAACTACGTAATATTCTAATGATACAATGTTGCAGAGAGGGCTGACAAAGCATTCTTTGTCAGCACAACCCTTTACAAATCACGGATATAACAACCCCCCCTTTAAGAGGAAACTTACAGAAGGTGAGTTTCCGTAAAACTACGTTACTCGCAATCGAGGCAATATTGTAATATCCGCAACAGGTTCAGGTTCGTCTAAAGGTTTTTTATAACATAAATATTTCCGTTTTTTAGACAATTTTAAAATTATGTAACATAATATTATTAGACATACAATAAATGACAATATGCTAAAGATTGGAAAACTAATATGATTAGAGAGGTTTGGTTTTTCTAAAGTTTGTAAAGAATCTATAATTTGATCAGAGTTGTCTTTAAAAGATTTTAAATTATTTAAATTTACAGTTTTAATCTTAGAACTTGGAATGTTGAGTGTGATTTCTTTAAAACGGTTAATATTACAGCAGCTATCATTTATAATATTGAATTCTGAATATATATATGGTATAGTTATACTAGGATTTGCATTTCTTACTAATTTAACATTTTTATGGAAAGCTATACATTCTGTTGGCATGTTAAGTACACCTGTACCTGATATTGTAAAGTCGGAGATTACATTGTTGCATTCTATAGAAAGTTTTGTAGGTTTTGATTGGACAAAAATCCAATTATTATTATTTAATTTATGCCAAATATCTATATCTCCAGAAATGAATTTAACAGGACAATTTTCTGGGAGAGAATGCAAAGCTTTTGTGATTATTTCTATTTCACATGAAGGGTTAGCAAAGACTGCGTATATATCTGTTATTTGACAAAGGTAAGTTTCTCTAGGTATAATTTTACAATGATTAAAGTCTTTGAGATAGGTGTACGAGGATTTATCTCTACTTACAGCTAAATATTGTTCAGAAGGTAATATCATCACAAAAGAATTAGGACTATCACTAATATGTGGAGTTGGTAACGGAATATTTTTATAAACATTATAATCTGAAAGACTTACAAGAGGTATTTTTACAATGAACATTAACTTATTATTTAAGTAGTAACATACTAGATCCGCTACATTGATCAACTTATGAATATTACTTAAATCTAAACTTACAGGAAAGTCCTTATATTTAGGCACAATTTTAGGTTGCTAGTGATATCATTATACATTTGGTTTGGTGTAAGTATTGACGGATGTAAGATATTACTTTTTACAAAAAGAATTGAATTTAAAAGATCTTCAATTTTAAAGGAAATTGTTAACAAATTTGATTGTAATATATTAGAAATAACATTAAGTTTGGTCTTAAAGCTAACAACATTTATAACATCTGATACATTTTTAATTGAATAGGATAAATTGTCGATGACGTCATTCAATTTGGCCTGATTAATATTTATTTCGTGTAAAGAATCATTAATTTTAGAAATTGCAGTTTGTGAAACCATTATACTCTTTGTAATAGATTCTGCTAGCTTTTTGTCATTATTATATAAAACTTGGATTGCGTCATCATAACTTTTCGCATCGTCTTCATCTAATGTTCCAAATATGTGTTTAAATACGGTACCAACACCAGAGAACCAAGCAGATCTCTTAGAGATACCAGTAGAGATAATATGAGAAATTGATTCGAAATCTCGCAAAATATCATCATATAACACATGTAGAGGTTGTAATATATTTTGACATTGTGAATAATCAATTTCGTTACTTTCGCGACAATAGAATTGAACATTATCAAACACATTTTTAATATTTTCTATATGTGATTTTATTGGAGAAACGTCTACGGGAATAACAATATGAAAATAGTCATTCATAATCCTCAGTGTGCCGACAGGGTCAAATAGTATACCAGGGCTTTTAGTGATATATTCTATATACTGATGTTCTTTACTGGCTAGGATGCCATTACAAAATGATGCGGCCATCCTGTAATATAAGAATAATGATAATGGTTAAAGTAGTAATAAAAGGTAAGTAATACCTAAAAGGAATAATAATAAAGAGTAATAAAACTAATCTATGATTTTTATCTAAAATATTATAATTAAGTAAAGTAAATTATTTGTATAAAAGTATAATCTTATTTTTTTTATATAAAACAGTAAAATTAGTTTTCAAAAGCTGGTTTGACTTCATCGTAATGATGTTTTACATGACGTCTATTTATAAGGAGTGTGAGGGAATTATTCCCATGAATTTTAATAATTTTATATGGACCTTTCCATAAAGGCGAAAGGGCTTTGCGAAGTCTTAAATGATTTTTTAAATAGACATATTCTCCTGCTTTATACTTTACTGGTCGAGAATGTTTATCATAATAGGTTTTAGACCTTTCTTTGGAAGCATTTATATTTTCGACTGCTTTTTCGCGAGATATTTTCAAACGATGTTGTAACATTTTAATGTATTCAGGGTAAGTGACGTCAGAACGTGAATCAAATATGCTATCCGGAATGTACGGTTTATGACCGAAGACAAGTTCATATGGAGTGAACTGTGTAGTTGTATGAATGTTGCTATTATAAGTCAACATGGCTGTGTATACGAATTTATGCCAATTAGTTTGATTTTCGTTCACATATGATTTCAAATATTCTTTGAGAGTTGAATGGCTTCGTTCTAAAGCACCTTGAGTTTGGGGATGATAAGGTGAAGACCATATTTGCTTTATTTTTAAAAATTCACAGGTTCTTTTAAATAGATCGGCTGTGAAATTTGTACCCTGATTAGTTAATATGGATTTGGGAATGCCGAATAATGATATAAAATGTACTAAGCATTCACATGTCTCTTCTGCTGTAGCATTTGAAATAGGATAGGCAATTGAAAATTTTGTTAAATCGTCTTGAAGAGTAAGTATAAATTTTAATTTCTGCAGCCCGGCTTCTGGTAATGGGCCTACGATATCGAGACTAATTCTTTCGAATGGTCGTGTAGAATTAGTTGTTATTTGCATGGGAGATCTGTTGATTTTTCTAAGTGGTTTGTTAGTTTGACACAGTTTACAATTTTTTACATAGTTTTCAATATCTGTACGCATATTCTTCCAGTAATAGCGTTCTTTTATTCTATTATACATTCTATTTGAACCTAGATGTCCTGCTACTGGAATATCATGGTTTTCTTTCATGATTTTTGAAATTTCAGTTGGCACAGGATATATAATAGTGTTATGATGTATGTTTATTGTTGTATTTGTATTATTAAACAGGTACATGAGCATACCATATATTTTTACAAAAGAAAGTTGTTGAAAAGGATTTTTAAAGTCAGATATTGCAATTTCGTTTATCTCGCCCTTAAGTAAGATATCGTCGCGTGCACTCTTAAGAGATTTAAATATTTCAGGATATGTGCAGTTGTCAAAGTAATAATGTTTTATGAATAGGAAGTAATAAACTTTATCCTTAATTTCTACCCTTTTGAAAGAATTAAGTTCACGCTCGTCGTTGAGAATTTCAGAAGGATCATCTGTTGTTGCGAGAATATCTTGGACATAAGGATTTGATTCGTCAAAGTCAATTGAAATAGGTATTAGAATAGTTTTAGAGCTACTTTTAAGGAGACTTTCATTATGTTCTTTTATGTAGGTATTAAATAAAACATCTTTGTTCGTAAATGATTTTAAGAAATTGTTATAGTCGTCATTATGACGATTTTCTTTATTTGTTTCAGGATCAAGATTAGAAGGTGAAGGATTTTGTTGTTCTTGAGGTAAGTTGGAAATTGAAGGAATTGTATTTTCAGGATCATATACATGGATTGGAATATCGTTATTATCTAGAAGAGATATAGAAGGTAAGTCATTACTATCTAAATCGAGGGGACTCGAAGGAAGGCGAATATCTAAGTCCTCTATTGTTATAGGGCTGAACGGGAGAGAATCATCTGGATTTAATACAGGTTGTGGATTTTCGAGAACGTCATTATCAGGTTGAGATGGACTTTCAACAGGTTTTGAATAATTATTATTTTTAGGAAGAACAGGATTGACTGGATATCGAGATAATGCATCGGCATTGCTATTTATTTTACCCTTTTTAAATTCTATTTCATAATCGAACTCTTCGAGTTTTAATCGCCACCTTATAAGTTTGGATCCCGGATCCTTGTGATTGAATAACCATTTAAGTGGTCGGTGATCAGTAACTATAGTAAATCGGCGGCCATAAAGATATGGTCTAAAAGTTTTGGTACCAAAGATAATTGCTAGGCATTCTTTCTCAGTTGTGCTGTAGTTACTTTCGGCTTTATTTAAAGTTCGTGACGCATATGCAGTAGGCCTATCATTACCTATAGGGCCTTGTGAGAGAATGGCTGAGATAGCAAAATTAGAAGCGTCGCAAGTTAAAACAAAGGGTTTTGCGAAATCTGGGTAAGCCAAAATAGGAGCGGAAATTAAACACGTTTTTAATTGTTCAAAGGCTAACTGGTGTTCGTTTTGCCAATGAAAGGTGACGTCTTTCTTCAAAAGGTTTGTAAGAGGTTTAGCGATTTTGGATAGGTTTGGTATGAAACGACGATAATAGGATACTAAGCCTAGGAAGGATTTTATGTCTTTGGGACATTTAGGTTGAGGAAACATTTGAACGGCTTTAGTCTTTTCTGGATTAGGTTTTACTCCGTGATCGGTTATGATGTGACCAAGGTAAGATACTTCTTTACGAAGAAATTCACGTTTATCAGGCTGAAGCTTTAAGTTAAAATGCCTGAGTCTGTCGAAGACGTTAGAAAGGGATTTTATGTGAGAATCAAGGTCGTATGAATAGATCACGATATCGTCTAGATATACGAAGCATTGTATGCCTTGTAGGCCTGAAAGAGCCGAATTCATTAACCTCTGGAAGGTAGAAGGTGCATTTTTAAGGCCAAATGGCATTCGAGTAAATTCGAAGTGTCCTTGTGGGACAGAAAAGGCTGTTTTAGGTGCATCGCGTTCAGACATTTTAATCTGATGAAAGCCAGATGCAAGGTCAAGTGTACTGAAGTACTTACATTTACCTAACTGATCTAAAATTTCTGATATATTGGGAATTGGATAGGAATCACCTATTGTGATATCATTTAGACGACGGTAGTCAATGACTACTCGCCATTTACGTTGGCCAGAAGCATCTGTCTTCTTGGGTACCACCCATATAGGAGAAGACCAAGGTGACATTGAAGTTTTAATAATTCCTTCATCAAGCATCTTATTTATTTGGGTATGTACTTCTTGTTTGTGTACATCAGGAAATCGATAAGATTTGGTATTGATAGGATCAGAAGAAGATGTAGATATTTCGTGTTGTATAGCGTCGGTATATGAGAGGTGTTCGTTAGGACGGTGAAAAATATCGGAGAATGTAGAACAGAGTTCATATGAAGCATCTGTTTTTTCGCGATTTAAATGAGAGACTCGCAAAAGGTCGAGAATTTGGTTAGTTCGGTCTAGAACGTTATTTGAATTGTCGTAAGGATGTATAGTATTAATAATTTGACACTTGTTGTTTTTATCTAATGGAGATATTTTTAACTTTAAATTGGAACCTATGGTCAAAGGCGATTCGGAAATATTGACGACAGAAATATTTATTCTTTGATTTGATTTTACTTTTACAATGCAATTGGCTATAAGGAGTGATTCAATAGGATTTTGATCTATGATAAGTCCTTCTTTTATTTCAGGATTTAGTACTGAACATTCTATGATTGTTTCTGTTCGAGGTGCAATGGTATAAATGGGTTCATTAAATTTAAGTTTAAGTTTTTCTTTATCAATTATTAGTTAATCCTTTTCGAAATCAATTTTACTGTAAGATTCAGATAAAAAGTCATTTCCTATGATTCCATCATATGGAAAGTCTAAGCCGGCGACGAGATGAAATTGATGACTTAATGAATCGAATTCTACAAGAATAGAACCTTGTGACTGCATAGGATTAATTGTTGATCCTATTCCAGTAAAGGTTGCAAAGTTTTCTATTATTTTGTTAGGCATTTTTTCTACAGAACATAATTGAATTAAGCTTATAGATGCTTCGCTGTCGACTAGAAGTGTTAAAGGCTTAGAGGATACTGATGTCTGGACTTCGATAAAAGGTAAGTATTTTCTTATTGGATTTGTAGTAATATTGTATATGCTAACTTTCTCTTTTCCTTTTTCAGGTATGCTGCGAGGAGTAGAAAGAGAATATTCAGACGTTGATATCTTGTCATTAGTAGGTAAAGTAATGGAAATAGATTTTTTGACACCACTATGAATTTGGGGCTGATTACCCTGTTTGTTAGTGGGCTGTTTAGAATTAGTAAGATCTCTACCAAAAGTTTGGGGCTGGTTACCCTGTTTGTAGGTAGGATTTGAATTAGTAAGATCTCTACCAAAAGTTTGGGGCTGGTTACCCTGTTTGTAGGTAGGATTTGAATTAGTAAGATCTCTACCAAAAGTTTGGGGCTGGTTACCCTGTTTGTAGGTAGGATTTGAATTAGTAAGATCTCTACCAAAAGTTTGGGGCTGGTTACCCTGTTTGTAGGTAGGATTTTTAATTAGTAAGATCTCTACCAAAAGTTTGGGGCTGGTTACCCTGTTTGTAGGTAGGATTTGAATTAGTAAGATCTCTACCAAAAGTTTGGGGCTGGTTACCCTGTTTGTAGGTAGGATTTGAATTAGTAAGATCTCTACCAAAAGTTTGGGGCTGGTTACCCTGTTTGTAGGTAGGATTTGAATTAGTAAGATCTCTACCAAAAGTTTGGGGCTGGTTACCCTGTTTGTAGGTAGGATTTGAATTAGTAAGATCTCTACCAAAAGTTTGGGGCTGGTTACCCTGTTTGTAGGTAGGATTTGAATTAGTAAGATCTCTACCAAAAGTTTGGGGCTGGTTACCCTGTTTGTAGGTAGGATTTGGATTAGTAATAGAATTAGATATAGAATGAATTAGAGAATTAGATCTGGTATCGATTTTAGCGCTTAAATTTCTCGCACGGTACCGGACGGGAAATCTTGCCCGTTTAAATGATTGTCTGTTTCGTCAGTACCTTGTTCTTCTGAGTTAACGACATGAATAGGCTGATTACGACTTTGAAAGTTAAAATTAGGCGAAGGACGATTATTTTGGTTAACATTGTTTTGGTTATTATTAAAGCGTCTATTATTATATTCGCGTTTACGACAACGCTCTATTGTGTGCCCTGGAATTTGGCAGTATCGACACACTGGCGGATTATATCTGGAAGTAGAAGGCATAACATTTTCATGATTAATTTGATTAGTAAAATTCGTGCCACGCTGTGTAAATGATCGATTATGATTGAAGTTCGGCGATTGTCTATTAGGTCGCCACTGATTTTGAGAAAAGCTAGTATTAGTCTTGCGAAGAGTAGATTGAATGATTTTTTCTTCCGACAAGGCAGAATTGATTGCGTCATTTAACGTCTCTGGATCGCGGCATCGAACTACTGTTGACAGTCTGGGGCTCAAACCCAAAATAAAAGTATGCAGAGCTAGGTCTTGCATAGCAGCGACACGGCCTGCCAGTTCGGCTTTCTTTTTAGTTGGAATAGATATGTTAATTTCAGTTAATAATTTGGACAGGCATGATTCTATCCGAAGCGCAAACTGATTGACTGTTTCGTTAAACAACTGATGACACGCTTGAAGGTCTGAGAGCAGTGCGGCGTAGTGTTTTCGTTCACCGAATTGCGATTTTAAGAAATCCTCTAATTGTTGGTATGTTTCGAATTCTTTTATGGAACAAGCGGTTTCTGCTCGTCCCTCGAGTTGCGAAATAATATATTTTAAAAGAATATCTTGCTGCTGTGTAGCAGCAAGATTAATTGCATTTCTGCAATTGTTAATGAATGCATTTAAATTTTCTCGGTTACCATCGAACTTCTTAATAAATTTACAGAGGATATTTAAGTCTATTTCTCTAGCCGGTTGCGTCATGCTTTGTTCGTCTTTGGGCATCGGTATTCGTTAATATAAACAAGCGATAAGACGCCGGACGCGGACCGCGGGCGATAACGCTACACTGATCTCAGATTGAAACAAAGTTGGAACAAAGGATTAATAACTTAATGAATAACTATTTTTAGAACAATGGAAAAAATGTTTTAAGCTTAACTGAACTCTTAAAACGAATTTGGTTTTATGCACTTTCACTTTTATATTCACTTGACTTCATAGACACAGATGTAGAATAGTTTTCACTTACAGGAACGTAGCGATGATGGTGATCTGGCTCATGATTACCAGGTTGCAGGTCTCTGGATACAGCAGGAAGTAGTAGTCGATTGACGATAAATCGTAATTAGCACAAAATAGTATATTTGATAACTGGATATGGAAGTAGATCGCGTTCACTGGAATCAGCTCGGATGGGTGACCGTTTTGTTGAGGTCACTGAAAATGGTTCGGATGGGTGACCGTTTTTTGGAGATGAGTTCAACCGGTTTCAAGAAATCACTTGTTGAGACACTCGCGTAACTGGACTCACTTTCACGGAACTGAGGCGAACCCCTGGATCTTCAAAGATCCCTTTACGCTGCCACCAATGTTATACGAGAAACTCACAAAGGGTTTTTAAAAAAGATTTATTAATATTAAACGCGAGTGTATTGTACAAAGGTTGCCGGTTGACTGGTCGGCCAGTCTTCCAGTTCTAACTACGTAATATTCTAATGATACAATGTTGCAGAGAGGGCTGACAAAGCATTCTTTGTCAGCACAACCCTTTACAAATCACGGATATAACAGTACGTATGCGTTATATAAGAGCTTAGCCACAGCAACGTCATTAAACTCGGAGGATGTCCGTATAATAAAGCCTAGAATTTTATTTGACTTTTTGCAGGTCTCCGTCATATGTTTGTGAAAGTCCAACTTACTGTCCATTGTTAATCCCAAGTCACTAATATCATAAACTCTATCCATGCTGACGCCAAGTAATTTATAGCATGATAGTATTGGGCAACGCTTACGTGTGTTAGTAATTACTTTGCATTTTGAGTCATTAAATGGTAGACGATTGGCTAAACTCCACTCCGATATTGCTTTAACATCTGCCTGCAAAGCAGCAGTATCCGCGACATCTTTAACGCCCAAAAATAGCTTGAGGTCGTCAGCAAATAGGAGACATTGAGCAGCACGAACAGTCTCGGGTAAGTCGTTTATCATTAATAAAAATAAAGTCGGACCTAAGGTACTACCTTGACTTACGCCAGATCGAGTGTAATATTCTGCTGACTCAAACCCTTGCACTTTCACAAATTGGCGTCTATTTTCTAGGTAGGTAACTGGCAAAAAACTTTATGAGTTTAGGAGTACAGCCTGACAAAGCTATCTTTTTCAGAAGTATATCGTTGTCCACCATGTCAAATGCTTTCTTGAAATCGAAATAAGCAGCGTCGACCTGCCTTCCCGCATCCAACTCCGCAGACACGTAATCTACCAATGCAACAAGATTAGTCGTGGTTGAACGAGCCCTACGAAATCCATGCTGACTCATGTGCAGTAAACCATCGACTTGCCGACTCATGTGTCTATTAAGGATTGACTCGAATAATTTAGCGAACACTGAAAGTATCGCGATTGGCCTGTATTGCGTTATATCGCCTTTGGTACTTCCCTTCGGCACTGGCGTCACACGAGATAGTTTCCAGCACGACGGGTACTTCGAAGAGTCGAGACAAAGGTTATAAACGTAGAGCAGCGGCGTCTGAAAAAACGATTGACAATCTACCGCCAGAAACACTGGTACGCCGTCAGGTCCTCCAGCAGACTTAGTTTTTAGTTGTTTAACAGCAGTTTAAAAATCAGATTTGCTTAAATCCATGACCGTTATGTCCCTAGCATTTACTTGTGAATGGGCAGCTCGGGTGGCCTCTACAGGGTCTAAACGGGGTAAGTCTGGTTGGAAGACCGAGCTGAAGTATTGCGCAAAAGCGTCAGCGGCAGCTTGACCAGAAACCTCTTGTGCGCCATAGAAAAAACCATCAACGCATTGCCTATCTTTTCTTTTGTCTTTGACATAATTCCAGAATTTAGCTGGCTCAGCGAATATACTTTTTTGTAAATTACCTATAAATTGTCGATATGCGTTATTAGTTAGCCTTTTAACGTGCCACCTATATAATTTATATAGCTCCTTGTTATATACCTTTCCCTCAGTCTTAAATTTTTTTTAATGATAGTTTTTATATTTTAAGTTACGTATAATTTCGGCAGAATACCATTTCGGATATATATACCGCGCATCACGTTGGTCAGGTTTCTTTACAGGCACAAAACGATTAAAACACTCATATAACTTAGAATAGAAATACTCAACAGCTTCATCAACGCAACGAATTTCAAACAGATCATCCATTCGATCCCAGCCAATGCTGCGTATAATGCTTGGTAGTCCGCACGGTACCAGTTCCAATTTGGACACCTACCCGCTTGTCGCGGGGTACGAGGGCGAGAAGACAGCGGAGGCCCAGCGCCGCGCCTAAGTTTTATAGTCACTTCAAGCGGAGGATGGTACGCATCTATCGGTACTAGGGGTTCACAAGCGATAGAAACATTGACATGCTCAGTAGCAAGATCACTCAATATTAGGTCTAATTTCCCGCCATGGCTATTAAGTACTGTATTATGGTCAAACAATTCACAAAATTCACAAAAAAAATTAAATTGTATTCCAACGCTTTTTGAAAACGAATTTAAATTAAAGTCACCTAAAACTAAAATGTCAAAACCAGGGTACAAACAGATTGCATTTTCAATACACGCTAATGTGCTGAAATAATGTTCATCGCTACAACTTGGTGGTAAATACACGACACAACACAATACTTTTATACCATTCCACTTAATAGTAACAAATAGTAGTTCCTTGTTTGGTGTCTGTCCATCAATGTCAGTGACCTCACGAACAGAGTAACAATCACGCACTGCTAGCAACACTCCCCCCCAACCAGCATCGCACATTCGGTCTCTGCGAATCACCACATATCCAAGTGGAAAGAGTTCGCCGTTGGATACGGAAATAGTCAGAAATGTCTCAGTCAATCCGATTATGTCATACGTCGATTGAACTACACTATTATTAAACATGGTTGTCTTCGAACGCAGACCACGTACATTCTGATAATAGCACCGAAAAGTATACAGTTTGCCATGATTATTACTAGTTTTTTTCGTCTTTGTTGCGAAAGTTGCGAAAGTTTTGCCGCCACGGCTTCACACAGATGTCAACAGCCCAATTTTCTGGATTCAAAATAAGGTCAGTTAGCTTTGGTGGTATTGTAAGCTTGAACGACGCGTAGCTTCCCCGCGCCTTAAGCGACTCAACCGTACAAACGTCAGCTTCACATATGGTTTTAAGAGGATCATTTACTTGTTCAACTGTAGTACCCTCCTTTACATAATAGAGATGTAAGTATGTTTTCTTTTCAGCAGCACAGAGTAAAGTAGCACCTGGCGCAGCAGTACCCCGCAGCACACCAGGCAATGACGCTCGGACAGGTAAAGTAGGTTGACGGCGCCTGACTTCAGTCCACTCGTGCTGGAGTAAATGGAAACCGAGTTTTAATTGGTTTTTAGCGCCGTGTGTTACACTCTGATTTTCACTACGAATGCCAGAAAATAAAACAATCCAATACAATATGAATTGGTTTATTTTATTAAAAATTAACCCGTTAGTTGCTTTAACGACACCCAAGGGAAGAGAATGGTTGGTAGTATTATTTTGATGAGCCCATCGCCGCTCTATGCTGTTGGATAGTAGGTATGTGCAGTATTTCCATCTCTTCCCTTGAGTGTCGTCAAAGGCGACTAACGGACTAATGACTGCGCATACATCCTACAGCATAGAGCGGCGATGGGCTCATAAAAATAATACTACCAACCCGTCTCTTCTCTTCGGTGTCGTAAAAGACGACTAACGGACTAAAGACTGCACATACATCCAACAGCATACAGCGACGATGGGCACATCAAAATAATACTACTAACCCGTCTCTTCCCTTCGGTGTCGTAAAAGGAGACTAACAGACTAAAGACTGCGCATACATCCAACAGCATAGAGCAGCGATGGGCTCATCAAAATAATACTACCAACTCCTTTCTTCCCTGGGATGTCGTAAAAGGCGACTAACGGACTAAAGACTGCACATACATCCAACAGCATAGAGCGGCGATGGGCTCATCAAAATAATGTTACCAACCCTTCACTTTTCTTCGATGTCGTAAAAGGGGACTAACGGACTAAAGACTGCACATACATCCAACAGCATAGAGCGACGATGGGCTCATCAAAATAATACTACCAACCTCTCTCTTCTCTTCGGTGTCGTAAAAGGCGATTAATGGACTAAAGACTGCTCATATATCCAACAGCATAGAGCGGCGATGGGCTCATCAAAATAATACTACCAACCCCTCCCTTCTCTTGGGTCTCGTAAAAGGCGACTAATGGACTAAAGACTGTACATATATACAACAGCATGGAGCGGCGATGGGCTTTTCAAAATAATACTACCTCTCTCTTCCTTTGGGTGTCGTAAAAGCGACTAACGGGCTAAAGGCTCACCACCTAAGCACATGTGCAGTTTTTTCTTGCTGAAGCGTGGTCTGTGTTGTCCATAGATTCAAATGATTACTAATTTTACCATAAACTTTAATAATAACCATCTTAAAAAAGTTGTTGATCTAAGTAAACAGTAATAAGTCGAGTCTATATTCATGATTATTGTACATGAGACTAAATAATTTTTCGTTTTTGTACGCTCATTGACTCATGTGACAGACAAAAATTTAAAAAAAAAATACTTTTTCCCCTAGGGCAAGAAAACCTATTTTAGCCCCGCTCTAGAACGCTACAATGACGGTCTTTTTGAGCAAGAGGAGTGAAATAGTAGATTGTTATACAAGGGGCTAAAATGACCCATTATATACGAGGTAGTTTTACTCCCGAGCTTTAGCGAGGGAGTAAATAGTAACCGAGTTTTAATGGGTTTTTAGCGCCGAGTGTTACACTCTGCTTTTCACTACGAATGCGAGAAAATAAAACAATCCAATACAATTAGAATTGGTTTATTTTATTTAAAATTAACCCGTTAGTTGCTTTAACGACACCCAAGGGAAGAGAATGGTTGGTAGCATTATTTTGATGAGCCCGTCGCCGCTCTATGCTGTTGGATAGTAGATATGTGCAGTCTTTCCATCTCTTCCCTTGGGTGTCGTCAAAGGCGACTAACGGACTAATGACTGCACGTACATCCTACAGCATAGAGCGGCGATGACAAAAATTTAAAAAAAAATTACTTTTTCCCCTAGGGCGAGAAAAGCTATTTTAGCCCCGCTCTAGAACGCTACAATGACGGTCTTTTTGAACAAGAGGAGTGAAAAAAATTTTATTAACATCCTCCGCAATCCGGGAGGTTGCGTTGACCACTCCCGCCACCGAGGTATTGGTTAGACCTGTCAAAACTTTTCAACGCTTTTTATTTATTGTTTTATAGCTGTTGCTAAATGTATAAGGCGACTGCTAGAAACCGCAAGAAACTTCAAGGGCTGGTCAGGTCAAGTGTTTTAAACATGACAAGAATGACAATACCGCAGAGATACCATCAGAGCTCAGGTAATACACTTATGTACAAAGACGGACACAAACATGAAATAACCCTCACTAAATTTACTCCCTGTTCCTTTGAAGAGGTTGCCGAAATAATTAATAAATTGGATTCTAATACTAGTACTAGTGTAGATGGAATTAGTACCAAATCATTAAAATGTATCAAAGATTTTATTGTTGAACCACTGACAAACTGTATAAATAAATGCCTTGATCTCGGCTTATTTCCAAATAGCCTAAAAATAGCCAAAGTATCCCCAATTTACAAAGCGGGTGTAAAAACTGATTCGAGTAATTATAGGCCAATTTCCGTACTTCCTGTGATCTCCACAGTATTTGAAAAGGTAGTGTACAGTCGTCTTAATAAATACTTAAATGAAAAAAAGTTCTTGATTGATCAGCAATACGGATTTAGACAGAAATCAAATACCTTATCTGCTACTATTGACCTAATTACAAACATAAAAACTAATATTGACCAGAAAAACATATGTTTAGGAATCTTTATAGACTTGAAAAAGGCGTTTGATACGGTTTCACATTCAAAACTTTTAGACAAATTATTTAACTTGGGAATTACTGGAAGTGCCTACGAACTGTTGAAGTGTTTCCTCCTTAACAGAACACAAATTGTCAAAATAGGTGAGTATGAAAGTAAGACTCAAAAAATTACATATTATGGCGTTCCGCAAGGCTCGATACTGGGTCCCTTATTATTTTCAATATATGTAAACAATATAAATCAAATAGGACTTACAGGCTATCTCACCCTTTACGCGGACGACACAAGTTTGTTTTATTTCGGTAAAACAATACATGATATTATAAGAGAGGCTCAAAATGACTTGAATATACTAAGTGAGTGGTTTCTATACAATTTGTTAACTATCAATACGTAAAAAACTTCATATATGATATTAGTCTCTAAAAATAAAAAGATTTTACCCCACACCCCTCTTAAAGTCAATAATTATATAATTAAACAGTCTAGTAGTGAGAAGTATCTCGGATTAATATTAGATGATAGGCTTACATGGAGGCCCCACATTAGCAATGTGAAATCGAAACTAACGTCGCTCTCTGGTGCCCTTCGCAAAATAGGAAACTGTATACCTCATAAAATAAAATATACCATCTACAACTCGCTAGTAAAACCTAACCTAGAGTATCTCATTGAGGTTTGGGGATCGGCTCCTAAGACCACTATCAGAGACTTACTGATAACGCAAAACAAAATAATTAAACGGCTTTTTAACTACGCGTTCTTAACGCCTTCAAAACTGCTGTATACTAAAACAAAACTCTTTAATATAGCCCAACTATACACCTACAATATAACCCTTCTAGTAAATAAAATTTTACTTGGTAGTATTCAAACAAATATAACCTTTACAAAGAAGATAAACACACATAATTTAAGAAATAAACATAAGTTGTTTTTGCGTCCTGCCAGAACTTTAAACTACGGTAAGAAGAACATCTTGTATCAAGGTGCACAACTGTATAATAAACTTCCAAATGACATAAAAGAGTCTCAAAATATCAACATTTACAAAAGAAAACTAAAAGAATATATCTTGCAATTAGGAACGTAAAACCTAAAGTACCTACGTAGACATTTGCCTGTACTTGATATTAAAAATAAGATCATGGGCTCCTGTACTGCACCGGGCTTAGAACACACACACTGCTAAAGAAACACTAATCACCATATCGCCACGAAGAAGTAACGCTAACTAGTCACGGCTGAATGCGTTTAGTGATGTTTGTCGTGCTTACCTTGCATAGTCCAGTCCATCTTGCGATTAGTAAATATCTATCTAGTACAAAATAATTATTTAATAATTTGCGACATACCTACATATAATGTAAATGAATGATTCCAATAATACTTAGTAATAAAATAATAAATAAAATAAAATTTTAATTTAATTAAGTAATATTATAAAAATTATATAGACAATGTACAAAAATATAAATATGCAACTTTCTTTTCTCCTCACATAATTCCACACTTCCAGTAACGTACATATTTATGAATTTAAAAATCATTAAGTAAATGAAAATGAAAACAAAATCTTAACAATATTAAAAACAAAAAATAAATAAAGTAATAACTATATAATAACAAATTAACAAACGCAGGCACAGATTAAAAGAAAAATAAAAACAAATACGTAGGCTTACCAATTCGTTTTTTTTATAACCTGTGTTAGGTAGTACATAAAAAACCAAAGCGCGGCGAGCGCGAGCGACACTATTGTTACGCACACATGCACATGCTCACACTGCTCTGCTACTGCTGCCTACGTACTCACCTGTGAATCCTGTGAGTGATTATTGGGTAATAAGGCGAAGGCTACACGTAAAGTATTTATCATGATCTATATCGCGATCTGGATTGACTTAACGTAGAGGATCACGGTCACATCCTACACGTTCAATATTTATCACGTCAGTATTGCGGCTTCCTTTGAAAAACATATGTTTAGGAATCTTTATAGACTTGAAAAAGGCGTTTGATACGGTTTCACATTCAAAACTTTTAGACAAATTATTTAACTTGGGAATTACTGGAAGTGCCTACGAACTGTTGAAGTGTTTCCTCCTTAACAGAACACAAATTGTCAAAATAGGTGAGTATGAAAGTAAGACTCAAAAAATTACATATTATGGCGTTCCGCAAGGCTCGATACTGGGTCCCTTATTATTTTCAATATATGTAAACAATATAAATCAAATAGGACTTACAGGCTATCTCACCCTTTACGCGGACGGTAGTATTCAAACAAATATAACCTTTACAAAGAAGATAAACACACATAATTTAAGAAATAAACATAAGTTGTTTTTGCGTCCTGCCAGAACTTTAAACTACGGTAAGAAGAACATCTTGTATCAAGGTGCACAACTGTATAATAAACTTCCAAATGACATAAAAGAGTCTCAAAATATCAACATTTACAAAAGAAAACTAAAAGAATATATCTTGCAATTAGGAACGTAAAACCTAAAGTACCTACGTAGACATTTGCCTGTACTTGATATTAAAAATAAGATCATGGGCTCCTGTACTGCACCGGGCTTAGAACACACACACTGCTAAAGAAACACTAATCACCATACACGTTCAATATTTATCACGTCAGTATTGCGGCTTCCTTTGCGCGGTGCGGACCGTGCAAACGCTAGCATGGATACAACAAGAAAAGTTAAAGCCTGTGTTACGGCGAAAGGCGTTCGCAGTAACAGCGACGTAATAAAGGTTGTGGACTGGGTAGGTATGGATAATGAAGTACTTACAGGGATGATGAGTCACAGGAGCCGGGAGACGAGCTGACCACGGGCGGCGATGTATGTTGGTTTCCTGGCGCACAGTCACTTCACTAAACCATAGGCATTCAGGCGTTCTCTTCACTTAAGGTTCAGGGTCTCTATAAACTTTCTCGGTCAGGCTGTTGCGTGCGCGCGCGGTAGCTAGCTTGCATAGTGACGCGGGCGCGCGTCCGGTTTCACACTTCGCGCGCCAACTTCGCGATACAACGCTAGATGGCGCTAGGCGTCTCTTAATACGCTTACAAGACGTCTCGCCCGTGGCGAGTACATCCTCCGGGGCCCAGGGTGGGCTCATCCAGAGGGAGCCTGGCAATCTTGAACACAGGCCTCCGGAGGTGTCCATTGGCGGTGTCCAGGTCCACCACCCGCACGACGCCATCCTTCCCAGGCAGGGTGCGAGTAATGCGCCCCAGTCTCCATTGAAGGGCAGGCAGGTTGTCCTCCTTGATGAGGACGAGCTCGCCAACTCGGGGAGGGGAGGATGGGGACAACCATTTGGAGCGGGTTTGGAGTGTGTGGAGGTAGGACTGGGTCCACAGCGTCCGGAAGCGCTGGGAAAGGGCCTGTACCATCTGGAATCGCCTACGTGTGGAGATCGGCCTATCTTCCACGGATAGTTCGGGAAGGGCCGTTAGTGGGCGGCCTATAATGAAATGTCCGGCTTTAAGCGGCTCAAAGTCTGAAGGATCAGACGAAAGTGGGCAGAGAGGTCTAGAGTTAAGGACAGCTTCGATTCGAGCTAAAAGTGTGGAGAATTCCTCGAATGTGAGGTGTTGTTCGCCAATTACGCGATATAAAAGTTGCTTTGTTGATTTTACGTTGATCTCATGTAACGCACCGAACCATGGTCCCTTAGGGACGTTCAACAACCAAGTAATGTGCTGACCAGCGAACTTGTGCGCAATCGTGTCATTATTCAAGGCAACAAAGTTTTGTACTTCAATGAGCTGATTTCTAGCGCCTACATAATTTGTACCGCAGTCCGAGCGGATGAGAACCGGGGCACCGCGGCGTGCTATAAAACGCTGTAACGCCGCGAGGAACGCTTCCGTGCTGAGGTCCGAGACCGGTTCCAAATGAACCGCCTTAGTGGAGAGGCACACGAATATACAAAAGTACGCTTTTAAGAGTTTAACATTACGTAGGGTACTAGATTTAACGAGGAATGGGCCGGCAAAATCGGTCGTGACTTGACTAAATACTGGCTGAGGCGTAACTCTATCGGCTGGCAGGTCGGCCATGAAGGGCGCTTGCGGCTGGGCCCGGCATCGAAAGCATCTAATGCATTTAAAGACTCGGTGTCTAATAATACGGCGCGCGGACAATATCCAAAATTGTTGGCGTAGGATAGCGTGAAAAGTGTCAGCGCCAGGGTGGCAGTGTATTTTGTGGTAGTGGTGAATGATGAGGTCTACAAGTGGGCTAGAGCTAAGAAGTATGAGCGGATGCTGCGCGTCATATCGGATAGACGCATGGGACAGTCGTCCGCCAACTCTAAGGAGCTCATCTTTAATAAGAGGTGACAGTCGCTGGAGTCTGACGGAGCAGATTTTGCCAGTTTAAAGGCGGTGAATGTCTTCCGCAAACTCATTGTGTTGAACACTGCGCACCCAGTAAAGTAGGGCATCTCTTCGTTTACTGACGTACAAGGGGCCTGAGCGTCGCGAATCTGGGTGGTGTCTGCAGTTGTGCAGAAAGCGTTTTAGACAAGCTGTCACTCCGACGAGCTTGTCTAGTGAACTGAACCGAGTGAGCAGGTCAAAGTCAAGACCGGGCACTGTGACCAGTGACGGGACGTGTTTGGGCTTAAGGCCGAGCAGGGCGTGATGGCCCAGAGCTAAGGGCATCGCAGGCCAAGACTCACAAGGCTGTTTAAGCCACGTGGGGGAGCACCATAGGTCGTGAGCTGACAGGGATTGCGCAGACATCCCTCTGCTTGCGCAATCTGCTGGGTTGAGCTCGGAAGGTACGTGTCGCCAGGTACATTCTGGTGAGCCTGAGCTGATTTTGACTACCCTGTTGGCTTCAAAGGGTTGAAGACGGTGAGGCGGTGTCAATACACCGCCATATACATGGCTCAATAGCCAGGTCAGGACTATCGTACTGTCTGACCAACATATGTGTTGTTGTATACTGATATGGGCGGATAACTGAACTGACACACGGATCATGAGCTGGGAGAGTAGGGTGGCGGCCGACAACTCTAACTTGGGGATTGTGAGGCGATTCTTGATTGGTGCGGCTCGCGACTTGGCGACAATCAAGTGTACTAAAGTATCTCCAGAGGCATCGAGCTCATGGAGATAAACAACGGCAGCAAACCCGGCTTCAGAGGCATCTGCAAACCCGTGAAGCGAGTATGCAGCTGAGCCTTTGTTTGCACAAATGTGCCGTGGGAAACGAATGCTAGACAATAGCGGCAGATCGTCTGAGATGTGGTGCCACTCCGTTTGTACTTCAGAGGGAGTGGGCTCATCCCATTCCAGCTTCAGTAGCCATAATTGCTAAAGCAGCAGCATTGCGCGGAAGATAACGGGAGAAACCCAGCCGTTTGGGTCATAAAGTGAGGCTACGGTGCTAAAAATAGACCGCTTTGTGACATGTGTGATGGGGGGCAGAGAGATGCAAAAATCAAAATCAAAATCAAAATCAAAATAACTTTATTCAGTAAGCTTAAATTAAGCGTTTTGAATCGTCAATTTTTTTTTTTTATATGGATGGATGGATAGGCACAGGAACCCACCCACCCACCCCACCCATTCAGGAAGTCTTTTAGCTGTGGAGAAGAACGGGCACAACAAACTCCACAGCTTTATAATAATATAGAGGTAACGACATTTACAAAACAATATGTCGTTACCAAATTATACAGTCAATAGTCATAAAACAATTATATAAAATAAAAGATAAAAACAAAAGTGAATCTACAAGTTTTACTCGGGCACTATGAACGCATTAGAACAATGTATGCGAAACTAGAGGAATGTTAATGCGGTAGGTGAACTCGTCTGACTGAGGGCTCCACTGTATACCCAAGACCTTAATGGACGTGGACTCTGGGTTCATGTCGAAGTCTTTGGGCATGTCGCATTGGTTGTCGGGAAATCTCTCGAGCAGCTTAGGCGAGTTAGATGTCCACTTACTGAGCTGAAAGCCGCCTAGGTCTAGCAGACTTATCAACTCGTCCTGGAGTGCTTGGGCGGATTCAACTGTGTCATGACCACACAAGATGTCATCAACGAAGATAGACTTGCGAAGAACCTGAGCGGCTCCAGGGTAGCGATGGCCTTCATCATCAGCTAGCTGAAGCAGAGTGCGGATTGCATGGTATGGGCTTGATCTTAAGCCGTACGTGACTGTATTGAGGGCGTAGGTGAGCAGAGGGTGATCTGGTGAGGACCGCCATAGTATCAGCTGATACCGTCTCTGGTTTGGGGCAACCAGCACATTTCTGAACATCCTCTGGATGTCAGTGCTGAAAACGACTGGATGCGTTCTGAAGGACATGATGATGTCCACAATGTCCTGTTGAAGGGCGGGGCCTGTGTGTAGGCATTCATTTATGCTGACACCATTGGAGCTTTTGCAGCTACCATCAAAAACAATGCGCAGCTTGTCCGACCCTGACTTAAATACGCCATGGTGAGGGATGTAGAAGTGAGGTTTATGGGCGAATGTATTTGGGTGACAGGGAGCCATGTGCCCTATGTCGATGTATTCGGCCATAAAGTCGACGTATTTAGAACGCAGAGACGGGTTCGCCATTAGCTTCTTCTCAATATTGAGGAATCTGCGTAATGCGATAGGGTGAGTTTTACCTAGTTGAGGGGCGTCCTTTAGAAAGGGCAGAGCGACCGTATATCTGCCTGAGGGATCGCGTGTAGTGGTAGAGCGGAAGATTTCCTCGCATTGTTCCTCCAGGGGATCATTATGAGTGTGAGATTGAGGCAGGGGCTCCTCAAACTCCCAGAACCTTTCCAGACTCTGACGTATGTCCTGGGCTGATTCAGCTGAGTCTGGTTGTGAGCTAACGACGTGAGCTGAGTTAACCTGCTGCGCCGGCTGCGCATACAAGTCCTCAATCAACGCGAAGTCGAAAATCGTGCCGAAGGCTATGGACTTGCCCGGGCCCAACGAGAACTTTGTCCCGTCCAACACCTGGCCAAGAACGTCCGACCCCAATAAGAGGTCGATCGGGGCTGGTGTGTGGTAAAGCTGGTCAGCCAATGGCACGGGTGGCTGGCCTAGTACGTGGGAAATGTTTGGTACCTTCTTTAAGGGAAGGTAGCCAGTGACGTTTTTTAAAATATGAACTGTGGCAGTGATTGTAGGAGTATCATTGTGAGTGGGTCGGCATACTATTGTTATTGCCGCTTTTGACTCATGTTTGTGCTGATTCCCAACTCCTGTTATTTTTAAAGAAGTGGGTTTTGATGGCAGGTTCAAAAGTCGTGCCATGCGTGACGTTATTAATGTCAGCATACTGCCACAGTCCAATAAAGCTCTGGCTGTGTAAAGATGGCCATGTACGTCCGCGACTCTTAGTGAGACGGTTGGCAACAAAATGGGTGTGCCAGTGGGCACAGAAGGTGAGTGAGCCGATTGAGTATCAACCGAAATTGTATGAGCTGAGTATGTCTCAGCTGTGTGGGCATGGGTTGACTGGGCATGGGCTAAAGGGACATGGGCTAAATGGGCATGGTCTGAATGGGCATGGTCTTGATCTATCTTTTCGCTAGGGTGCTCCGTGATAGTTGGGAGTCGTAATTGCTGGCGGCGTTCGCGGGGCCTACCTGGCGAACCGGACCGGCTGGCTCTGTGAGCAGAGCTGGGTTGCACCTGTTTAGCATGTGCGGGTTCGTGCCGCCTGCTGTTTCTGGGACGCTCCCTCGAGTGCTCTCTTAGCTGTGGTGGGGGTACATGTACTGACGACGAATGAGCTGAGTGTGTTGGGTCGTCTGGTCGATGTAGGGACGTGTGGTGGTTGGAGCTCCCACAGTCCTTGCATGCCCCCCTTGACCTGCAGTCGCTCTCGTAGTGAGGGCCGAGACAACGCTGGCAGCGCTCGCGTGCCTGTACAAAGTCCCAACGGCCCTGTGTTGGCTCGGCATTGTACCATCTGCACGTCATGAGCCTATGTCCCCTAGTGGCACAATAGGGACAGTAGGACGTCGAGCGTGAGGAAGAGGACGAGGACAATGATGAGGAGCAGCTTTGCTGAAAGGCCGAGTGGACGGGGAAGGGCTGACTGCGAGCCGGGGAGGTGGATGGGCGGTGACGCATTTGCTGCGCTGGGCGGAACGGTTGGTGAGTAGGCTGATCATAGGCGCGGTGAGGCGATGGAGCTGAGGAGCGGCCACGGTAATGGTCGGGTTGTTGCTGAGCCATCTGAGCATAAGTGCGATGGGGCAACTGAGGAGGCGCGCGGCTACGAGAAGGGCCGGGCTGGGGCTGAATGGGTTGAGTCATGGCTATGTTGGAGAACTCTGTCTCCACACAGCGCGCGTGCTCCTCGAGGTAGGAGATAAGGTCCCTTAACGTGGGCAGGGTGTTACTAGACCCGTGCCTGCGTTCAAATAGCGTGCGGAGCTCGCCCTTGAGCTTCCGCACCACTATTGACACAAACACGTAGTCGTCTCCTATGGGCAGATCTAAATTGTTGAGGGCACACTGAGCCGATATGAGCGGCGTGAGGAACAGTGTGCGGATGTTCGAGCGCGTATGGATGCTTGGCAGCCCCAGGATGATGTCCACAAAACTATCAATGAGAACCCGGCGGTTCTCGTACCGCTTGGTGAGGATGTCCATGGCCACGGCAAAATTCTCATTGGTGACCTTTAAGTGGGACACCATACTTAATGCCTCACCGCTGAGACTTGAGAATAGGTAGTGGAGCTTGACTGCGTCCGACAGGGTCGCCATGTCGTCAGTCAGACTCCTAAACAGCGCAATGAAGGAAGGCCAGTCCTCCACTTTTGAGCTGAACCTGGGCAGCGCTATCTTGGGGAGAACGGCTGTGGGCGTATTGACGCCAAAACTGGGCTGACCGCTATGGGTTGGGGATGACGTGGAAGAGGTTGAGATTTCCTCCCTAGCCATAAGTATCCCCAGGTACGCTCCGGAGGCTTTTGTGTGGTTCTCAGTGTATGTCCTCTCAATCCCCTCGTCCAAGTTCTCCTCGTCGAGAATGCTGTAGTACACTGAGTCCAGCTTGTCCTTTACGCCCTGTATCTGTGCGAAACGCACGTTAAACACCATTTCACCATAACTTGGTTTCACGTTCCATCAGCTCATTCAATTACAGTCCGCTAAAAATAATTATTTCCGCCCATAATCTAATTCGTGCCATCATTTCTAAATTCATTTGTTCACGTAACTTTACCCTGCCCCAATAAAAATTTCGTCAGGTAAATCATTTGTGTGAGGATTACGAACACGCAACATACAAAATTATTTTAACGCAATTATTTCTGCACGTTGTTTTAATGTTGATTTCGTGTATGCATCCGATTGTCTGACCACAGATCTATGGTGTCATACAATGTTGTTGTGATTTGAGCGAACTTGTGTAGGTACCTATACGATCGTTGTCTAATGATACATTGTTCGGTAAATTAGTAGTTAAATTATTACGTTACGTTTGCGTTACGTTTATCTGCACATATAATTATTGTTACGTATAACACACTCGCATTTAGTTAATAAATGCTGTATTTGTATGGTGACTGGTATTATGACGAGAGATTGCATTGCCGTTTTATTTTTTAAGGATTTTTTTATATTCTTGTCGTGTTAAATCGGCTCAGATCTCGTGCATGCTCACCACGCGTGCCAAGTAGCTTGCTTTATTTTTTCGCTCGTGTTAATTTTATATTTTTTTTTTGTTTTTAATTTTTGCCTTTGCAATCGGCTCATTTTTTGTGCGTGCTCACACTTAGTGTGTTTCATTTAGTTTCATCAGTTTTTTTTCTTACATCGCTTACAGCTATTTGCGTGCGTCGCCTTCGTTTCTACACACGTTTGCCCACTTGTGGGACACAGACAGAGTGTCCCAATTTTTTTTTATTAAGTTTTTATTATTTGATTACTTATTATTATTTTTTTGCAACCGACTCATTCTTCGCGCTAGTTTCCGCTACAGGTCTGCCCGACTGTGAGCGCCTTGCCCAACAGTGGGCTACGGATGACGTGATTTCTTTTGTTGTTTTGTTTGTTGTTTGTTTTGCGGTCGGCTAATATTACGTACGCGCGTTCAATAGACACAGACATACACACACACATGCGTTTGCCCACCCGTGGGCCATATACAAGGCGTCCCAACTTAGTTTTGCTTTCTTTATTGTTGCGTTAATTTTAGCCCATTTGCCTTACCTTAGTAAACAAATACGTCCAGCCCAACTATAGAATATATACAGGGTGTTATTCTTTTTACTGCCTTAAAATTTGTAAATTTAAAAAAAAAAAATTATTATATTTTTGTCTCCTTTCATTCATCGCGATGCCGACCAAGTCACAAGCCGCGATATTTAGGGAGGCCGCCAAAGCTATACACCAGCTCCTAGAGGTGGGATCAAGGATCATTGCTGGCGACACCAAACATTCCATAACGGAATTTAACGTGCGTTTCGCACAGATACAGGGCGTAAAGGACAAGCTGGACTCAGTGTACTACAGCATTCTCGACGAGGAGAACTTGGACGAGGGGATTGAGAGGACATACACTGAGAACCACACAAAAGCCTCCGGAGCGTACCTGGGGATACTTATGGCTAGGGAGGAAATCTCAACCTCTTCCACGTCATCCCCAACCCATAGCGCTCAGCCCAGTTTTGGCGTCAATACGCCCACAGCCGTTCTCCCCAAGATAGCGCTGCCCAGGTTCAGCTCAAAAGTGGAGGACTGGCCTTCCTTCATTGCGCTGTTTAGGAGTCTGACTGACGACATGGCGACCCTGTCGGACGCAGTCAAGCTCCACTACCTATTCTCAAGTCTCAGCGGTGAGGCATTAAGTATGGTGTCCCACTTAAAGGTCACCAATGAGAATTTTGCCGTGGCCATGGACATCCTCACCAAGCGGTACGAGAACCGCCGGGTTCTCATTGATAGTTTTGTGGACATCATCCTGGGGCTGCCAAGCATCCATACGCGCTCGAACATCCGCACACTGTTCCTCACGCCGCTCATATCGGCTCAGTGTGCCCTCAACAATTTAGATCTGCCCATAGGAGACGACTACGTGTTTGTGTCAATAGTGGTGCGGAAGCTCAAGGGCGAGCTCCGCACGCTATTTGAACGCAGGCACGGGTCTAGTAACACCCTGCCCACGTTAAGGGACCTTATCTCCTACCTCGAGGAGCACGCGCGCTGTGTGGAGACAGAGTTCTCCAACATAGCCATGACTCAACCCATTCAGCCCCAGCCCGGCCCTTCTCGTAGCCGCGCGCCTCCTCAGTTGCCCCATCGCACTTATGCTCAGATGGCTCAGCAACAACCCGACCATTACCGTGGCCGCTCCTCAGCTCCATCGCCTCACCGCGCCTATGATCAGCCTACTCACCAACCGTTCCGCCCAGCGCAGCAAATGCGTCACCGCCCATCCACCTCCCCGGCTCGCAGTCAGCCCTTCCCCGTCTACTCGGCCTTTCAGCAAAGCTGCTCTTCATCATCGTCCTCGTCCTCTTCCTCACGCTCGACGTCCTACTGTCCCTATTGTGCCACTAGGGGACATAGGCTCATGACGTGCAGATGGTACAATGCCGAGCCAACACAGGGCCGTTGGGACTTTGTACAGGCACGCGAGCGCTGCCAGCGTTGTCTCGGCCCTCACTACGAGAGCGACTGCAGGTCAAGGGGGGCATGCAAGGACTGTGGGAGCTCCAACCACCACACGTCGTTTTGTCACAAGGCAATGTTACTTTTAAGAATAATCTCATGTAAGTGAATCCTGTATTCTTATAAGAATAAAGTTTCTTTAAACCCAAGAGGAGTGAAAAAAAATTTATTAACATCCTCCGCAATCCGGGAGGTTGCGTTGACCACTCCCGCCACCGAGGTATTGGTTAGACCTGTCAAAAGTTTTCAACGCTTTTTATTTATTGTTTTATAACTGTTGCTAAATGTATAAGGCGACTGCTAGAAACCACAAGAAACTTCAAGGGCTGGTCAGGTCAAGTGTTTTAAACATGACAAGAATGACAAAATAAATCGTGCTTTTTAAATTTTTAATTAAATAATTCATTTTTCGAATTTTAATTGGATAGTCTTTGAGTAAGTATCTAATTTATTTTAAAGCTATAACAGAAGAAAAAGTACACACGTCGTAATAGGAAAATAAATGGGGTCTCATTGCAGACTAACGTAGGTACTTATCGCCCGGCTGACGCGGACGGGTCAACGGACAGTTGGGACATCTTTATTTTTAATTGTTTTTCATTTTATTTTTCTTATGTTATTACTGTAAAATAAATTAGATACTCAAAGACTACCTAATTAAAATTAACAAGATGAATTAATTAATTATAAATAAAAAAACACGTATTTCTTTTTTGTCATTTTTGTCATGTTTAAAACACTTGACCTGACTAGTTCTTGAAGTTTCTTGCGGTTTCTAGCAGTCGCCTTATATACAACTGTTGTGTCTTCTTAACAAACCTCTTATTCCAGATCCACACGCTTGGCAAACCCCAACAAACCGTCACAAATTCAAACGTTTGGACAGAGCTTTTGGCTTGGTTTGCAAGCGCTTGTAGCCGATCCGTCGAACAAATCACAAATCACCAAACGTTTGTAGAGGCTTGGAGTTTGCGGCAAGTGGCAAACGTACGGACGCGGCATTAAAACTTACATGGGACATGGGTTCGAGTACCATCTGAGGTAGTCATTTTTCAACGTTTCGTTATCTTATTTTATTAAATGTCAAACAAAAGTCAAATACCCTCTATATTTTCATTAATTCAAATAGGTAAATTAATTTCAAAGATAAAATTTTTATTTGATACTAACAATGATAAGTATACGATACCTATATCACGTAACTTTAAACTAAAAAAACGTATGAGAAGTAACTAGGTATCTGACTTCAAATATCGACTTAAAAAAAAAATGAAAGGAAATGTCAAAGTTTTTTGAAACAAAAGTATTAAAGAAAACAATATTAAATCAAAGTTTCTAGGACAAAAGTAAAAGCAAAAATTATAACATTTTCTTTTAAATGTTTAAAATATCAAATAATATTATTGAAATTGAATATCAATAGATTTTATGCGGTCATAAATTATAATTGGATGTTTCTTTTTAAACAAAACGAAACAACTACTTATATAGATTGGAATGTCTGATAAATAGGGTGGTTAGAGCATAATCAGTCACAGAAAATAAGGAGCTAATAGCAATGATATTATCCTAACTAAGTTTATGGTAATGGATATGTACATAAGATACTTTTTATTTCAACAGATTTTCAAGTTACTTAAACTTTTAAAGATCGTTTAGATAGGACTTAGGCGATGGGCTTACCACCTGTCACGCTGAGTACATGAGCAGTCGCTATTTGGTGAACAGAGGACTATGGTGTACTGCTTTTGTTTTCCTCATTGCCTAGTCTCTGACTAACCCTTCGGGTATAATAGTCGTGATAATAAGTAGGTATTATCTATGTTTAGATACTCTAAAATATCTACTTTTATCAGAGAACTTTAAAAGTAGGTAAAGCAAAGTTTTAATGAGGTCATGAAACACGACCAGCGTTAAATCCAATCCGCAATTTAACTTTTTGCTTAGGTTAAAAGTTGCTAATGCCATATTGGCACGTCAACGCAACGTTGGTTTACAAAATAGAAATAGAAAAATCTTTTTTTTTTCCTTAAGGGGTGGTATTTCGAGCGCTTCCCTCTCGTTATCTCGATGGTACAACGGTAAGGGACGGGTATAACAGCGAAGCGGCGCGAATAATCGTGTTTTACATTTAAAAAAATTTATAGATGTCATAAATAAAAATCATCGGTTATAATAACTCAAGTTATTTACGAGCTTCATTTTGGTAAATGACTCATAATATCAAATCACTTATTTTAAGAATAAAACCCGGAAAAGAAGATAAAATGACACAAAAATATGTAACTTTGTGAATTTATTCTATCGAGCCAACTTTATAAAATCGTGTTTCCATCGGGTGTATTTCACAGAATAAAGCCTCAACAATATTTCATAATTTACGCAGATTTTAATTTTACTGTTTACTACTTTAAAAAGTAATTCTAAGAACGTGTTATTTTAATTTTTCACTAACACCTAGCCTTAAATGATTTAGGTAGTGTCAGATAGCTCATTGGAGAAGCCCCAGTTGACCCGCATTACTCCATACTCAATATTTTTATATCACACCATAATGTTACAAAGTTTTTTTTTTATAGCAGATGGAGGCAAACGCACAAGCGGATCACCTGATGGAAAGTAAACACCGCCGCCCATAGACACCCGCAAAACCAGAGGAATCGCAGACGCGTTGCCGGCCTTTAAGGAAGGAATAGGCTCGTTTCTTAAAGATCCCTAAGTCGTAACGGTCCAGAAATACCGCCGCCGAGAGCTGGTTCCACAACACTGTAATTCGAGGCAAGAAATTTCTTGAAAAACGTACAGTAGTAGACCGCCATCCATCAAGGTGATTTGGATGGAATGACAGTCGATTGCGTGTAGTGCAGTGAAGGAAATATATATAGGTAAAGGTTTATTATGGGACCTGTCGGTCGGACACAGTAATTTGAAGAGGGAAGATGTTGCACTGTTTGTTTCATTTGATAACACTCATGGTAATTTTATGATGGAGACATGTCCCAAATGATACAAATCACGATCACGAGTGCGCTACAGGTAATGACGTGTTACGTATACTAGAATGTCATTGGCTGTAGATTTGTACAATGTCCATGATAAGATACAAATTATTGAAAATAACTTTTTGGATTGAAAGTGCATAACAAAGAGTGTTTGTGTTATTATAAGTGACGCTGGCGCCACGGTTTTATGCCAAAGATAAGACTTGTCGGTGCATAGATTATTTGTTACGTAGTAGGAAGACGACCGAAATAGGTATTTTGATTAATAGTCCATTAAGTTTTGGCGAGTTTAAGCGAGATCAGAGAATAATACATACATACATGTATTCACGACTATTATCCCCTAAGGGTTGGTCAGAGACTAGGCAATGCCATAGTTCACTTTTCACCAATAAGCGGCTGCACGTGTGCTCAACGTGACAGGTGCTGAGCCCATCCCCGCTCTATGCTGTTGAATGTATGTGCAGTCTTTAGTCTGTTAGTCGCCTTTTACGACACCAAAGAGAAGAGAGGGGGTGGTAGTATTCTTTCACCGCTAAGCGACACGATTAATCGGAGAATAATTTTAAGAGTTGTAAACAGTTCTTTTAAAAATCTTACAACATTATATTTGAATAATATAATAAATATATTCTTTTGTAATTTATTAATGAAACCTTTATTTCACTTTTACGGTGTCTGATGTATGTTTGAAATGTTTGACAAGTTTCGGCAGATGTAGGTACTGCTAACCCCTTTTCTTTCACGAAGACTCCTAGAGATTGCTAACAATTAAATTTTTATTGTCTGGTTCTACGGCAGCTGAGTTCGTAATAGTCTACATTAGTTGATGAAACTTGCCAACATGCTATTCGGTAGCCGGTACCCAACGAGTCCAAGACATTTCTGAAATGTGTGATTTAACAATTTGTGTGCTACAGTGACTAAATTGGTAAACCCAAATGTAATCTGCAATCTGATTTAGTTTTTATCAGCTATCGTACGCAACGTCTTTTATCCTGGTCAGGTGACCGATATGTGCGTTCGGCAGATTAATAAAAACAACAATAAAATGATTGACGCGTCGATTGAATGAGGAATGCCCTAGCCGGTTGAGTTTGTATTAGAAGAGGCAGGCGCACAGTAAGTACTGTATCGTCTCCGTTTTCTTTCCAAATGCCCTGCACAAGGCGTTTGTTGGTAGGTAGTTGCATTTTGAGGAGTATTGAGGTGGTTAAGAACAAAAAGTGACATGTAGAGTTAAAAAACATCGAAATTTCAATAGAGAGGATGGTTGGAATTTACACCTGCCTGGGACCCCATCATACAGGTCATCAAATTCCAGCCCCAACAGCAACACATTGCCAGACCTAAAATTATTGTTAGCTCGTATTGTGTAAACTTGAACGCACCCGGTTAAATATAAAAATGATTGACGGTAGGCAAATAACTTCTAACTATGAGACGACCAACACCTCAGTCTCCCTGTGACCACGGACCCTGTAAAGGGTCAAAACGAAAAGGATAATATAAAAAACTATGTAAATAGTAAATTAAACGCGAGTTAATCCGTAAAAAAGTGTTTCATTTCAATGTGTAGTGCTCGCTTAAACCTCAGAAAACAATATGTAGAGTTATTAGGTTGTGTCAGTTTTGTGGCATACGTAGGCCCTTAGAGCATTTAAACCAACTTTAATGGTCTAAAGTCTAAGATATTAGGTACCCTATAAGGGCACCGATGGTGCCTTCCGCATTATGTAGGTACTCTGTTCCAAAGTTTTATTTTTCCTAGAAAGGGCTTTAGAGCGTTGAATACCGGGTAGGTCTAATGTGAACCCATTCATTGTACTTATCCATTTATTTATTTATTTCCACTCTTACAACAGCTATTTTTACAGGTAACATTAACATAATGCAATAGTGTAACTAACTACATATTATCATAACTTATCAACAGTCAACAAGTCAATTTTATTCGCAATTCTGTTTTTTTATTTATTCCATAGTAGGTAGTCTACTAGTGTAGCTCTAACTTGGCTTACTATAATATCCATTTGCATAATTGCTTTGTAACGTACCTGTTTTTTTGCAATGAAAATTAAATAACAATAAAATGGCACGTTTGAGAATAGAAGAACACGAGTTATCTAAAGTCCTTGCATGCACCTTCATCGTGCTACATGACGTCGTAGAAGCTAATAGAAAAGAGTATTGCAAAATAAATAAAGGTATTTAAGTGAGATTTACTTAATTCGTTACGGTGTTTGACGCAAAAAGTGCAAATAGGAACGGTGCTAATCACATGTGGTGACGTCATCCAACATTAAAGCACGATCGTTAAGCACACATTAAAATCGTTATCGCATAAAAAACGATTTAACAACTTTTCGTCCGTGATGTCAAATATTTGATATTTACTATTGAAATAAATCATGCCGACCAACCGCATTGTACCAGTTTATTGAATGTCGTAAAGTTCCTTTACGTAATGTTATGTGAGCGTACGTGTGACGGCCATTCAAAAATTGTAGGAAATTTTCTCTAGTTTTATTTTATATTTAATATATTTATTTTTTGACCATATAATGAGTCGGTAAGGAGATATTATTTAAAAAAAAAAACCGCTTTAGGCCGAAAATTAATTTAAACTTGCAATAGTTTTTCCAATATGACGGCCGGTGCGTGCGACAATTTTTTATCAAAGTGTCTAGCCGGCCACCAGTAGTGATCTTAGATTAAAACAAAACCTTTTTGTTTTAATCTAAGGTAGTGATTTAATAAAAATTAATGTACCGCCGTAGGTCACGTGATAGGTTAGAAATTTAAAACCTGTCATGTCTTGAATTTCGTGGTTATTTTTTTATCAGACAACAGAATACCTACTAGCTACCCTATTTCTGTAGGTCATATGTATTGCTATTGCTGTCTAATAAAAAAATAACCTCGAAATTACAAAATACATATTTCAATGACTAATAAGTTCTGGCAGAATAGCTTTTTATGTTAGTCTGCCGCTAATGAACTATTTCACTACGCTACCATAATATATATTTAAAATTAAACTTTATCAGCTTGCGTTAAGGAACAAATTGGAATACCTAATAAGTTACGGCAGAATAACATTATTTTTTAACTTACCACTAGTGGCAGTACTTTAATTTTTATTAAAAAACCGCTGGTGGCAGGCAAGACACTTCCTTTATTTAAATTTGATAATATAACGATGGACGACAAACATTTGAATAAAGAATATGATATGTTTATACAAAAACCATAATAAACGACGGTTTCTACGGTTTCTTATTCACACATGACATTACCGTGATACATGATTACATGAATCATCGGACTGAGAATTAAAAAAAAACAGCGGAGCCTAACAACAAGACAGTTTTGAAAACAAACATGGCGACTTGGCCGGCGCATGAAACACTAGACCGTTTAATAACAGCCATTGTTATGAGAACGGCCAGCAACAACAATATCGGGCAACTGGAGGCGTGTTGATAGCTGTCTTTACCCATAAAAAAGTTAAGTGTAGCCTTTATATTATCCCACTGCTGAACAAAGGTCTTCATCAACAGAGACTAGACAATGATTCGAGGACCACTAAAGCAGTACACATGTAACAAGGCAACTAAAGCCTAAATATAAAAGAATGTCATTCACAAAGAAGGTCACAAAAACCAACAAGGCTGTAGTTGCCTTACACACAGCCACACTCCACGGCACATCAAAATAACAACTGCACATATGCTCAGCGTGATAGGTGGTGAGCTCATCGCCGCTTTATGCTGTTAGATGCATTTCTTATACCTATATTTTTTTTTGCAACAAGTAAGCGCTTGGCGTTCAATCTCACCGATAAAGTTTAAGAGGGACACTATTCACTTTATATCCTATATTATCTACCGCAATCCTTAAGAGGGTTTACGCATTTCGGTTTTCCATACAAATTTCCAAGTCGAAATTTTTAAAAACCAATAAGCCAATTTTCATGAAACTTTGCATGCTAAAGTAAAATACAGATATCTAAATAGTTTGTTGAAAACATTTTTAAAAAACGTTTATTTAACTGAGATATTGTGATTTTCTTTCTATGGTGGACTTTAAATCGTAATAACTCAGCTAAATAAACGTTTTTTAACAATGTTTTCAACAAACTATTTAGATCCCTGTATTTTAGTTTAGCATGCAAAGTTTCATTAAAATTGGCTTATTAGTTTTTAAAAATTTCGACTTGGAAGTTTGTATGGGAAACTGAAATGCGTAAACCCTCTTAAGAGGCCTTTACATCTCAAATGTAATTTTTGCGTAAAATGCCCATTTTTGCATTTTGTAGAAATTTTGCAGTTGTATTTATTGAAATAGAAAAATAAATTTATGCTTAATATTACAAATCTCCGCTCTGCGAGAATAAGTTGAGTTCGGACGGCCGGCGCATCGCATTTTGTAGTAATTTTGCAGTTGTATTTATCGGTTTTATCGAAATAGGATTATAAATTTTGTATAAAATCTATATTCCTCATGAAGTAACAATTATTCTGTTACAAATTTAGCTCAATAATATTGTCGTAGATAGGAGAAATTCACAGTTAACATAAAGCTATTTTCGAAGTTTTTTGGTTAAGAATAAGATTTTTTTTCTATATAAAATCAATGATATCTAAAAGTATCTAAAAAAACTATACGACTATATAAGAGATAACATTCAATTTTTTTAATTTCATTTGTTTAGAACAAATACTTAGTTCAATCGATGAGCTCAAAAAAGTGCCTTCGCGCATTTTATGAAAATCTTTCTCTGCAATTTTGGGTTTTATTAAAAAATTAAGGCCGCTACGAACTATTCCAATAGCTATTCTACACTATTCAATAAGTCAAAACTGTTATTGTATTTTTGTTTCAGAGATCGAGAACGCCAAAATTGACCATTTTACACAAAAATCACAGTCGAAATGTAATAGGGCCCTTAACCATTGAGGAACTGGCTATCTTATCTCAAACTGTCGGAACACAACAATGCTATAAACATCGTTGTTATGGCGACAGACTTAGATAAGATGGTGGTAGCTAGCCACGAGCACTTAACAGCCCTACCAACAACCAAACCGAGCACACAAAGATATACCCCCCGCTGGGATCGAACCCGGGACCTCTGGGTCTGAGACCGGTGGCTTAGCCACTAAACCACATGTTCGGTTAAAAGCATGAGCAGTCTTTAGTCCGTTAGTCACTTATAACGACACCCAAGGGACGAGATTGTACGGTACGCTGGTCTCACAGATAATCTAATATATAAGGTCATCGGTGGTTGGTATATAGTTACTTTTAAATAATGAGCAGGGACTTCTTGGCGGAAAAATGAAGCGTCATGTCTGCAGTTTTGTATTATTTTAGTTTTGTCGAATATTAATGTGAAATAATGGTGGATTATTTACTGTTAAGTGTTCGTGAACGTGCATGAGTGTTAGCAAATAAAACAAAACAGTGCAACATCACTTTTCAAATTCTCCCAAGAAGACCGTGTGAGACATCAATAAAGTCCCACAGGTTTATTGAGTCTCGAGGGGTTTGGGGGAAAATCATTTACCATTAAACGTTCATTATCACTTATTATCACCCACTTAATGTAAAGAAAATAATAATTACTATTAAAAACTTGACACTGGCTAAATGTGCTAATCACACAAAGCCATTATTTAAGAGAATAAAAAATAATGAGCAGCGACTACACAGCAATATTTCTGATATACTTTTACAATGATTTGATCAATGTTCTAAACGTTCCATTCGTTTGTCTGTCCGTATAATGCTTTCCTATTTGCGTTGGGAATATTGACGTACGTCAATAGAATTTTGGGTCAAGGCGAGCATGTCGATTATGCCGGTAAGTATAATCCTGTTATTGTTCTAGCGAACTGAAACATTAATAGGACACCCCATTACGATGGTAAGTAGAATATTTTAGTTGGTTTTTTATGTTCATTATTCTTATTTACAGAAATGGGGGACGTTCACCGGCCAGATAAAAGAGCAAGCGAATTTTAAATTGTTAAGTAACTGCAGTGGGACGACCATGGCTGAAATAATATTAATAATAATAAGTAACAAATTTTTTGGAAAACTGTCAAGTAGCCAATTATCGCTCGCTCGGGGGCCAAGTCAGCGTACTTGTTTTATTCTAGATACTATGCTATAGTACTCTTTGTACATGCACTATCGGCCCGCCCGCGCAGTCTATACAAAAGAGCGTTAGCCCCTCAGTCTTGGAATATAAATGTCAAAAATAATGACAGCAGGTGCGCCATAATTGTTTTGAATTTGCGGATGACGTGACAATTCCCGCCTTTTACAAAAAAAAAATTACTTACCTACTCTAAAATCAAACCATATTTTGTCGTTCTGTAAACAACAATATACTAATTGATATATCGACACCCGATAAGAATATCATTGTAACTTTATGTTACAATGATATCCAACTATTTCATATTTGGTGCCAGTAAAAAATTACAATTTTTTGGTTCAGGAAACGTATTTCTACGACAAATAGTAGTGCTTTTGTTTTAAAGCAGATTGCATTGTAAGTGCGAAAAATTAGTAAAAAAAAAGCACATTAAGCCGTTGGGCCCGGTTGTTGTCGTAAGATGACATTCGTTAAAACCCACCAACCCTCATTGGGCCAGCGTGGTGGGTTATGGCCCAATATCCTCACATGCTAATGTCCACGTGAGAGGCGTATGCCCAGCAGTGGGACGTTTTTAGGCTGATGATGATACATATTTAGTCAGAGACTAGGCAATGAAGACCGCAAAAGCAGTCCTCTACCATAGTCCACTTTTCACCAAATAGCGACTGCACATGTGCTCAGCGTGACAGGTGGTGAGCCCATCGCCGCACTAGGCTGTTGGATATAATAATATGTGCAGTCTTTGGTCCGTTAGTCGCCTTTTACGACACTCAAGGGAAGAGAGGGGGTGGTACCTAGTATTCTTTTACCGCTACGCGACAAGGTTATTAATTTTAAATACACACATCAAAAGTGTCTAGGGATCAAGCATTTTTATGCGGATTTCTTGAGATTGAGATGTGGCTTTGTAATAAATTTATGATTTTATAAATTTATATGGATCCTTTTTGGTGCATTTCATAATTTGAAACAGGAACTTTCAATCAATTTCTAGTAAAAGATGAAAATCAGCTGTCAATATTTTCCCTATAAAAACATACAACGCATTGAAGACATTATTAGTGCTACTGTTTCCCTACTACTGATTAAAACCAACGTTATTATGGAGCGGCGACGTCATTTAAGCAGGGAAGAAATGCTCAGAGCCGTGGGAATGATAGAAGCTGGTTCCCGGCAACGTACTGTGGCTTTAGCTCTGAATACAAGTCAGAGTGTTATCAGTCGACTTTGGACACGTTACCGAAGCACTGGTACCGTGGCTGAGCGCCATGGAGGACGGTATCGCTGCACCACACGGAGACAAGACCGATACATTCAAATCACAACTCGAAGAGCTCCAACAATAACCGCCATGATGTTAGCCGTGAGGCTTCATCACTCTTCAGGGAACTTAATTAGCGACCAAACAGTCAGAAACCGCTTGCATGAAGTGAACCTTCATTCCCGAAGACCGCTAAGGGTACCACCTATAGCAATGCACAATCGTAGGATTCGATATCAATGGGCTCTTGAACACAGAAATTGGGCAGAAGAACAATGGCGTTTCGTGTGCTTTTCTGATGAGTCTCGTTTTGGTATGAGACCGGATACAAGACGTATACGACACTGGAGAACCCCTGGACGCCAACAGCGATTAAAATCCTGCCAGGAAGTCCATCCTTATAGTGGTGGAACCATCATGGTATGGGCGGGTATTTGGATCGGCGGAAGAACTGAGTTGATTTGGATCAGAGGCAACCTCAACGCTCAAATTTATGCTGAGACGATTGTATCAGACGTCATCGTTCCTCTACAAGTGCAAATCGGTCCCTTATTTCAGTTAATGCATGATAATGCACGACCGCACACCGCAAGAGTTGTAAGACAGACTCTCGCCGCAGCTAACATCAATGTCATGCCCTGGCCTGCTCAGTCGCCAGACTTGAACCCGATTGAGCATGCATGGGATATGCTACAGAGAAGAGCTCTGCCGAATATGGAGGGTATCCAGTCGCAAGAAGACCTTTTTTTGTTGTTGCAACGAACATGGGCGGCCATTCCACAGCGTGATTTGGATGAACTCATTTTGAGTATGCCAAACCGATGTTCTTGTGTTGTTAGTGTTCGCGGTAGAAACACGGATTATTAATTGTTTAAGTTATCCAATAAAATTTTAAAGAAAACTGTTATTTCAGTCTTTTTTTCGAACTTTAATGTTAGTGGTTCAAATGTCAAAAATCCCTTTATTAGGAAAATGGCAAATTTCTTTATTAATGCAAAGGTGACTTGGTTTATCGTTACTGTAGACAAACGAAAACACTTTATTTGATGAATCCTTAAAGAAAATTTTAATTAATATCAATCAGGAGAAAAGTTATTGCAAAAATATATGTTGATCCCTAGACACTTTTGATGTGTGTAGTTCATCATCATCATCAGCCTACAATAATAAAATCGTCCCACGCCTGGGCACAGGCCTCCCACGTGGACAATAGAACGTGGGGATATTTTTTAAATAGGATAGGGATATATTATTATTTATTTATTTAGATATTAATTAAGATACACCATCGACAGTATCATTTATTTTACATAGTAATAAAGTTTTAAATATAAATACTTATTTCAAAGATATGCCTTTACAGGTGTATACAGCATTCACACATTGAATTGCTACCAATAATAAAACAAAGTTATAATCATAAACTAACAGTTCTAAATTACTTACATAACAAAAAACTTCTCTAACTGGCTAATGAATTAAATATTTCCACACACTTCCTCTTGAACAAGCATTCATTTTCATTAAATATATTATCTATGTCCTGGTTATTCAATTCATTGTACGTTCGCATACACCGGTGTAGCGGGGCGAACTTCCCCAATTTGGTTCTGCTGAGGGGAATGTTAAAGATGTTGGTTAAGGGATGTCGAGGGATATGGTAAGGAACGGTGAGGTTGACCTGTTGCAAAAGTACCAGCGACATTAAATTTCCATTAAGGAGTTTGTGCAGCGTCATAAGATCCAAAAGTTTGCGTCGGTCAGCCAGTGAAGTGACTTTAAAGTGTAAAAGCCGGGTAGTGTAATCAGCGCTGTACGGACAAGTGCGATCACTAAAAGCAAGGTAAATAGTAAATTCTAGGTAAGTATCTAACTTACCTAGTTCAAATTAATTTTGAAGGAAATCGTTAAGACACGTAGACGTGATAACTAATATGAAGCCCTAGCAGTGACTGAAGGGCTATTAATTATAGCCAACAGCACATAAATCATTCTCTCAAAAAAAAATCTAAGAATCTGTCATCTATAAATCTATGACACAATTCTTGAAACAACACAATTCAGTTTTACTACTGTAAACATGTTGCAAGAACAATTCAGTCATATATTTCAGTGACATCCTTCCGAGAATTCGTATTCTTCAACACTTTAGCGAGACGAATGAGCGGTGACGCACTGCTGCGTAGATTCGTAATGTCATTTTCGTTTACACTAGTTAAACAAGATGGATTCGCTTTAATTAAAAACTGCCCAATCTCCCTCGCATCGATACGATCTGGTGCAAACTGGGTTGTGTTAATATTGTTACCGGCTATTCTTGACATCGGCCGGCGCGGCGGTCATGCGTCTTTGCAATCCTGGAAAGAACTAAATATTCTGTGAATATTTCAAGCGTCTACCTGTTGCCGTTATCAATATCGAGCAAAAACGTGCAACACGTGGTATGGGAGACCCCTTAATATTTATTTTATTTTGTTTTTAGTATTTGTGGTTAAAGCGGCAACAGAAATACATCATATGTGAAAATTTCAACTGTCTAACTATCACGGTTCATAAGATACAAGCCTGCTGACAGACGGACGGACAGCGGAGTCTTAGTAATAGGGTCCCGTATTACTCTTTGGGTACGGAACTCTAAAAAGGTGAGATAAAGGCCTGTGGTTAGGGTTACCATACGTCCGGATTAGTCCGGACATGTCCGGTCTTTTAGACTCTAGTCCAAACTTTGTCCGGCTCTTTAATTTGTCCGGATTTTGGAATATGAGTAACAAAACTACATATTAAGTAATATCAAATAAGTCTTTAATCTTTATTTACTTCTTTCTCATTTATCTAAAAACAAAATATAAAAAATGAGTAATGTTTCCATTTTGTAACTAAAAAGTCCGGACTTTTATCAAAATGTCAGGCTTTTTGTCAGGATTTTTCAAATTCCTAAATGGTAACCCTACCTGTGGTTGATTAAAAAATATAAAAAAAATGTCATGCATGACTCATGATAACTTAAGATTAATTGCCAATGTTCGTTCGTCTCGATTGTGGTGTTGTCTGGTAACAATGGTGGCGTATCAGCGATGATGCTACACTGCACCGGTGCATGTTCAAATTAATGACTATTAACTGGTCACATCCGCTGATGGTGACCGTGGGCCTGTGTAATTACGTATAATTTAACAGACATATTTTTTTGCATTTTTTGCTTTTGCGTATTCGGAAGGAATACTCCTACTCCAACGAATGAGAAGAGAGAGTTATGTACATATAATAATCACGACTATTATCCCCGAAAGGTTAGTCAGAGGCTAGGCAATGAGGACCGCAAATGCAGAACTCTACAATAGTCCATTTTTTACCAAATAGCGACTGCCCATGTGCTCAATGTGAGCCCATCGCCGCTCTATGCTGTACGATGTATGTCTAGTCTTTACTCCGTTAGTCGCCTTTCAAGACACCCAAGGGAAGTGAGGGGGTGGTAGTATTCTTTCACCGCTACACGACACGGTTATAGACACATATATAAGAGACAGTTGATGAGAATTTATATGAAAATGCATAGTTTATTCACATCGGCAAATGGTACTTACCTACTTGCCGACTAGTTTCCGCTGCGACGTGGTTGTGATACAATAAGTTTTTATTACTACTTACTACTTCCTCAAATATCCTATACTCCTTCCTCGAGGTCGACAACGCATAGCTGCGACTCCTCTGGCTTTGCTTGTGTCCATGGGCGGCGGTGATTACTTTCCATCAGGTGACTCGCCTGCTCGTTTACCTACCTCCTTTTCAAACAAAAAAGAGGATACGAAGCCATACAGAAGAAAAAAATCGCATAGACCGACGCCGTAATTCGACGTTTAAAATTTTTTCTATTTTGTTCCGTCAAATGCGCACATTAATTTGTCCGATTGTACAGTTCGTTGTCCTGGCAAAACAACGAGTCATGAGCATGACCGCCACTATGAAGGTCCGACTTTATTTAGCTTAACAATCAGACTACATACGACGCAAATAATTTTACTCGTTGAAATATTATAAAGCCGTAGGTACTATTGAAACAAAGAAAAAAGGTTTGAAATATGTTTATTGGTATGTTAAACTATTAGTGCCTTACAAATAAACAAAGAATAAGCTACGAATAGTTATTCTGTGTTTTATTTCTGTCTTGTAAACGTAATTTCAAATTAGGGTAAAAAAGACAAAACACTGAATAACTATTCCGACCTTGTTCTCTGTTTATTTGTAAGGCACTTAGGGTGGATTTGACCAAACTGTAATTAAGCGTCTTATACCTAGCGTAAGGTCTTTATACCTAGATTAAGCGCCGTATTTGTATAACTCGGAGTGAGTCTTATTCCAGTTTGGTCGAATCCACGCGTGGAAATTTTCAGAGAGAGAAATTGGCGCAACTGTCAACGGCGAATTTGACAGAATCGAGCATAGACTATGCGGTATTTTGCGATCACGATGCTTATGATGTACCACAGAACCGAAATAATCGACCTTGTTCATACTAAATAAAAGTAGTCTGTAAGTGTATGAAAACACGGTACAAAGTCAAGTGTGTCTTTGTAGATGCGGTCTCATGCGACCGCTTGGGGTTTGAGAGGTTAGAGTAATACAGAATGTATTCCGAGATTATAGGTACTTAAACTAAACCGACTAGCTGTAGCTAGACTGTCCCACTACTGGGGAAATGCTTGCATCATTGAAATCAAGCCATACAGAATGTACAGAATGCACCATACACTAATGATTTACCTAAAAGTACACATTCAACTGTGTGACGTGAGAGTGTTAGGTAAAGATTTTAACATCCTACTAATATTATAAACGCGAAAGTTTGTAAGTATGGATATGTTAGTTACTCTTTCACGTAAAAACTACTGAATGGATTTGGATGAAATTCGGTATACAGATAGTTTATAACCTGGATTAACACATAGGATTTTTTATATTGATATTCCCAAGGGAACGGCAACCACGCGTGTGAAACCGCGAGCGGCCGCTAGTATTATTATATAAATACTTACAGGAATTTTTGTTATGTGCATTTATTTTTTTATATCATTCAGTAACGTTAATAGATATCATTTTCATTTTTTCCTTATTTATTTAATTTGTCTGGCACAATAAAAAATAACTCGTGGATATCGGGCGAACGAAAGGTCACGTCGTGTAACGTAAAGGTAACCTAACCTAGGTATCCTGTGGTATCGTAATGTGTCAGAGTTCAATCGATTGACCATGATTAACGGTATTTATGTGGATATGTTTGATCAATTGTATTTTAGATTCTTTATTTTTCACTTAAAAAAAATTAAATTAAATCTTAGCTCTAGATTAAGTTACTCTATAATTTAAAAAAATATGTACACAGATAAAAAAAAACCTGTATACTCACGACTAATAATCTTCGAAGGATTAGTCAGAGAGGTATATTATGCAATGAGGACGTTAGCTGTCACAGTTCGCGTTTTACCACTACAGACCCTGCTCTATGCTACTGGATGTATGTGCAGTCATTAGTCATTTATTCGCATTTTACGACACCCAAGGGCACAGATGTGTTGTAGTATTCTCTTATTGAGCCGCCGCCCCGTCCACACAGTACAAAGATTTTTAATAAATTTAAAAAATAGGTAAACTAAACAGTACGATGTATAACAAACCTTGACATTTTAGTAGGTGACATTACTATATATAAGTGACCTAGTTTCTCCATATATGTATAAGTAATGTGTTTTCGATGTCCGATAGTCCTTGATAAATAAATGATGACTACTGACCAGCTATCGAGACGTACCGTGCCCTAGATAACGTATTATGACCCTTTGTAACTGTGCCTTTATCACCGAAGTAAAGAAACGGAACAGAGACAAAGCTTATAAGGAGCATACGAAATTCTTACCTATTTTAGTACGGTTGGCAAAAGAGAATAAAATAAAATAAACAAACTTTTATGAGCTTTTTATTAGTTATGTAGACAATATAAGGTATTAAGTACCTATATTTACAAATGGCTTACTCTAAAATTATTATTTTTACAATTTTTGGTTTTTAATAATTTGTTATGCCTTTTGATAGAATGGTAAATTCTGAATCTGATAAAAAGTCTTTTCAAGTAATCAATTGAGAAGCAATCACATGGCATATTAAATGTACAATCATGTACTCGTTTTAGAATATCATTACCAATATTTAAAATATTTATGTCGAGATCAAAATATTCGCAAAATTTTTTTTCAAGCGATTCGACAAATGCGACAAAATTGTCAGGAGGCATTATTAAAAATTCATTAAAATCTTTGTAATGAATGAATAATGAATCTTTGCCCATGCTTATAGGTTGCTCAGATCTGTCATACAATTTTATTTTGTCACATTTGTGATTTTCAAGATATTTTTTATACAAATAGCCCGATACATAGAGTAAACCATTTTTTTCTGGTAAATCAAATTGATAATCAGTTGTTCCTACCGTTAATGCAGGGACAGTTATATCGTCATATTGCGACACTTGTGATGGGGTATTAAAAATTTGGCAATCGTCTGGGTTCATAAGTAAACTATCGAAATCCTGATCACAATTTGTATTTTGGGGTTTCTTTAAGATATTGGTGATAAACATCTTATTGAAAGCAATACTAAGTTGTCGACAAGTTGGTTCTTGGCAGTTACCACCTGCCTGTCTGACTTTTCCAAAGAAGTTTTCAAGACAATCTTGATTAAGGCGTCTTGTAAATATGAATTTAATTTCTGCTAATTTTAAATCTTCATGAAGTTCTAATAAAGACTTTATAGAAACTTGAAATGCATGAATGAAATTCATGATATTTGTAACGTCTTTTTGTCCATCGCTTCTTACTAATTTTAAGTTCCTAAAAAAGGTTAGCATTTTTTCTAAAAACTTAATTTGATAATCGTTGCCGCGGAAAGCTTTTTTATACTTATTAGGAGATCGCAGTGTACTTGAGTTTAATAAATCAAACAAATTATTAATTTTATTTACAAAATCAGCTGTATCCCTTGCAGCAACTTCGATAAGATTTGAATCAGCATAGGTGTTGATAGCTGATGCTACAGTACGACTTAATACATGTGCGGCTAGTTTCACACTCATTTTCTGAAAATTATTTGGCTTGACGTGAATATCAGTTAGTTTTGGTGCTAATCTAATAGTTCGCTTTTTGTCTTCACAATATAGTTTTATAATATGTGACCATTTTGCTATTTTATTGTCAAAAATGTAATCACAAGTCATTAAATTGTTTCTTACACATTTCAAAAGATGCGGGACATCAAACATGTAGTAAATTTTGTGTCCGTTTATTTCAAAATATGTTTTATCCCCACTCACAGAACGCGATTTTGAAGCACTTAGAAAATCAGTGTCTAAATCTGAGATAAAGACGCGTATGTCAAGACCAATGTTTAAAAATGATGATATAATTTCGTCAATCCAATCATTTACATCCGAATCATTTTTGCATAGAGACAGAAATGAATGAGCTATTGGTTGCTTCCAATTGTATATAATACCACGAATCATTATAACAATAACGTACTTAGCTGGCACTTTTTTCTGGATTCCATTTATTTCATGAAATCCAATAATTTTATCGTTTCTGACGTCATAAAACAAATTAGCCTTCAAAGACATGCAGTCAACACATACACTGCAAATCTTTTCCTGTGATCCCATTTTATCTACCTTTGTTTTTAATACACAAAGCAAACGTTCGTCTAGCTTAGTACCTATTGGCTTTACTAACTTTTGCAAGGTGACAAATGAAGGTAAGCAAAGTGTATTTGTAAGAAATCTATACGCTGCTGGACCAGAGTAATGAAGATTGAGTGCGAAAAATCTGAAAGCCTGGCTATACCTGTTTCCACTATAACCGGCCTTTACATCTATTTGCCATTTAATCATTTGAGACATACCTTTAGTCATAAACTTATCACATAATTTTAAAAAATGTTCTTTAGATACACTTCCTAAGTCACACATCTTATGTTGTTTTGCTTCTCGAAGTTCAAGTGACAATTTCCGCTTTCTTGGAGTGTCTACTGAAAGGTGAAGTGTCGTTTGTGCTGCTTTACTTTCAATGGTTTGCTTATTAGGTTCCGTCTTAATGCTGATTGACGCTTCATCTTTCAAAACAACAATTTTATTTAAAAAAATGTCTGAGCTTGAACTCTGTTCAGTAATAGGCATAATTTGAATATCCTGATTTTCTTGAGCAGGTTCAGTCTCACATTGACTCGAACTTGCACCCCTTGGACCGTCATTTGATGGCAAATTAAGTGTTGGAAAAGCATTGTCATGTAAATATTTTTTAGTTAGATTTTTAGAAAATTTTATGTTGGATTTTTCGAAATGAACTTCACATATTCTGTATCTTTGCCTTGTGTTATCGTCAATAATTTTAAGCACAAGATCTTCCCGACCGACAGCCTTTAACCACTCTTGTCGTCTGAAAAAAAAAGAATAATCAGAACTACTATTACTGCTTAAAAACAGTATTATCAACCGGAACCATTGGCTTAAAGGTTACCTACCTACACTCGGAAATTAATTTATGCTGACGCGCGAATCTTGATCTCATATCATACTAAATTTCTTTTTGAAATACAAATATTTACAATTATGACTGCATAATTACATCGATAATAGTGTTAAAATGGGTGAATCTACAATAATAATGAGGTTGTTTTTTCGACGCTGTCCGCTTCCTCACACGAATTTCATCATTACGAGCCGTACGTATGCAATCGAATATTTACCTACATTGAGAAACACTTGACTAAAAATGAAACGCGTGAAAAAATGAAGTATGTAGGTAATATACATACTTCATTTTTTCACATAACAATTACAAGCTTGTAAATGCAAACTATTTTAACGACAATCGGTGATAAGGGTAGAGAAAGATGGGAGAATGGCGGTCAACGAAATATCTTCGTACTTGAAAAACTCACAGTAAAAATAACAAACTTTTAACATAGCTGGACTTAAAATGTATATGATACATATTTTCAATATATTAAGAGGCCTATTATATCTTGACTGTGATTTTTGAGTAAAATGCCCATTTTCGCATTTTGTAGTAATTTTTCAGTTCTATTTATCGTTTTTATCGAATTCATGCTTAATATTACAAATCTCCACACTGCGGGAATAAGCTGAGTTCGGACGTCCGGCGCATCGCATTTTGTAGTAATTTTGCAGTTTTTTTTATCGTTTTTCCCCAAATAGGACAATAAATTCATTATAAAATCTTTATTCCTCATGAAGTAACAATTATTCTGGTATAAATTTTGTTCAATAATATTATCGTAGATAAGAGAAATTCACAGTTAACTTAAAGCGATTTTCGAAGTTTTTTCGTTTAGAATAAGATTTAAAATCAATTATTTCTTAAAATTCCGAGGCCGCTACGAACTGTACGACTATATAAGAGATAACATTTTTTAATTCCATTTGTCTAGAACAGTAGTTCAATCTAGGAGCTCAAAAAAGTGCCTTCGTGCTTTTTATAAAAATATTTCTCTGCAATTTTGGGTTTAATTAAAAAGTTAAGCAAAATTTACAAAAAGCGAGGCCGCTACGAACTATGTTAATAGCTATTCTAAACTACCTATTCAATACGTCAAAATTGTTAATCTACTTTTGTTTCTGAGATCAAGAACGCCAAAATTGGCCATTTTACGCAAAAATCACAGTCGAGATGTAATAGGGCTTTTAAGAGACCTGTTACATCTCGACTGTGATTTGTTTTCCTTATCCTGACTTTCTCTTCGCTCAGCGACAATATTGTTTTGAATTCCGTAGATTCAATTCCAATGTGCTCGATAGTCGTGTGAGGCACGAAATCTGTGAATTTTTTTTAAACCTTCCGGTGACTGCCATACACGCAATTTGCGAGTAAGGTTACCATTTAGGAATTTGATAAGTCCTGACAAAAAGCCTGACATTTCGTCAAAAGTTATTAATTCATAATGTTTGAGCCAATGCTCAGTAATACACAAAATGTCAATTTTAAAACAAAGTTAAAATAAATTTAATTCAAATTCTTTGCCAGAAAAGCCTTGTATGTTCTGATGAACAATGCTAAAGCAGTTTGACTTTTCTTTTGTCAAAATTTGCTAGAGGTATCCTCTATTGTCTTAGAAGCTAATTTAAATTATTTGGAACATATTCCAAAGTCTGAATTGGCATGATTGTCAGTGGGTTGCAGCACTTGCAGCTCACTAGAAGCCGCTGAGCTGGCCATGTTGCTGGCTAAATACTTAAAATAAAATGATAGCGAATTTGCTATCTGTCGCTTAAAATAAGTCTAAAGATAATATTTATCTTTTGTCAATATAAAATTATCATGTAATAATTTTTTCGTGTCTATTATTTCTACCTTCTTTACATAGAAAGCCATTGTATTCAATGTCAAATTATGCCTATATCTATAGTTATTTTCTTCGTGTGGTATGTTTTTTCTGTAAGGAAGTGTGAACATTATAATTTTTGCAATATTCAAAGAAAGTAATGTTTCTTAAGTTAACTAATACTTTTTTATTCACATTTTCCCTTTTCCTAATTAAAATAATAATAGTTCCTACATTCTTTTTTTTGATATGACGAATCATAGTGACTACATCCTGCCTGATGGTAAGCAGCCGATGCAGTCCAAAATAACGAGAGCGCCCCTCACCGTAGAACAAGCGCACCCATTTATGACGGCCTGCATAAATGCCGTTTCACGCCCCGCTTTAAATATCCGGGACTATAGGAGCTAGGATACACATGCGCCGACAGAGAATTCCAAAGCTGAATGGTCTTACAGAGGAACGACTTGCCAAATTTTTTGGTACGAGCGCTAATAGTCTGTACAGTATGATGGTGGTTCCTAAGACCAGCACGTGTAGTCCGGGACAGGAAAGAAGAGGGCGGGATTAGATCAAAAAGTTCTTCAGAACACTCTCCATAGTAATTTCGGTAGAAGACACTGAGAGAAGCAATGTCTCTACGCAGCTGGAGGTCCTCAAGAGAGGCTGTAACCCCAATAATGCGTACTGCTCGCCTTTGCAGTCTATCAGGTGTCTTATAGTCTTTCGTCTGAGTACGAAAACTTTCGTGTAGCCATGGAGTCACCTGACATTTTACCAAAACCTGACGAACTTGAAATAAAAATAATTGAAGAGACCGATGCTCGACACCGAGACGTCGAGGTCAGCCCGCAACTACATGAAGGCGAAAACGCACTCTACGTATCTTGCAAAATCTGTAAGAAATCGGGACATAAAATCTTTCAGAATAAGACGTACAAAATTTGCTCTAATTGCTGGAGAACTTACAGACTCAAATTCTAAAAGCTCCCTCTATGATGAAGGGTGCTTCCTCACTTCAAACCAAAACAACCAGAACGACTGGGTACTTGACAGCGGCTGTACTTCTCATATGACGTTTCAACAAGAGTATTTCAAAAACCTAACGACTACTTCAAGAAAACTTAACTTTGCTCTACAACACTCTACTGAAATTAAAGGCGCAGGCAGAGTAACACTGAACAACAAAATATAGAGTTATCAATCTCGAAAATACTCTGTACGTTCCCTCACTCTGCAAAAATCTTCTGTCTGTGCCGAAAATGACTGAACATGGAGCTTCTGTTACTTTTGATAAAGACAAAGCGTTCGTTAGCAATAAAACAGGAGAATTGCTCATGACTGCAGAAACGTCTAAAAACAGTGATCTTTACTATGTCAAAACGCAAGACGTTTAACAAAATTACGCAGCTACGTCTGAAACAATATCAACCGACACAAAGAATGGTTCCTTACTAGACTGTCACAAGAAGCTTGGATATATGAACGGCAAGGATCTCCATCTAGCGCTCAACAACGAGACTTTGATTGGATTAACCTTAGATAAAAAAAAGTCTTTGTCCGACTGCGACGCATGCATTCAATTAAAAATGACTCGTGCGCCAAGCTCTCCACAAAGAACAACTCCTCGAACTATAGTTTGGAGATCGTCCACAGTGACGTAATGTAGCTCTGTCGCACCTTCTTACGGAAAAAACCTATACTTTTTCACTTTTATTGACGATTACAGTACTTAGATAAGGACGTGTCTACTTCATGAAAAATAAATCTGAAACACTAGATCATTTCAAAGTGTACGAACAAGAAATGGAAAATTTACTAGAAATAAAATTAAACACCTGCAAACAGACAACGGTACAGAGTATGTCAACGGAAACTTTTAAGCATCTACAGGAACATAAGTTTGCAAACCGTTTATCCACACCTTTTACCCTACACCAGAACGGTGTAAAAATCGGACACTATTGAAGAAAGCAAGAGACGGCAAACCATTTTACCAATAGAAGCGTGAATAGTGCTTTAGAAAACAGAACGCAATTTGAAAAATGGGTCCTAAGAAAACCCTGCGTCAATCATCTTCATACTTTAGGAACCAAAGCGTTTGTGCTATTAAAAGGTCATGCTAAGGGTTCCAAATTTGCACCCAAAGCAATTCCAGAAGTGTTCGTTGGATATTCTGACACAAGCATAGGATACATATATAAGGTATACAGGATATATATTTCTAATAAACATAACTCACTCATTTCCAAAGACGTAAAAATTATCTAGACTAACTTTTATTCAGACTCTGTTGATAATAAAGATTGGCTGACATGTTTACAAAGCTCTAGTATGGCTCCAGGTTGAAGCATTTAAGCTCGAGTATAGGACTAAAGAATTTATGCATTAGCTAATTGTTACAATCTCTATGGTTTGTCTTTAATATAAAAAGAAAAGATTTGGATTTGTGCTGTCATTATGAAAAATATTGAGTTTTGTCCGTTTAATTTAAATAAAACTTAACTTTCTTAACTCTTATTTAATTCAGTCAACTGCGCCTGTTGGTGTGATAAATTGATTTTTCTATGTATCTAACAACTGCAGAAAACAGCCAACGCTGATGGCTGTTTTCTCGCATTCTACAATATTAATTTTTCTGATTTATTGCAAGATGGCACTATTTGACCCTTTGATTATACGAGTACACATGTCTATATAGAACCTGGCCGGAAAAAAGTCCAGAAATTTACGGGTCAGTATTGGCTTGACGCGCTCCTTCCGGCCTTAAGCCCCCTCTTCACATAGGCAGACGCATTCGCAGACGTCATCTGCGGATGCGTCTGCCGACGTGTAGGGGCGTGATTTGCGCGTCTGTGGTAGGTATACAGAGTCTGCAGAGTCTGCAGACGTTAAATACCTACCACAGACGCGCAAATCACCCCCCTACACGTCTGCAGACGCATTCGCAGATGACGTCTGCGGATGCATCTGCCTATGTGAAGAGGGGGTTTTAGAAGGCGGTCATTCGCGCTAGTGTCAGTCATACGCGGCTGTCACGCACACTTCAAAAATTCAATACAAAAACCGAGCGGATTCGGAGAAGCGCTTGTACCGCGATGCTCCTCCTCCTGCTGCTAACATGAGTGCTTTTTACTCAATAAAACCTTGTATATTACTGCTTTGTGCTTTTCATATCTCCGCGTGTAATTGATTTATCAACATGGCTGTCTTCGCATAAAATCCGCAAGGTTTTAAAAAATTTACTGAGTTTAATAACTCATTTTGCAAAAAGTGCCATATGGCTTTTTCTGTATAACACGAATCAATTGACTCAAGCCTCTTACAATTTTATCACTAAACATTAGAGTGCTACTTTTAGGTACACTTGTCTTTTTGGTAAGAAATATTGGAATTCAAACTGGACACACTATGACATAGCTGCTTGAGGTTAAATTAGTTAATTAAGAACCATAATTTGTATTAGACGTTAATAAAATAGCATATCTTCACGTCTAAAATTAGGAATACAGGCAAAAAATAACAACAGAAAACAAAAAAAATCATCAAAATTCCATTATACTTAAATGATTAGATAATCTCTTAAAAAAGAACTTATTTACTTTAAATACTTTCCATGTCGTAAAAGTTTTACAAATCTTCGCAATATACTTTGAAATAATCAACATGAAACAAAAAAAAAACAAAACATAGGTACATCGCAAATAAAAAAAAATGTTATACTTAGAGATTAAGTTAAAATGTAGCGGAATTTTAATAATTTTTTCATTTTGTTTTTTTTTTCAAATGTGCTGATTGTTTCACTCAAACGTTATAATAAGTGGGCATCGTTCAAGATTTACAAACATTAATGTTTGATTTTATATATTTATTGTTATTTAAGTAGTTGAATGATTTTTCATTAAAATAATAAATCTAAATGAGTACCTATTTAATGTTTTGTTAATTATTTGCCTGTATTCCTAATTTTAGACGTGCAGTGTTATATACCTATATGCTATTTTATTAATTAACTTCTCTAATACAAATTATGGTTAATTAAATGTCAGGACTACAGGTAGGCGTTTCGAACCGACATACCTACTATCGAACGAATACATTACCGAACTAATGAGCGATCGCTGTAGGGTTTTTCGCAACAGGATTTTTCGCACAAATATTACATCGCACCAATAAAGTATCGTTGAAAAAAAACATCGTACAACTGAATTGTCGGCACACCGTGTTCGATATAATAAAAATCGAATCATCAACTTTCGAAGACAAGTTGGAACTCGTCTGAAAGTCCGGACATGTCCGGACTGATCCGGACGGATGGTAACCCTACCTGCGGTTACAACTATTGGAGTATTACTAGTCATTATTATTATTACTAGTTACTAGATAACTATTCTTACTAGATATAAAATCCAACAAGCACTTTTGATACACCAAAACATATGTAATAAGTGACTTGTACAACGATATTGAATGGTTTTAAATCACTACTTACCTGTAGCAGAAATTTAAAAAAAATTATAACCAAGCACGTCCGAAACTTTAACCAGCTGTCAAACTCACTGCGCACAAAAAAACATGGCGGCGGCGCTTCGTAAATTAGTATTCCGGTGTATACTTAGATGGCGCTACCGGTATCTTTTGTTTATGTATGGGAAGTATTAGATTTTGATGTGACCGGGGCTGTGGCATTGCCTACTGACCGCCACTCCCCCATCTTACCCTAAGGTAATGACGATTCGGAAACAAAACAACAAAATAATAATTATTATAGATGCACCCAATTAGTTATATGTAATAAAAATATCAATTAAGTAGATACCTACGTAACATAAATACCTACATAATATAAAGGTTTGTGCGACCTCCTTAAAACATATCTAATTTTATATGGGTATAATCTGGTTTACTTACCTAATAGACTCCTTGGGATAATTGAAATATGATATATCTTTTTTTTTTCTAGTATTATTCAAACAAATGGTACAGTAAACAACCATTTTACAAGTCGAGAACTAAGTAATTATTTACAGTTTATTCCACTTAAAATATTTTCGTCAGAAATATAAAGGAGGACAAAATAAATAAGACGCGCTTTGTGCAAGCCCTCCGTTTGTCCACTGGCCGACGGACGGTCCTGTGGCCGAGGCGAGCGATCGTAAACCGTGAGCGTCATGTTAGCAGCCTCACTACGGAATTAGATGGTTTTGATTTTGACTACGTCAAAAAATTGTGTATGACGTGTATGATTGTGTATGCTATAGCATATAAATAGTGATACTATGGTTGAAAACATATTTGACTATCTTCTTGGTGATGCTGCTCAACGTCTTAATTCGATTAACGTCATGCTAGCAGGAACCTTAAGAAATACAATACGTATCAATTTGATTTGTAAGTCAAAAAACTGTGCATAAATAGTGTATAAAAATTTCAATAACAGTACCTACAAGCCGAGATATTACGGTCTCTAAGTGAGCTCTAACTTCACGTTTCTTGCGATGGCGATTCCAGAGAAAATATTGTGCTTGAAATTGTGAATCTTACGATTTATTTATTTATTTATTAAATTAAAACACATGCAACACTAAAAACCTTAATAAATCAGATCATTTTTACATTTTGAATTTAAAATTACGTGTATGTGTCTCATTTTAAGTGTTACGCATAAGAAAATATCTGCCTCACATATCTTTTTTGTAAATACCAAAATAGGTATTCTTTGTAGGTACTACGTTTGCGACACTCGTTCGTCCACTACTATCCGAGACTTTTTATTCGAGTCACTAAAATGACAATGGCTTGACATAAGTTTCCTCAAAAATAATGTCAAACATTACAACGATAAATTTAAGTGTCATTTTATGACTGGAATTATAAATAATTAGACTTTATGTCAGTACGTCAATAAATAAAATTGTACACGATTGTACATAAAATCGAATGTATGGTAGAAGTTTACATTATATTTTTGGAAAAACGCAATGAAAATTCCTTTTTATTTATACTTATCGTAAGATTCACAATGTCACGCACAATTTTTGCATGTATTTAGTTGTTTAAAATTTGTCCCCTTTTCTTTGAAATCGCCATCGAAAGAAACGTCAAGTTAGCAGCCCACTTAGAGACAGTAATATCTCGGCTTGAATTGAATGAAGTGCTATTATTGAAATTCTGCGTATACGATTCATTATTTATGCACAGTTTTTTGACATATAAATCACATTGATCCGAACTATTTATTTAGGTTCCTGCTAACTTGACATCAAGTTAGCAGCCTCACCAAGATACTCAAATATCTTTTGAACCATAGTATCACTATTTATATATACGTCATTATTTATCACTATTTATACACAATTTTTTGACGTTGTCAAAACTATCTAATTTCGTGGTGAGGCTGCTAACTTGACGCTCACCGTAAACCGGTTTTATCCAGTGGCGGAGCGCGGGGCGGGCGCCCGCCTCGCCACGCAGCCAGCGGCTAGTTGTCACGCACACATGCACATGCGCCGTATGCTTTACCTACGACGACTACGGCACTGATAATAGGTCCTTTACGTTCCTTTGTCAAAGGTTCGTGAGTTCTGTAACGAGCCTGAAAGAAACTTGTATGTACAAGTCACTACAGTCGAGCAGGTTCTTACCCATCTTCGCTCTATTTGCGCAAGAGAGGTATGCACGGTTGAGGAGCTGAAACCTCGAGGCCGCTACGCATCATTCAAGCTAGGGGTCCCATCTAAGATTGCTGAGAGTGTCATGTTACCTAGCAACTGGGATGAAGACATATGCATAAAGCCCTGGCGGCAGAATTTTCTTGCCAAACAAACGGACAAAAGTTCATAAATTTTCTATCTGTTATCAGAATGTTCGTGGGCTGCGTACAAAAACAAATATATTTTTAAATAACGTGGCACAATTAAGTTTGGACTTAATAGCTTTGACTGAAACTTTTTTGACGAGCTCCATATTAGACGGTGAACTCTTTCCATCGGGGTACGTGGTAGTGCGAAAGGACCGCGCGGGCGACGCCGGGTGGGGCGGAGTGCTGCTCGCAGTTCGTAACTGCTATTCTGTAAGAGAAATTACAGATATCGATGCTCAAACGTCTGATATGGAACTTATCTTTGCCATTATTAGCATGAAAAGTTTAAAATTCCTATTTTGTGTTGTGTATATACCGCCAAACTATACAGATGACCAATATCTTAACGTGTTGACTTGTATTGAAAATGCAATTATTACATACTCGACTCTGAATGTATTAATATTAGGTGACTTCAATTTAAATTCTTGTAGTGTTAATGTTAAGAGTAATTTTGATTTATTTTGTGACTATTGCGGACTACAGCAACAAAACAATGTTTACAACAGCAGTGGTGGTATGCTAGATCTAGTGCTCAGTAATTTTGACCTCGATCGCATTATGGTGTCTGCTGGGGCTGAGCCTTTAGTCCCGATTGATCAGTACCACCCTCCGCTCGAAGTGACGATAAAGTCACATTGCGGAGCGCAAGTGTCGCCGCCGTTGACTTCACCTGCCCCGCGCCCGGGATCTAGTCCAGATTGGAACTGGCGTAAGGCTGACTTGCAGGGTCTATATGCAGCCTTTGTTGACATAGATTGGTCGGAATTGTTTACTATAACTGACATTAACAAAGCTGTTCAACTATATTACACCAAATTAAACAATTACATTAGTCAGTTTGTTCCGATTAAAGCTCAACGATTAAGGAATTATAAATATGTGGTACAATCGCGAAATTAAACATTGCATAAAGGAAAAATACTTTCATTTAAAACGTTATAAGGCCGAAGGAAAGCAGTTTAATAAAAAATTATTTAAATACTATAGATGGCATGTTAAAATTCTAATTGACAATGCTTATCAGCAGCACTTAAAGTTGACAAAAAACAATATTATAGACGATCCAGCTAAATTCTGGAAATTTGTTAAATATAGGAAGAAGGACAGACGACAAGACAATTTTTACACATATGGGGGAGTGGAGGTATCTGGGCAGCACGCAGCTAACGCGTTTGCAGACTACTTTGGTTCAGTGTTCCAAGACGAGGTGCCGTCATTGAACCCTGTTGAGGCAGCGCGGGCTGCTGACACACATGCTAGCGCGACTTGCATTACTGTCGATTACGTTGATGCTGCTGATTTAAAGGTGGCCGTGAAACGTCTTAAAGCGAGATCATCAGGTGGCCCCGATGGTATTCCCGTGTTCTTGGCCAGAGATTGCATATCAGCTCTTGAGGCGCCACTTCTATTCTTATACAATTTATCCTTGAGTAGGTCAGTGTATCCAGAGATTTGGAAAGTTTCTAGAGTTACTCCTGTACCCAAGGGTGAGGCTGGGAATGATATCTCATCTTATAGACCAATTGCAGTACTATCGGTTTTCGCAAAAATTTTTGAAGCAATATTAAGTGTTCGGGTCCAGAAGCAAATAAGGCATTTATTACATGATAGTCAACATGGATTTAGGTATGCTCGTTCAACCACTACGAATCTTGTGGCGCATGTTGATTACATAAGTACGGAAATGGATGTAGGGCGCCAGGTGGATGCCGCCTACTTTGACTTCAAAAAAGCTTTTGATTTAGTAGACAATGACATTTTGTTACAGAAATTAGCTATTTTAGGTTTTGCACCAAAACTTCTCGAGTTTTTCTCAATTACCTTCGTAATCGGTGTAAATTTGTTAGGGTGGAGGGTTATACCTCAAAGGACTACTATACGCGTTCTGGTGTGAGTCAAGGTAGTACGTTAGGGCCAGTTCTCTTCTTGATTTTTGTGAATGACCTTCCGGAAAGAATTAGCGTATCCCAATGTCTTTTATTTGCGGATGACCTCAAACTATCATTAGGTATTAGTAGCGAATCAGATTACAATAGTCTACAAAATGATATTAACGCTGTATCCGAATGGAGTAGACTTAATCGACTTCCATTCAACAACACAAAATGTAAAATTATTACATTCTCGCGGAAACGTTCCACTTTAAATGTAGTATATAAGTTATTTGACGCTCCACTGGAAAGAGTAAGCGAAATTCGTGACTTAGGTTTAACATTGGACGCTAAATTAGACTTTCATAACCACATTACAACGGTATGTAAAAAAGCTAGCGAAATGCTTGGCTTTGTATTGCGAACTTCCACTCAGTTTGATGGCTTGAGTGTTGCAAGAGTGCTATACAATGCTTACATTCGCAGTAAATTAGAATATGCTGCTATAATCTGGGATCCTTGCGAAGACAAGTATACGCTTAAAGTCGAAAGGATACAACGCAAATTTGCACGCTGGCTATATAAGAAAAGGTACGGATACTATCCACACCTATATCCTTCCCTATTTGTGACTGGCATGGTGGATTTAGACACACTTAAACTTAGACGGGTAATGCATGTTTTACAGCATTATTTAGGAATAATTCCATTCCACAGGATCGATAGCCCGACGGTATTAGATAAGGTAGGGTTACTCGTTCCCAAACGCATGGAGTGGGATGAAGCGGGGATGGTCGAGCCGCGGCGGCGCCCTCGTCTGCTGTACTCTCCTATTACGCGTACGAGATACGCTGCCCAGGCACCCACCAACCGCGCCTTGCGGCTTGTGGGAGACATGCTTGTTCGGCGTCATGATGTGGATTTGTTTGCTGACCACTTTGGTCAGCTATGTAGCATAGTCAGTAAGTATGCGCATGATATGTTGCTGTAGTCTAATTCGTTTGTTCTTGTTTTGACATTTTAATAATAAGTTGACATTTTTGTAATTTTATCCGCAATGTTATTATCATTAATTCTCTATTTTTATTTTTATTTTAAGGTCGTGACATTCTTTTAATTATTGTTTGACTTTAATTCTGTTTATCTAATTGTAATAAATTCTTCATGTTTTGACATTTTTGCACATATTATGTAATTTTAAGTTGACATAATTGTAATACTTATCTATATTTAATATGTTTGAACCTAATTGGTAACTAAAATGTAATAATTAGTCTGCTGGCGTCTTGGCCCAAGCTGTAAGCCAGCAGACTCGCATGCTTATAAATAAATAAATAAATAAATAAATAAATAAATGTACATGGTGACGAATTGTTGATGCATTCATGAGGTTTCTAGCTTTTGCTCGCGTCTTCGCTCTCTTTATTTTTTGGGAGAAAAAGTAGCTTACAACCGTCTTTAGGGCGCCATTTAAATATTTACCCAAATTCTTAGATTAAATCAAAATAGCGCAAGATAGGTGACTCGCATCTAGTGCCACAGAATAAATAACTAGTGCATGGACCGCTTTAATTCATCCGTCGCGCGTCACCTAATTTCACTCGTCGCACAGCGTAGGTCGCTGGCAATATTTATACTGTGTCGCTGGTCTGGGGGACTCGACTCTGACGCACACCAGTGTAGCACGCTGGTCTAGGGGACTCGACTCTGACGCACACCAGTGTAGCACGCTGGTCTGGGGGACTCGACTCTGACGCACACCAGTGTAGCACGCTTGCCTCGCTCACGCTATCGTCAAAACAAATTGGTTTGCTCTTTCCTTCAATATCGTACAACGTTAAACCAGAATCACAGCGGTACGTCTGAGTGTGCGTGCGTGTAGTTGTGTGAACTTGTGTGTGCTCGATTTTCACTTCCTAGGTGTGCGTGTGTGAGTCTTTGCATATGTAGTTGAGTCGGACTATATTTTGATTGACTACAAGTAGGAGCATGCCATCTTCCCTTTTTGTTTTAATCTAAGCACGTGCCGTATCTTCCGCTATTTTGATTCAATCTAAGCCCAAATTACTCAAAATAGGCTTTGTGAGTATGAGTACACAAACGTAACAAAGAAAATAAAAAATATCACTTTCGTATTTGTAATAGTTAGATAGAATGTCCGCCGTAAAATGATCACTTAAATGATTTTCTTGATCTCTAAATGTGTATGTCCAATTGTCCATAATGTTCATGTAGGAACGAACTGTGCCCGTCTATAGGCTAAAGATGATGTTTATTAATTTATGATTCATGAATCTAGAAATTTAAGAGGTCGATGGCGCAGCAGCTAGCGCGTTCGGCTTGCGATCTTGCCCGCTAAGCAACTTTCGCAATCTCGGGTCGCTGGATGGGTGACTAAATTAAAAATATCTCTAGCTCCTCGTGCTTTGGAAGGCACGTTAAGCTGTTGGTCCCGGTGTGGTTGTCGTAAGATGACAGTTGTTAAAACCCACCAACCCGCTTTGAGCCAGCGTGGTGGGTTATGTTATGGCCCAATATCCCCACGTGCTGTTCATGTGGGAGGCCTGTGCCCAGCAGTGGGACGTTTATAGGCTGATGATGAATCTAGAATCTCATTTTGGATGCATTCCGCATTAAGAAACTGAACATCAACGGTTCGCGTCCATCTTTCTTGATGGTACCTATGTGAAGATAAGGCCGAAAGTGAAAGCGCTTCACACAGAATCCTGAATCACTGAGGAACTCGCTATCTTATCTCTAAACTGTCGGACACAACAACGCTAATAACATTGATGTTACGAAAAAAGGGGCCAGGCGAACTTAACAAGCCCTGCCACCAACCGCAAAAACACAAAGATGTACCCACCGCTGAATATAACACCGTGATATAACCCTCTAGTGGCTCGAAGTGGCATAAAAGCCACTCCACATAGAGTCACCTTCCGTCCTTATTAGTCGGGCATGTCCGGAAATTGTCCGGCTCTTTAATTTGTCCGGATTTTGGAATAAGAGTAACAAAACTACATTTTTAGTAATGTCAAATAAGTCTTTAATCTTTATTAACTTCTTATTAATCTAAAAAAAAAACTAAAAAAAGTGAGTAGGTACCTAATGTTTCCAATTACTAAATAGTAACCCTCTCCGCTAGACCCATAAAGTTACTATACCTAGCGAAAGTATAGTAACTTTATGGCTAGACCACAGAGGCGGCTAGTAGGGCCGCCATAAATGCTGAGATGCCGACTGGGACATTTAGAACAGAAATAGGGTAAACCATGGATTATTCACAAACTCGGGTAATATTTGAGAAACTTTATTAAAAAAACGAAGTCAACTCTTTTTATCTATTCTACATTCTCTGTGACACTTTTCTTGCCCATTCATATTTTTCGGCAGATTTGACCTTTTTTAGTAATTTCTTTTTCTCTGTAACCTAATTACAAAATTCTGTACACTTCATTTTATAATTATAAAAAGCATTGAATGATGCTTTCGACTGTGCCTACACTGAGTGAATTTCGTTCTTTCGTCCACTGAGAACGGTAGTGTATATATTCTCTGACTGAGATGAAATTAACGAAAACACTCGTTCCACGTGAGCATTGTGACCTGGGATTGCAAAAACATAATGACACATTTTAAGAATATTAGCTTAACTTTCCTGTCCTTCAGTTTTATCAAAAAAGTATTTCCATAATTCTTGCATATTTTAAGCTTTCCACTTATCGGTCATTTAACTTTCAAGAAGCGATTTTAAATACATAAATTCTTCATACATTGAATCATTTAAAACGCAGCCTTATCTTACGAATTGTATGCATGCCGGGACAAATTACTATCTGTCCGAGACACCGGGATACAATGCTTCAAACCGGGACATGACCCGGTGTACCGGGACGTATGGCAGCCCTCTAGGATAATGTCTTGCTACCGGACCGGATGGCTTACCTTATTTAAACTATTTCGATCTAAGTTCAAAGTTTTTCATTGCATTCATGTTATACATATACAGGTGTTTCTTTCTCGTGTGTTGTTATAGCATGCAATCATGTAATCGTTAAAACCCACTTTGGGCCAGTGTGATGGGTTAGGTTATGTATGGCACCAAGTATCTTTGCATGTTCATGTGGGAAACTGAGCCTAATAGTGGGACGATTAAATGCTTGTGACAATATTTCGTATTAAAGTATTATTAATCGTTTATTGTGACGGTCTTCTACAACCTACATAATCTCGTTTTAGCTTTCTCTGTGTGATTTTGGCAACAACAATGATTATGCCACAAATTCTTCCTCTATTCATTAAAATGATCAACAGATAGATAAGTGTCTTTTGAACCAGGCCGCTATTCGCTTGTTTATCCATCTTTATCCCCGCTAAAGCCATAACGTATCCAATAAAACCATCCACTAACAATGTAGGGTTGTCAATTTTACATACCTACTGCTGTAAAATGCCATGAGATAAGATACGATTTTTAGGGTTCCATAGCCAAATGGCAAAAAACGGAACCCTTATGGATTCGTCATGTCTGTCTGTCCGTCCGTATGTCACAGACACTTTTTTCCGAAACTATAAGAACTATACTGTTGAAACTTGGTAAGTAGATGTATTCTGTGAACAGCATTAAGATTTTCACACAAAAATAGAAAAAAAAAACTAAAAATTTTGGGGTCCCCATACTTAGAACTGAAACTCAACATTTTTTTTTTCATCTAACCCATCCGTGTGAATTATCTATGGATAGGTCTTCAAAAATGATATTGAGGTTTTTCATATCATTTTTTTCTAAACTAAATAGTTTGCGCGAGAGACACTTCTAAAGTGGTTAAATGTGTGTCCCCCCCTCCTGTAACTTCTAAAATAAAAGAATGATAAAACTAAAAAAAATATGTGAAGTACAATTAACTAAGCAAACTTCCACCGAAAATTGGTTTGAACGAGATCTTGTAAGTAGTTTTTTTTATACGTCATAAATTAATTACTTAATTTAAAAAACTACACTAATAATAAAACATCGATCAAAGTTACAACGAACTACAAGAACTTTTATATGATGTTACTTGCTGCTACGGAACCCTTCATGGGCGAGTCCGACTCGCACTTGGCCAGTTTTTTTTGCCCTCACATTGTGTAAATACACTGCATACACATTGTTACCCGAAAACAAAACAGATATAATCACAATGCAATGCGGTAAATAAAGTACCAATGTCAGAGAATAATAACGCATAGAACGATAGTCTCGTATTAGAAAACTGTCATGGCGTGAGGCAAGAAAAAAATGGATGTAGAAGTAAGTTACGCGTACTATCTTGGCGACACGCACACAAATGTACAAATAATGTTGCTAGAGGAATCAGATTTGCCCCAAAAGTAAGGAAATTGAAACTGTTGATAGATAGATACGTTTAGATTATTAGTACTGACGCGGGCCGTTTCGGTACCAAGCCAGTATGGCTTGGTTTTACTGGAATCATTTATTGTGCGTGTTCTTGCTTTCTATGCGTTATTATTCTAAGGCCAAAGTCATAAAAAAGCCTATTAACTGTCCCACTTCCAAGCAAAAGCCTCCATCACTTTGGACGACCTCCGTGGTCGATGGTTCTGGTTCTCAGAGGACACGGGGTCGTTTCCCGGTCAGCCCCTGTATCGGCTAAAAAATATGAATATGGACATGGGCTTCATTTGACATTTGAAGCCCATAATATGCCCATATAAGCTTCGATCAACAATACCAATTAGATAACGCGTCACGTACAAAATCAAAGCTAAATTCTGTCCACGTGAATAAATACTTTTTCAAAGCAATAAATTACTCCTGTCACTTTAAAAAGAAAAGACGTCAATAACATTTAGTGGTGAAATCAACCTTAAGTGACAACAAATAAAGTACTTTTTCCTGTTATGCCTTGCGAGAAAATAAGCTCACTTCTCAAGTGCGCTCTTATTTACCGAGACACATTTATTGCACCGACCTGACATCTAGTTGTATTGTTGATCGAAGCATATAAGGACAAAATATAGGCTTCAATTCAAATGTCAAATGAAGCCCATGTCCATATCCATATTTTTTAGCCGATAGACCCGCAGATCAATTTAGAAATAACTGTTTTTTAAAATTTATTTTGGGTTTGAGTGTCTTTTCTTTGTATAGTCTTAGACAAATAAGATATAATATATGTTTATCCGTTATCTAACCAATAAAAACAAGATAAAATGTTTACTAGAAAAAAAAGGTCGCTCAAGCTCAGGAAGTCGGTCCAGTGCTCTAACCGCTGAGCTACCGAGACCCCAGAAGATTCGTTGAATTTTTCCAGTAGTTTGATTACGCTGCAAGCCAGCGGTATTACGTCACTGTGAAGTCTACCCTCACATTTGAAAGAAATACTATTGCAAGTATTTTTTTTTCTGGTAAACATTTTATCCGTTATCTATATAGCATTGTGAATGCAAAATTTCAATAATAATGATATTTATAAGCAATTACGTCTTTATCGATTGTTAAATACTTGCAATAGGTAGTATTTCTTTCGAATTCAACGAGTCTTCTGGGGTCTCGGTAGCTCAGCGGTTAGAGCAGTGGACCGGCAGTCCAAAGGTCGTGGGTTCGAATCCCACTCGAGCTTCCTGAGAGTGGTTGATTTTGTTCTAGTAAACATTTTATCCGTTACATAAATAGCTTTGTGAATGCAAAATTTCAATAATAAAAATAAAAACAAGTTTCAAAAGAAGCTTCACTTGGGCTACAGAATTGGTCTGAGAGTGGAAAAGTTATGACAAAATTTCTTGCTGTCCCACAAAGTAGTTTTTAACTGACGATAGCCAAGTCCGATATCGTCCAACCATTAACGTCTCCCGATGTCTCGAGTAAACTTAAAAAAGTCAAAAATCAGAAGTCAATATTAAAGTCAACTCTTATTTATTATTTTCACTTAATACGGGTTGGCGAACACAAGCCCGACCCGCGGGTCTATCGGCTAAAAATATGGATATACATGGGCTTCATTTCACATTTGAAGCCCATATTTTGTCCATGAATGGGCATATTCTTTATTATAATTCATGAAGCCCATGTCCATATTCATATTTTTTAGCCGATACAGGGGCTAGAAATAGATTCAGGTCCTAGAGGTCAACATTTTTTTGCCTTTAGGACATATTTCAGCTGCTAAGCGCTTATTCGGCCACAGAGGCCATAAAAAAAAAGTTGTGAACCAAAATGAGTCTTTATCTCCAATACGAAGCCCCTCCATCTTGCTTTTAACTAGGCCAACGAAAATTGCAACGCTCGAAACAGAGGGTGACGACGGTGACGACCCTACGTTCCTACATAAAAGTTTACGTCTGTAATCTTTCACAGAGTTTATTGAACTCTGCGAGCATCCCCTGTACCCTAGGTATTATAGCTAGAGATGGCACCGCGAAGCAATTTTTTGCGCACGGCCGCAATGTCACACAACCGTTTGGTTTGGAATTTTTGATTACTTACAATGAATGTGTAGTTACTCGTACTTAGTATGCTGTAGAAAAGTTCGAGAGGAAATAACGTGAGAACGGGTTGTTGTACATTCGCTACAAAGTTAGTTTGCCACAGAAAAAAGTATGTGTAAATTCGCCACACTCTTATTTTCGACACAGACAGCAGAAAAATCAAACAATAAGTGAAGTAAAAACAATATTTTATAATATTTTTTAATAATAATTTTAAAATGAAATACACACATCAAAAGTGTCTAGGGATCAACATATATTTTTGCAATAACTTTTCTCCTGATTGATATTAATTAAAATTTTCTTTAAGGATTCATCAAATAAAGTGTTTTCGTTTGTCTACAGTAACGATAAACCAAGTCACCTTTGCATTAATAAAGAAATTTGCCATTTTCCTAATAAAGGGATTTTTGACATTTGAAGTACTAACATTAAAGTTCGAAAAAAAGACTGAAATAACAGTTTTCTTTAAAATTTTATTGGGTAACTTAAACAATTAATAATCCGTGTTTCTACCGCGAACACTAACAACACAAGAACATCGGTTTGGCATACTCAAAATGAGTTCATTCAAATCACGCTGTGGAATGGCCGCCCATGTTCGTTGCAACAACAAAAAAAGGTCTTCTTGCGACTGGATACCCTCCATATTCGGCAGAGCTCTTCTCTGTAGCATATCCCATGCATGCTCAATCGGGTTCAAGTCTGGCGACTGAGCAGGCCAGGGCATGACATTGATGTTAGCTGCGGCGAGAGTCTGTCTTACAACTCTTGCGGTGTGCGGTCGTGCATTATCATGCATTAACTGAAATAAGGGACCGATTTGCACTTGTAGAGGAACGATGACGTCTGATACAATCGTCTCAGCATAAATTTGAGCGTTGAGGTTGCCTCTGATCCAAATCAACTCAGTTCTTCCGCCGATCCAAATACCCGCCCATACCATGATGGTTCCACCACTATAAGGATGGACTTCCTGGCAGGATTTTAATCGCTGTTGGCGTCCAGGGGTTCTCCAGTGTCGTATACGTCTTGTATCCGGTCTTATACCAAAACGAGACTCATCAGAAAAGCACACGAAACGCCATTGTTCTTCTGCCCAATTTCTGTGTTCAAGAGCCCATTGATATCGAATCCTACGATTGTGCATTGCTATAGGTGGTACCCTTAGCGGTCTTCGGGAATGAAGGTTCACTTCATGCAAGCGGTTTCTGACTGTTTGGTCGCTAATTAAGTTCCCTGAAGAGTGATGAAGCCTCACGGCTAACATCATGGCGGTTATTGTTGGAGCTCTTCGAGTTGTGATTTGAATGTATCGGTCTTGTCTCCGTGTGGTGCAGCGATACCGTCCTCCATGGCGCTCAGCCACGGTACCAGTGCTTCGGTAACGTGTCCAAAGTCGACTGATAACACTCTGACTTGTATTCAGAGCTAAAGCCACAGTACGTTGCCGGGAACCAGCTTCTATCATTCCCACGGCTCTGAGCATTTCTTCCCTGCTTAAATGACGTCGCCGCTCCATAATAACGTTGGTTTTAATCAGTAGTAGGGAAACAGTAGCACTAATAATGTCTTCAATGCGTTGTATGTTTTTATAGGGAAAATATTGACAGCTGATTTTCATCTTTTACTAGAAATTGATTGAAAGTTCCTGTTTCAAATTATGAAATGCACCAAAAAGGATCCATATAAATTTATAAAATCATAAATTTATTACAAAGCCTCATCTCAATCTCAAGAAACCGCATAAAAATGCTTGATCCCTAGACACTTTTGATGTGTGTAGTTATTTTATTCATTACGAGCTCACAAAACGAACTTTTCTTGCTATCGGTACTTTATGCAAAAATGATGTACTATGAAGACTTGTGGCGAATCTACTTTCAATGTATGGAGTTACAAAAACGTGGCAAACTAACTTTTGAGAAGCGACCATAAAATTAAAATAAAAACACTGAGGCGTTTGCAGGCAGCAAACTTATGCCCGATTTACACGTATTAAGTAGTTTAGTAGGTAACTAAATTTTAACTAAATTTTAAGTGATTATGTGCACGTAATGTAAACACAGAATTTAGTAGCAAGTTGCAAGTTAAAATTTAGTGAACAACTAAAGAGCTAAATTAGAATTTTGTCTATTTTTCGGTTAAGTTGGTGGGCGGGGCTTGTCACTTGACACGTTTGGACAGGCACAATTTAGTTAAATGGACTTCTTGGCGGGAAAGTAAAGCGTCATGTCTGCAGTTTTGTTTTAGTTTCTTTAATTTGTGTTTTGTCGAATATTAATATGAAGTAATGGTGGATTATTTACTATTGTGCTCTTGAACGTGCATGAGTGTTGGCAAATAAAACAAAACAGTGCAACATCACTTTTCAAAGTCCGTGTGAGATCTCAATAAAGTCCCACAGCTTTATTGAGTCTGAAGGGGTTTGGGTTTGGTTAATTTACCATTAAACGTTCATTATCATCTACTTTATGCAAAAAAATACCTATTCACTTTAATATCTTACTTGACTCTGGCTAAATGTGCTGACCACACGAAGCCATTATTTAAGCACAGAATTTACGACTTCATTACGTTGTTGATCGTCCATCTTGAGTGAACTAAAGAGCTTGACTACTTAAATACGTATGGACATATACTTAAATAAGTCACTTAAAATTAAGTTAAAATTTAGTTACCTACCTACTAAACTACTTAACACGTGTAAATCGGGCATTAGCGCGCAAACGCACTCGGCCCTGATTCTGTATCGCAATCTATAGATTCCACACATAAACCTTACGCGCACAAATGTCAAACGCATACGTTTTTGGGAAGATATCGTAACTTTTTAAGGAATTAACGTGGTTTTGAAACAAGGAATCGTTACAGAATAAGGGCCCTCATTTGTTTCGCGCTGTCCTCACTAGTTGTAATATCTCAATGCCGCTAGCTTTATCTGTAAACGCAAGGACAAGAGATGCTGGCCCAATTTCCCCTGGGATCGGGAATAGCACTAAGAAGGGGGACTCGGAAATTATGAGATGGATCTTGGGGTTAGCAAAGGAGTTCGTTCGATATCTTTACGGATACGAAAGAGGTTGCGGTTTTATTTCAGAGAAGAATAAAGGTACGAGCGCTCAGAGCTTTATACTGTTTATACCAACGAGCAGTACGTGTCATAGTATAGGTTTATTACATGGACATATTATTCACAGAGCAAATAAATAAATACTTAAATAATGTTATCAACTTTCTACGCTCACACCAGCTTCTTTTGAAACTCGTTAACCCTTTCAGACCTGGCGTCCACAAATGAGGACATAAAACATTTTAAAATATTTAAGTACTAATATTAAAGTTTTTACATTTGAAAACAGTTGGGTTCATTTGTACACATAATAAACTTGCTAAAACAATACCACTAACGCCATCTCTTCTCGTTCTTAAGTACTATTTCGTCCGTTCACTAGCAGTGTACGAACGACATTTGAACTGTGTGGGTAAGCTGTTTTTTTTATTTGCTAAAAATATGATAAAGCTAAAATTACTGATTTAAAAAATATGAGTTGATTAGTTTGAACTACTAATAACCTGTAAAACATGTTTTTTTGTGTTTTTATTGATTACTTACACTATTTCTTAGGTTTTTTCGATATGTCCTCAATTGTTCCCAATAGGTATCAATTGATGTTTTACGTGATGTTCAAACTATGTAACGGCTTAGCAAATCTTTCGCAATTAATTATTCAAATAGACTAGTTATGATGTTTTTGCATTATTTTTATATTGTAACAAGTATCTGACATGTAAGTTTATTTATTTCAGATAATAACTCTTGATAATAATGTTCTCACGAGATGCGTGGAATCTTCTAGTGGATGGAAATCTGTCCGACTTAGAGTTATCTTCCGAAGACGATGAGCAGTATGGGAGAAGTCTCGATCTGGAACCACGGTCTGTTCGAGTCGGTGCAAACATTATACGACCAAACCAGAGGGAGATATTACCACCAGAATCGGATGATGAAGAAATACCTATCATCTCACAGGAACCAGGTACATCAGCTGATGTTCTTTCTGAAATGCCAAGCGACACACAAGAACTTCATCATATCTCAACTGACGACTCTTTTACGAATCTAACGCCTAAAAATAGGATTAAATGGAGGCACAGAGATATCGAAAATACTATACCATCCGATTGGTTACCACCAGTAGCAATAGACCCTCAAGTTTTAGCTCCTGTTGATTACTATTACAGATATGTTACTAAATCTTTATTTACCGTTATGGCAAAAATGACAAACTTATACGCTGTTCAGTCACAAAGAACAAGATTCAAACCCTGTAGTCCTGAAGAGTTAGAAGTTTTGTTCGGGTTGCATTTAGCTACTGGGGTGTTTAGTTATCCTTGTCTAAAAATGTACTGGGAAACGACTATCAGTATTCCGTTGTTTGCAGAAAATATGTCGAGAGATAGGTTTTTTGAACTACGCAATAACTTGCATCTTGTCGACAATACAAATATACCTACTGAGTGTAATGATGTTTTCCACAAAGTCCGACCGATCTACGATACTTTTAGGAGCCGATGTTTGGAACTACCACTTGAGAAAGAACTTTGTGTGGATGAACAAATAGTTCCTTTCACTGGAAAACATGCCGCTAAACAGTATATAAAAGGAAAACCTTGTCCATGGGGTCTGAAACTTTTCTTTTTATGTGGTAAGCATGGTCAGGCATATGATTTTATTCTTTATCAGAGCTCATCTCCAGAGCTAAGCGATAATATAAAAAAAATTGGTTACGGCGCGTCTGTGGTCCTACATCTTACAAAGCGTATTGGTGAAAGCACTGGTCACGAGCTATACTTCGACAACTACTTTTCGTCTTATCATTTGCTTCAAATATTGAAACAAAAAGGAATAATGTCCGCCTGCACAGCCCGTATCAACAGATTTTCTAACCCATCTTTGCTCAGCGACAAAGAAACTCTCAAAAAACCAAGGGGATTTGCTCAAGAAGTAACCAGCACTGATGGTGATGTTACTATTATCAAGTGGTTGGATAATAAAATTACCCACCTGGCTTCAAACTTTGTCGGTATAGGTGAAAAAGATATAGTAAGGAGGTGGTCTAAAAAAGAGAAGAGATTTATAGAAGTTGAAAGACCTCAAATAGTGAAAAGGTATAATCACGCAATGGGAGGCGTCGATTTGCTGGATCAACTTATGAGCTACTATAGGACATTTATAAAATCAAAAAAATGGACTCTCCGTATGATTTTTCACGCATCGGATCTAGCAGTTGTTCAGGCTTTTCGGGAGTATCAAATTGATAGCGAACTGCTTCGTGTGCCTAAAAACAAACAGCTCACTTTGCTCCACTTCCGCCGCCGACTAGCTGAAAGCTTAGTTCTTCGAAATAAAATGTTTGCTGCTAAAAGAGGCCGTCCAAGTAGAAGTCCACTGCCTCAAGTCATTCCCAGAAAACCGGGAGAAGTTCGTCCGGCAAATGAAGTAGCTCGTGATGGTGTGGGACACTTTCCTGCACACGATGATGGGGCTGGAACCCGTTGCAAATTGGTAGGTTGTAAGGGGAAGTCACGTATAAAATGCATAAAGTGCAAAGTCCATTTATGCCTGACCAAAGATAAAAATTGTTTTTTAGCTTTTCATACATAACTCGAATATGAGTGCTTTTTAGTTTTTGTTCATTGATTCACTAATGGTTCCTATTTTGTTGTGATTATTGTATGTTTTTGCTAAAGTAAGGTAATTTAATTTTGTTATTTAGTTTAAATGTTTTTATAAATACAAATATTGATAAATAACAAGCATTTTGTTTTTATGATAAACACCGCATACATTCATTCAAACATCGCTTAGGACGGGTGACCGCATTTGTGCACATAAAGAAAAATTCATTTTTCTCAGTAAGGCAACAGAGGATTTTTTTTAAATTATTTTTTACGAAACCTCCGCAGTCTTTTTAAGCATATAAAAAAATTGGAAGCAGTTACGAGAAAAAAAAATAATTCAGGTCTGAAAGGGTTAAAATGGTTAAACTAGATAACGGATTAATTAAATATGCAAAAACATAAAAAAACATCCAGACCCGAAATTAATTTAGAAAAACAGTGTTTTCTAAATTGACCCGACCGGGAATCGAACCCGGGACCTCAGAGATGGCGCGACGCCAGAACCGGGCGGCGGCGCGTGCTAACCACTCGGCCGCAGGGAGGTCGTCAAAGGAGAATGGGCAATTTTGTATGAAGTTGTCCCACCTCTGCCAGGGGTGGGACAACTTTATACCTGTAGCAATATATTACTATGATAAGTATTTGTTCAAAATTAAATGTTGAACTTGTTGTCCTCATCATTATATTATAGGTACTCTTTTTTGCTCTGAGCTATGAATAATAAATATAAGAAATATTTTTGAAAATAATATAAAAAAAAGATATCAAGAACAAATAACCTTGGTATTTATGTTTTAATCCGAGTTTTTTATTATTAGGTATATTGTTGATGATTTCAGCCGCGGTGACTTCTCTGCTTTGTGTCGGGGCTGATCCGTTGATATTCAATATTATGAACTTAGTGCGCTATGTTAGTGGACCGTGGCGAGTAAAGGAAACAATTATGTTTTTATTTAGAACAATACCTACACTCTTTCCTATTTATGAAACACAATTAGATTTATGAATGGATAATGTTATTTATTATTCATCTTGATCAAATACAATAACGTCATTCAGAAAACTTGCCGGGCTTTGAAAATCAATAAACAATAAATGTAGTAAAAGCCAATTTTGGTCAAAATAACCTTTTATCACCATTATACTCAGTTTTTCAAGCTCTATCGATCTGTCTATTCAAAGTGTTTAAATTCGCATGAAAATGTCTTTTACGACGTACCTAGTCTGATTAACAGTTAAAGTTCAGTTAATTTGTCGTAATGATCACGTTAGACAGTAAAGTTTATAAAAATATGCTGTAAATGACAAATTTTTAAATTACCTGGCTTTTACTACAATGTGTGATACAGTACAAAAAACCGGCCAAGTGCGAGTCGGACTCGCCCATGATGGGTTCCGTAGCAGCAAGTAACATCATATAAAAGTTCTTGTAGTTCGTTGTAACTTTAATCGATGTTTTAATAATAGTGTATTTTGTTTAAATTAATTAATTTCTAAAATTTTAATAAAAACTACTTACTAGATCTCGTTCAAACCAATTTTCGGTGGAAGTTTGCATGGTAAGGTACATCATCTATTTTTTTTAGTTTTATCATTCTCTTATTCTATTATTAAGGCTAGGTGTTAGTGAAAAATTAAAATAACATGTTCTTAGAATTACTTTTTGAAGTAGTAAACAGTAAAATTATAATCTGCGGAAATTATGAAATATTGTTGAGGCTTTATTCTGTAAAATACACCCGATGGAAACACGATTTGATAAAGTTGGCTCGATAGAATAAATTCACAAAGTTACATATTTTTATGTCATTTTATCTTCTTTTCCAGGTTTTATTCTTAAAATAAGTGATTTGATATTATGAGTCATTTACCAAAATGAAGCTTGTAAATAACTTGAGTTTTTATAACCGATGGTTTTTTGTTTGTTACATCTATAAATTTTTTAAAATATAAAACGCGATTATTCGCGCCGCTTCGCTGTTATACCCGTCCCTTACCGTTGTACCGTCGAGAGAACGAGAGGGAAGCGCTCGAAATACCTCCCCTTAATAGTATAATAGTATTTTAGAAGTTACAGGGGGGGGGGGGCACACATTTTACCACTTTGGCAGTGTCTCTCGCGCAAACTATTCAGTTTAGAAAAAAAAATATTAGAAACCTCAACATCATTTTTGAAGACCTATCCATAGATACCCCACACGTTTAGGTCTGATGAAAAAAATATATTTTAGTTTCAGTTCTAAGTACGGGTCTTTCGTAGGTGGCATATGGGATTCATAGCCACAGCATTCAAGAACAGGTATTGCGTCCCCGAACCCACGGTCTAAAAACATCTCCTTCATGCAGAAGATAATGGAGTGTTGCGTCTTCCTCATTGCAAATGCGAGACAATATTATAGTTGCATCTAGGGTTGCCAGGTCCTAAAATAAAAAGGCCGGACTCTGCGCTGTATTAGGCTAGACATTTTGCCCAAAAAGCCGGACATAGTGTCTGTGGCAAGCCCGAGACATTATTTTACAGCCGGACTTACGCTTTTCAAGCCGGACAACAGTTTTACAATAAAAAACTCAGATGAGGAGTAAAGTTCTAAATAATTATTTTTTATGAATTACACATTCACAATCAGTCTTGGCATTTGCACTTACTAGAAACTTGGAAAAGAAAAAACAAAAAAAATAAAAAAAAAAACAAATGGAAATAACTTAAAATTAAAAATCAATCTGCTATTTGGAGTAATTCGGAATGAAATTCTTCATTATCAGATGATTTGAAATAAGCAGTCCACTTTTGATGTGCCAATAGCTTCTTTATAGCTTCTTTTTTTCTATATTGACTCGTCATAGTGACCGCATCCTGCCTGATGGTAAGCAGCCGATGCAGTCCAAAATAATGAGAGCGATCCCCACCGTGGAATAAGCACGGTAACAAGCGCACCCATTCATGACGGCCTGCATAAATGCCGTTTCACGTCCCGCTTAAAAGACCTGGGACAATTGGAGCTAGGAAACACATGCGCCAGCAAAGAATTACAAAAGCCGAATAGTCCTACAGAGGAACGACTTGCCAAATTTTTTGGTACGAGTTCTGTACAGTATGATGGTGGTTCCTAAAACCAGCACGTGTAGTCCGGGAGAGGAAAGGAGAGGGCGGGATTAAAAAGTTCTTCAGAACGCTGAGAAAAGCAATGTCTCTACGCTGCTGGAGGTCCTCAAGAGAGGCTGTAACCTCAGCATCTGCAATAATCCGTTCCGCTTGCCTTTGCAGTCTGTCAAGTGCATCGAGAAGGTATTTAGCGGAGCCGTCCCAGAGATGGGAATAATGCTTCATACTCGATCGCACCTGAGTCTTGTACAGCGAACAGCGCTGCTCGGGAGTGAAAAACCGCCTCACCTTATTGAGAATACCCAACTTACGGCAGGCAGTTAAAATAACACTCTCGATGTAGCATTTTGGATTCAGTTCCTGGCCGATGTCCATGCCAAGAATGCTGAGGTCCACTGAAATGGGTAAAGGAGAGCTCTGGAGAGAGGGAGGAGTAAGGAATGGAGTTATCTTGGAGGAGAATGCACAAACCTGGGTTTTTCTGGCATTAAACTCGACCAGGTTTTCAGATCCCTACTTGGAGACACGATCGAGAGTCAGGTTCAGTTTGGCAACCAGTTCTTGCCTTTTCACCACGATATCAGCTTGCTTTGCCGCAGGATGTCCTATGTACCGCTCATGCACCGTACTGTCATCCGCATAACAATGAATATTGCCCAAGGACAACATGTCATTGATATGCAGAAGAAATAGAGTAGGTGAGAGCACAGAACCTGGCATTGACTTTGTAGAACGCGGAGGAACTACCGTCACAAAGGACGCGAATCCTCCGCTCTTCTAGAAAGTCTGCTGTCTTTAAATCACGACTAGACAAAAAATTCGGACAGGCCGGACACGTAAATATTTGGCCGTACACGACTGTAAAAAGCCAAACATGTCCGGCTAAAGCCGGACACCTGACAACCCTAGTTGTATCAGAAGTCCTAGCTGCGTCTGGCCCCGCATGCTTCTAATATACAGGGTGGAATATTGTGATGCCACCTGAAGTAAGTACTCTTAATACTGTAGATAGAACATAATACTCAAAGAAACATTCCTTTTTTTTGAAAAGGAAGAAAACAGCATTCAAAGATTTAGCCACACCCGGGAATCGAACCAACTAAAATCTGCTAAAATGACACTGTGCTTTTATTGCATTGATCGTTAGAGTCAATTATAAGGATGAAATCTCTTTAACTAACTTGATAAATTAAATGAAAGGAACCATGAAATCTGGACTTATAAATTCAATGGGTCAAGTTAAAGCAAATTAGCAATGTCATTGCCCATTTCGAGCAACTATTATTTAGTTTACCATTTTTTGTAAATATTTTTTATTATATAACATTTCATGATTTCCTTCCATTTAATTTATCATGTTTGATAGAGAGATTTCATCCTTATTATAATGACCCTAACGATTGATGAAATAATAGTCCAGGGTGTAATTTTTACAGATTTTAGTCGGTTCCATTCCCGGGTGTGGCTAGTGAATTATCGATAACCTTTGAATGCATTCTTTCTTTTTAAAAATAAAGAAATTTTTTTTTTCAGTAAAGTTATCTATCTACAGTATTAAGAGTACTTTCCCTTCATGTGGTACAAAATTCACATGGGACAATTCAAGGCGGTGAGGGAGAATGGCTTCTTTGATAATTTGCTTCGTGGACTCAAACGTCCATGGTACTAGTATTTATATATTTCCTTAGAATTCTTCGGTTTACTTTATACGAAATTATCTAACAAAAATACGTACTTCTTGATGAAGAAAGCCAGTTAGTTACTGAAGATTTAGGAGCACTGTAACATGATATAGGACGCTATATGTAACCAGCGTTGCGTCACGAGTGCTCCAGATCGCAACGGGGAACGAACCCGCAGTTGTCCAAGGATGAGCCGACCACTACCAACGTACCAATTTAATTAGTCAATACTTCATCATATTATTGTTTCATAAAAAATAAATCGTTACCTTAACAGGTTTACCAGTTGTTATTAAAATGCTAATATGAGTCTTACGAATATCCGGCGTGAAATATGGCACTTGGCGCTGTTGTTTTTCGTCCGGCCAGTGAGAGTTCCGGAGGGGACTTCCTCCCACCCCCCTCTCTCAATTCCTATTCCTTCCTTAACCCTTTTCCTTTCTTAAAGGTCGGCAACGCATCTGCGACTCCTCTGGTTTTGCGGGTGTCCATGGGCGGCGGTGATTGCTCTCCATCAGGTGACCCGCCTGCTCGTTTGCCTCCTTCTTATATAAAAAAGTAAATAAATTAAAAAACAAAGTAGAGCCTGAATACTATCCCACTGCAGGGCTAAGGCCTCCCGGCCTCATCGTTAAAATCAAGATATCGCTACAATTGATGGGTATTGGCTTAAATCCAGGTTTTAAACTATCTGTATACCGAATTTCATCCAAATCCATTCAGTAGTTTTTACGTGAAAGAGTAACAAACATTCATCCATACATACAAACTTTCGCGTTTATAATATAAGTAGGATTATGCCACACATTTCATGTTTTTTTTGTTTTGTTTCTAATGATAGATAGATAGATAGATAAACATTTATTTGCATCAAAAAACACACATGCATAGGAAAATAAAACATTCAAATGACATGTTGTTTGGTATCATGTGTGCCGCAGCGATCCAAAAGGGCAAAAACTCAGTGATACCTTTGCTCAAAACTGGTTTTCAGTTTTTGCCCAGAGAACCCCGCTAGGCCGCGAAACGGATTTTTCTTTTAAAATAAATTAAAATAACAATAAAAAATTAAATAAGTGCTCTCAAGTGTTTTTCTATCTATATAATATCTATTACCTCTTATTTCTCGAGTCTATTACAGTTTCTCACTTCACGAAATTCGAATTCAAACATTACTCAAACTCGTTCGAATCGACCACCCACAGTAGGGGCTTTCGGATGCAAAGGTGTATCGACACATGCCCCTTGCTTGCGTCAATCCTTTATTACTGTGTCTTATGTGTATGTGTTTCTGGGTTAGCAGTTGCTCTGTTTTGCTTCAAAATTGGGTTACAGCTGTTTTCACCCATTTACCAGTAAAAAAATCACGTAGATATTAGCCGATTTATCAATAAAAAACTTTCTTAGACATTGGCCGATTTAACAGTAAATAACTTTCTTAAATATTGGTCGTTGGTGTCGGTTGTTGTCGTAATATAGCCGATAAAACCCGTCAGTTGGACCGGAATTGATGGACGACAGTTCACATTTAAAGGTCCAAAGCCCAGCGGTGGGAAGCTTAACGGCTGAAAATGATCTGAAGTGGTCATTATAATTTATTCATAAATAATTTACGACTAATGAGGACCGGCGGCAGTGTCCTCTGCCATGATGGTCCACGATTCACCAAACTACAAATGCACTAGGTGGTGAGCCCGCCGCTCTATGCTGTTGGATGTACTTATGTGCAGTATTTAGTCGGTTAGTCGCCTTGTACGACACCCAAGGGTAAGTAGTAATCTCTGAGTGAGCCGCTATACCCACACGGCTTAGCATTTATAAACTTATTTAGCATTTATAAACTTATTTTACTGTCTCATGTTGATAAGTGTGAGTAAGTGACGATAAGGCCGAAGGTGGAAGCGCGCTTCACCCGGAATCCACAACCACCGAGGAACTGGCTATCTTTTAACTAAACTGTCGGAACACAACAATGCTATAAACATCTTTGTTATGGCGACAGATTTAGATAAGATGGAGGTAGCTAGCCAGGCGGACTTAACAGCCCTACATCAACCAAACCACACAAAGATGTGCTTCTTGCTAGGAATCGAACGCAGGTACTTTGGGTCTGAGATCGGTGGCTTAGCCCCTAGAGCACAGAGGCGGTTAAAATTTTGGGTATCTTCAAGTTTAGAAGATACTGTTATCTTCTAAGAAAAGGTAAAAGGTAAGTACTTTTTAAGGTAAGTGTGTACATTAAGCCACAATATTACATTAGAGGGTTTACTGTCAACTGTCAGAGCCGTGTTACTTTAATCTTACTGTGCAATTTCCCGTACCAATTTTGCAAAGTTACATTCAGGTAAGTAAGACTGAGTCACAGTGTTACTATCTGTGACTGAGTGGTAGAGCCACGCACGCGTTGCAGCACGCATTGGGCCGGCTCGCCCGGCATAATACTCACGAATATCCGGCTTGAAATAATGGCATTTGGTGCTGTTGTGTTTCGTCCGGCCAGTGAGAGTAGCGGTGAAAGAATACTACCACGCCCTCTCTTCCCTTGAGTGTTGTAAAAGGCGACTAAAGACTGCACATACATCCAACTGAATGGGCTCACAACTCACAACCTATCACGCTGAGCATGTGTAGTCGCTATTTGGTGAAAAGTGGGCTATAACAGAGGACTGCTTTGCGGTCCTCATTGCCTATAGTCTCTGATTTAGAGTACTAACTGCATATAATCTAGCAGTAGTACTCACTATAGTACTTTTTTTATTTTTTTTTATTCGGTACCCATGTGCGTGGAATACAACATAGCATGTATAGAAAATAAAAATGTAACAAGTTATGTATCAAGGACAGGTTGTATGACGTTTGTACACCACATGATTAATTGTTGACAAGGCAAATAATTTTATCTAAATTTGATCCAATACTAATAAAATAAATTAAATATGCATGCAATTATTATTGAAATATTAAAATATTATAAATAGACATTCGAATAAGTATAACACAATAGCAACTACTTATAAAACTAATTAAAATTTAAAAACATTTAAGTGCATTAAAATTAACAAAATAAAAATTAAATTAAAATTCAATTTACTTATTTTTTTTTAATTCTTTATAGGCAAGTATTTGACCGCGATCTCACCTGATGGTAACCCAACAAACATTTGTGTGGTTGAATAAACGTTTTGATTATAACTTTATGTTTTAAAAGGTAGTCGTGTAGACGTCGTCATTACGTTTACTCAACGGCATTTAGGCGATTTAACTAATAGTTGAGTAACGTTAGCTGCTGCAATGTGTACTCGACTTCATGACGAGTAATTGTTAATTTATCGACATGTTACCGACGTGTTACCGTCGTGTAAATGTCATAATAACGTAAAAACAATCATAATATATAACAATTTGGTTTCGCTTTACTTTACTCCGTCGTGATTAAAACACAATCGAAGGCGACGGCCATCTTATTAATATACATTACATTAAAATAATAAAACAACTCTTTTATTTGTCAGCTACAACCATTTCTGTTGTGGAAAAAAGTTTACTGATTAATGTAAGGTAAGGTTTAAAGTAATTTTTCATGCGCTTCATAAATTCTTAAGTATTATTTAATGTTTAATCATATTTTAATCGGTAACTATGTTATGGGGCTTTAATATAACTTCCCGACGTATAAATTGTCTTCTGCAAAAGTGTTTCGTCGCCATTCCTGTAGGGTTCATTAGATACAAAGTAAAATTGTAAATACAAACAAATATTATGATTATGTACCATTATTTTTATTTTGTATGTACCTAATAGTTTTACTTTTGTAGGCAATCCTCATAAATACAACAAAATGATTCAAATGCCATATGGATAAGTTTATATCGAAGACAGATATGAAGAAAATAAAAAAAAACATATTTAAAGTTGGAGGATGTGGTTTAATTATGTTTCAAGAAATACAAAAATAAACAAATTATAAAACTTTACCGATTTTTTTATTTATACCAATTTAGAGTAAGTTACCTAATTCATAATGAATAAGTGGATAAAATAAAAAAATTAAAATTCAATGAACTCATTATGCTAATATTGACCATTATCGACAACGATTATTGAAACATCTCTTCCAATTTTTAAAAGACTTCTTGGGTCTAAAGGACCTATACAGGGTATTCTTTCGTTCAGTATTTATTTATTTTCCTTAACGCGTCATGTGGAATATTATAATCGATAGCCCACTTTCTATAATTATTTCTAAAGTCATCATCTATATTCTGTATGTCCTTCTCAGTAATCAATTCACTTTCTGAAAGTAACCACAGTTACTAAGACTCAAATTGTTAGTATTCGTAATTTCCGGCATTTTAATTAAAAGAATATCTGCCGTTTCAGTATTTTCAAATATTTTGTATACTACGGAACCATCCTGATATTCCTCTCTTCCAGCTTGTGAAAAAGTCAAACCAGATGATTGAAGGACTTTAGTTATGCACGTTATATACAAGTTTATTTTAAAACCTGTACGTGGACATTAGTTAAACAACGGTCGTATTGTGATATTTATGTTCCCTGAAGACGTATACAGGTTGTACTGGGGCCTCTTTTTCTACTATTATTTAATGATTACCATTACGACGTATAAACGACAATCGCCCGTTTATAAGTTGTAAGAAAGGTAATAACATGACGTCATTGACACATCCGACACTTTTATATGCCCATAACGTTTCTACGACTAAAAAGTTATATAGATGGGTTTTATAAAACTCGTCATGACTATAACTATATAACTGTCCTCTATTATAGTTGCCATTACGTCTATAGGACCATATTATATAACAAAATATAATATAACTAATTAGGTTAATAGCGCACCTGTACACGACAAAAAGGGGAACAAATTACTGTAATATAACTTTTAAATAACTTAAAGTCATGTAACTCTGTCATTACCTACATGACCAAATTGTTTGTTGGGAAGTGACGATGCAGCCTAGGATGTAGCTAGTAAACTTGCTTAAATTAAACTACTGCTAGATTATACATTTAAATAATAGTTAATATCGTTATTTATCGTAAGTAAATATCGTTCAAAGCAATTACACAAAAGGCCCGCAGAGTCAATAATTTCAATATCAGCAAATCTGTTTGGCATTCACCTTCACACATCCATACACAACGAGTACAATTACATTACGCTGTATTCCAATTGAATGAGTATGAGAACCAGTTTCAGTTCAATGTACAAACATACATATATAATTATAATCACGACAATTATCCCCGAAGGGTTAGTCAAAGACTAGGTAATGAGGACCGCAAAGCAGTCCTCTGCCAAAGTTCACTTTTCACCATAAAGAGTTATAGTCTCATAGTTTGATGTTTTGGACAAGTCTTGTTCGCACCAACCGGCCTTGGGAAAGCGTGGTGGGCTATGTATGGCTCAATCTTCCTACGTGCAATAGCAGCAGTGCAGGGGGACGTTTATAGGATGATGATGATGATGAAGAAGATTTACATTATGAATGTGAATGGATATAAGAGGAGGGCAGATCAAAGAAAAGATGGATGGACTGTATTAGAGATGATATGGATAAGAAACGAGTAAGGGCAGAGATTATGACTGAAGTGACGACCTCCTTGGTCGAGTGGTTTGTACACCGGTTTTCATGGTGTCGCCATCTCTGAGGTCCCGGGTTCGATCCCCGGTCGGGTCAATTTAGAGAAAAACTGTTTTTCTAAATTGATTTCGGGTCTGGGTGTTTTTTCTATGTTTATGTATATTTATCCGTTATCTTACCATATAAACGAGTTTCACAAGAATACTCATCTTGGTCTAGATAGTTGGTGTGAGCGTAAACAAAATTTATTTATTTATTTATTATTTTTTATTATTTTAAGTAGAGGAATGGAAGAAAGACGAGTAAGGGCAGGAAATTGATTATCCTCTTCGCAATGCAATACAATGTCTAATTAAGTAGTTTATTGCTCTTGTAATCCAACGGATCTTGATGAATGCATGAGAGATTGAGATTGTGTCTTGGATCTTGAGATAGTGATATCGTCCGATAACACTTTATTTACGGACAATAATATAAACATGGGAGATAATCGTCACTTTGTACAACATGCAACTGAAGAGTGATGGAATATTTTAGGTCACATTTTGTCATTGAATAATTGGAATACGGTTTTATTACTCATATCATATCAATTCGTTTAAACTATATTTGAATGGGCATTACTGTTACTATTCTGTGGTTGTTTAAATTATTATTTAATAGATTTCCTGTGTTAATAAGTATTTTTCCAATTATGTTAAGTAAAAAAAACTACGAGTATATTATCTCTGTTACTATCAAAATGTAGAATATGTTGAACGATCTCCCACCACCGGTGCGTGACCTGAAAACGGTAGATACATTTAGACGCCACTTCAAAAAGTACCTTATTGTTGTGCAAAAGTGATCCGACTAACTTTCGGGTTTTTCACGTTTAGGTTATGTGCTTGATGGGGGTCGCGCTCCGGCACCATCGGGGCGGATATTGCCCATTTAATGCTCGCTCTTTGGCTGCTTCATCTTAGCTTGGTTTCTTGCTTGATCTGATCACTTGATGGGTTTCCAGTTTCTACCAGTGTCTTTGGCACAAGAGTGGCACCATTTTGTGTTTATCTTGCAATTCACTATTGTTTTGTTTATTAAAGGGTAGCGTAGCGTAAAGCGGGTAGCGTAAAGGAAGGAAAATGATACGAGACATAACCTAAGAGAAACAAATAAGACATAATAAATAGCCTCAGAATAAATAATGCCTTAGTTTTTTTTCCACGCAATGCAATTAGCATTATTTAATATCTTAACTCAGCACAACAATGACATACTTCTACATAGTCTTTTTAATCCTTGACTCCTTGTCCTTGTTGTAAGGGTGTAAACAGGCAAAGGCATCACTGTCATTCGGTCAGCTTATGTGTTATGTTTGACACAATGATCATTTATTTTATTTTCATTTTTATCTTGTTTTTCATATAAGTTGTTTTATTTTTATTGTTTTTTTTAATATCGTGTATTGTTACGTACGTCTCGACCTCAAGGTCCCGCCAGAATACCAGCGCTGCAGCGACAATTAATGTCGCTGTAGCCTATGCTGAGGCTGGGGCCTAGTTGGCCACAAAATATTTATTTGTTTGTCCCGTGTATATACTTGTGTACCTACTTTAGTTATAATTTTTTTATTTAACTTTTTTCTAATGTTATACTGTTTGTGTGGTCATTAAATGTTTTTGTTTCTTTCTTTTTTGTTTCTTTCTTTGTGGAATGGTTATATTAATTTATTTACAAAAAAAGCTCATGCTATCAGCATTGTTAGGAAAAATTGGAGGCTCTCTGCCAAAATTTATATTATTAGCTTAGCTGTTCTGAGCTCTTTAAAGGCTCAAATGGCCATAATATCTTTGGATTGCGTTGGAAACTTGATTTTTTACAGCTTTTTTTTTGTTATATTGACTCGTCATAGTGACTGCATCCTGCCTGATGGTAAGCAGCCGATGCAGTCCAAAATAATGAGTACTCCCCACCGTGGAATAAGCACGATAACGAGCGCTCCCATTCATGACGGTATGCATAAATGCTTAAAAGACCCGGGACTGTAGGAGCTGGGAAACACATGCGCCGGCAAAGAATTCCAAAGCCGAATGGTCTTACAGAGGAACGACTTGCCAAATTTTTTTGTACGAGTACTGATAGTCTGTACAGTATGATGGTGGTTCCTAAGACCAGCACGTGTAGTCCGGGAGAGGAAAGGAGAGGGCGGGATAAGATCAAAAAGTCCTTCAGAACACTCTCCGTAGTAGTTGACACTGAGAGAAGCAATGTCTCTACGCAGCTGGAGGTCCTCGACGGAGGCTGTAACCTCAGCATCTCCAATAATGCGTACCGCTCACCTTTGCAGTCATCAGTGCATCGAGGAGGTATTTAGCGGAGCCGTCCCATAGATGGGAACAATACTACATCCTCGATCACACCTGAGTTTTGTAAAGCAAACAGCGCTGCTCGGGAGTGAAACACCGCCTCCCTTATTGAGAATACCCAACTTCCGGGAGGCAGTTAAAATAGCACTCTCGATGTAGCATTTTGGATTCAGTTCCTTTCCGATGTCCATGCCAAGAATGCTGAGGTTCACCGAAATGGGTAATGGAGAGTTCTGAAGAGAGGGAGGAGTAAGAAAGGGAGTTACCTTGGACGAGAATGCACAAACCTGGGTTTCTGTCTGGCTAGCATTAAACTCGACCAGGTTTTTAGATCCCCACTTAGAGACACGATCGAGAGTCAGGTTCAGTTTGGCAACCAGTTCTTGCCTTTTCACTATGATATCGACTTGCTTTGCCACAGGATGTCCCAAGTACCGCTCATGCACCGTACTGTCATCCGCATAACAATGAATATTGCCCAAGGACAACATGTCATTAATATGCAGAAGAAATAGAGTAGGTGAGAGCACAGAACCCTGCGGCACTCCGGCATTGACTTTGTAGAACGCAGACGAACTACCCACACAAAGGACACGAATCCTCCGCCCTTCTAGAAAGTCTGCAACCCAGGCGCACAAACGGGGTGGCACACCGAAGGCCGGCAACTTGGAAAGAAGGGAAAGATGCCACACTCTATCGAAAGCTTTGGCGATATCAAGGCTAACTGCCAGGGATTCGCCATGCTTGTCCATCGCTTCACCCCACGCGTGAGAAACATACGCTAGAAGATCACCCGTTGATCGCTTTGGTCTGAACCCATACTGGCGATCATGGAGCAGCGAGTGATCCTCTAGGTAGTGAATGAGCTTGGAATTAATTATCCACTCAAACACCTTGCACAGCACAGAAGTTACAGCGATGGGTCGATAGTTGGCCGGATCCGAGCGATCCCCTTTTTTGAGGATGGGTTGTATGTTCGCCTCTTTCCAAGACACCGGCACAATACCAGTATCGTAAGACTCCCTAAACAATCGTGTCAATATAGGAGACAACTCAGCCGCGCATCTGAGCAGCACAATCGCCGGAACACCATCCGGCCCGCTAGCCTTCCGCACGTCGAGCGACCTTAGCAGGGCACGTACATCACACTGCCTGATACGAATATCAGGCATGGTGGCCCCACAATGTGCTATAATAGGTGGAGCGGCGCCACAATCGTCGACGCGCGAATTGGCCGCAAAAAGCTCAGCCAACAAGTTTGCCTTCTCAAGTGGCTAGTAAGCCAACGAGCCATCTGGATGTTTCAACGGAGGCAGCGAGGGGGAGCAGAAGTTGGCCTGCACGGCCTTAGCGAGCCGCCAATAGCTACGGCTACCCGTGGGGTGCAAGATCAACTCCCGCCCCACCCTTGCCACTCTTTGTGCATCCGCTCCTGCGAGAGCCCTCTTGTTAGACTTGGAGGCCTTGTTGTAGGCCTTCAAGGAGCCGGTACTAAGGTCATTCAGAGCGCAACCCTTCGTCCAAGCACGATACGCCGCCTGCTTGCATTCAGCAGCTTTGGCGCATTCGCGATTGAACCAAGGCCGTTGTCTGCCAACGCTGGCAAGATCTGTGAATGGAATATAATATTCCATACCCAACAAGATCTCATCAGCGATGGCAGAAGCGCACTCCGATGGGTCCTTTCCAAGAAAGCAGCTCTGGCCCCATGAGACGGATGCAAAGTAATCACGCAGTCCGTCCCAATCCGCCGAAGAGTAGTGCCACAGACGACGCTTGGTCTCCACCGTTTTCGGTGGACCAACGTTGTGCGGTGCTGTGGCAATGACCAAGCAGTGGTCTGACGAGCCTAGAGGTGCAAGCACCGACACTCTATACCCTGCAGGGCGACTCGTCAACAATAAGTCCAACAAGGAGGGCGCGTGACCCACGATATCTGGCCTCTTGGTGGGCTGGTCTACCAGTTGTGTCAGGTCTTGCGTCAGAGCGAAGGCATGAGCGACTCTACCAGAGTGATCAGTTTTGGAGGAGCCCAACCATGTTTCATGGTGGGCGTTGAAGTCCCCCAAAACCACCACCTCGTCGTTTGGGAATCGCTCCTGCGCGACATCAGTCACTCGGCCGAGGTGGTCAAAAAGGCTGCTTGTGTTAGCATCTCCTGTGTGGGACCGACATAGGCACGCAAAGACACGGCAACGGGAGCCGAATTCAATGCGCACCCAAAGGATGGGAAAGGAGGGGTCTTCCAAACAGTGCAGACGACGACAACAAATGTCAGCCCTCACGTACAGACATACTCCGGCTTTCGCGCGGCAGACCTGATTATTGATACTGTATTAGATGTTAATTTCAACTTGATACCTCCACGAGTTCCCGAGAAAAAGGGTCTTGGCAGACAGACAGATGGAAAACGATCCTATAACGGTTCCGTTTTTTTTTTGTGGCACGGAACCCTAAAAACAAAGGCATAGCATACTTTATAAACCAGGAAGCAGCATGAATATAGAAAAATATCTGTCGTATGCTCAATAGCTTTTGTAGAAGTTTCGGAGTCCGACACATACATTTCGTACAACATACCATTATCTAAACAGATCGTGTCGAACAAATTAAATGTTCCTTCTTTTTATTTGTTCGCAGATCTCCATTTAGATTTGCAGTTTATTTTTACACTTATCTCAGCAGACACTTCGTTATCATACATTATGTATGACGCAAAATTATTCTCGTCTCGTCTCGCGTATCTATTGTCCAATATTTGTACAGTTTCCTCGTCTAAAAATAAACGGTGTTATTTTTGGTGGGCACACTTTGTCAACATTTACATCCGCAGTGTCATAAGGAAGTTTGATATTTATGACATTGCTATCAGAGCTGTTAATCATTCGAACAGCTTGTGATTTCAGTGACAAGGTGGAGGTAATTTCACAAAGAAGATCCAAATCTCCAAAAACACTGAATTTGAATATCTTAGGAATTCTATGGGACAGGAACAGATATCAGACTTGTCTTAATTGTTTAGAGATGCAGTAAATCTAAAAACATTCTAATCAGCTAAAAATGATTATATAAAAAGGTCAGACAATGTACTGATTTTAATTTGGAACCCCTCTGTTTTTTTAAATTTTGATACAGAGCCCGTCTAAGGCAAGCTTTTCCACTGGTTTGGTACAAAGAGATACTCGTAAATGTACGCGAAAACGTAGACACTTTCTATGGCCTACACGGGACACCTGTTCTGTGGTCATGTTCATTGACTAGACCTTAGTGCTTGCTCATGTTTATTGAGTAGTGCTCGCGTCGTCTCCTCCCACGGTCGCTTTCAATGAAGCCGTATTAATCTCTCCAGGTCACGTTTCCCTCACAGAACAGCAGATCTGTTCTGTGGTTAATGTTCATTGACTAGTCCTTAGTGCTTGCTCATGTTCATTAAGTAGTGCTTACGTCGTCCCCTCCCACGGTCGCTTTCGATGATGCCGAATTGATCTTTTTTTAAGCAGGAGGGTGTGAGTTAGTAGAAGTCTGACATAACTTCTCTAGTCGCTTGTAGGCCTAGCATGCGCAACACGAGATAATGTCGCGGACGAGAGACGACAACTCATTTTAAATTGTCATGTTAGGGTTTGTAGACAAAAATACCACAGTTTATGCAAAAACTACTAATAAGTCTATTTTGACATATTATGTAGAGTTCTAAGCGCATCCATGTGTCGTTAGTGTCGATAAACACTAGAGATAAATGAATAAAACACGAGAAAACGGCCGTAGTATAGGCCGGCTGGTGCCGCATATCCTTAGGGAAGGGTGAGAGGGTGCCGCGCAAAAATCATCGCAAAAACTGACATAAGTCTCATAATGAACTTCAAAGCAAAATCAATCATATTGATATTTAAAATTAGAACAATTCTGCTTTGAAGTTTCAGACCTAGTAATTTGATTAGAACAATGTTTTTATTCTGCGAAATCTACAAAAACCATCACGCGCTTGTGTTAAAATTAAAATTTACTTTTTTCAGATGGGGGTGACCTGCGGAATATCAATACAAATATTTTCATGTAAGAATTATTGTTTCATGAGTAAAATTAAGAAATTTGTCGAAGAAAAATGTTTTTAGGAGTCATTAGATCATTAGATTTATGTATTGTTTGTTATTGTTTAAACAATTTGTTTCAAATTTCAACAAGGCCACGACCTTGTGCAATGATCAGGCTAACTTACGTAAGTTCTTTTAATGTATTTAACTAATTCAGCGCATAGTACAAGTGACTTAAAAATACATAAATTTTCACAATTTCGCGCAGGATCCCCGGCGAAAATACTTATTTAAAATTAAATTTATGAACGATCTATCATTGTTTTCCATTTTAGAGTTGGACTATTAGCATTTAGTCTGGTTTTGCGGCAGCTGAGCACACATAGAACCGTGTCGGGTAGCGGCTCATCAAAAGAATACTACCACCCCCTCTCTTCTCTTGAGTGTCGTAAGAGGCGACTAACGGATTAAAGACTGCACATACATCCAACAGCATAGAGCAGCCTTGGGCTCACCACCTGTCGCTATATATATGAATGTATGAGCTCACATAAAGAAATTTGTCACCAAAAGATACCAATCAAAACAAACGAGCAAAATACGTTAGTGACAATTTTCACATAAGTAATACACTGGCCTTTTTTTTCTAAACTATAGAAGTTAGAGATTTAATATAAAAAACATTTTATAGCAATTTTATCAGCTTTCTTTGAAACTATAGTAAATTTTACAATAGTAACATTTTTAAGTCTTGGTGTCTTGTTTATCTTGTGTAAGTACTTTAAAAGTTATTACAATTTTAAAAGTGTGGTACTTATTTTTGCAGGCCAGTGTATGTTAAAGATAATCTAAGCAAGTCGAATCTAAGAAAATAATGTGTCATCAAGTCAACACAAAGTTTTGGAGATATGATTTACAGTAAACGGCTAATTTGATGACTAATTTTATAACGAAACGGCTTTAAGTGCATTTTTATCAGTGAGTAAGATGATAAAAGGGTGTTAATTTATATAGTTGGGCTAGATAATATCAGCTTTTAATCTTCCATCACAACAATAAAATATGATGATGTATTTGATAATTTCTAAATTGGAAAATTCGGATTCACGTATTTCGGTTTCTATAAACAAGCCGTGAAATCAGTCACCGCTGCCTACGATTTCTTTGATTTGTAAATATATAAAGCACCACTAGTCCTTAGTCTTGATTACATACATTAAATACACGACTATTTCCCCCGAATTAGCCAGAGACTAGGCAATGAGGACCGCAGAAGCAGTCCTCTGCCATAATTCACTTTTGTTTACTGCTCCCATGAGCCCATTGCCGCTATATGCTGACGGATGTATGTGCACTCTTTAGTCCGTTAGTCGCCTTTTACGACACCCGAGGGGGGAGAGGGGGTGGTACTTAGTATTCTTTTAATGTGCCGCTACGCGACACGGCTTATTTACATCTATCTCCTTTGAAAACTACCTCTTTCTACCCACACGAACAACGACGAGCTATAATATGTAAAGTCAGAACCCCATTATCAGTAATTCAGGCGTTTCCATGAAAGCGTCATTACCTAACCAGGCCAAGGCCCTCTCCGCCCATAGTTCCCGTCATTCATACATTTACAAATTAAAAGGAAATAAAAAGGCAAAATGGCCGCCTCAATTAATATCGTCCTCGGCTCATTCATTAAACAGTTGTTACTGTGAACTGGCTCCGATGGGAACGATCCAATTAGATTCGTAGAAATGGTAGATTAATAAATACAGCGGTCATATGAATGAGGCTTTTTGTTGAGTTTATAATGTAGTAGATAATATACCAGGGTATATGATACGTGGTAAATGATAATTAATTTAAATTTTACTTGGAAATGAAGACCTTTATTTTGTACTAGCAATCTGCCCGCGACTTAGTCTGCGTGAACTACCATAGCCGTGTAGGTTGCGTTTATATTACTAGCGGTCCGCCCGAGCCTTCATCCACAAAAATTTAGAAACGCCGTTATACGTCTTTTTTAAAATAGAATGAGGTAAACGAGCAGGCGGGTCACCTGATGGAGAGTAATCTCCGCTGCCCATGGACACCCGCAACACCAGAGGAATCGCATCGCAGATGCGTTGCCGGTCTTTAAGGAAGTAATAGTAGGAATTGTGAGGGGGGGGGGGGGGCTCCGGAACCCTAACTGGCCGGACGAAACACAACAGCACCAAGTGCTATTATTTCACGCCGGATATTAGTGACAGGGTGGTATTACGCCGGGCGGAGCCGGCCCAATACGTGCTGCAACTCAGCGTGGCTCTACCACTCAGTCACTCACTCATTGAGCACCATCCAGGGGTCACGTGTAGGGTCTCAAGGGTAAACCTACGGACGAGAGTAACTTAAACCCCCAAAACCAAACTTCAGCCATTTTGTACAAAATATCTACAAATTAAATAAAAACATAAGTAAGTAGACCTGTACTGATCTTTCTATCTGTGAAGACTAGGGCTTCCAACCCGAAATACCGAGATCTCGGTATTGCGGGATCCCGCGAAATATTCCAATCCCGCGTGATGCGGGATTACAGGCGCGAGATCCGCGGGATTTGCAGGACTGAAAAAAAGCGTGCATGCTGGCTATATTGCCTCTAAAATACGCAGTAGTTTGGCAGACAACAGTTAAGATATGTTGTGTTTCCTTCGCAAACATTTACAATTAAAATTGAAAGCTGACAAACTAAATAATTAAAGTAACCTGTATAAATTTTCAGTTGAAAATGTGGTTTTTTTTTGGTTTATTTTTTAATTTTGTTGGTGTATTTTTTGAAGCAGATAGATTTTTTTTGTTTTTTCGGTATTTGTTACTGTTTTTGGGAAGAATAAACGGTGTAATTTGATTGATCTCATACTAATAGTAATACGTAAATAAATGTAGAGTTAGTTGATTAATTCTATGCTTTTTTTGTGATAAATAAAAGGTGTAATTTGATTGATCTCATACTAATAGTAATACCTACTTAAATAAATGTGGAGTTAGTTGATAAATTCATTGTTTTATTTGCCCTATATAAATATAAATATTTTCAATATGCGGGATCTCGCAAATACCGAGATCCCGCGGGATTGAAAATTCGTAGTCCCGCAAATACCGAGATTGAATTCAGGCTGCGGGATTGGAAGCCCTAGTGAAGACCGCGTGAAAATCGATTGCGTGATTTAGAAGAAGAAAGTGCAGCCAAAAATACAGAAAAACAGACACTTTACTTTATAATACGTAAGTATACGAAAACAAAGATTATCTATAATCATGTCTTATGAAACTGAATAGCAAAGATATAAGAGGCAAAGCTATTTTCGGGACGTTTAATACATTGAATTAATTTATGAGATTGACGTCATTCATCTTTTGTCATTTTCTTTGTTTTCGGGGAATCGGTGAATGTTTCTATTTATAGCAATGATGTTACAATATTATTGTAACATCATTGATTTAAAGGGTTAGGCGTGACTTTGATATTCGGTGAAAATGTACTCACCGGCACGGAAAGTTGGCCACCCTTTATTGTCTGCAGTAATTCATATCTAATTACGTTTTATGTTGATTTTTTTAATGAAGATAAAATTCTTATTGATTTTTTTATTGTTTTATACACATTTTCACTCATTTAAAAGTTCACAAACATTATGAATAACCTACTCAAAATAAAGCTATACGTAATTTTAACCTACCCTATAACAAGTGACAATTATAATAATCACTTAAAACTTTTGATATTGCAAGATAAGAGCTTTAAATTCTCTTAATAAGTCCGTGTAAGATCTCAGTAAAGTCCCACTTCTCTGATGCTGGTTTAGGGGGAAAGTCATTTACCATTAAACATTCTTAATAGAATGAGTGATCATTATCATCTTCTTTACGCTACGAAAGTATTTACTATTATCTATTTACTTGACACTGGCTAAATTTGCAACACGCCATTACCTATTTAAGAAAAAAATCAACCGTGTCGCGTAGCGGCGGAAAAGGCGACTAACGTACTAAAGACTGCACATACATCGAGCGGCGATGGGCTCACCACCTGTCACGTCGAGCACATGTGCAGTCGCTATTTGGTGAAAAGTATGGTAGAGGACTGCTTTTGCGGTCTTCACTGCCTATTAGCCTCTTTATATTGTATGTGTGTAAGTATTAAAAAAGAACCGCCTGTAGGTATTTGGATAATATTATTTTTTGTGGTAATACAACGTTATTAGCGACGACAGTTTTGTTCACATATAAGTGTGATCGTAGAGCGACCCTGGGCGTAATACAAACAGAGCGATAGACTCAGATCCTAATGTGGGTGTGTCAATTTGCGCTGCGTATGTCGAGATGAGCATCTGTTGAGTTGCGTGTATGACGAGCTACGAATCTGACGAGTTGCGTTGCTGCCGAACTAATATTCAAACTAAATTGCTTCATTGAAATGTTTTCATTGAAAAATTTTCAAATCGTTTCGTCTTACTTGATTATAAACAAAATAAATGGTTGAATGAGGAAACTAAATCTCTTAAAAGCCCATCGATAAAAATGTTGCCGTTCACGTTAGTTTGCCGAATAATATTTATTTTACTCCTCAAAATGGAGTGCGGTCGGGCGGTCGGCTTCTGATCTGACTAATAAAAACCTAAAGTCATTATCCAGTTCGAATGGAGGATAAAAAGTTGAATAAAACAACTGACAAATAATTAAGCGTAACCGTGTAGCGTAGCGGTGATGGAATACTACCACCACTTCTCTTCCCTTGGGTGTCGTAAAAGGCGACTAACGGACTAAAGGCTGCACGTAGGTACATCCATCAGCAATGCATGAGCGGCGATGGGCACATGTGAAGTAGTGATGGGCGATTGTGAATGACATTATTCGAATTATTCGATTGTAGAAGTCATTCGAATTATTCGAATAACTTTACAAATCATTCGATTTTGAATATAAGCGAGAAGCGAATAAGAATGTATAGCGTCGTCTCATTCCTTCCGATTCAAATTTCATTACTACTAGTTTATCTAGTCGAATATTCAAACCATCTAACTAATTTGTACGAGGGAATAAAAAGATAAACGAAACAAGTGTGTGTAAGAGAGAAAGAAAGAAGTATAAACAATCATGGCGTTTACTCTTTTTGCATTCCCGCCAATCGCGCCATTGCATTATTCGATTGTTCCTTCGAATATAAAATAAAAGTAGACTTTATGTTACGACGCATAAAGACCAATTTTGAATGGCATAGTGAATGAGTGAACTAGCGGTTTCATTCGAATTTGCGAACTAGTGATCGATTGTTTTTGTATTCGATTGTAAATATTAGTTGTATCAAACCATTCGATTGTACGAATCAGTAACAATCGCCCATCTTTGATGTGAAGTCGCTATTTGGTGAAAAGTGAACTATGGTACAGAACTGCTTCTCTGTACTCATTGCCTAGTTTCTGACTTACCCTTCGAGGATAATAGTCATGATTATTTGTATGTTGTAATATACCAGACACATAGAATTTCAATGGTTAACCACCTCTAGAAGTCTTTGTTACAGACAAGGGGAATTATAGATAGGTAAATAAGTCGCTTGAACATCTCTTTTAGTGGATAACGGTTTGATGAAGTCCTCATTACAGGTTTCAGCAGATCCTCCTTCCAGAAACATCGTCGGTTGGCGTTCTGCCAACGCGCCAATGATTCTGGGAATACTGACGTACTGACTATATGCATTTGATATAACTATAGACGGTCGGTAGCGTCTTATTTCATACGATTTATTTATAGATATTACGCTGCCGTTATTTACTATGTTACTACTGTTGTTTTATGGTACCTATGTCTAATTTAGTGACATTTGTAGGTGTTATTATGTCATATTGCCGACACGCATCAATTCGTAAGAACAAGTACCCACCACAGGATCTAATACTGTGTCAGGATACATCAGCAGAGAGAGGGGCAGATGTTTACTTAGCAGTTAAGCGTCAGTCGAAGTTCTTTTTTACTCATCTCTCGCATATTTTGTGAGAATTCATTTCCTCTCCACTGAACCTACCAATTTACCGCAATATAACATACATACATATTTATATTCATGACTATTGTCCCCGAAGGGTTAATCAGAGACTAGGCAATGAGGACAGCAAAAGCAGTCCTCTACATAGTCCACTTTTCACTAAATAGCACAATAAACAATCACATGTGCTCAGCGTGACAGGTGGTGAGCCCATCACCGCTCTATGCTGTTGGAAGTATGTGCAGTCTTTAGTCCGTTAGAATAGTAGAAGAATAAGAATAGAATAACTCTATAATGCTTTAAATATGTTAAGTAGTTCAAGTTCTTACATCCATTTACTATCTCATATTTAACCAAAAATTGGTATGCAAATACAGAGAGAGAAGTCTAGCTGACAACAATTAAAAATTACAATAAATAAAATAAAATAAATAGAACAATAATCAAATTTAAAAAAATCCAAATTACATCAATTAAATAAAGTAAAATAACAAAACAACATAAAACAATAATCAATAAAAATTAAAAGTAATCAATATTAGCAAAAAATATTTAAAATTGTTATAATTAAAAATAATATTCAAATTTTGCACACACAGTTAGTCGCCTTTTACCACACCCAGGGTAGAGAGGGGGTGGTAGTATTCTTTCGCCGCTACGAGACACTTTTAAGGCACGGATGGATATGGACAGCGGAACCAAAGGGGCCAACGGTTGGTCGACTTTATGGAGAAGGAGGAACTCTTTTTGATGAACTCTTTCTTCCGGAAGCGACCAACCAGGAAGTGGACGTGGATAAGCCCCGATGGTTCAACCAGAAATGAGATCGACTTCATCATGACGACCAAGAAGCGTATATTCAGTGATGTCTCCGTGATCAGTAGGGTGAAAACCGGTAGCGATCACCGGATTGTTAGAGGCACACTGAATATCATAAATCAAGCTCGAGAGGTCACGTCTGGTGAAGTCCACACTCCGTCCTGGCCCTGCCCAGATCCAGAGCCCGGAACACTTTCAACTCGAACTCCAAAATCGCTTCCAGTGCCTAGCCGAGTGCGAAACTGTGGACGAGATCAGCAGCGGGCTTGTTGAAACTGTCCAAGCTGTGGGGTCTAAGTTCTTTAAGGCCCCACGCCGGAAAAAGCCTCAAAAGCTCTCAGACGGAACCATTAAGTTAATGGAAGACCGGAAAGAAATGATACTGCAATCCTCAGCTGATATGTCGGAATATGGCAAACTCAATAGACGAATCTCGAAATCTGTGCGACACGACCTGCGCTCCTATAGTGCTAAATGCATTAGGGACGCAATTGCGCGGAACCAAGGCGCCAAAGTGTTCGCAAAGAATTCGTCTATTGGTCAGAGCCAAATGACTAAGCTGAAGATCGAGGACGGCAGTGTCATTTCGTCGAAGCCGGAGATTCTGAGAGAGCTCGAGAGGTTTTATGGACAGTTGTACACCTCAACACAAGAGCCCGCTGTTGGTACAGCTCAGGACACCAGAGCTAAGTTAACCCGACACTATACCGAAGATATCCCTGACATCAGCCTGTATGAGATTAGTATGGCTCTTAAACAGCTTAAAAACAACAAGGCGCCGGGTGATGACGGAATTACCACTGAACTTCTGCGAGCGGGTGGAAAACCGATACTCGTAGTCCTCCAGAAGTTGTTTAATTCCGTCATGCTCGAAGGTACTACGCCAGAAGCATGGCACAGGAGTGCGGTGGTGCTCTTCTTCAAGAAAGGCGATAACACCTTATTGAAGAATTATAGACCCATCTCACTCCTGAGCCATGTGTACAAGCTGTTTTCGAGAGTCATTACGAACCGTCTCGAACGCAGGTTTGACGACTTCCAGCCTCCCGAACAAGCCGGTTTCCGAAAAGGCTTTAGTACCATAGACCACATACATACGCTCCGCCAGATTATACAGAAGACTGAGGAGTATAATCGGCCCTTATGTTTAGCGTTTGTGGACTACGAGAAAGCCTTCGATTCTATTGAAACCTGGGGGGCTATCACGCTAAATAATCTCAACCGAACCACAACTGAAATGTAGTCGTTAGACGTACTTTTATAGTGCTATCGCGTTTGACACATGCGATAGCGCTATACGAAGTCGGCTGAACGGTAAAGGTATAGTTTTGGTAATATCGTTGGTGCTTAATGTGATTGAGGCCCTGGGCTGTGTTGCAGTCCCTCCAGCGTTGCCATATCGACTATAGGTATATCGAAGTGTTGAAATGTTTGTATAGAAACGCTACTATGTCGATCCGATTACAAGACGAGAGTACGAAACCAATCCAATTGCAGAAAGGTGTGAGACAGGGAGACGTCATATCTCCGAAACTGTTCACAAATGCGTTGGAGGACGTTTTCAAGCTCTTGAATTGGAACGGATTCGGCATCAACATTAATGGCGAATACATCACTCACCTTCGTTTTGCCGATGATATAGTCATAATGGCGGAGTCGCTGGAGAACCTCAACACCATGCTCAGCGACCTCAATATCGTATCCCAACAGGTGGGTCTTAAAATGAACATGGACAAGACGAAGATCATGTCGAATGTCCATGTTGAACCCGTACCGGTAATTGTTGGGAGCGATACTATCGAAGTTGTCGACCACTACACCTACTTAGGACAGATTGTCCAGTTAGGTAGGTCCAACCTCGACAAAGAGGTCGCCCGGAGAATCCAACTCGGATGGGCAGCGTTCGGGAAATTACGAGATATCTTTGCATCGAAGATTCCGCAGTGCCTAAAGACAAAGGTCTTTAACCAATGTGTGTTGCCGGTGATGACATATGGCACCGAAACGTGGTCCTTAACTGTTGGCCTTTTAGAAAAGCTCAGAGTCACACAGCGAGCAATGGAGAGAGCTATGCTCGGAGTTTCTTTGCGCGATAGAATCCGAAACGAGGATATTCGCCAAAGAACCGGAGTTGCCGACATAGCTCGTAAGATTTGCAAGCTGAAGTGGCAATGGGCAGGCCACATCGCTCGACGAACCGACAACCGTTGGGGAAGAAAGGTTCTCGAGTGGAGACCACGCACTGGAAGACGCAGTGTTGGTAGGCCTCCCACTAGGTGGACCGACGACATCGTGAGAGTCGCAGGCAACCGGTGGATGCGAGTGGCGAGTTGTCGGTCAGGATGGAGGTCAAAGGGGGAGGCCTATGTTCAGCAGTGGACGTCTTCAGGCTGGTGATGATGATGATGATGATGATGAAAGAGCCCAAAGGGCCCTACTGAAAATTATGTACTTTAAAAAACAACGTTTCTCTACTGAGAGTCTTTATCGAATTAGCAATCTGCTTTCAGTAAGAGGACTGTATATTAATAATATAATATTAAAAAAACATAAAACACTTGTGTATGACAAAAATTCTGAAAATAAAAGAAGGAGACATAATGTTATTAAAATTCCTACTACTAAGACGACCTTCGCGGGAATTCAATACGAAACACAAGCGGCGTGCATTTATAATAAAGTAAATAAAACTCTACAAATTTATACAGAAAGCTATCATGAGTGTAAAATAAATTTAACTCAATGGCTTAAAACTTTAAGTTATGATGAAATAGAATCGCTGTTATCTTAACTCTTGTTATGAATAACAATAACATCAATTCATCACTCATAAACACAATATACACACACGCACATAAGCTAACATATACCCACACAACACACACACACACACACACACACACACACACAAACACGCACACAAACACGCGCACACACACACGAACCCCCCCCCCCCCCCCTTCCCACACACACACACACTACATAATAGCTAAAGTCATAATAATACCTTTGTTCAGGAATACTTAGATTAATATTATGATCCTTAATCTGTCTGACAATAATTATTGTAAAAGAATGGTTTTTTTTTCTTTCTTTTTTATGTTTTCTTTATGTTTATATACTGCTGTAAATATAAAATACATTTTAGATAAACTGTTTTATAAGGAGGAGCGGAGTCCTCTACAACAGACATTTTTATGTTTAAAAGGGGACTCCAGATAAATATTGTAATAGTTTAATTTTAAAAGGTAAATAAAGAATTTTTTTTTTTTTTATCACGACTTCTTAAAAGCTTATAAAAATTACTTATTTGTCTGAGTGATAAAGCCACGCTGCGTTCCAGCACGAATTAGGCTGGCTCGCCCGCCGTATTATCGCCCTCTCACGGTATATTCGTTGCTAAGGGCGTCGCCAGCCGATGGCCAAGTGGGGGGCAAACCGATACAAATGTCGATTGCAATAAGAACGGCACAAAGTCCCAATGTATAAACTCCACGACCTCCAAAGTATGAACGAGAATTGGCTATTTGACAGTTGTAACAATAAAATATGAAATATGTCGGAAATGGTAGTTTATGATTTAACGATAACTATCCAATAGTTCTTTTTATTAAGATAATTTGTAAATATTTTATTTTTGCAAAATAAATTTTCGATTTATTATCTGTGGATTACAAGACCCGAAACACGGGCGGCCATGATTGAGCTTCATGTAACGTCACATTTCATAAAATTATCAAAAGCTATCTGTCAGGTTTCAAGATTTTCTTTACAGAAATGTGACATCACAGAGCAATATGTCACGTGATCAACAGTTTTGGCACAAAATTTGAAATGAAAAAAGAGACACTTCCAAAGTGGTCAAAAGTGTGTCCCCCCCCCCCCCTGTAACTTCTAAAATAAGAGAATGATAAAACTAAAAAAAAAATATGGTGTACATTTTATTTTACAAATATATGATTTACATCAAACCAATTTTCGGTGGAAGTGTGCATGGTAATCCATGCAAACTTCCATCGAAAATTGGTTTGAACGAGATCTAGTAAGCAGTTTTTTTTAATACGTCATAAATTAATTAATTTAAAAAATACACTATTTTTAAAACATTGATCACAGTTACAACGAACTACAAGAACTTTCATATGATGTTACTTGCTGCTACGGAACCCTTCATGGGCGAGTCCGACTCGCACTTGGCCGGTTTTTACATATAGCCTTCCATCGCCGCTCTACGCTGTTGGATGCGCCTGTTCCACATATTCCTACTGGTCTATCCCTACTGGTAGAGAAGATAGGATTTTTTTCCTCATTTAGCTACTAGGGGGGAATACACTTCCACTTATCTCTACTGATAAAAAAAATTCAGGAAATTGGTATCATCACATTGAAAAGTCTAAGTACTTTAAGTGTTTTGTTTATTATGTATAATGATTCTATTCTGAAAGTACACAAACTCCTTCATTAGAACCGTTTTCCTTGTGAAGTCTAAGAAAATGTATGTGCAGTCTTTAGTCCGTTAGTCGCCTTTAACGACACCTAAGGGAAGCGGTAGTATTCCTTCACCGCAACGCGACACGGTTAAAAAAAATCCTCCTTTTAACATTAAAAAAAACTTATTTATACAATGGCATACGGGCCATGATGAAACAACAAACATTTACGTGTACTGAGAGCTAACATTGAAATGGATCTACTAGCGGTTATTGGCCCCAGGCCGACTGCCATCACGCGGACTAAATGTTTGTTTGCTGACTCAATCGTACCTTTCATAAAGGTATGTGCCCAGGCAGTGGTACGTTTATAGTACACTGGTAATGAAGATTTGTTGCCAGAAATGTTCTATCCTGATCGACCCACTTAATACCAGCGATATACGTTACACTGGATGGCCCTTCCGAACACGCACTATGTTCCACTCATCTGCGGAGTCGACTCGGCACCTTGCTTTAGTGTGACTTTGACATTCGCGCGTGCGGAGCGGCGAAAATAATTATTTATTTCTTTTCAAAGTGTACACCTAGACGTTTACTACAATTCAGTTGCAAGTAAGTGAAATTAATTGTTATTCAAGTCATTATTATATACTTAGTTATATCGTATTATTAGAATAGAAAAGATATTTTTTCAATTATTGTTATTGACAATCTATTTGGGACGCCATCTTGATACACACTACGTTGTCTTTGACCCATCTAGCGCTGCGGCGCTGCGATGTCTGTCTGTTGATTAGACGACATTTAGGCTGATTTCACAGTCACGCGTTTGACCAGCGCCGGCCACACGCGCGCGCTTACAATTAGACTAGATTGTAGTTGCGTTTCATAGTCATCACGCAGTTCAAACGCGCAACTATTAAGTAGTGTAGCGCGCGCGTGTGGCCGGCGCTGGTCAAACGCGTGACTGTGAAATCAGCCTAATAGTTGTAGGCGCGCGCGTGTGGCCGGCGCTGGTCAGGCGCGTGACTGTATAATCAGCCTAAATGTTTAAGCGCTGCAGCGGCTGCAGCGAACTTTAGGTCTCTCATTCCAAAATTTGAGCAAATGGTTTGTATGGACGTTCTTGTCTATACTTCTAGGTCAATGCTTAATACGAGTAGATACCTATCTACGTAGGAAGATATACCTACCTATACCTTCCTTAGAATGGGAATGGAAAAAAACTCAAGTTGTAGTTAGAAAACAAGCACCGAGTTATAACCTACCTAGGTGCAGAGGAGCTTGATGAGGAGCTCGATGGCGCAGCGGCTAGCCCGTTCGGCTTGCGATCTTGCTCGCTAAGCCACTTTCGCAATGCCGAGTCGCTGGATGGGTGAATAAATTAAAAACATCTCGAGCTCCCCCGTGCTTGGGAAGGCACGTTAAGCCGTTGGTCCCGGTTGTTGTCGAATGACAGTCGTTAAAACCTACCAACCCGCATTGGGCCAGCGTGGTGGGTTATGGCCCAATATCCCCACGTGCTATTACGTGGGAGGCCTGTGCCCAGCAGTGGGACGTTAATAGGCTGATGATGATGATGATGATAGTTGCAGAGATCAGAGCTTACCAATTGCTACTGATAAAGAAATAAAACCACTTCAAGTTGTAACTAATATTTTAACTATATTTTTCCAATAACAAATTACACTTTTATAAAATCACACAGCTATTGGACATAGATTTAACAAGTAGTCTTAACACCGCCGTGGTAGGCAAAAGAATGACCATCGACTCAACTCTTGGTCTGAGCAGAGCCTCTCTAAAATCAGTATTGCCATTTTATATTAAAAATATCCAAAAACATGACACTACGGTCCTAAGCTCAGAACAATATTATTGTGCTGAGGTCCTAAGCCTGTCACATCTCTATTACTTCATTAACTTTTGTAAATAGTTGATATATGAAATGCAAATTCCGAGAAATTGCGCACAATCCTAAATGACACGTAATTTTCGAAATAAGTTAAGCCCTCAAGTGATATGTTAACATGCGATAAGGACAAATATCGCGCGTCTGTTCCGCGAACTCGTTAAAAATACCTGCAATTTTTTGTCATGTTATATTAGTTTTGCTTTTCGAGAAGTCACATATCGATCGTCACGTTCACGTTAACGCTTCGCCGTAGTCGTTTGGAAGTTTTTCCTTATGACTGTGTGTATTTTGGAAAGCAGACATTGACCCTTTGTTGTAAATATAATCTGCGCAAAGATTCTTAAGCAGCCGCAGACAAAAGTTTTCGGGATGACAGACGAGTGAGTGAGTGTTTTGTATTACGTTCAAAAGGGCTGCTCATACTTTCCGAGTTTGGGCGATATTCAGCTGTTTCTAGAGGAAAAGTTTTTTTAATTTGTTCTATCTGTCACTGGCACTTGAAAAGAAACAAAATTAATTGATTGTTTGTATTGTGCTGCGGCCGCGACTGTTGCAAATACAACAATTTAAAAAAAATTGAAATAAAACACTTTTTACGGATTAACTCGCGTTTAATTTACTATTTACATAGTCTCAGTGGGTCGAAACGTCAGGATAATATAAAAACTATGTAAATAGTAAATTAAATGCGAGTTAATCCGTAAAAAGTGTTTTATTTCAATGTGTAGTGCTCGCTTAAACCTCAGAAAACAATATAAAAAAATAATTAGTAGTATTTATAATTTAATATTAATATTAATATATTTTTAATTTAAATGTTTATATACAATCTATTTAATAAGACTGATAAAGATTCGACGACTATCCCTATATAGAGGGTAAGTCAGAGACTAGGCAATGAGGACAGCAGAAGCAGTCCACTAGTTCATTTTTCACCAAATTGCAACTGCACATGTGCTCAGCGTGACAGGTGGTGAGCCCATCGCCGCTCTAAGTTGTTGGATGTATGTGCAGTCTTTAGTCAGTTAGTCGCTTTTTACGACACCCAAGGGAAGAGAGGTGGTAGTATTCTTTAACCGCTCCGCGTCACGGTTATTTTTTTTTCTCTTTCTTAGTTTTGGGGCGCCCCATTGTATTGTATCTTCTTACAAATTGATATTAACGTTACTTAAAATTAAATAGTTTTTACATAAGTTTTATATAATTAAAATACATTTGAAATTGAATCACTGTCAAACTTTCAAAATAAACCATATATTTTATTGCAGCGTTTGTGTTGGGGTCTGCCAGAATGCTGAATGTTTTGGATTAGCCCTACGTTTTGGGTGTTCAAATGTAGTTCGTTGAACAGTGATTCTCTTTCGCTTGCGTTCTTGACACACTCCATCAACATGTGCTGTAAATCTTCAACCTTATTACGAGTACACTCGCTACAGTTAGGGGAATTAACTTTTTTCATTAAATAACCAAACTTCGCTAATGGATAATGTCCAGAACTGACACGATTATTTAAATGTAATAAAATAATAGTGAGAGAAAATTGGCAGAGGTATGAAAAAATTGTAAACAATGTATTTATTTTGTTAGATATATTTAAGTAATTATTACAGGTATTGTAAACATTTTTCAAATAAGTTTACTCTCATATTAGTAAAAAAATCATAACGAAATAGCTACTAGCTAAGGGTACCTAGATGAAAAAAGAATTCCAAAACAGGTGAAGATCTCGTTAGGTCAGGTCAAAAGTAGTACCCTAGTAGGAGTAAGTAAAGCAAATAGGATTGCCAGGTGGTATCCAAAAGGAGGACATGTCCTCCTTTTCTATGTTTTGTCCTCCCGTCCTCCCTTACCTACTGCAAGTCCTATTGCTAAACGTCTAAGTGCTAAAGACATTGAATGTTTCTCAGAACTGCTCAAGATCTGCGAGTTTTATTTTTGAAAAGCGCACATAACGCAAATGTGGAAAAAACCAAGAACTACTTGCAAAAATATGAATTAAAATTTAATAAAGTAAAGTAGTATAAAAATTCGTTTAATTGTGAATGCCTTCCTTTTTTACAGAAAATCCTCCTTTTTAGACCCCTCTGCCCTCCTTGATCAAATTATGATTTGGCAACCCTAGTTCAGATGTGAGTAAGGATCGTATAGCAAATGAAAAACTGTGGTCCATGGGGTAGGCAACCCTGGGAATCGGGCGTGAAGTGCAATGTGCATGTTTGTATCTATCTACCAGCTAGACAGGCAAACTAAGAACAAAGCTAATCGAACACTTTTTGAGGCCTATTACATCTCGAATGTGATTTTTGCGTAAAATGCCCATTTTCCCATTTTGTAGTAATTTTGCAGTTGTATTTATCGTTTTTATCGAAATAGGATAATAAATAATAATTTTGTAATTAATTTATAATTAATAATAAATTAATTATAAAATCTTTATTTCTCATGAAGTAACTCTGCTATAAATTTTGCTCAACAATATTGTCGTAGATACTCTTCACAGTTAACTTATAGCGATTTTCGAAGTTTTTTGGTTTAGAATAAGATTTTTTTCCTATATAAAATCAATGACACCTAATAATTCCGAGGCCGCTACCCACTTTTCGACTATATAAGAGATAACATTATATTTTTTTTATTTCACTTGTTTAGAACAGTAGTTCAATCGATGAGCTCAAAAAAGTGCCTTCGCGCACTTTATGAAAATATTTCTCTGCAATTTTAAGTTTAATTAAAAAGTTAAGCAAAATTTACAAAAAGCGAGACCGCTACGCTCTATTCCAATAGCTATTCTACACTATTCAATAAGTCATAATTGTTAATGTATTTTAGTTTCTGAGATCCATAACGCCAAAATTGGCCATTTTACGCAAAAATCACAGCCGAGATGTAATAGGCCTCTTAATACCTGTATCTAATGTTGGCCAGGACTCGAGTTCTTTAAGTCCTAATTTAGGAACTGAACTCTTTTTGGCAGAGCACGCAAGACTCCGACGAAAATGAGTCCTGAGTTCTGAAAATTGAGTCCTTTCGTCGAGTCCTAATGCAAAAAGACTCGACTAATAGAACTGAGCCTTTATTATGGAACTCGAGATCCTAAAAAAAATGTAACCTTTTTAATTGTATAATACCAACTTCTTAATATAAATTGTGCTAAGGCGTCACCTCCATGGGCAAGTATTTTTCATAAAAAAATTGTAGTAACTCTTCGATCATTTTGTTCGATTTAGTTTAGTTTTGCTTTTGTGTTGTCAGATGTACCGTCACTTTAATTTTAATTATTATTTTTAGTCGCACGCTGTGGCATCTAAAAACAGTGCTTTTAGATTATTTGTATTGTGTCCTTTTAAATCTGCATGTATTATTGTAACTGTTACTGATTGTCCTTAAACAATAAATAAATAAATGAATAAATAAATCATATGATCGAAGTAGTACTATTTGAACTTCTTTTTTCCTCTTTGGCGCACTCGTCGCGTTGGCTTGCTTGTGGAGGTGGTTAACGAACGCATAATTGTATAACACTATAGCCTAGAACTTTATATCAACAGAATGACTTACCTAACTAATAATTTCGGCACTAGCCATGAACTCGTCTTAAGAGTCTCTATATTATTGTAAAAAGACTCATCATCTCATCTCTCTCTCTCTTCTCTCATCGAGTCATATTGTAAGGACTCGTGAGTCTCATCACTGACGAAAAGGCTTGAGCTCTCATTTACGAGTCCAGTCTCGAAAAATCGAGTCCAGTCCCAAAAATAGGACTGAAAGAACTCGAGTCCTGGCCAACACTACCTGTATCCCTAAGACTGGGTTGTCGAACCACTAAACGCTAAAGCTAAATAGCCAGAACCGCGCGTTTAGTACACCTAAAAGTAGAACAAAATAGTAAAGCTGTTAACACAACAGAGATGGCGCCACGGTGGGTTACTAAACGGCTTTTATTACAACAATAAAATGTACGACGTCTTAAACTCATTCTATGCAGTCTGTCCGTAGAAGTTTAGATTTTTTAGGGTTCCTCATCCTTATATTAGAATGCATTTGTGTCGTGTAAATCACTTGCCTGACTGTCTGACATAGGCTTAGATGAAATTTTAATCTGCTTATGAGCTCGCTGTCGTAAAACAGACAATAAAAGGGGAATGACCATTTTTGCATGGACGTTGGACCAAGAGTGCTGCCCAACATTGATCATAGTGCATAATGTTCCTTAGATTAATACTAGTATGTAACCCAAAGCGCTTCAGAATCTATCCGAGCAGTATTGAGAAAAAAATCTGTTGTATTAAGTAAATAAATCTTTCCTACAATCACACCAATTATCTAGCCCAAGAGAAGCTTCGAAGAAACTCGTTAATTGGTTACTAGACAACGGATAAACATACTTACTTAAAATACTTAAATACATACTTATTATACATAGAAAACACCCACACCCGAGACAATTTAAAAATTTAATTATTTAATAATTTCTAAATTGACCCGACCGAGGATTGAACCCGGGACCTCAGAGATGGCCATGAAAACCGGTATACAAACCACTCGACCAAGGAGGTCGTCAAAATTGATTTTACCTTAACGAAAAATAATAACAAACGTCTTATTTTTAAAATAAAAGACGGTATGTATTATAAACAATGGATTTTAATAGTAGAACAACACTTAGTTATGGAAAGTCATTCAATCAATCAACCATATAAAGCCATAAGATAAGTTTTTAGGTACAATATAACCTCGTGGATGTTTTTTTTTTATTTTTTTTAAATATCTTTTCATGTAAGGAAAGAAATAAAAGTATTCCCATGCTTGGGCAGCATTTGGTCCAAAATGGTCAACCTCCTTTTAATTGTTAGCAACCTCAAGGTATTCTTTGCTCTAGGAGTATTCGTGACAGACAAGGGACTAAGCTTGCGTCTAGAATACGATTACGTTTGAAATAAGATTCTCACATTCTCACATTTAGTCTGCCTATAACTTATGGGTAGGTATACCTATAGTATTACTGTTATTTATTTTGTTGTTACCAACAAGAAAATAAACTACACTGGCCTGCAAAAATAAGTATCACACTAAAATAAAAATTGCAAAAACTTTTAAATTACAAAAGATAAACAAGACACAAAGACTTAAAAATGTTACTATTGCATAATTTACTATAGTTTTAAAGAAAGCTGATAAAATTGCTATAAAACGTTTTTATTTTAAATCTTAAACTTCTATAGTTTAGAAAAAATGAAATTTTGAAAGTGTGATACTTATTTTTACAGGCCAGTGTATTTGAAGCTATCCAGAGGTTAACAATAATACATACATCCATGCATACAATCACGACTATTTATTCCCGAAAGGTTAGTCAGAGACTAGGCAATGAGGACAGCGAAAGCAGTCCTCTGCCTTAGTCCACTTTTCACCAAATAGCGACTGCACATGTGCTTACAATAATTTTTAACTTTAGGTACACTTTAAAATAATAAAACGCGTAACGCGTTATAAAACGCTTAAGTTTTTTATATTTAATATATTAAAAAGTATTTTAAATATATTAGGTACTTATAAAAAAAATGGCAAAACCAATTTCACATTTTGCAGTGGACCCAGAGTTTGAAAGGAACTTACGTTTGGCTTTGTTTATCGTTTTTAAAATATTATGTAGTTTAAAAATAAAGGATTTATCATGTTATTGATGTGCATTAATGCTGGGAAATAGCCCATAGTGTTATCATGGTAAATTATGTAGGTTTTTATGTAGTATATTATGAAAGGAGAAAGAATTCGGTGTCACCAACTTTTCATACCAGCCCGGTTACGCTGCAAAGATCATCTGCGAACGACAGCAAGCACACTAAAAAAAACACCACTTGCATTGGACCAATTTGGTTGATAAATATATAATAAATAATATAATTAACCTTCCAGAAGGTCGTAGAGCGTGCATATGAACAAACAAATAAACAATACCCCGAGATAACATTGTTTTTCTAGAACATTGCGTCATAATTACGGGCTGGCTGTACAAGTGTTTGAGTCGGATTATAATAATAGGTAATTAATCATTCAATTTCAATATATTGCCGCGGCCGTCTGTTTTCTTCGGATTATTAAGTGGTTCTATCGAATCTTTTTAATTAAGTAGGTACTACTTTTTATCGTACATGTTAATACACTTGCTGTTTTTTTTGTTACTGAACCTTGTCCTTGTCGCGTAGCGGTGAAAGAATACTACCACCTTCTCTTCCCTTGGGTGTCGTAAAAGGCGACTAACGGACTAAAGACTGCATATACAACCGACAGTATAGAGCGGCGATGGGCTCACCACCTGTCCCGCTGAGCACATGTGCAGTCGATATTTAGTGAAAGTTGACTATGGTAGAAGACTGCTTTTGCTGTCCTCATTGCCTAGTCTCTGACTAACCCTTCGGGGATGTGATGGGATGAAGGGGCAGTCGTGATGTGATTACTTAAACACCGAGATTTTTCATTGGTTTTGGAGCCGAAACCCTATTCATGTTTATCATCAGTAGAAGCTAATTAGCATGTAAAACTAAAAATATGAGTGTTAAAAAAATCATTAAAAAATATCAATAAAAAATGTAAGAACCCTTACTACCGGACGTTCTTATGAAAGTCAATGACCGAGGCGCTTCAAACGCTCCGCCTACCCCCCGTCCCGCCACCGGCTCAGGCGGCCGGCCGGGAAAGTTCATAGGGGTCACGGTGTACTAGTAGATAAGGAGAACATTACTTCGTGTTTTCGACAAAAAGTCACTTTTACAACTTTTTTTTGTTGGCTCGTAAAGCGATTATTATTTCATAAATAGGTTTTTTGTATTATAAGATTTTCGGCTCCAAAACCAATGAAAAATCTCGGTGTATGTATGTATGTACCTATGCATTAATGATGAATGATGAATGGGAATAAATTTAATGACGCCATATGGAAAGCGATCATTGCAGTCCATGGATGCTTACAACAGCAAGGGTTACTTCTTAAACATAAGTACATATAAGGCGACTGCTAGAAACCGCAAGAAACTTCAAGGGCTGGTCAGGTCAAGTGTTTTAAACATGACAAAAAAGAAATTCGCGCTTTTTTCATTTTTAATTAAATAATTCATTTTGTGATAATAATTCATTAGATATTCTTTGAGTATCTAATTTATTTTAAAGCAATAATAAAATGAAAAAAGTTTATAAATAACGATTATTTACAACGCGCGGGCAGCGGCCGGTCGTTGACCCAACCGTCTGTTGACCCGTTCGCATCAGCCGGGCGATAAGTACCTACGTTAGTCTGCAATGAGACCATTTATTTTCCTATTACGAAATGTGCGTATTTTTCTTATATTATTGCTTTAAAATAAATTAGATACTCAAAGACTATCCAATTGATGATGATGATGACCTCCTTGGTCGAGTGGTTTGTACACCGGCTTTCATGGTGTCGCCATCTCTGAGGTCCCGGGTTCGATGCCTGGTCGGGTCAATTTAGAAATTATTGTTTTACTAAATTGTCTCGGGTCTGGGTGTTTTCTATGTAAGTAGTATAAGTAAAGTATAAGTAATGTAAGTATGTATTTAAGTATTTTAAGTATGTTTATCCGTTGTCTAGTAACCATTTAACGAGTTTCATAACGAAGCTTCTCTTGGGCTAGATAATTGGAGTGAGTGTAGGAAAATTTATTTCTTTATTATTTATTATTATTATAGTAATAAAGTTAACAATAATTCCGTAATAGGTTACCATAATCTTCTTCACTTCACTTATTAAAATTCGCAAAATGAATTATTTAAATAAAAATGAAAAAAGCACGAATTTCTTTTTTGTCATTTTTGTCATGTTTAAAACACTTGACCTGACCAGCCCTTGCAGTTTCTTGCTGTTTCTAGCAGTCGCCTTATATAGTTACATTACATTTATAGATTCTCGACTATTATCCCTAAAGGGTTAGTCCGAGGCTAGGCAACGTGGACCGCAAAAGCAGTCTACTGCCATAGTCCACGTTTCACGAAATTACGACTGCACATGTGCTCAGCGTAACAGTTAGTGAGAGTGAGCTAGATGTATCTATGTGAAGTTTAGTGGCGGAGACACTGGTGCTGGTGTCGCCCTGTGTTCTTTGCATTCTAAGTAGGTGCAATGGCGGATTCCGTCGCTTTACCAGTCTAAAGGTCAAAATCCCTTGCACACCGCGTCTTCTATTTGGTACGGGCACGTACCCGGCGGTCGGTGCGCTTCATACGAAAATCGCTGCAAAGTGGTAAAGCGACGGTGACCCCGACCGTACTGTGGACGCAGCAGTCGGTACCAGATGGTTAAATAACCGTAAAACCTATAGTAAGAAAATAACTATGTTCTCTACTTTTTACAAAGAATTCTATCGATCCTTTACTAAGTTTTGACGTTAAAATAGACAAATTAATAAACTTTCGAATATATAATGTAAAGGAATGAGAGAGACCGATAGAAATTGGTTCAAACCGTGTTCAATAATATACCTTTACCTATTATGTTACAAATAGTAAAAATATTTAGGAAACTTGTTATATCTAAAGGAAAAAACCCAGCCTTAAATAAAATACCCGCGCGTGAATTGACATTGAAATATTGAAATCATTAAATTACCTACGTTGGTACTGTTGGTACGGTTTACTAATGTTTGACAAAAAACGTATGACAAAAGATCATTTAACAAACAACGTTTGAAAACTAATCATTTGACAAACTTTTTTTTCGAAAACATATTACTTTAAAAATAATTATTTGACATAATACAGGTTTTGCAAATGTTTTACTTAGAAAATATTACTACTGTTAAAATATTATTTTAATAATATTCACTTGACTAAATAATTCGTTTGCCAAATTGGTAATTTTACAAAAAGTATGGTATATTAGGTATGATATATTATATAAGCAAAGATGTAAGCAATTTCAATTTTTCAATAACTACAGGAGTAGGGCAGCAAGTATTTCTGTTGTCTAATAAAAAAAATAACTAACTAACTAACCTATCACGTGACCTACAGGAGTAGGGCAGCTAGTATTTGTTAAATGTTATTTATGCTTTACATTGTTTTGCCAACTAACATGTTTAAAAAATAATCAATAATTGTGAAATAATGTTTTAGCATAATGATTTTTTTTAGTAAATATATTGTATAATGAGTAGTTTATTAAACAATAGTTTGTAAAATTATACATTTATCAAGTATAATTTTGTCAAATGTTATTTTTCAAATGAAAATTTGTTATTTGTTTTTTGTCAAATGATTGGACACCTGTTGGTACACTAAACAAAAGATCAATGAACTATAAAGAGTTTCAATAAATATTCCTTTTCGACTTTTCCCTTTATGTTTGTTGCTTTATATTGTCGAGAAAATGATTACTTAGCTAAAGCAAAATGTGTATTGAATTCTCAAATGCGGGTTCGATCATAAAACCAATAGATGGGTAGGTATACATTTATTGGTTTTATGATCGAACCAAATAATTTGTTGATAATATGACTTTTAATTTCTATGATGGAGACTATTGCCGGTATCTATTTAAGGCGCTCTTTTCCCGATTGATTGTACAGCCACCATTAAAAAACATACAGTTCTAAAATACATATATAATATAGCTAAACATATCATCTAAGGGCTCTTAAAGACAGAAACACGATTGGTAATACTTCACTCGATAGAAAAAACATTCAAAGATAGCTCTGTCAACATTTTAAAAGAGCTGTAGGTCAGTAATACATTAATAAATGACTTAATTTATTTTACCAATAGAAGAAACTTTTCATTATCTAGTGAATGCAAAAGCACATATTTTTTATTTACTTTGTTTTTTACCATATAGGCATAAAACCTATAAAACGAGCCTATTCGCGCCGTTTCGCTGATACACTTCACCCGTTCCGTGCCGTCCGTCGTCGTACCATCGAGAGAGCGAGAAAGAAGCGCCTCGCCTTAAATAAAAATCAATTGCCTTATTTATGTTCGCGCATAACTTGAGAACGGCTGCACCGATTTGGCTAATTATTTTTTGTTATGTTTGTAGTAGTCAAGACAAGGTTTCCATGAAAGAAAATGATTAGAAATTCGTCACGGGGTAGGTATACGGGGTTTACGCGTACAAAGTCGCGGGCTGGTCACTTGTATACAATATATTATTTATTGTTACTTACTTGATTTCATAATTTACATAACTATGTATATTTGATTTCATAGTTTATATAACTACATAATGAGGACAGCAAAAGCAGTCCTCTACCACAGTCCACTTTTCACCAAATAGCGACTGCACTTGTGCTTAGCGTGACAGGTGGGGTGGCCCATGGCCGCTCTATGCTGTTAGAAGTATGTGCAGTCTTTAGTCCGTTAGTCGCCTTTTACGACACCCAAGGAAGGAGAGGGGGTGGTAGTATTCTTTCGCCGATACGCGATACGGTTTGTTAAAAACTAAGAGGAAATAAAAAACGTCTGTCCAATTTACACAAGAAAAAAAGTGTCTAGTTCTATTTTTTCCTCTACGATCACCGTGTTATAATAATCAACGTCGCAACAAAATAAATAACATCAGTGTGGGTAGAGAGATCAAAAGGCTTGGTGGTCATCAATTTAATGGCTGTTGACTGTTGATGATACCAGCATCTTGGCACTGAGCCATGGGATAGTAGACCCCGGCGACTTTGCGTCTGGTAACTAAACATTGAAAAGGTCATTTGCCGACTGTACATGGTGTTTGGCTGACAGAGCAGACTACAATATTATATTGGCATGCACTGTATAATCTTTAGGGGTGGATTCTACACACAAATACACATAATAAAACATTAAACAAAAAAAATATAAACACAATAGTTTAGAAATGGCAGCCTTTTTTATTTTGTTATCTTAGATTTTTGCGCGTGTTAAAAAAACCATATCACGAAAAATCGTTTACTTTATTCACTTAAAAAAAAATCTGAAAAAGGTGAAACTAGTCGCAAATAAATTACAAACAATAAAGTAGCCAAAAGTTCGAACATCAGTAGAAAAAATGTCTATAAAAAACACATTGACACCAATTACCTTGTAAATTACACTATTTTATTAGTAACTAGCGGCCGCTCTCGGTTTCACCCGCGTGGTTCCCGTTCCCGTTCGTATATCGAGATAAAAAGTACCCTATGTGTTAATCCAGGTTATAAACTATCTGTATGCCGAATTTCATTCAAATCCATTGAGTAGTTTTTACGTGAAAGAGTAACAAACATCCATTCATACTTACAAACTTTCGCGTTTATAATATTAGTAGGATATATTTTAAATATTTTTTATGATATATTTTGACCTTAGAATCCACCCCTAAAGTTTGTACAGTGCATGCCATTACACATTGTATAATCCCGAAACTGAGGCCTCTCTAATCGCATCCGAAACTTCGTTGGGCCGTTATAATCCATCGTACAAGCGTGCGCGCGCTGCAATCTCGAGTGGCGCAGTTTATGCACACACAGCCGCGTACGATGAATTCGGGCAGACGAAATTTCGGATGTACTTAGAGAGTACTATCGCGGACTCCGTCGCTTTACCAGACTAAAGGTCAAAATCCCTTGCACACCGCGTCGTCTATTTGGTACGGGCACGTACCCGGTCAGGCAGTGCGCTTCATAGGAAAATCGCTGCAAAGTGGTAAAGCGACGGTGACCCCGACCGTACCTATATACTTGGGCCCTCTGTGTGGGAGGATTCCCCGAGGATCACATTCCCCGAGGATCCTGTCCCGAATGATCACGAATGCGATAAATGTGATTACATTTACTTATGTTATTTTTTCTATTGTACTTAATTGTACTATAATTTAATTTTTAAGTAATATTTATATCTCATTATAAGTGAAATGTAATTTCGTATGAGAATAAAGATCTTTAAACCTAAACTTAGTGTTTAACTTGTGCCGATAACATAAAATATTTTAATTTATAAATATATATTTTAATTATATTTTGCGAATGCCTTATTTAGTTGCAGCGCGGATTTCAGTATCGCATTTTTTAGCGAATCAATATTTCATGTTGGATATATTTTGCGAACGCCTTATTTAGTTGCAGCGGATTTCAGGATCGCATTATTTAAGCGTTAAAAAATTTGAATCTTGCAGCACGCATCGGGGGGTACAGGGGTCTGGCCTCCCTGCTCGAGGGGATCGAGTGGCCTGAGGCCCCCTGCTATAAAGAAAAAGTTAAGTAAGCAAAACTATTGTTCTGTCGGTTAGGTTAGGTTAGACTTTTGACAAATAACGGAGGGGAGCCGCAGGCCCCCCGAACCCCTTTTTTAATCTTAATCATAAGTATATAATGTATTTTTTTGAAGCTTTCGCTAAAAATGTTACCTATTCTGAAATTTACTGCATCTAAAAATGGAGATCGCGATATTCATCTAATAATAAATTTATGGGAACATAAATAAAGCTTTCGCTAAAAAATGCTACTCTGAAATTTACTGCAACTAAAAAAGGAGATCTCGAAATTCATCTTTTGTAGTAATTTTTCAGTTGTATTAATCGTTTTTATCGAAATAGGTTAATAAATTCATGCTTAATATTACAAATCTCCACTCTGCGAGAATAAACTGAGTTCGGACGGCCGGCGTATCGCATTTTGTAGTAATGTTGCTGTTGTATTTACCGTTTTTGTCGAAATAGGATAATAAATTCATCCTAAAATCATATTCCTCATGAAGTAACAATTATTCTGATAAGTATAAATTTTGCTCAATAATATTATCGTAGATAAGAGTTATTCACAGTTAAAGTTTAATAATTTAGAATAAGATTTTTTTTTCTAAATAAAATCAATGATATCTTAAAATTCCGAGGCCGCTACGCACTATACGACTACTTATGAGATAACATTCAGTTTTTTTTTATTTAATTTGTTTAGAACTGTAAGTTCAATCTAGGAGCTCAAAAAAGTGCCTTCGCGCCTTTTATGAAAATCTTTTTCTGCAATTTTGGGTTTAATTAAAAAGTTAAACAAAATTTACAAAAAGCGAGGCAGCTACGAATTATTCCAATAGCTATTCTACACTAAATTTACAAAAAGCGAGGCCGCTACGAATTATTCCAATAGCTATTCTACACTATTGAATAAGTAAAACTGGTAATGTATTTTTGTTTCTGAGATCAGGAACGCCAAAATTGGCCATTTTACGCAAAAATCACAATTGAGATGTAACACGCTTCTTAAAAAGTACCAATTGTATTTTTTGTATCGCAAAAAGAAATATTGTGATAAAAAATCAACCTGTGATTACTATAGCAGCCTTTTATTTTTCTTCAATATTACTATAAGTACTTACCTATATTAAATTTGATTGGCCACTTTTTCTGCTGACGGTTCTTTTAAGCTAAACATAGTATTGATTAAGTTCATGAAGATAAAAACATATCGTGATCCTCCGGTACATGATACTCGGGGAATAACCCCTCTGTGTCGCCCTGTTAAGTACAAAGAACAAACTAGTTGTGCAACTCTGATAGAGCGAAATGAATAGGTAAGTATATATTTTTTATTTTATTACTAGCGGCCCGTCCGCAAGTACACTGACTCTGTATCACGTGACGAATATCCGAAAACAAAAAGATATACAAACCTTGTTCTGAAAATTAATTACCGTAGAACGCAGCTATTTGGTAAAAAAGTAGGGATAAAATTTGAATACTTATTTTTCCTTTAATTTTCAACCGTCAAAGAAATATATTGTGTTGCTTAATATAGATAAAACTATATAAAAATACAAAAACAAAAACATAGAATGAACAAACACTAAAGTATATTTTAAAAAAGAAGGTGCGTTTCCAAATAATCCCCAGGGTATTTGGTATGAATAAAAAGTGACATAGAAAATATCTTTATAAACTGATTTTATTTCAATATAAACACGGACAGCGATATATGGTAACATACAGTTAAAAATTTTACAAATAATGCAAAAGTCAACACTAAATAATTAATATTTTCACTTAATAACTAATTTGGAACAAAACTGACAGACTCTCGCTAAATGTAGTTCTTAACATCACACGCGCGGTGTTCTTTTCTCTGATTGATCGAGATTGACAGATAACGGAGTTACAAAATGTTAGAGAATAAGGTTACCAAATATTAAATAAATAAAGAGTTAACAATAAGGACGGGCTCCCGCATAGTAGCTTCTTTTTAAACTTACCAACTTACTTTAACAAAAAATTTAATGTATTACGACTGCGCTGTGTTAATTTATTTACTTTTTGATTTATATTCTTGGAGTACAGCGACGAATGTAGTGTACGAATAAACCTTTCTGGTTTTTGTTACGCTATTTAGTTAAGATAAGACTGTTAAATCTGTTTATGAAATAAATTTAAAAATGCGTTCACGTTTATTATTTTAAATTTGTTTGCGTTCGTTCAAAAATATTATTTTTTCCAAAAAGCCCCACGGTTATCAAATAGCCCCTTTCTACCGGTACCAAAATCAATCAAAATCATTTATTCAATCATTTTTTTTATACTAAGCTCGGCAAATGACTCCACTCCACCTGATGTTAAGTGGAAATGAAGTCCAGGCGCGAGGACAACTGGTGCAGCGTAAGAGACGTAGCAACAGTCACCCTCACTGCCGGGCCACAAAGTGCTTCTTCACGCCTCGTTTGAAGGACTCTAAACAATAAACATTTACAAGCACTTAATGACGTCAAAACAAAAATAACAGTTAACTATAGTGTAGTTAAATCTAAAAAGCTAATCTTACTAACTAATCCACCTAGGTACCTACCTAATCTACCACCAGTTTAGATTTTGGGAGAGCCTTCAACTGAGAAGTACTTACCTGGCAAGAATATTACGATCTTACGATCACAACAAAAAAGAATTAGCTAAATAGGTGACCACCGCACCGCCGAAGCAGTAGTGCACTGTGCAGTTCACATTTCACCACATAAAACTGCACACGCGTGCTCAGCGTGATAGGTGGTGAACCCATCTCCGCTTAATGCTGTTACATGTACGCAGTCTTCATTCTGTTTGTCGACTTTTACAAAAGCCAATAGAAGAGATGAGTTGGTAAAATCTAGCGGCTAGATATCTTTTTCATAATCTAATTTAACCGAGTGCTGGAAATGTGGAATAAGTTGCCTGAAGAAATAGTGACAGCCAAAAATACAAACCAATTTAAGAACAGACTAGATGCATATCTCAAAAATAAAATATAATGTATTGCTATTTACAATGTAATGGGATACAGGCATTTATCAGTTGTCTCAACTGCCTGCCTGAATAATAAATAATAATAGCAAATAAAAAATATAAAAATATATATACTTATATATTGTAAAAAAAAAATCTTAAGATATATGTATAAATAGAGACGATAATAATATTTTTTCTTGCAATATATCTTGCAAGAAAGCAAAACAGGACTCTAGGTATATCATCCAATACTAAACGATAAATTGTTTTGTTACTTAGAATTGATTAAGCAAATTATATAAATAGCTCTGATGCCTGATAACGGTTGTTTGAAAAATATTTAATAAGCGATGACGCCGTTTTTGGCCACATTACTGTTAGATTTTTACGTGTAATTGTTTTATTTAAGGGTTTATCGATCTAGATTACCCAGGCGATAAACTGGTCAACTGATTTAAAGATTGATGTTGATAGGCGCCTATTAGGCAGATAGCTGCAAACGTAAAACAAAACAAGTGTGGTTTTATTATTAATTTATATTTGTGATTACTTTATTCTTTCTCACTGTTTCAAGCTGGTTTTTCCTGTAAATACGAGTGGGTATAAAACAAGTTATTACAGGACGTGGTGTTAGGTAGGTACAAACTTAAAAACTTAATTTAGTCTTCCAAATTCAAAACTATTCGGCAGGTCGGCTCTGTGTTATATAATTATTATATTCTTTTCGGTCTGTTAATTTTACGTTTATTTGCGTGTTATTTGGCAATACGCCGGTAGAAGACATAATTATTCTGACAAACCCTATGCCTTATTGAATTTTCAAAAACAAAAAATAGTTTACAAAACTTGTCCTGACAATAATAAAATTACAAACGCAACAAAAAAAAGAATTGATCAAAAGGGGTGCAGCTGTTCTGAAATGATGCGAGCACATACATTCGTGGCCATTGATTTTTATTTATATAGATAAACTCACGACTATTATCCCCAAAGGGTTAGTCAGAGACTAAGCAATGAGGACAGCAAAAGCAGTCCTTAGCCATAGTCACATTCACATGTGCTCAGCGTGACAGGTGGTGATAGGGTTGCCATTGCCACCCGTACTCTAAAATAGAGTATTGTCCTCTTTTTCATGTAGGCGTACTTTATAATCTACGACACCAATAAAGTACGATAAAATACTCTATTTACGTAGAAGACAAATATTTGTTTAATGTCGCAAAGAGCAACAAAAATACATGTTTATGGACAAATAAAATAATACTCTTTTTTTTGCTATGTACTTTATTTTTGTTATATCAAAATGAAAAAATACTTTATTCGTCCTAAAAAAGGTGGCAACCCTAGGTTGTGAGCCTATCGCCGCTCTAATTATATGCTGTTGGATGTTTGTGCAGTCTTTAGTCCGTTAGTCGCCTTTTACGATACCCAAGTGAAGGGTGATAGTACCTATTCTTTTAGTTAGCCGCTACGCGACCAGGCTCCATTTTAAAAAATCGTTCTACAAAAATTGCGCTGTGACGCGACAGGGACATTGAAAACTTAGTTTCATATTGAAACCGCAAGCCATAACCTGGGGGTTAAAGTTACTCGCGTCCGTAGGTTTACCCTTGAGACCCTACACGTGACCCCTGGGTGGTGCTAAATGAGTGACACTGACTGAGTGGTAGAGCCACGCTGCGTTGCAGCACGTATTGGGCCGGCTCGCCCGGCGTGAAATAATGGCACTTGTTGCTATTGTGTTTTGTCCGGCCAGTGAGGGTTCCGGAGGCCCATCCCCCCCCCCCCTCGCCTTTCACAATTCCTGTTCCTTCATTAACCTTATTCCTTCCTTAAAGGACGGCAATGCGCCTGCGATTCCTCTGGTTTTCGGGTGTCCTTGGGCGGCGGTGATTTCTCTCCATCAGGTGACCCGCCTGCTCGTTAACCTCCTCTTTTATATTAAAAAAAAAATAACCACGCAAATCGGAAAGCTAATGAATTCGTCGGCGAGGCCATCAGTTATTTATTATTTATTTATTTATTTATTTGAAACAACAAAACTTAATACTACCATTACAGAAAAAAATCTAATGCGATAGTACAAGCACTTATAAAACTTTCTAACCTAACCTATTTACAAACGAATATTTATTGTACAAATATGGTAACACTAATAATTACGTTGAAATCAAATGCACTATCTACTATGCCAAATAGATACTGATCATATTGATAGAGCTAGATACCTATAGCTAAATCATTCTGGAACAGTCATTATCATTTTTATTTTTATAATCATAAGATTAAGGTATAAAGTACGGTAAGCTCTTTATCTCACCTGATGGTAAGTGACGATAAGGCCGAAGGTAGAAGCGCACTACACCTGGAATCCTTAACCACTGAAGAAACTATCTTATCTCTAAACTGTCGGAACACAACATATTAGCATATTAGCATTATTGTTGTGGCGCCAGACTTTAGATAAGATGGAGGTAGCTAGCCAGGCGGACTTATCAACCACCAACCTAACCAAATAAACAAAGATATTGAGAGCCTTGTGTGTTTCAGTCACTACAAAAATACCACCAACCCCTCACTTTGGTTGGGTGTCGTAAAAGGCGACTAACGGAGTAAAGACTGCACATAGATCCAAAAGCTTAGAGCGGCGCTGAGCTCACCACCTATCGCTGAACACATGTGCAGGTGTTATTTAGTGAAACGTTGGACCATGTATGATAGTGGACTGCTTTTTGCGGTCTCCGTTGCCTATAGTCTCTGTATCCCTTGTATCTCTAGTAACCTAGTATCCCTTCAGAGATACTATCATATACTTATATATATACTTCAGTCGAGAATCTATGTATTTATGTAGTAATTGAGTTCCTACATTATTCTAATTAAAACACATCACGTTTCGTGTTTCAAACCCAAAGTTGATTGAACTAAAGTAATTGAGTTCCTTTATTATTCTTAGTAAAAACTCATCTCGTTGCGTTTCAAATAACCCGACCCGAGTCAACATTGCATCCAATATTCTCCGCACCGAAATGAACTCGAGTTCGAGTGGCACTTGAACCGAAAATAAACCGCGCGCGAGACTGCGCGGCGACCTTTCGCTTCAGTATAGATAGGCGGTGACGCACGACTGACTCCCGATTTGAGCTGTAGGGTGTAGGGTTGACAGTTTCAAATAAGCATTACATCTTTAGATAGTATCTAACTAAACAATAAAAAAATAGGTAGTGAAAAGAAGACAAACGAGCAGGTGTCACCTGATGGAAAGTAATCACCGGCGTCCATGGACACCCGCATAACCAGAAGAGTCGCTGATGTGTTGCCGCCGGCCTTGAGGAACGAGTAAGGGCGCTTTCAATTTAGCAGGACGTTGAGGCAGTGTTGAGTCCCTTGATTCACATATAGAGTCTACACTATTGAGACACACGCACGGCTGTGGTACGTTGATCGTACGTAGGCCAGAATACCCTGGTGGTTACTAATAAATAGTCTGTTTCAAGTGTAACTTGAACCATGATGGTCCTGCTCTAAACTCTTAATTTGAAAGCAGCCTAAGACCTTTGAGAAAGGAGAAGGAATTGTGAGAAGGGGATACCACAACAGCAACGAATGTAATTGCTTCACACCCGATATTGTCACTAATTTTAAGCACCACACCTAGAGTCTCAAGGGTAAAGTTACTGACCCGAGTGACTTTACCCCCCCCCCCCCCCCCCCCTATGGTCGTTTATGACTCACATGTCTGACTCTAGAAGTCGTCTGACGTCATTTTAACAGACAGGGACATTTTGAAAAACGACTCCAGAAGTTTTCTTTCGTCGTGACAGATAAGGGAGTAAAACGAGTGCTATTGTGACTTTTACTTGGTTTTCTATTCTTTGAGTCAACTTTCACGTGTCTGGAATCCAGTTATTTGACTTTGTAATAAACGAGAAAAGAAAAGATGTTTGATGTTTGCGACCTGAATCGGAAAGTAGATGTAATGACACTCGACCCAACAGGAACGAAAACTCCTGTTAGGCTAAGCGCTCGGCCCGACAAGATGCGGAACCCGGGTTCAATTCCCAGGTCGGGCAAAGTGTTTTGGATTTTTCGAGTCCGGGAGAGCCCGAGATACCCCGGGTTTGTGACCACTCACCCGCATTGGGCAATCGTGGTGATTAAGCCAATACCCATCTATAGTAGCGATGGCTTGATTTCAATGGTGGAGGCCTTTGCCCAGCAGTGAGACATTATACAGGCGGTACTTTAATACTTTGCATAGGAAAAGATCCGTGCCTCATTCCAGTACCCGCATGATTTAGATTTTTTTTTCTTTTTTTAATGGCAACGGGTAAGCGCTTGGCCTTCATCTCACCTGATGGTAAGTGACGATAAGGCCGAAGGTGGAAGCGCGCTTCACCCGGAATCCTCAACCACTGAGGAACTGGCTATCTTATCTCAAACTGCCGGAACACAACAATGCTATAAACGTCGTTGTTATGGCGACAGACTTAGATAAGATGGTGGTAGCTAGCCAGGCGGACTTAACAGCCCTACCACCAACCAAACCGAGCACACAAAGATGTACCCCCCGCTGGGAATCGAACCCGGGACCTCTGGGTCTGAAACAGGTAGCTTAGCCACTAGACCACCGAGGCGGTTAAAAATTGACCTGACCCAGTCTTCTCGGTCGTAAATTGATTGGCTTTATGAACCGTGCCTGAAAACCACTCACCCTTGTCATTCGGTGGACAATTGAACGAAAGGGTAATGCCAAATAAAAGTGAACACAATGAGCGGAAGCGTTTCCCTACTGAACTGCTAACCCATAGTTTCATTTCATCATCAATTCATAACGAGTTCCGTATCGCGTAGCGGTACGTAAAATAATACTACCACCCCCTCTCTTCCCATGGGTGTCGTAAATGGCAACTAACGGACTAAAGACTAAAAAACAACAGCATAGAGCGGCGATGGGGTCACCATCTGTCGCTGAGCACATATGCAGTCGTAACTTGGTGAAACGTGGACTATGGCAGTGGACTGCTTTTGTAGTCCCTGACTAACCTCTTGGGGATAATAGTCGAATCTATGTATGCATGCAATTCATTACGATGGGGAGGGAATCTTTTGGATTTATTTTTCTGAAAGAAAATCTTATTATTATGAGATCGCTGTGCTTTTGTGTTAAAAAAGTACAAAATAATTAAGAAAATACAGCAATGTCGTTTTGTATCGAATTGTATCTATGAAATGAATGACATGAAGTCGAAAAAATGGTTTATTAATAGATACCTACAGTATGCCAATAGAAACAAAAAATTGGTACATAATTATTGTTATTATTGACGACCTCCTTGGTCGAGTGGTTAGTACACCGGTTTTCATGGTGCGCCATCTCTGAGGTCCCGGGTTCGATTCTCGGTCGGGTCAATTTAGAAACTATTGTTTTTCTAAATTGTCTCGGGTCTGGGTGTATGTTCTATGTATAAGAAGTATGTATTTAAGTATTTTAAGTATGTTTATCCGTTGTCTAGTAACCATTTAACGAGTTTCTTCGAAGCTTCTCTTAGGCTAGATAATTGGTGTGATTGTAGAAAAGTTTGATTTGATTTGAGTTTGATTTGTAACTTTAATTCTAACCATGGACATATTGTGTGTTACGTCCATAATTCTAACCACGGAATAGTAAGGGGAGGTCAGCTCAGAGCGGCCACCTTAACTTTAACTTTAAAAAAATACCACCATAGAATCAATTTAAAAAAAGTTTTTTATATCAAAAGAAAGGGAAATTAATAAGCTTTCATAACGTGTAGGCACATTTTGCAAAAACTTAAACGGTTATTTTAATTTGTAAATTACGAAAACTAGTCAAAAAACCGCTTTGCCCGTGTTGGCCGCCTAAAGCGGCCATGGGGGTAAGGGCAAAGTGGTAATGCCCAAATATAACAAGAAATTAATTTTAAAATACAAAACACCAAAAATAAAAAAAAAAGCTTTATTTAAGATAAAATCAAAAAGTAACTAATAAAGTTTCAAATGGAACAATAATTTCAGTCTTCTTACTTTCTTACTAAAATCCATGTACCAAAAGTTCCCCCTGCGTAGTTTTACTTTTGTAGTTGTGGTCAACAACTAACTAATACTCGTACTTAAATCAAAAAAATTTAAAAAATTCTAATCATAAGTACTCGTAATACACAAATACAAATTATTAAAGCGGCCAAGTTTGCCCTTATTAATTGGCCACTTTGCCCGGACCGCTTTACCTTTTTCCACCATTTTTAAAAAAAAATAAACTCAGCTCACATTATTTATCCCATGTCGGAAGAAATGTTACACATTCAAAGCCAAATAGGTAAGTAACAATAGACGTGTAATAAAAAGATTAAATTCTGAAGAGGTTTGATCAAAACCGGTTGAACTTTACCTGGATTTTTTTAACAAAATGTACAAATTCCTTGCACATATCGCCGCGGCAATGCGTTTACTCCAATCGCCACCGAACGACTGCTTGGTGTGCGGGGCGGGAGGTGGGCTGTAAGGCACAAAGGCAACGTCGCGCTATCGTTTTTAGTTACCGAAAAATTGGGTGTGTCCGCTTTGCCTTCTATGGCCGCATTGAGCTGACTTCCCCTAATCTTATTTAACTATTCTGTGATTCTTACATCTAAAATGCCCCTTAAATTTTAAAATGGATTAGACACGAAAGAGTTAGTAGGTAACATTAATTGTTACTCGGATAGCGAGTTCTCCGGTTACAAGTATAATTATTAATTCTTATCGGCAAAGGAAGCGTAACGCCTCAAGTTTTGTTTTATTTTTTAAAATTTGTGATTTGTCGATTATAATCGAATAATAATAATATTTGTCATTAATAATTATTAATGTGAAATAATGGTGTATTATTATCCGTTAGTGCATATAAGTGTTGGCAAATAAAACAATTCTCTCAAGAAGTCCGTGTGAGATCTCAGTGAAGTCCACATCTTTACTGAAACTTGGGAGAATATCATTTAACATTTCGAGTACATCGATATGAATAAATATCAATTGAAACGAATGTTTGTTCATCACTTCACTATATATAACATTATAATAGTAAAATTGGATTTAAATCCAATCCCATCGAGCATTTATGGGACGAGCTCAAACGGAGGGTACGAGCCAAAAAGCCAAGTCCCTTCGAGCGTATAGAAGAATTGAAGGCAGCATTATTAGAGGAGTTTCTCAAGACACGGTCAAAAAATTAATAAGGTCGATGAAGAACCAACTACAGGCTGTAACTAATTACAGCCCTAAGGCTAGGGGGGCAATACCAAATATTGAATTACTTAATAAAAATTTATTAGGATTTGAATTTTTTACGTTTAATTTGTAATAATCCTGAGCACAACTCCTTTTCCCAAATTCCCATGTTTCCTACATTTATGTTCAGACACCATTAATTTAAAATAATATATATGGCTGTTGATAATGACATCCATCCTATGAAAGCTGAAATTTGAAGCTTTCAAATGACATATCCTACTAATATTATAAACGCGAAGTTTGTAAGTATGGATGGATGTTTGTTACTCCTTCACGTAAAATCTACTGAATGGATTTGGATAAAATTCGGCATACAGATAGTTTATAACCTGGATAAACACATAGAATACTTTTTATCCCGATATTCCCACGGGAACGGGAACCACGCGGGTGAAACCGCAAGCGGTCGCTAGTTATTTTAATAAATATGTTGATATTTTTACCTAAACAACGTATGTATGTAGAGTTAGCGGTTGAGTCGATTTGGTTGCTCGCGAGTGTAGTCAGGAAAAGGTGTATGAAAAAAATTGTTACGGGGTACCTACGGGGTACCAACGGGGTACCTACTGGATCCACGGTCCACGCGGATACGAAGACACGGTCGGGCCGCTAGTAAAGAATATTATGTTATTTTATTATATAGTGGCAATATTTCGTGGTGATAACCCTACTATGTAATAAATACGCTCCCGATGCTGATATTACAAGTGGTCTACCACCGAACATTCATAAAAAAGGGGAACCTTGACTAGGTATTTCTAAAAAACAGTCTCGTCCTTCAATACGTTATTGAAAGAGTCTGGCGTCATGTAGCATAATAAAACCATTAATTGTAGAATAGTGTCGTAAAATTAAATGTGATCGTAGTAAAATAAGAACAAAAACAATAATTTTTACTTTACAAGCAAATCAAACGTTTTTACGTGGAATTTTTATTTACATGTTAGTCATCCGTGCTTCGAAAAACACGTAAAACCGTTCCGTTACTGCTGGCTCATATAAGAGGGTGTCGCGCGATCGCAAAACTTGACATAAGTCTCATAATGAACTTCAACGCAAAATCAATATCAATAAATAAAATAATCAATATCAATATAGATATTTAAAATTAGAACTATTCTGCTTTAAAGTTTCAGACCTAGTAATTTGATTGGAGTAATGTTTTTATTCTGCGAAATGTACAAAACCATCACGCGCTTGTGTTAAAAATTAAAATTTACTTTTTTAAGATGGGGGGCGACCTGTGAAATATCAATACAAATATTTTCATGTAAAAATTATTGTTTCATGCGTAAAATTAAGAAAGTTGTCGAAAAAAAATGTTTTTGAGTCATTTGATTTATGTATTGTTTGTTATTGTTTAAAAAAATTGTTTCAAATTTTAACAAGGCCACGACCTTGTGCAATGATCAGGCTAACTTACGTAAGTTCTTTTAATGTATTTAACTAATTCAGCGCATAGTACAAGTAACGTAAAAATACGTAAATTTTCACAATTGCGTGCAGGATCCCCTTAAGCGAAATTATAGTTTATACTTACTACATCTACAATGTTCACCCTAAGTATAAGCTACTTGCTTGTAATTCCATGTTTTAGACTTAATTGTATAATTTATGTGGGTATAGAAATATATAATTGTATGCTGTTTTAGAGTAATGTATTGTTAATTTCATGGTTGTCATTAGTTTATGTATGTTTAAGTTTAAAGTTTTTTTTATTGTAAGTCCAAACACTACAAAAAATAATAATAATAATATTAGATTTTTAGTGGGTATCCACGTAAGATCAGCGTCATGGGTTTATCCCATGACATTTTGCTGAGTGGAGGCCCTTTGGTACCTCTGTTTCATGTTAAGTTTTATAAATTGTTAATTGTTCTGTGTTTTGTTATGTTTCATTTTTGTGTGAAATTGTATATTCTTTTTAAATTGTACCAATAAACGTTTCTATTCTATTCTAAAACCGTTGGACCCGGTAGATCCCGTAAGATGGCTGTCGTTCAAACCTACCAACCCGCATTGGGCCAGCGTGGTGGGTTATGGCCCAAACTCCCCATGTACTGTTGTCCATGTGGGAAGGCTTGTGTGCTGTGTCCAGCAGTGAGACGTTAAGGTACAGGCTGATGTCATCATGAAGCAAATGAAACGGAAGGACTCAAAATTGTTACATGTTATTAACTCCAAAATTATAAGAGTTGTTGTATCTTACTGATTCCGCTTTTTGGAGTAATTCATTATAGTAGTCACAATATAAAGTTTACAATGCAGTTGTTTTTTAAGGAGACCCCTCAGCCCCCAAGCGGTCGCATGAGACCGCACCTACAAAAACACACTTGACTTTGTACCGTGTTTTCATAGACTTACAAACTACTTTATAATGAACAAGTTTGATTATTTCGGTTCTGTGGTACATTTTATGCATCGTGATCGCAAAATATCGCATAATCTATGCTCGATTCTGTCAAATTTGACGTTGACAGTTGCGCCAATTTTTGAGTCAGAAAATTTCCACGAGTGAGTGGTTAATGATGCAGCTCTCAAATACGTACAGAAATACTTCCATTTCTTTTTGTCTTAATTTTAGAAACAGGACAACCGTGTCGCATAGCTGTGAAAGAATATTACCACCCCCCTCTCTTCCCTTGGGTGTCGTAAAAGGCGACTAACGGATTATGACTGCACATACATCCAACAGCTTAAAGCGGCGATGGGCTCACCACCTGTCACGCTCGCTAAGCACATGTACAGTCGCTATTTGGTGAAAAGTGACTATGGTAGAAGACTGCTTTTGCTGATCTCATTGCCTAGTCTTTGACTAACCCTTCGGGGATAATACTCGTGATTATACAAGGCGACTGCTAGAAACCGCAAGAAACTTCAAGGGCTGGCCAGGTCAAGTGTTTTAGACATAACACAAATGACAAAAAAGAAATTTGTGCTTTTTTATTCATTTTAATTTGAGTATTTAATTTATTTTAAAGCAATAACATAATAAAAATAAAATGAAAAAATCAACTATTAAATAACGATTATTTACAACGCTCGGGCAGCGGCCGGCCGTTGACCCGTCCGCGTCAGCTGGGCGATAAATACCTACGTTAGTCTGCAATCTTTTTTATCATTTTTGCCATGTTTAAAACACTTCACCTGACCAGCTCTTGTAGTTTCTTGGAGTTTTTAGCAGTTACCTTATATGTATGTATGTATGTAAACAGGAACAGTGTGTCAGGCTCTCAGATCATAGAAGGGATTCCCTTCTATAATCTGAGGTCAGGCTCTTAGAACGAAAAGCTGTGGCTTAGGATATACAGGCTGCCCTATGAAATAGGGTCAAGCTAAAACCCAGAGGTAAAGCAGCCCTAGGGCACCTAAATCACCCCCATGTATGTTTTGCGATTTTCAATTTATTTTTTTGATAGCAGAAGGAGGCAAACGAGCAAGCGGGTCACCTGATGGAAAGTAATCACCGCCGCCCATGGACACCCGCTAAACCAGAGGAATCGCAGGCGCGTTGCCGAAAATTACTATTATAGTATTCTAACTATGATTTTTGATAAACTCTAGTTTGAAATACTTGTAGGGTTCCTTTTTTTTAATGTGACACGTCATAGTACGTTGTACTATTATTTATTCTGTGGTCATAGTGACTACATCCTGCCTGATGGTAAGCAGCCGATGTAGTCCAAAATAATGAGAGCGCTCCCCACCGTGGAACAAGCACGGTAACAAGCGCATCCATTCATGACGGCCTGCATAAATGCCGTTTCACGCCCCGTTTAAAAGACCTGGGATTATAGAAACTGGGAAACACATGCGCCGGCAGAGAATTCCAAAGCTGAACGGTCTTACAGAGGAACGACTTTCCAAATTTTTTGGTACGAGTGCTGATATTCTGTACAGTATGATGGTGGTTCCTAAGACCAGCACGTGTAGTCCGGGACAGGAAAGGAGAGGGCGATATTAGATCAAAAAGTTCTTCAGAACATTCTCCGTAGTAATTTCGGTAGAAGACACTGAGAGAAGCAATGTCTCTACGCAGCTGGAGGTCCTCAAGAGAGGCTGTAACCTCAGCATCTCCAATAATGCGTACCGCTCGCCTTTGCAGTCTATCAAGTGCATCGAGGAGGTATTTAGCGGAGCCGTCCCATAGATGGGAACAATACTCCATACTCGATCTTACCTCAAAAGGATAAAACGGAACCCTTATAGGATCACTTTGTTGTCCGTCTGTCGTGTCTGTCAAAACCCTTTATCTCGGGGACGCGTGGAGGTATCGAGTTAAAATTAAAACGTTATACTCAAATCTGCAGTTTCTTGAAGCTGTAATAAAAATCAAACTCTTAGGCCTTGGCCAGACTGGACGCGCGGGCGCGGCGTACAAATGTATGCCCCGCGCCGCGTGCCCACTATGGACACTCAAATGAGAATACATAATGTTTGAGTACGCCGCGCCGCGCCCGAGCCCGCGCCCGCGCGGGCAATCTGGCCCAGCACTGAAGTTAACGTAAAAAAAAAGATACGGCCGTTTTAGCCGCAAAAAACGTAAATTTCGGCGCTCTCAAGGGAATCAAATTCATAGGGTATTTGCCGTCGACCTAGAACTGTGACATTTTTCAGGTATTACCGTCTTACACTACAAGTATAGGGAAATAAAGCTGTAAAAAAATCAAACTCTTAAGTTAACGTAAAAAAAGATACGGCCCTTTATGCCGCAAAAAACGTAAATTTCGGCGCTCTCAAGGGAATCAAAATTCATAGAGTATTTGCCGTCGACCTAGAACTATGACATTTTTTGAGTATTACCGTCTTATACTACAAGTATAGGGAAAAATCTGAAAACTATACATTTGTAATTAAATCATTAAAAAACAGGGTCTTTATGCTTAGGAACGGTCCACATTTTGAATTGAGTTAACCGTGTCATGTGGGGTATCGTATGAATGCATGGGCTTTATTGGCAAAAGCTTAAACAGATTTTTTATTATTTTTAAGATGTATAGTTTTCGATTTATTACGAAGAATGGGAAAAAAATAATAAAATATGCACCTAAGTACAATTTTGTATGGAACCCTCGGTGAGCTAGTCCGACTCGCACTTGTCCGATTTTTTTCAGTTAGTTTGACCTGGAAATATGGGTCACATGCCTCATCCAAAGGCCCAAATAAAAAAAATGCCTTTCCTTAACTATTTTATATAATATACATTATAGCTGTCGTATGTGGTCTTCTGACGATTTCTATAAAAAGATGTGAGATGTACGTGCTTTATTATACATCTTTACATTATAGCTGCCGTGTTTGAAGTCCTTATTAGAGTCACAGTGGCCAAGAAGGTATTCAACTAGAGTTTTCAAAAATTCATAGTTCGAAAACTATTAAAATCGCGGAACATACAACCGTTTACCGTTTATACCATGGCGAGTGCTCTGAAGAACTCTTTGACCTCATCCCTCCGTCTCCCTTTCTCCATAGGAGTACGCGTGCTGCTTTCCGGAGTCACCAAATTTCTAATAATAGTCTACCAGCACACGTATTCATATATGAACATTTTGCTTTGTAGCCGATCCGATCCGAAATCGTATTCCCTCCTACCTATGACATAGGGTCCTTCAAACGAGGCGTGAAGAGGTACTTTGTGGGCCGGCAGAGTGAGGGTGACCGATGCTACGTCTCTTACGCTGCACCAGTTGTCCTCGCGCCTGGACTTCACTTCCACTTAACATCAGGTGGAGTGAAGTCATACATGGGGGTGATTTGGGTGCCCTGCTTGGCCTCTTGGCCTTCGCTTGACTATATTTTGGGACACTCTGTACATATACCACAGATACTGTTAGGTACAAAACCCTTTAAAAACAAAACTTTCTGTATTCTGGTCGTCTCAGCACCGCATGGCCATGAGGTCGGGAAGGGCTTTCACGCGGTTAGGGTTAACATCCATCCGGATTAGTCTGGACATGTCCGGCTTTTTAGACTCTAGTCCTTACTTTGTCCGGCTTTTTAATTTGTCCGGATTTTGGAATATGAGTTACAAAACTACATACCTATCTAATAAGTAATATCAAATAAGTCTTTAATCTTTATTAACTTCTCATTTATCTAAAAACAAAATATAAAAAGTGAGCAATGTTTCCATCTTGTGACTAAAAAGTCCGGACTTTTATCGAAATGTCAGGCTTTTTGTCAGGACTCTTCAAATTTCTAAATGATAAGCCTACACGTGGTTTACTGGCAGGTTATGGTGCTAGGCAGACCCAGGGCCCTACAGCTACCTGTAAGAGCAGTATTACTTTAAGACTGTGGATAGAGTGCCACAAGCGGCAACATAGTACGATCGGTTACGATGCCGTAATTTGACGGCATCCTAGTACGAAGCGTATAGAGTGCCACAAGCGGCATTGTATCTCAATCGGTTCGGCAACCGTAACATATTTTTTTTTGGTCATAATGTTCAGACGACATAATATTCAAAAGATATTTTTGTATGGAGTTAGATTTCTGTTGTCTAATAAAAAAAAATAACCTCGAAATTCAAGACGATCGCTACGCTGCGCTTCGCGATTGTCTTAAATTTCTAACCTATCACGTGACCTACAGGTGTAGGGCAGCTAGTAATTCTGTTGTCTAACAAAAACTCTACGGCAGCTTAGGCGGCGTCACTATTATACCGCAAAACTTACGGTTCCCTAACCGATGGAGAAACAGTGCCGCTTGTAGCACTCTATACACTTCCTTACTTTAATCTTACTATGCAAAATTCGTATAAGAATTTACATAGAAAGATTAAAGTAATACTGCTCTTAAGAGTTGTCCCTATCTATTGACCCCAATAGATAGGGTATCGCAACTGGAACAACGGGTCCGGTTGTGTTTTCAGGGGTACTACGGGGTTCCAGTTCAAGCCCCCCGCTGGTTGTGCCTTGACCGGTGCCTTGGGAATGTTCGTTTGTCCTGGTATTGTGAGCCAGGACTTCCAAACACAGCGAGCGGGGTCTAGTAGCAGTCTCTGAGGGGCCAGAAGCGAAAAGTCCTGCGGGGAACGTGAGTTTCCCTTATAGTTGGCAGCTATGTCCGGTGGTTCTCATTGGACATTGGTGTTGACATCTCCGGTACTAGTCTGGATAACTAGTAGAGGCGGCCCCCTAGATGCGTAGCCTCCGGTCCAGCCAGCCGCGTAGGACGTGGGAACTGGCTAGGCGCCTGGATGGGTTCCGAGAAGTGAGTGTGCTTACTACTCCGCTACTAAGGTGGACACTTGGGAGTCGACTTTAGAGTCGACGACCCTGCAGTGGCAACTGCGAGTTGTGCCCTTCGTGCAACGAGAAGTGAGCGAGCTCGACAGCTCCGGTTACCTATCTGGACAATAGGCAGTGAACTATACGTGTTCACGGGGAAACTCTCCCGAGACACTAGTCTCAGGAATGAAGAGCGCACTTCGGCGGGCACTGATTTGGCGTCAAGACCTAACGCAGATGGTCTCCTGCGCGAGTGTTCTACTGGCGCAGGGACGTCTGGCACTTCTTGCATAACCTAACGGTTGGTCTCGAGGTGCCAGTACAAATAAAACTTAGTGATGTGAGGAGAGGGGATGCTCTTAAGAGTTGATGGAAAGGTCCCAGGTTGAGGCTCTTATTATTGAAAGCGAGTGTGCGCCTCTAACTTAAATCAGTTTTTTTGTAGAGTAACGTGATACCGGGAACCTTGTCAGCCAGCTAAACACCTTAATTCATATCAAAGGATTTATCTTGCAAACCTTTCTAAACATTCAGGTAACTCTACCGGCGCCCAAAGTAAGCCAAACAAACATGACACCGTTCTGTGGTTCTGCTAACTCACTCGGCAACGAGATAACTTTGGCAGACGCACCGTAAACACCATTGAAGTATTATAACTAGAGACGACGACAGTTGCGGTGCAAGAGCGCCCTCTGACAGTGCTGCCCTCATTGAGTGTTTCCTTATTAATGATTTTAGTACCAAATTGACAAAAATGCTTTGTAGTGAACTAAAGAATTTTATCTATGCGCAAGTAGCAGTTATTTCAATTATTGTATTGTTGTGGTCACTTTTGGCAATAATCAAAATATGTGCAAGGACATTCGCTTTAATTGTTGTAAGATTGCACTAGTCTGGTAAACGTGCTTTGTTTTCACTCGTGAGGTGATCCATCGCACAGTGATCTGTCGCATCTGTGTGTCTGCTAAGAGCGATTTCACACTGCAGCGCTGCACGTTGAATCCCTTCACACCACAGCGGCTGTAGCGCGGCTAAGTCGCGACGCGCCGCGCCATCGCTAGCGACAACTGCGTTGCACATAGATAATAAATACAATGTTGTTGTTAGATGATATATATGTTTCTTGAGATGTTTTATTTAGCTCTCTCAATGAGGGCAACGGTATCGTCTCTAGTTATAATACCACAATGGTAAACACGCGGCGTTTGTTTATCAAATGTTAAACAACTTATAAATAGCCTGCCATTTTGTTTTCGTGTAATGATGTCACATGATGTAACGACCGTTGGAAATCGTGTAAATTGCGGATTCGTGTTTGTAGGCCGAATTGACCAAGGTTTGAGGAAAACGTGGGACACTCGAGAGAGATGAGCTCTGAAATATCTATAGTTGGCAACAAAAGTCAGTAAAACTTTAGTAAGTTGCCAGAGAAACTGTGTTTCCACCACGGAACAGAAGACCTAAAGTCTGGCTCCGTCAAGACAATGTTAAAAGCATTTGATGTTTTGCGACAGTTGAGAGGTAAGATAGCCAGCTCCTTGGTGGTTGAGGATTACTTACTGAAGACCAAGCTTACCCTTAGTGGATAAAAAGAACCTCTTTATTCTGTGCTGTGGTTTCACCCGTTCCGTTTTAGCAATAATACCACTGAATAACTAATAGTACTACCGTACAGAAGGTTCACTCTCTTACGACTTTCATGCGAAATTGAAACTTATCGTGTGACCCAAGCGTTCATATTCCTTTAAGCAACGCTGACTCGATATCGATTTGACGTCATGACGTCACCAAGCGTAGGGTTTACGCGCGCGCGCAGGGATTACAAGTGAAGCGACTCGGCGCTCGGTGTTCGGTGCTATGGCTCGCGGCAACCTTTACTGCCATACGCCTGGGCAGCCTGCCTGGGAGGCGCGCCGGCCGAACGTACCTAAACTGCGGAGTGACACGACACCCCCTTGATAATACAGAATACATAATAATACCTGTATGTATAATGTCCTTCAAAAGATCCAAAATGACTCGTACTATTATGTATTCTGTGGTGCTACTTCAAGAGGGAGACTTCTGCAGGGGCCACGAAGATACAGTTCCACTGCTGGGCAAAGGCCTCCATCATTGAAATCAAGTAATCGCTATTATTAATGGGTATTCTACGTCGGACTGACATGCAAAATTCTCATACAAAACACAGAAAAACGACCTTTCGTAGTTTCCCTGTTTCCCCCTTCAGAACTGGACTAATTTTTATTACTTTTTCAGCATCGGTTAAAGAAAGAGATTTTCTATGTCTGTATGTTTGATTTTTTTTTATCAGCCTCTTAATATTTCTGAAGACGCCTTAAAACTTAGTGATTTTGCTAAATTTTGAAGGCTCCTGGTTATTAAACAAAAGACTAAATGCAAAAAAATAAACCGTACAGACATAGAAAATCTCTTTCTTTAACCGATGCTGAAAAAGTAATAAAAATTAGTCAAGTTCTGAACGAGGAAACAGGGGACTACGAAACGTCGTTTTTCTGTGTTTTGTATGAGAATTTTGCATGCCACGTCGACTAGTGTTTCCTCTTAATCACCACGGATCACCAACTCGGGCTGTGCATCGAAAAATTCGAAAACACACTTTGCCCGACCGGGAAATTGAACATGGGACTTTCAGATATCGAGCCGGGCGCTTCACCAGCCGGTCACCGAGGTGTTAACCTTTATACAATGTGTAATGGCACTGTGTAATGCACTGTACTAACTTTAATTGTGGATTTTAAGCTCAATATACATAATAAAAAAATATTTAAAAATATAGGCAATAAAATAGTGGAATTAACGTCATTTTTGGTGTTGAAAACCGACATATTTGTTTTGTTCGAACTTTTGGCTACTTTACTGATTGTTATTTTCTTGCGACTAGTTTCACTTTAAGAAACCTTTTTATATGTGAATATAATTTCAACTTTTCGTGATATTGTTTTTTTAATACACACACGCTAAAATCGAAGATAATAAAATAAAAAGGGCTGCCATTTCTAAACTATTGAGTTTAGAATTTTTGTATGTATAATGTTTTAATATGTGTTTTTATGTTGTAGAATCCACCCCTAACTACAGTGCATGACAATACACATTGTAATGTTATTTTTAACTTAATTAATGGCTTCGCTTTTAGCATTAAGCTAATTTCAAGTAGTAGGTATATATTTTTAAAGTAAATAAAAAAAAAAACTTTCCTACACTCACACCAATTATCTAGCCCAAGAGAAGCTTCGAAGAAACTCGTTAAATGGTTACTAGACAACGGATAAACATACTTAAAATACATACTTATTATACATAGAAAACACCCAGACCCGAGACAATTTAGAAAAACAATAATTTCTAAATTGACCCGACCGGAGATCGAACCTGGGACCTCAGAGATGGCGACACCATGAAAACCGGTGTACAAACCACTCGACCAAGGAGGTCGTCATTAGTCAAGTACATTAAGTATTGTAGAAAGAAGTCTCGCAGCACGTCTTGTTGCTAAAAAACACGGGATAAACTCTACCTATAGTACGCTCCAATGTATAGTAAATATAATAGCAATCAATGACACAGGTGTGTCTATTGTGTCAAATGATTAGTATTGTTCGCATGCTTTCAATATGTCATCAGTATGGACTATTAATAACTATGATTAGTCACAGGTGCGCTATGCGATGGCAACTTATCAACAAATGAGAATAATAAAACATACCTATTACAGCCTATTATTATGAACAGCGTCGCGTAGCGGTAAAAGAATACTATCATCCCCTTTTGTCCCTAGGGTGTCGTAAAAGGCGACTAACGGACTAAAGACTGCACTGCACATACATCCAACAGCATAGAGCGGCGATGAGCTTACCACCTGTCACGTTGAGCTATTTGGTGAAAAGTGGACTACAGGTCTGCCCGCACCCGCGACTTAGTCCGCGTGAGCACTGCGTATCACGTGACTAATTTTCCAAAAAAAATGTGTGTCATTAATTAGCTTCCTTCTGCTATTAATATTAAAATTAAAACAGACAAAACAAATCGCAATGATGCGTACCTATGCAGCTTATAGAAACTCTATGTTCGAATGGCAGTTTGAACATTTACGAGTATTTAGCACTGTCATATAAGTTACTCTATGGCACTGGTTTATGAAACACTTTACTTTAATTTACTTTATTTGGGAAACATACAATATAATATAGTTTATAAATGTTACATACATTAGTAAAGTTTCCACTTATCCTTCTAATCCTACTAATATTATAAACGCGAAAGTTTGTAAGTATGGATTGATATTTGTAACTTTTTCACGTAAAAGCTACTGAATGGATTTGGATGAAATTCGGCATACAGATAGTTTATAACCTGGATTAACACAAAGGATACTCTTTATCTAGATATTCTCACAGGAACGGGAACCACGCGGGTGAAACCGCGAGCGGCTGCTAGTTACTAACACATTTGCATTGTCTATGAAATGCGATGAGAGGACGCAATACACAATCTCTGAGTTTTCTGAGAATCTCTCTATTAATAAATTAATATTCACCTACGCTCACACGTGGCTTACACCAATTACCTAGCTCTGTCAAGCTTCTTTTCAGAATTGGTTAAATGGATATTAACTACACAATGCTATATAGACATAGGATAAAAAAAAAATATTTTTTTTTCTAGTAAAATTTTATCCTATACCTATTACAGCCTATTATTATGAACAGTGTCGCGTAGCGATGAAAAAATACTACCACCCCCTCTTTTCCCTTGGGTGTCGTAAAAGGCGACTAACGGACTGAAGACTGTGCACATACATCAAACAGCATAGAGCGGCGATGGGCTTACCACCCACACCTACGTTGAGCACATGTGCAATAGCTATTTGGTGAAAAATTGATAAGGAAATCTAGAACGAAGAGTTTAATTCACTTATTTTATTATTATCTCAGTAATGTGCACAAAACAAAGTAATTTTACCTAGGAAATAGTGAGCCAGTAGCACGACGATAATTGTCATAGCCTCGTTAAATACAACAAATTCTAATAATTGCTGTGTACCTACAGTAACGTCGTAACTGTAAACAAGCGAATATTGATAGAAAATACCTCAACGCAATAATGATTTATGTATACTCATATATGATATGTTTGTAGACAGTTATACACATGTAACAATTAATAATTACCAAGTCCCTTGGTAATACATAACATAGCTATTTCTGTGCATAGTACAGATTTCTGCCGGCACAATGTTACTATCAGAATAATAATTTAACTTTGTTGCTATATTACTAAGTTTAAAAAGAAGATTGAATAAAACTAAGATCATTTTAAGAAAACTAAGGAAGAAATTATTATCTACCTAAAGTGCTTCCATATTTTTTCTGTTACTATTTACAAATCAGTTGTAAAAAATGTTACTTACTTTATATTTTGTAAACTTATTATATACTAGCGGCCGCTCACAGTTTCACCAGCGTGGTTCCCGTTCCCGTAGGAATATCGGGATAAAAAGTATCCTATGTGTTAATCCAGGTTATAAACTATCTGTATGCCGAATTTCATCAAAATCCATTTAGTAGTTTTTACGTGAAAGTGTAACAAACATCCATCCATGCTTACAAACTTTCGCGTTTATAATATTAGTAGGATGTGTCAAGCCGTTTCAATACCAGAAAGAGCAGCTATGCTCCTGAATGCGTTTAAAGAGATGTTGCTGACCTCCTTTTAAAGAATAAAGACAATTAGAACAACACGAAGTTGTGTGTGATATTTTATGCAAATAAAAAAGAAAAATGAGGTAAAAAAACTACTAATAATTTTCTAAAATCGTGATACAGTAACTGGGTCTGTCTCGAAAACCATTTCACAGATCTTATTGACGTGACAACGTCTTATAAATTGGTTTGCCGGGTGACACTTCAAGAAACTGCGTTACGCTCCGCTCACGTTATGCGCTCACAATGAAAGCGAGTGAGAGGCACGCGTCCCTTCCACTCGGGCATGGTTAGCCCGCCTAAGAGCGAGAGAGACAGACATAAAAAGTGAAAGGCACGCGTCCCTTCCATATTATTTCATCCTTCTTCCTACTATACGAATGAATATTCACATTAAAATTATTTTACCACTCAAAGTCGTTGTCACGTAAAACTTTCGCCCGTATACCGACTTTACAGGCAACCAATTTTTTATTCTGTTCTCATTACTTTATTGGGTATGTAGGTGAACAGAAGCTAAAAAAATTTTTAACAAATCCCCTGCCACAATATCTAATGAAGAAAATGACAAGATATTTGAAAATCGTTTGAAAGAAATTTTAATAAATAAATGTTAATATAACAATCTAGAGTACGAAAATGATAAAAAAATAGAAACCTTTACCTTATTTAAGTAATTTAATTTAATATATCGCCCTCATCTCCTCTTCCAATTGCAGTGCCTGACAAGGTCCATGATGTACTTAAAATTCTTATAACACCTTTCTGTAACACATGGATAGCAATAAATATTGAGTATTGAGTCGATAGAGAATTTTGCAAGATTTTTGCACAGTCAGGGTAACTAATAACTATTTTTTTTTATAAGTAGTCTCTACTCTGTGCTTGAGAACCGCTACCTTCGCCGCTGCGCCACCGGTCTTACCGCCGTACTCAGAGACGTCAATTAAGTTTTAATGACAATTAAGTCTCTTGCTGTCACTTTCGTATGTATAGTGCTATATAGAGAAGGAAAGACATTTAATTGTCATTAAAACTTAATTGACGTCTCTGAGTACGGCAGTTAGACACCATTCTGTTTTGTGATTAGACCCAGTTGTCCCGCGGTCTCGACGAGTAGGTACAGAAAAACATTGCACCACAAAAACAATGAAGGCTTAGGTATCTCAAGGACTCATAAAATTTAAACCGCGACATCGAACTAATCATGCAGTCTATCGCGTCAAGCCTCAATCTGTTTACAAACTACGGAAAAAAAATTAGCTGTCATCATAATACTGGGCAATTAAGTCATAATGTATGCGTACCTAATCGCAAAATAATAATTATGTCCTCTTTGTATCGGAGTAAATACTTTTTTATACTTATTTTTTCTTGTCATTACGTAGTAAGTTTTTTTCGATTTTCATTTAATCCTACTAATATTATAAACGCGAAAGTTTGTAAGTATGGATGGATGTTTGTTACTCTTTTACGTAAAAACTACTAAATGGATTTGGATGAAATTCGGCATACAGATAGTTTATAACCTGAATTAACACATAGAATACTTTTTATCCAGATATTCCAACGGGAACGGGAACCACGCGGGTGAAACCGCGAGCGGCCGCTAGTCTTAACCCTTTAACGGTCATAGCATGTTCAAATTTTTCATTGGTTTTCGACCTTATCTCAATTGCATAAAGTTCAAAATTTGGTGGGAATATACATCCCTCTGCCCGTTAAAGGGTTAAATAAAAGAAACATTTTACTTGTAGTGCTCTCCTTTTTCCTTTTAATACAGTCCTTTTCACCTCCTGTACACCATTTGTAAGATTAACAGCAGCATATACAAAGGATCCTTCTACTACTTTATTATAGTCAGGTAAGTTATGGGACCAAAGTACTAATAGTTCTTTGGGCCAAGGCTCGTAAAACGGGTTAGTTTTTAAACCGTAATTATGTACTTGGCGAAAAACCTTTTAATTTCAGTTTCGGTTCTAGAAACCGGTTTTTGTAGGAGTTTTTTTCGATTCGCGGGATTTCACCTCGACCTAATCGTCACTTTCATTCTTTCATTCATCATTCACAGTGGTGTGTGCCATCAGGTGAGATGAAGGATAAGTTCTTACTCATATAGGATAAAAAAAACTTGAAACTCGACATGCAGTAAAGTAATGGATGAAAGCCTCTGTCTTTGTTTTAACAAAGGAAACCTAAGCCTCGTTACGCTGAAACGGCCCTGGCTGACCCGCGACAAACACCACATGTTCACTTACTACGTAGTGATAACGAGAAAAAAAACATAGTAATGAGGTTACAAAAATTTACAAAATTATCATAAATTATATTTATCCTTTGTCGGTTATGCCGTGAGTCATGGGCCGCGACGATTTGAATTTCAAGAAGAAAAGGAAGTTAGAACTGTTTTTTATTCAATTTTACTTGTTATTCTAAATATTCAATAACATCTTTCAGTGACGCTATTAGTCAACAGGAAAATAACAGTAAAACTTTAAGCTATTATCTTAATACTTGTTGTTAAAGGTATATTTTGCAATGATATATTTTTATTATAATATTATTATCATTGATATTTTGTGTTTTTTTTAAATGTATGGTGTCCTTCTACGATAGCGAGAGTGTTTTAGATAATTTACACTGTAAAATAAAGGAAAAAAAAATGAAATGCCCTGGCTGAGTTTCTAGCCGGTTCATCCCCGCCGGACTTCGAGCCAATATGGAGCGACATTAATAAGAGCTCAATTATTTGTAGTCTAAACTGAATAATATTTGATAGGAATTTTTATTTTGAATCAAGGGTAACTTTGAACCTAGCTTTCTGTCTTACGCGCATAGGACATCTATAAAATACATACATATAAAATACATACAGACACTCACTGTTAGTCAGAGACTATAGGCAATGAGGACTACAAAATCGGTCCTCTGCCACAGTCCACGTTTCACAAAACAACTGCACATGTGCTCAGCGTGACAGGTAGTGAGCCCATCGCCGCACTTTGCTATTAGATTTATGTGCAGTCTTTAGTCCGTTAGTCGCCTTTTACGACACCCAAGAGATGGGTCAGTTGTACTTATTCTTTTAATTAGCCAACACCACACAGCTTACATCTATACAGGGTGTCCCAAGATATATGGTCAAGCGGAAGCCCAGATGTAGAGCAGCCTATAATAATCGTGACTATAGTATGACGGAGGAACTGAGGTCATTCTCATTTGGTGACCAGTCCGGTGACCCGACATTGCGTAATTTGCTTAACTTGCAATATCTTGCTGAAGCATCAGCTACCATTAGAACTACTGATGATCAATTAATGTTACGCTTTCTATGAATGGGAAAACATTAGTCCCAAGACATATCGTCGAGCTGAAGCCCAGAGGTAGAGCAGCTCAGGGGCACTCAAATCAACCCCAATGTTCCGCGATTTTCAATAGTTTTCGAACTACGAATTTCTCAAAAACTTAATACCTCGTCAAAGTCAAAATATATTTATTCAATAAACTCAATTACTTAATAAGTACTTTGAATTGTCCAAATCTTTTTTAACCTACCATATTCAGGACGTCATTTTTTAACTGTGGCAAAGAACGGGCGCAAGAAACCACAGCGCACAGAAGCGACGACATTTACAAAAAAATATATATGTCGTTACCAGGTCATTAAATACAAAATACAGTTACTGTGACCTAAAAATAAGGAGCAACATGCCTCCCATATTACAGGCCTACATAAAATACCTTTCCTTATAGCTATTAAAAAGTCCCAGTTACCAAAAAAGTATTCAAACTCTAGCTTTTATAAAAGTTCATAGTTCGTCAGTTAATAGAATATAACCGTGTCACGTAGCTGTGAAAGAATACTACCAACCCTCTCTTCCCTTGGGTGTCGTAAAAGGCGACTAACGGACTATACATATATATAGACTGCACATATTTCTAATAGCATCGAGCGGTGATGGGCTCACCACCTGTCACGCTGAGCACATGTGCAGTCACTATTTCGTGAAAAGTGAACTATGGTAGAGGACTGCTTTTGCTGTCCTTATTGCGTAGTCTCTGACTTACCCTTCAGGGATGGTGGTCGTGATTATATGTATGTATGTCATAGTTCATCGAAAACTGTTGCAAATCGCGGAACATAGTAGTACGGTACGGATACACGGTTGTATGATTTGGGTGCCCCTAGTGCTGTTCTACCTCTGAGCTTCCGCTTGACCATATATCTTGGGACTAAATGGTTTCCCATTCATAGAAAGGATAACATTGCTAACCATCATCAGTAGTTCTGATGGTAGCTGACGTCTCAGCAAGATGCTGCAAGTTAAGCAAATTACGCAATGTCAGGTCACCGGATTAGTGACCAAATGAGAATGTCCTCAGTTCCTTCGTCATTTTATAAGGCATAAAGCTGTTACATACTCGTACCCTCTCGGCGTAGGTATAACGTCACGTTCGCAAAATGTCACGCGATCGTGTCACGCTCTCACAATATCACGTTCTCACAATGTCTCGTTCTCACAAAGTCACACTCTTAGAATGTCACACTCTCAGAATGTCACACTCTCAGAATGTCACGCTCTCAAGCTCTCACAATGTCACACTCTCACACTGTCACAATGTCACACTGTCACACTCTCACAACGTCACACTCTCACAATGTCACACATTTGACATCATTTTAACATGTACTCACTATTATCCCCGAAGGGTTAATCAGAGACTAGGCAGTGAGGACAGCAAAAGCAGTCCTCTACCATAGTCCACTTTACAGCAAATAGCGACTGCACATGTGCTCTGCGTGACAGGTGGTGAGCCCATCGTCGCTTTATGCTGTTGGATGTATGTGTAGTCTTTAGTCCCCGTTAGTCGCCTTTTACGACACCCAAGAGAAGAGGTAGTGGTAGATTCTTTCGAGCTTGATGGAAGCTCGATGGCGCAACGGCTATCGCGTTTGGCTTGCGACCTTGCCCGCTAAGCAAGTTTCGCAATGCCGGGTCTCCTGATGGGTGACCAATTAAAAGAAAACATCTCGAGCTCCTCCGTGCTTCGGAAGGCACGTTAAGCCGTTGGTCCCGGTTGTTGTCGTAGGATGGCAGTCGTTAAAACCCACCAACCCGCATTGGGCCAGAGTGGTGGGTTATGGTCTAATATCCCCATGTGCTATAGTTCAAGTGGGAGGCCTGTGCCCAGCAGTGGGACGTTTATAGGCTGATGATGATGATGATGAGATTCTTTAACCGTTACGCGACACGGTAAGGACGGTCAGCTGTTACATTGTCAAATAGTTCAAATGAAACATTTTAAGAGACATGAGATTGATTGTTGTTTATATTGAGACCATTAAACTATGAAATTGTAGCGACCCGCGGGCGGGGCAATGAGCTGAATATTTGTGAGCGGGCATTAATTGTTTGAAACTAAAACTAAAGTTACACCAGATAGGTCTGAAGCCAAATTTATTGTCATTCAATTGGTGTATGTACTCATTCGTATGAAATGACAGTGATGATATTGTGAATGACAATGAAATACGAGTATTTCATGATTATTTACTAACAAGGTTACTAACAATTGCTTTTGAATTGTGTCTGGTTTCATGGCATATTATGTTTTTTTCTACTTATACGAGTAAGCGCTTGGCCTTCATATCACCTTCGCACCTTCAGTAGGACTAGGAATGATACGCTAGTAAATTAGTGTCTAAGTACTACTGAGGCAGACTGTAACTATCTACGCAACTACAACATACGTCCCCGAATATTTCTTTTTGACGTGACAACGTCTTATAAATTGGTTTGCCGGGTGACACTTCAAGAAACTGCGTTACGCTCCGCTCACGTTATGCGCTCACAATGAGAGCGAGTGAGAGGCACGCGTCCCTTCCACTCGGGCATGGTTAGCCCGCCTAAGAGCGGTTTACACGTTGCATTAATGTTTTAAATATAATTCTTTGTATAAATAAATGTTTTAAATTGTTACTATTATTTCATCCTTCTTCCTACTATACGAATGAATATTCACATTAAAATTATTTTACCACTCAAAGTCGTTGTCACGTAAAACTTTCGCCCGTATACCGACTTTATTTATTAACTAATATAATTATAATTAAATACTAATAACTTCTTTAGGGGCCGTCCATTAATGACGTGAGGCTCGAAAGGGGGGGTTAGGAAATCACGAAATATCACAAGGGGGAGGGGGGTGTAGTAAGATGATAACACGTAGATTTATTTTTTCGGTGTAGTAAGTAAGCATACAAAGCGTGTACAAATTTTTATCATGGTACTTAATTTTCTAGAATAAATTATACCATAGACTTACCTGTATTTAGAGATAATATTCTAAAATAATGATTCTAAAATAATTCTTTGTAGGTACTAAAAATACACGTGATTTTGGGTGGGGGGGTGTTCAAGATTCAAGATTCAAAATAATTTATTCAGGTTAGGCCATGTTTAGGTTACAGCACTTATAAATCTCATTATGCCATCGGTTCGTAAGTCTAACTATGGGGCGGGAGCCTTGTACTGAGAAGAACCGGCAAGAAACTCAGCAAGGGCATTTCTTATCTCCCTTTCTTTTACAGCGTCAATTAGAATTGAAAAATGCCCTCCCTATCATAGAAGGGCACTTCATACGAACTGTCATTTCATTAGTATTAAACCTCACCACCTATCACCAAGGGAGAGAAAAGGGGGGGGGGAGGGTTAAAAATGCTAAAAAAACATCACCTTGATTAATGGACGGCCCCTTACATCGAAGGAGTATGACGTTTGTCCGCACACTAGCACTCACCGCCTTACGCTCACATTAGGTATACTGATAAAAAAAATATAAAAACATAGACAAATGAAAATCACAAGAGCATAGTTCGCAAATACTACGTAACCACTCCTACCCAGCTGACTACTAGTCACGAGAAAACAATGACTCCGCACACATAGTAAGATTCCATTTACGGGTCACGTGTCACAGACATAAACAACGCGCCCACCAATTTAACTTTGCGGTTGTCTAAATTGTACGTTTATTAATTAGCACTCTAATAACAGGATACATAAGTACATACGTTTGGCGGCGACCGACCTGGCGCGAGCAGTGTCAATTAAATTCCTCTCATTTAAAACTAATAAAAATGTCTGACAACAGATTGAATGACTTACCTAAGTTATTTTTGAAACCCTACCCCAGAATGGTTATGTGGGTCATCCTTCCACATTTCCAGACAAGAAAGCCTACGAAAAAAAGCATTCGAGGGTGAAAGAGAGTGAAGATTATCCATTAAACACTGGGTAAAAGCAATTCCAATCCAAGGTGAGGACCTTGGGATCTGAATCAAAGGTCGGACCATCTGCGCCTCATCAATTTTAACTCGGCTCGGGAATGCACTTCGTCAATCCAGCATTATACTCATGATATAAGTCCGCGTTATACGCCATATTTAAGGGTTTTGCTGAGAGAGAGGTGCTAATAGTAACGGCAAAACGAAGTTTGTCGCGGCGGTGTGCCAACAATCCGTCAAAACATACCAGTCTGGCGCTGATGCCGCCTTGGCCTACCAAAAATGTGGCGAAAATACCAGATTCGGTATTGTTTGTTTAAGTAGTTGGCTTGGTATTCAGAAAATGTTGTTGTTTCGCAGGAATAACTACGAAATCGCGACGATGAGCTCGATGGCGCTGCAGCTAAGACGTGTGTGGTTTGAGATAATGCTGACATACAACTTTTTTTTAGATAAAAAAAAACACCTCGAGCTTCGTGCGTCGGAAGCTACGTAACGTAAAAACTGTTGGTCCCGGTTGTTGACGTAAGATGGCAGTCGTTACAACCCAACAAGCCGCATTGGGCCAGCGTGGTGGGTTATGACCTTATGTCCCCGTGTGCTGTTGTCCATGTGGACATATCCAGCTGTGAGATGTTGATAAGCTGATAATGATGAACTACGAAATGCCTTTCGAGTGTTCAGCGCCATGTGCGATTTTTATTCACCATTCACGTCAATGTATTCAGGCATAGAAGCAGCGTGGAGCAGGAGCTGTTTGGTGACGCTCACCAACGTTGGAGGGTGCGAGGATAACATTCGAAGACGTTGGGCCGTGACTAGATCCGCAGTGGAGAAACTAGCTAAGATTGGGAGAGACCGCAGAATAACCAGAAACACAGAGGTTCTTCACCCGGAATCCTCAGTGCTTGCGGATTCCGGGTGAAGCGCGCTTCCACCTTCGGCCTTATCGTCACTACCATCAGGTGAGATGAAGGCCAAGCGCTTACCCGTTGGTGAATAAAAAAAGGTTTGGTTTATGAGATGCCTTGGTCTTTCCAACTTAGTCGTGTACGCTGAGGATTTAGACGCGCAAGATTGACGCGCTGGAAATTTGGTGCTGGAGACGCCAGCTCAGAATCCCGTGGATCGCACCAAAGTTTCGATACTGAAAGAACTCAATATCAAAGATAGAGATTATCGTCGACTATGCAAATACGAATCCTTAAGTTCTTCGGGCACGTCACCTGCAACGAAGACTTCGTGGAACGGCTGGTGGTGATCAGTGACGCACTTCAACATTAACGTTTGCCCTCACTTCGCCAAGCATCGGGACATTATCTCTCTAGTATTTGAAAATGGAACAGCCAATAAAAGTGAAATAACTACTACGAGGTTTTCGTAATTTGATTTTACCCAAAATTTTTCTAAATCTTTGTCAAAATAAAAAATCCTCAAGAAGTACAAATAAGCCGTTTCGCCCTAAAAAGGGGGCAATTTTTTTTTTTAATAGAAGTTGGCAACCGAGCAGGCGTGTCACCTGATGGAGAGTAATCTCCGCCGCCCATGGACACCCGCAACACCAGAGGAATCGCAGATGCGTTGCCGGCCTTTAAGGAGGGAATAGGTTTTAGGAAGGAATAGGAATTGTGGAGGGAGGGGGAGGGCCGCCGGAACCCTCACTGGCCGGACGAAATACAACAGCACCAAGTGCTATTATTTCATGTCGGATATTAGTGAGAGTGGTATTACGCCGGGCGAGCCGGCCCAATGCGTGCTGCAACGCAGCGTGGCTCTACCACTCACAAAAAAAAATCCATAAAATTGGAAACACTGAACTAAATCAAAGCTTGTTCGATGAGTTGGTAGTCTGTGCCCCCTCCATGGTTTCTGCGACAGCTAGCAGTCAGCCCACTGTCACTATAGATCTTACATGTGAGGAAAATAAAAATAGCAACCACTCAGTGAAGATTGTTGGCTGTAGCAAAAATAAACTAAAAAAATATATTAAGATAAATAAGTACATTAAGAAAACGCAAAAATTAGTTAAGAAGCACAATTTTTTTATTAAAAATGTAAAATTAAATAGAGAAAGATTGTACTTAATTGACAAATTAGATATATACTCGTCACAACTACACAATAAAAATTTAAAATATAAAAATGATACACAAATTCTACAAACTAAAATTGCACACCTAGAGGACTCGCTTATATCTATTACTAAGCAATATGATCTTTCACAAGGTCAAATAAAAGAACACATGTTGGCCATTGATGAACTGGTAGTCCTGTGTAATGGTAACAATGAAGGGATTGATTCACTCCCAAGTAATTGTAAATGTAAACAGTTACCAAGCCGTTCATCAATCCCATGTGATTCTTCCTCTGTCGAATTGATTGATGTTTCTTCCAAAGGTTCCCTTACTCAGTGCACAATTAAAAATGTACCACAACTTATACCACCAACCAGATTCCATGTAAGACAGATTGTAATAGTGACTTGGTAATATTTAGTGATGAATTTGGTAAAAACATGGGTCGGTTGTTATCTGACTTGGGACATTCAGTTATCAATTATTGTATACCGGGTGCTTCTTATCAACATATTTTGAAAAAAGCTGTAGAACATAAATTTAAACCCAATAGCACCTTATTATTATTTGTTGGTAATAGAGGTAATCTGAACAAAACAAGCCTTCTAAAATGTTTAGAATGTTTGAATAAGTTAATTGTAAAGAAAATTATATTGTTTACATTACCTTATTGTAGTATTTTGCCACAGGAGGAAAATTCTATTAGACATAAGCTTAACCTGACATTACATTTATTTTGCAAAAATGACATAATGCATTTAATTGACACTAACAATTATGTTAGTAATTTGACAAGAGATAGTTATTATCTGCCAAATTATTTTAAGCGACAAATAGCTTTATCGCTATCCTATTGTATTCAAACGTCAGCCAAAAACTTGGCTAAACAAGTTGCTTCTATTGAGCAATGTATATTTGACATAGACGTCAGTAGTGTTTCTACTGACATTCCAATTAATTATTTAAATTAAATTATATGACAAAAGAGGAAAACTCTTGCGAAATGTTTGTTAATAAAATGAAATTAAATGAATGTAAAAATAGCTTTAGCAAAATAGCCCATGTCAATCATTAAATTTAAAAAATGTACAATCTTTAAACATTGTCCACCAGAACATCCAAGGAATGATGGGCAAAGATTTGGAGATTGAATTGTTCATGAACTGTAATAAAATTGATATTCTTTGCATAACAGAACACTGGCTTAAAAACCATCAGTTCATGTTCAATTTTAAGAATCATTTGGTTGGAAGGTCATTCAGTCAATGCAATACATGGTGGCTCCTTAATTATTGTTAGTAAAAAGTTTAAATTAAAGGAACGCAAAGACATAGTGAGCCTCTCGGTTGAGCGAACAATAGAAATAGCTTGTGTGGAGTTGGAGCAGTTTGTTGTATCAAGTGTGTACAGACCTCCTTCAGCATCATATGATTTTTTCGAAAAAGTTATGGATGAGGCATTACATAAAGTCCGTAATGTAGGTAAAACAATAATTGTTTGCGGGGATTTTAATATTAATTTGTTAGAAAATTCCACGATGTCAACTAAAATTAAAAACCTATTTCTATCATACAACTTGAATCATTTATTTTTGGAGCCGACAAGAATAACTGCCACTTCGGCCACCTGTATTGATAACATATATACAAATGTAAAACCACTGGCTAAGCAAATTATTAATAACCTGGACTCTGATCATTGTGGCCAAATGGTCAGCTTTCCACACCAGCCTAAACAAGTGACGAAAAAGAATATCACTGTTGTACCAAAAACTGCAGGTCGGCTGGAACGCTTTAAAAGCAATCTAGATACAAAATTAAATTATTTAGAATACAATGACAACCCTAATGTCTTTTATAATAATTTTTTTACATTTATTGTTCAGAATTTAATAAAACTTTTATTCCAAAAAAGATCTCAGTTAGTGGTACTGTAACTTTTAATGAATGGGCTACAATTGGTTTTCACAGAAGTAGGAAACGCCTTTATGAACTTTATGGTGAGCGCAACTATAACACCAGCGATGACTTCAAATTATATGTTAAAAATTATTCAAAGTTATTCAAAAGAGTATGTCGATTAGCCAAGGCAAACTATCTGAGTTCTAAGATTAAGAATAGTAATGACAAAATAAAAATGACATGGAATATTATAAATAGTGAAACAGGAAAGGTCAAAAGTCGTAATAATGAGTACAATTTAAATTGTGATAATAAAACCTTGACTTCTGATGCTGATGTTGCTGCAGCATTTGAGAGGTTTTTTACTGACATTCCAGTTTCAACTACAAAAGCCTTGATTTCCTCCCCCACTGTAGCAGAATCTGTTTTGAAGGAGAATGTTAAAGATTGTGAAAATAATTTCAGTTTTCAAAAAAATTGTGTTATAGATATAATAAAAACATTTAACACTCTCAATAAAAAGAAAACTGCTGATCTGTGGGGTAATTCCGTGGACGTCGCTAAATCTGTAATTATGAAAATAGCTCCAGTTTTAGCTTGCATATTTAATGAATGCATTGACTGTGGTGTTTTTCCTGACCTCATGAAATATAGTAAAATAATTCCATTATTTAAATCAGGTAGCACTTCTGACCCCTCTAACTTTAGACCTATTTCTGTGCTACCCACATTTAGTAAAATTTTTGAAAAGTTAATGCTAGATCAAATGCAAATTCATTTTTATAAAAATAAACTTTTACATTGTAAACAATATGGTTTTACTAGGGGTCGCTCTACAACTGACGCCGGTGTTGAGTTTTTAATCGAAATATTTGATACCTGGGAGGAATCACAGGATGCCCTAGGGGTATTTTGTGATTTATCCAAGGCTTTTGATTGTGTTTTACATGAAACTTTGGTCAGGAAGCTTAACCACTATGGAATTAGGGATGCTTCTTTGAGCCTTCTAATCTCATACTTGAGTAACAGGATTCAAAAGGTCGACATTAACGGTAAAAGATCTCCGGGATCAGTGGTTAAAATGGGAGTTCCGCAGGGTTCAATACTTGGTCCATTCTTGTTTTTGGTTTATATTAATGACTTACCTTATTTTGTAAAAGACAGTCATGAGATAGCATTGTTTGCTGATGATACTTCACTTTTATTCAAAGTGAAACGACGACACCCAAATTATGACGATGTGAATAATGCGGTCTCAAAGATTGTTCACTGGTTTAGTGTTAATAACTTGCTATTAAACGAGGGAAAAACCAAATGTGTAAGATTTGTATTGCCTAATGTTAAGCAGGTAATAACTAGTGTACAAATTAAAGATAAGAATGTGAATCCTGTGGACACCACTGTGTTTCTAGGCATCACGTTGGATGCCAAGCTTCAGTGGGGCCGACATATAGCTAAATTGTCGAATAGACTTAGCTCTGCGGCTTATGCAGTAATGAAGATCCGTCAGTTAACTGACGTTGATACAGCGAGATTAGTTTATTTCAGTTACTTTCATTGTGTAATGTCGTACGCCATTTTACTGTGGGGATATGCTGCCGACATTCAAACTATCTTTGTGCTGCAGAAGAGGACTATTCGAGCAATATATAACCTACAGGCTGGTGACTCTCTCAGAGAGAGATTTAAGGATATAAGTATAATGACAGTTGCATCACAATATATTTATGAAAATCTTGTGTATGTTCATAAAAATATTGAAATGTTTTCAAAAAACAGTGATATTCACAAATTAAATACCAGAAGTAAGAACAAATTAGCAGTGCCTTATACTAGGCTCCATAAAATAAATAATTCTTTTAAGGGTCTGTGTGTACGATTATACAACAAAGTACCAAATGATATTCAGAAATTAGATCTTGATAAATTTATAATCAAAATCAAAGAAAAGCTTTATAAAAAAGCTTATTATAAAGTGTCGGATTATACAGAAGACAAAACAGCTTGGGTCTGAAATGCTCCAAGTACCTACTCCAACAGCTATTTCTAATTGCCTATAATTAATTTATATAGAGCACCATATTTAATTAAACTATTTACATTCAAATTCATATTTTGTATTTTGTGACCTGGTAACGACATATAATATATATATATTTTGTAAATGTCGTTGCTTCTGTGCGCTGTGGTTTCTTGCGCCCGTTCTTTGCCACAGTTAAAAAATGATGTCCTGAATGGGTGGTAGGTTAAAAAATATTTGGACGTTTCAAAGTACTTATTAATTGAGTTTATTGAATAAATATATTTTGACTATTGACTATTGACTAAAGCAGCTTTCCATTTGTAACGATTTTTGATTGCTATGATTTACTCTCATAACTCTAACAACATGCTAATAAATCAATTAAACTACTTACAATGTAATTGGTATATGTTTATAACATTATCGTTACGTTATCGTCCAACGCGAGTAATTAACGTTCGCCACCGTTCCGCGGCAGCGGTCCACTCAGTTCGCTAACTGCTGTACCGGGGCCGAGCCAACTGCGCAGTTCGCAGACATAATCCAGATGGCGTGTTAGACACAACACGCACTTCACAGGTTACGCAGCATCGCACTGGAGTACCTATATTGCTTTTATTGTCCTGATGTTGCCAACTGTAGGGTTTATAGGGTTTTTTTTTCTCTTAAATAATGGCTTCGTGCGATCGGCACATTTAGCCAGTGTCAAGTTTTTAAAGTAATTATTATTTTCTTTACATTAAGTGGATGATAATGAGTGATAATGAACGTTTAATAGTAAATGATTTGCCCCCAAACCCCTCGAGACTCAATAAAGCTGTGGGACTTTATTGAGGTCTCACACGGACTTCTTGAGAGAAATTGAAATGTTGCACTGTTTTGTTTTATTTGCTAACACTCATGCACGTTCACGAACACTTAACAGTAAATAATCCACCATTATTTCACATAAATATTCGACAAAACACAAATTTTAGACAATAATACAAAACTGCTGGCATGACGCTTCACTTTCCCGCCAAGAAGTCGTTTATAGGGTTTCGTAACAGAAAAAGAACAATGGAACCCTAGGCCTATTTAAACCTGAGCGGTATTCGCTGCCGCTGTGGGTAGAGCGGCAGCGAATACCGCTCAGATCGATCTAGCCGCGGAACTTGATACTAAATACCTGAGCGAAACCCGCGCGGTATATACCTTTACCCACAGCGGCAGCGAATACCGCTCAGCACCCTTACTCTTGAAACCGATCGCTATTTGGATCGGATTAGTATTGTGAATTTTCGTACTCCTAAATTACGACACCATAGCTAATATGGATTCATATTGCGTGGATATTAAGTGAAATAATACAAAATTCAATGCCATTTAGTTCACCCAATATGAATCCAAATTAGCGCTGGTGTCGTAACTTGAAAATACGAAAATTGACAATACCAATCCGATTAAATAGCGATCGGTTTCGAGAGTAAGGGGGCAGGTTTGAATAGGCCTTTATAGGAACACTTTGTTGTCCGTCCGTTTGTCTGTCAAGAGCCTTTTTCTCGGGAACGCGTGGAAGTATCAAGTTGAAATTAACATTCTAATACTTATGTCTGCGGTAAATGAAATCTGTATAAAAATCAAGCTTCTAAATGAACCCAAAAAGATACAGCCATTCAAGCCTCATTTTCTAACATTTGGCAGGGAAATCCTATTACCGGGTACTTCCCATAGACCTAGAATCATGAAAGGCAAGTAGAAAACACAAGTAAAGGAGATAATTAAAAATCGTTAATTAATTGATCCATTTCAAAAAAAAAAATTTTTTCCGATTTCAAACTTATTTGCAGTTAAGGCACATTAATCGACTACCGACCCATCACTTCCCTTGGGTGTCTTAAAAGGCGACTAACGGACTAAATATTGCACATCCATCCAACAGCATAGAGCAGTGACGGGCTCACCACCTATCACGCTGAGCACATGTGCAGTTGTTATTAGGTGGACTATAGCAGTGGACTACTTCTGCGATCCTCATAGTCTAGTCTCTGACTAACCCTTTGGGGATAAGTCGTGATTATATATATGTATGTTTGTAAAAAGTTCTTAACCTCATCATCAGCTCCTTTATTCGCTTGTTATCTTGTGCTATTTTTAAACTCGTCGTGGTCATCGTAAGTTCTTGAACCATAAATCTCTATTCATGGAGACACACCCTCGTCGACGTCGGTCAATGTCGTCGCTTCCCGTCTCACTCTAAATATAGTTGATCGCTCCCACGACCCCGCGCAAACGTCCGGCAAAAACATTATATCGTGAACCAATGACACCTATTTATTTAACATTATCACTATTATGCTTGTAAGTTATTTGTAAGATAAACTTATTTACTTGTGGGGTATATTTTATTATTATAGTTGCAATGTGGAGTTCAATATAGCGCAGCAGCTCTGCTACAGACGACTGGCAACAGTTAAGCGACTTTCACAATGCCAGGTCGCCAGATGGGTGACCAAATTAAAAACATGTAAAGCTCATCCTTGATGTGTGAAAAAAACCTGAAAACCAGGGCTTCATACTATAAATTGTTTGTTTCATAAATAGAATAAAATAATACTGTACTGTCTACTAATTTAAAATTTAAACAAGCTCTAAAATATTCGATGTTCCGCCAAAACTCATTAATTCTAAGCGTTCTGAATTGTTCTTCTCTTCATGAATGGACAATACCGTCACTGCGTTTAGTCGCATGGCCATAAGTAGCATAGAGCTACCGATAAATTTAATGTTTTTTGTAGGTAGCGTAGCGAATTTACCCGTTTTAATTTTTTTTATCGAATTAGCTTTAAAATTTACGGAGTTTCATACCCTTAGAGGGCGTAATTCCTAAAATCCTTTCTTAGTGCTCACCTACTATAAAAGGAAGCATAGTGCATTAATTCAAGTTTCTAATCCTAGTAGTTTGGGCTGTGCGTTGATTATGTCAGTCAGTAACTTTTGTTACTTAGAGGGAGAAAAAAGAAAGGTCTTCCTAAGTTTCTTGCCAGGTTCTTCTCTGTTGAGGGCCCTCCGAACTGGTGGTAGATTAGTTAGGTAGGTAGAGTAGATTAGGTAGTTAGATTAGTTGTTAGGTCTTAACTACAAGTTAGATAACTTTTTTTTTATTGGCTACTTTTAAGCGCTTGGCCTTCATCTCACCTGATGGTAAGTGACGATAAGGCCGAAGGTGGAAGCACGCTTCACCGGAAATCCTCAACCACTGAGGGACTGGCTATCTTATCTCAAACTGCCGGAACACAACAATGCTATAAACATCGTTGTTATGGCGACAAGCTTAGATAAGATGGTGGTAGCTAGCCAGGCGGACTTAACAGCCCTACCACCAACCAAACCGAGCACACAAAGATGTACCTTCCGCTGGGAATCGAACCCGGGACCTCTGGGTCTGAAACCGGTAGCTTAGCAACTAGGCCGCAGAGGCGGTTAAAAACTGTTTTTTTATTAGTATTGACGTCATTAGGTGCCTGTAAAAGTTTATATTGAATAAATAATTTGACTTTGAGTCATTAAGTTAGTTTTCTTTTTTATGTAAGTAGGTATTTAGATTTATTACACTATCTTTATATGTTCGATAGCTAATAATAAGGATACTGATAACAATAAAGAAATACGCATTTAATTTTATGATCACACTTTGAACTTTAAACAATAATTGAATGTAGAAAATAAATCTACTTATCTATGTGTTTACTTACGGTATACTTATTGTTTAATCTAGAGCAGGGTAGATTGCGCATTATAATGATTATCTATAATACAAAAATAAGTAAATACATTATCATATATAAGTATATTTATTAACACTCACACCAATAATGTAGCCCAAGATAAGCTTCATTTTAAACTCGTTAATATGGTTAATCTAGATAACGGATAAATATACATAAACATAGCAAAAACCCAGACCAGAAATCGATTCAGAAAAACAGTTTTCTTTAAATTGACGTACCGGGAATTGCACCCGGGACCTCAGGGATGGCGCGACGCTAAACCCGGCGCGTTAACCACTCTACCACGGAGGTCGTCAAACATTGCTTCAGGAAAGTTAGGGTCATTCAGGACAATCTTTACTTAACCGCCTCTGTGGTCTAGTGGCTAAGCCACCGGTGTCAGACCCAGAGGTCCCGGGTTCGATTCCCACCCGGGGGCACATCTTTGTGAGCTCGGTTTGGTTGGTGGTAGGGCTGTTAAGTCCGCCTGGCTAGCTACCACCATTTTATCTAAGTCTGTCGCCATAACAACGATGTTTATAGCATTGTTGTGTTACGACAGTTTGAGATGAGCCAGTTCCTCAGTGGTTGAGGATTCCGGGTGAAGCGCGCTTCCACCTTCGGCCTTATCGTCATTTACCATCAGGTGAGATGAAGGCCAAGCGCTTACACGTTGCCGAATAAAAAAAATTAAAAAAAAAATTTTACTTTAGGCATGCAAAAAAGTCTTGTAATCTTTCTTCTGTTCTTCGAAGTTATCTCGAAGAATCTTTGATAAACAGCCTAAAAACGTCCCACAGCTGGCCACAGGCCCTACAACATGGATAACAGCACTTTTTTATTTTTTTATTTCACCTCCTCCCACACAAAATATACAATGTTGTACAATGTCTTCAAGTTAGAGGTGACGCATGGGAAAATTGGGACATAGCCCACCACGCTGGCCCAATGGGGGATGGTGGTTACTGGGCAATGTGTGGGTGGTTTACCTACATATAGCATGACATACCTACATAATATAATCACGCCTATTATCCCCGAAGGGTTAGTCAGAGACTAGGCAATGAGGACCGCAAAAGCAGTGCTCTACCATAGTCCACTTTTCACCAAATAGCGATTGCACATGTGCTCAGCGTGACAGGTGGTGAGCCCATCGCCGCTCTATGCTGTTGGAAGTATCTGCAGTAATTAGTCCGTTAGTCGCCTTTTACGACACCCAAGGGAAGAGAGGGAAGAGAGGGGGTAGTAGTATTCTTTCACCGCTACGCTACAACTTGTGAATTTAGCACAATTAAATATCAATTCTTGTCGGGCTATTGATTCTTTGTAAGTCTACAAATTAAAAGAGCTCATGTTAAAATGTATGCTCAAGAGCAACATAACAATGTATTATGTATTGAAAACGTAACTAAAAAGGAAACGTTTAACTGTAATCCAGTTGTCTGAATGAATAATTTAATAATGTAACATCTGGCCGTCCCGAACGTAACGAATATTTTATTTACTATTTACAAGTTTATGGTAATGTTTTCGATAGAAATTCAATTGTGAGACATTTTTTTTGACCCTGTCTCCACACCGTGTGTTAAAACATAGGTAGGTACTTATATAAAAAAATATCAATGAATATTTGCAAAGTTTTTTTTGAACTTTAATATCTAAGCCATGGCTTCGTAGCCTTCCACAATGAAGCAGCATTATTGTCTGTATAACTGTTTGGTCTGTGAAACACCGACGTTATTCAAGATCGCAACGCAGTGCCTGAGAAAGGTTCCTTATAATAATTGTATACTTACTCGTATAGTGTTGATGAAAAACAAATCCTGTTCATGCATTTTTTTTAAGAATGTATTTATTTATTTATTTAGACAACAACAAAACATACGCCTTACATGCTATCATTACATTTTATATTATTTTACAAAGGTGCTGCCTTACTTAAAGGCTGCCTAACGGAAAGCATAATGTAAAAACCGACCAAGTGCGAGTCGGACTCGCCCATGACGGGTTCCGTAGCAGCAAGTAACATCATATAAAAGTTCTTGTAGTTCGTTATAACTTTGATCGATGTTTTAATAATAGTGCAATTTTTTTTTATTAATTAATTTAAGCCGTATTAAAAAATACTACTTACTAGATCTCGTTCAAACCAATTTTCTTTGGAAGTTTGCATAGTAATGTACCTACATCATATATTTTTTTTAGTTTTATCATTCTCTTATTTTAGATGTTACAGGGGGGGGGGGGCACATTTTACCACTTTGGGAGTCTCTCGCCCAAACTATTTAGTTTAAAAAAAATGATGTTAGAAACCTCAATATCATTTTTGAAAACCTATCCATAGATACCCCACTCGGATGGGTTGGATGAGAAAAAAAAATGAGTTTCAGTTCTAAGTATGGGGAACCCCCAAAGTTTTTTTTTCTATTTTTGTATGAAAATCTTAATGCGGTTCACAAAATACATCTACTTACCAAGTTTCAACAGTATAGTTCTTATAGTTTCGGAAAAAAGTGGCTGTGTATGTCACGTTCCGTTTTCCGTTTTTCAAGTTCCGTTTTTGCTATTTGGCTACAGAACCCTAAAAAGGTAGGGAGCGGTAGGCGCCCACCGGCAAGTAAACATAATCTTTAGTCAGATTTTAAGGATAACAAGTAGGTAAGGTATACTTAGCCACACAACCAACCAACCACAGCCCTTGTAATAATAATTGTAATTTAATATCGTTGTGAGAGCAAGTGGATAAGAGTAGCGCTGTGTACAAGCAAGTAGAAAGATGTCGTGGTCTCTGCGTCCCCCTCTGGGAAAATGTAGTAACACTTCGATGGTCCCTAGGTAGGTAGTATCGAAAGTAAAAAATGCTACTTTACAGGAGAGCGATTTAAAGTTTATTTTTTGCATATCTTTGTCATGAATGATTAAATCTTGATAAAAATTAGGATACAAAGATATGCAAATGGATAGTGAACCTCTCGAAAATTATTCAAAAGCATAGATTTTTGCTTTCACGTAATTAAATTTGTAACCACAACACAACTGTGTATCCAAACTTTTTGAAGATTCAATAATTCATGACAAAATTGTGCAAAAAAATAAACTTTAAATTGCTCTCCTCAAAATAGCGTTTTTCACTTACGATACTTTACCTAGGGACCTTCGACTTTAACACAAACCGACATCTACAACACATCGTTAAGTCGTCTCGAGTTATTTATATACGTTAATGGTTATCACCCTATTTCTGGATAACAATTGAATGATCGTTCGGTTATTATTTTAACACGGGCATTGACGTCATGAGGCTTCCTGCCTGCAAGTCCGTAATAAATGAGGGTGACTTGCGGAAAGGTAAGATCGCTTAGTTCTGACGTTGGATACGATCGGTTAAAAATAATTACTTTATTTTTTTCTTGAACACACACTTAAGACTGTTATCCCCAAAGGGTTAGTCAGAAACTAGGCAATGAGGACCGCGAAATCAGTCTTTAGCCGTAGTCCACTTTTTTTTTATTCTACGACGGGTAAGCGCTTGGCCTTCAACTCACCTGATGGTAAGTGACGATAAGGCCGAAGGTGAAAGCGCGCTTCACCCGCAATCCTCAACCACTGAGGAACTGGATCTTTTCTTAACCTCTCATTCTTGGCATCGAAATGTCTAAAAATTTTGACAGCATGTGCGATTTGAGGGAATTTAAATTTGCAAAAATGTAAAAAAAAAATTTTAAAAAATTGAACGCATTTTATGCATCGTGAACGATGCATAAAATGTACCACAGAACCGAAATAATCGACCTTGTCCATACTAAAGTAGTCTCTAAGTGTATCCTAACACGGTACAAAGCCAATGAGAGCGCGGCCATTATATGATCGCTTGGGGTTTGACGGAATATCTAGTTTTTAGGTGCGGCCAAATATGGCCGCTTGGGGCTTGAGGGGTCTGTCGGAACACATCATTGCTATAAACATCGCTGTTATGGTGACATACTTAGATAAAATGGTGGTAGCTAGCCAGGCGGACTTAACAGCCCTACCACCAACCAAACCGAGCACACAAAGATGTACCCCTCGCTGGGAATCGAACCCGGGACCTCTAGGGTCTGAAACCGGTGGCTTAGCCACAGAGGCAAATAGCAACTGCACATGTGCTCAGCGTGATATGTGGTGAGCCCATCGCCGTTCTATGCTGTTGGATGTAAATGTCCAATATTCAGTTCGTCCGTTTAGATGATTTGGTACTATTATTTTTTTTTTTTATGTAAGAAGGAGGCAAACGAGCATGCGGGTCAACTGATGAAGAGCAATCACCGCCGCCCATGGACACCCGCAAAACCAGAGTAGTCGCAGATGCGTTGCCAACTTTTAGGAAAGGAGGGTTAAGGATGGAATAGGAATTGTTAAGGGCCTCCGGAACCCTCACTGGACGGACGAAACACAACAGCACCAAGTGCCATTATTTCACGCCGGATATTACGCCGGGCGAGCCGGCCCAATGCGTGTGGCTCTACCACTTTAATGGCAGTGTGTAATTCATGTAACAGACCATAACATCTAACAGTATCGAGTCTTTATTTAACAAAACCACTGTACCTATATTATTGTTTCAACAATGCTATCGCTGGAACTTAATAAGCCCGTCTCGTTTCAGCCACAAAAACACACGTATTTCACCATAAACCTTGGTATTCCCATGTTCATTAGGTAACCGCCAGATAAGATATCAGTAATAATTACGCGAACGTGTTCGGCAGTTGATAAAAAAACATGGTTTTTCATTTGTTTAACAGGAAAATATCGATTTGTGCTTTGTTATTTATAAAAATCGAAACCTAACCTTGTCGCGTGGCGGTGAAAGAATACTACCACCCCTCTCTTCCCTTGGGTGTCGTAAAAGGCGACTAACGGACTAAAGACTGCACATACATCCAACAGCATAGTGTGGCGATGGCCTCACCACCTGTCACGCCGAGCACATGTGCTGTCGCTATTTGGTGAAAAGTGGACTATGATAGAGGGCTGCTTTTGCTGTCCTCATTGCCTAGTCTCTGACTAACCCTTCGGGGATAATAGTCGTGACTATATGTATGTATTTATAAAAATGCGAAATCATAGTTACTTTCACTAAACTACACTAATAATGTAAAGAGGGAGGTGGCAGCCTATTAATACAATACTACCAACCAACCCATCTCTTCCCTTAAACGTAGTAACGGGCGACTAACGGACTTAAGACTGCACATACATCCAACAGCATAGAGCGGTGATGGGCTCACCACCTGTCACGCTAAACACATGTACAGTTGTTATTTGGTAACGTGGACGATGGCAGTGTGCAGTCTTTAGTCCGTTAGTCGCCTTTTACGACACCCAACGGAAGAGATACAGTATAAAAATAAACAGTACCTATAAAAAAGTGCAACCCTTGGGCTGCACCTTTGTGGGCACAAACTTGCTTCGCGGTGTCTTCTCTAGTTTATTGCAGCTGTACTTCCCTCATATGACCGCACCATATGGCTAAGATGAGAGAAGATGGCAGTCTTAACCCTTCAGTCTTGGATTTTTTTGGACACTTTTTTGGCGCAACTGTCATCGTCAAATTTGACAGAATCGAGCATAGACTATGCGATATTTTGCGATAACAATACATAAGATGTACCACAGAACCGAAATAACCAAACTTTGTTCATACTAAAGTAGTCTGTAAGTGTATGTAAACACGGTACAAAGTCAAGTGTGTTTTTGTAGGTGCTGTCTCATGCGACCGCTTGGGGTTTGAGGGGTTGGTCACCATTGCACCCACATTGAGTAACGGAAATCTCTCTATGTGTTAAATTATGAGAGAATAATAAAAAATAGGTTTCATACTCGCGGCTAGGGAATGCAATCCCGATCTCGTGGGATCCCGATCTCGCGAGATCTCGTGTCATTTTTCGACATCAATCCCGAAGCATAATATGACGAGATCTCGATCGAGATTGACGAGATTGGGCAACGGTAGTCAACGACAGCGACGCTATTCATGCACGACAGGATTTAAATTTACGTACTGCTGCAAAAACCAAGATGACTCATTAAGAGGAATTAGATGAGACTCTAAGAGCATCTATAAGCCCTTTTTTTCGTGTTTCTACTAGTTCAGATAGGCCACTGATAAAGGAAGAAATAGATTTGTATGAGTGTGAGGGAACAGGAGGTAGCTTTTTACAGTTCGCTGATAGCTTACTGACGCTGGTGCCAACCACTGTCGAGTCAAAGAGGGCGTTTTCAGCTGCTGGGGACATAACGACTGACATAAGATGCCGTTTATCAGACAACACTCTCAACACTCTTTGTTTTTAAGAAGCTGTTTCCGAAATGACCCCTTGAATTTAGAATTTTTTGTCCTTATTTGGCTGACGACAGTGTTATTGTTTTTATTATGTTTTATGCAAATTGTTTGATTACCAATTAATACGGATAATTATGAAATAACTTAACTTAGTAAGTAAGTTAGATTTACTTTTGTGTTTTATTAAACAAGCAGTTTTCAACGATTTTTAAATGAACTTAACAATATTTTTTCGAATACTACTCGAGATCTTAAAAATAACGAGATCTCGCGAGATTGTAATTTCTAATCTCGCGAGATCTCGAACTTGCGATCCCGACTCGAGATTGCAATCCCTACTGGCAGCCCGCCCGCCCCATTGTCCACGCTAACTTAGAAACACCGCCATACTTTCAGCCACTTTGTACAAAACATTAAAAACCATCGTCTATTATCGTGAAAACCGCGTAAAAATCCATTGCGTGGTCAGTTATCTATTAGGCCCTTAATGCTAACAAACTGCTGAGCACACACTTCTATTCATAAGAGGTGCGTCACAAACTCACAACGGCCGCCGCTAATCCGATGGCGTAGACACGCGGCGCCACGTGCGTGGCTATGACGTTACCACACACTCTACCGGACCCGATATAATATCATTAGTGTGGGAAATACGTAGGACTGAGCGCTGACGAATTCAACACTTTTGGTAAAAATCATAAGAGGCTGGTTTTTTGTCATTTTGCTCGGAATAACTTGAATGTCAAATGCTTACTTAATCTTATTGGCGTCAAAAAATGTTAAAAAAAGTTAACTAAGAGTAGTTAAATCTTATCAACTAACTAACTACCTACCTAATCTACCTACCTACCTTACTAATATACAGCCTGTTCGGATTTTGGGAGAGCCTTCGACAGGAAGAAGCTGGCAAGAAACTCAGGAGGCCTTACTTTTTTCTCCCTCTAAGTAATAAAAGTTACAATGTCGTCACCAAGTCATATAAAATACATTTAAAAGACGTATATTTATACAAAAATTACTATAGTATGGAAGGATATGCCCAGATATGGGACAGAAAAAGAAAAAGGAAACATGTGCACTACCTACAAGGCAATGCACTCGATGCACTAGACGTAGTACAGGGTGAGAAAATTAAAACTCTCTCAAAATTCATAAGCGCTGAAGAAGTTCATTACACTGAACTGAGTCCCTACTCTCTAAACGAATCCGAGACTTCGTCTGTCCGACGAGACAGTGTGGCACACTTCGATATTTTTCATTGGCGTCGCGCCATCTCTGAGGTCCCCGGTTCAATTCCCGGTCGGGTTAATTTAGAGAAAATCTTTTTTTAAATTGATTTCGGGTTTGGGTGTATTTTCTATGTTTTTGTTTATTTATCCGTTATCTTACCATATTAACGAGTTTCAAAAGATTGCTCATCTTGGTCTGGATCATTGGTGTGAGCGTAAACAAATTTATAGAAAAAAAAAAAATTTAAAATATGGCGGCCATAGTGGATACTACACGGGCTCGTGCCGATGTATTAAACATACATTATTATTACATTTTTAACTAATTAAGAGTTCATTAAACTACTCTACCCAAGGACTGGTTATCTATCTACAACGGAACACAACCATGCTACAAACATTGTTGTTATGGCGACAGTCTTGATGAGGTGGTAGCTATGTAGGTAGCTAGCCAGACTAGACAAGTGGCATTAAACGCTTACCCCCTGTCTATTCGTCAGTCATCGTACAATGCGCGCGCATTGTTGTATATAATGTGCGTATATTTAAAGAATAGCTAGTTTACGCCAAAATAAAAATATGTTCCCCGATAAACAGTTGTATTTTGTCATTGGTTTAGATTTTAATTTTTCAAACAATATAATTTATTATTTAATTGGAAAAAACTGCATCATGCTGTTGATGCCTTCACTCACACTGACGACTGCGACGTGTTTCACATGCAGTCGCATGTGTGAGTGATTTCATCGAGGCATATTCTAATAATATGATGCAGTTTTGCCAATTAAAAAATTAAAATGTGAACCAATGACCAAATACTAGGTACTTTTAATTGGAGAAAATATTTTTATTTTGGCATAAACTACCAGTACTTTAAATATGCGCCATTGATTTAATAGCACCTTATATTTCACTAGCAACTGGCACAGTACACAGCAGTGTACGACAGAGGGCGAGCGTTCGCCCCTTGTCTATTGGGGCTGGCAGTCTAAAGCAATAACCGTCTAAGCCGAGCAATATGTGTACCACTAATGGAAATCGAAGCCTCCGCTTCGGCGGGTTCTAATCCGACCTTATGACCTTTTTCTTGCTCAATGAACCTGCCTTTACGATACCCCACCCCCAAAAGGGAAACAGCGGCTATGTGATTTGCCTTTTCTACACTGAAAGTCTCTACAGACTATACCTACAGAAAATAAGTATGTACTTACTTGTTAATGTAAAATTGGATGTGCGTTTACTCATCAAGTACTAGTAGTGCTACATTATTGTTCTTTGCTCTTGGAATATTTGATATAAAATTTTAACCTTTAAGTTATATCGTCGACTCGGGTTGCGTTTACAAACCTTAGTTGATCAAGTATGCTACTCTCTTTAACATGCTATGTAATGTTTTGTAATAATTATGGACCGGCATTATCTATGCAAGTATGCTACATCCTAGGCCGCATCGTCACCTACCATCGGCTATGCGATTCTTTATACGACACATAGACGTGCGCGCATGGCTGTGACCATAGATGTTAAAGCCTGTGGTACAGCCGTCACATCGTTCGCTGCTATGCGATTCTCTAAGCGACACATAGACGCTGCGCGCATGGCTGTGATCTGCTATCTCTTTCCAATTCTATGAATATGAATGAGACAGAGTCATTTGTCAGCGCTGCGGCAGCCGCAGCTATCAAGGCTTTAGCTTAGAGAATCGCACGGCAGCACGCTATGGTCAAAGTTGACGCTGTTTTACTTACAGAATACCGATTTTATACCTATACTCCAGCCAAATTCGATGACGAATGATTGTAAACAGATTACTGTCATTTCTTTGTGCATCTAGTTTCACTCGGATTTTTACTTTTTCTTGAGAGAGATTTATTAAAACAGTTTAACTATGTGTCTTTCTTACTTTCACTACAGGTGAGATCGCGGTCAAGTACTTGTCTATAAAGAATTTAAAAAAACATCGCATGGGGAGGTTGAACCCACCACGCTGGTTGGTGGGTTTCAACGACTGTCATCTTACGACAACAACCGGGACCAACCGCTTTACGTGCCTTCCGAAGCACGGAGGAACTCGAGATATTTTTATTTGGTAACCCATCCAGCGACCCGGCATTACGAAAGTTTCTTATCGGGAAAAATCGCAAACAGAACGTGCTAGCCGCTGCGTCATTGAGCTCCATCGAATATGGTAAATAAAGTAAAAAAATATACATACACAAACCACCAAATAGCGACTGCACATGTGCTCAGCGTGACAGGTGGTGCTGTGCTGTTAGATGTATATGCAGTCTTTAGTCCGTTAGTCTCCTTTTACGACACCCAAGGGAAGAGAAGGAGGGGGTGGTAGTATTCTTTCACCGCTACGCAATACGGTTAAGTGAAAAAATAAATTCCTAATAAAAAAACTGCAAGCAGGGGTGGGACGGGTGGAAGTTTACTCACTAAACACTAGAGAACAAAGTAAACTTTCCTACAATCACACCAATTATCTAGCCCAAGAGAAGCTTCGAAGAAACTCGTTGAATGGTTACTAGACAACGGATAAACATACTTAAAATACTTAAATACATACTTATTACACATAGACAACACCCAGACCCGAGACAATTTAGAAAAACAATAATTTCTAAATTGACCCGACCGGGCATCGAACCCGGGACCTCAGAGATGGCGACACCATGAAAACCGGTGTACAAACCACTCGACCAAGGAGGTCGTAAGTACAGCAATCGTAGATGCTCCTTTAAGCGCTTTATGCTTCCGCAGGGATTCTTATTTGTATTTTTGTTTACAATAAAGTACGATTCCATTCTATTCTGGCGTTACTCGTGTTACCTTTATCAGTGGATGCTAGTACTAATATAATTAGTGAGAATGGGGAGGGAAGAGACTGCTATGTGGTAAGTTTTTGGACGGTCATGATGATTGTGATGGATGATGAAACATTGTACTAGTTTACAAAGTTAGTATCAACTATTTTAATGTACCTAATGTTTTAAATTGTTGTATACAGAACTACGAGTATGAGGCATTCATTCATTGTTCAAATAGCTGTCTGCTTGTATTATATTCGTAATGTTTGATCAAGTGTTTATCTGTATTTCTTACTTACACGGACAAGTCGTAGTGAAGTTAGTTTGAAAACACGTTTTAACTTTCATTTTTGACCTATCGATGACTTGCACGAAAAATACTAATATAATTTTAAAAAATAGCAATTCATAGTAACTTTTGGAGTTTCTCTCGTGTTCTTTTCGCAACGACACGTGTTGAGAGTCTTGAGACTCCAATTTTTTATTCCTAACTACTAATATCCGAGTATACAACGACCCCTACCGCGCCGGTTAATGGATGAAAGTATTTTATATCAAATTTAATATGTTAAAAAATAGATTTCGAGTGGGTTGGGTGAAAAATTTCAGTCCACTATATGATTAATTAAATATTTAAAAATTATTTTTTTTTAAACATTGCACCGGTCTGGATAATAGATAAATTACATAGGTACCAAGCGAAAGTATGAAACCTATAGAATATGCAACCGTTATGTTGTCTTTTTTTTCCGTCATGACATTGGGTTGGGTAGGTGTAAACAGGTAAGTCACTATAAGTAATTTGCAACAATCAGGTTAAATAAATAAAACTTATGTTTATATAAAGATAATCTCATTACAAACACACACACACCAAACCAGTGTAATGTAAAAAAAATCTATTTTAATATTAAATTAATCATTATAGGTACTGGACTAAAATTTATCAGCCAACCCACTCGCGATATATTTTTTAAATATTAAATTTGATATAAAATACTTTTCATCCATTAACCTTAACCGGCCCGGTGAAGGACGTACTATACTCGGATCTTAGACTATAACCACATGAGTAAAGAAACGGTTTCTTTACTCATGTGCTGTAACTACCTAACTGTGTATTGTACTAATCGTGTCTCCTAGCGGTGAAAGAATACTACCACCCCCTCTCTTCCCTTGGGGGTCGTAAAAGGCGACTAACGGATTAAAGCCTGCACATAAATCTAACAGCATAGAGCGGCTATGGGCTCACCACCTGTCTCGTTGAGCACGTGTGCAGTCACTATATGATGAAAAGTAGACTATGGCAGAGGACTGCTTTTGCGGTTCTAATTACCTAGTCCCTGACAACCCTTCGCCGATAATAGTCGTGATCACGACTATTATCCCCAAAGTTAATACTAGTTAGTAGTAGTACTAACTAGTATTAACTTAATACCACTTGAAATTAGATTATTTTTTTTTATGCCTAACTCGCGGAGCCATTGATTAAGATAATATAGTAATAATAATAGTAAATACAAATAGACACGTCTCCACCTCCTTTCTACTTCATTCTCAAGGTCGGCATCGCATCTGCGTGTCCTCTACTTTTGCTTGTGTCTATGGGCGGCGGTGATTACTTTCCATTAGGTGACCCGCCTGCTAGTTTGCCTCTATTTCACATAAAAAATAGAAATATGACAGTAAGTAAATATCTATTTTTCTTATATAACACTTCAATACGAACTAACCCTTTGTTCCCACTATTCTTCCTCTGGCGTCTACCGTTCGCCAGAGGAAGTTTGGGCCAAAGCCACTGGACGACCTCCGTGGTCGAGTGGTTAGCTCACCGGGTCTGGCGTTGCGCCATCTCTGAGGTCCCGGGTTTATCTCCCGGTCGGGTCAATTTAAAGAAAAACTGTTTTATCTAAATTGATTTCGGGTCTGGGTGCTTTTTCTATGTTTATGTACCTAGGTATATTTATCCGTTATTTTGCCATATTAACGAGTTTCAAAAGAATACTCATCTTGGTCTAATGAATTGGTCTAAAAAAATATTAATTTAATTTAACAAAAAAAATCACATGTTTGGGTAGGTACTTTCCAACGGTAGAAGGAGATTAAGGTCAAGATGGCGTGACGAGCTGAACGCATATCAGCCAGACTAAATCATTGTGGCGGACAGAGAATAGTGGAAAGAGGGGAGGCCTTTAAGAAGGGAGCGAGGTCTTTGCTTTGCAGTGGGACAAAATAGGCTGACAATATCAATAATAAATTTCTTATTGAGTACGAATTGAATTTAAAAGGTGATTAATCATTATATACGATATGTCAAAATAAGATCATACGGATGATATTTCAATAGCAATTATTGGCGTGTCGGCATTTCTTATACCTAGTTTTCGACACCGCACTCGTCTGGTCAAATGTCAAGTGTTGACCCAATTCGTCGTGCACATTCGTAACAATTACATACAGAGCCGTAAAGCGTACAGTCGGCATCAAAAACCGCTGCACACTTTGATATATTTACATACATAATATTATACTTTAGACTATTTATCCCCGAAGGGTTAGTCGGCGACTAAGCAATAGGGACCGCAAGAGCAGTCCATGCCATAGTCTACGTTTCACCAAATAGCAACTGCACACGTGCTCAGCGTGATAAGTATGTACGGTCGGGGTCACCGTTAGGGTTGCCACCCGTACTTTAAAATAGAGTATGGTACTATTTTTTATGTATGCGTACTCTATAATCTACGACACCAATAGAGTAAAATATACGCTAAAATACTCTATTTACGAAAAACTGATCGTTACTAAACTAAACTAAACTAAGGTTATGAGTACTTCACAGTTCACTGAAAGAGTCTTCTCTCTTAAGAATGTAAAGTGGAGAGACGAAAGGAATAGAGCTACCCTAACTATAAAAAATAAACGAGTTGATTATATCATTTTAATCTAAATTATGATTGCAAAGAGGCTATAAGAAAGACAAATATTTGTTCAATGTCGCAAAGAGCAACAAAAAATACGTTTTTAAGACAACTAAATAAATACTCTTTTTTATGCTATGTACTTTATTTTTGTTCTAACAAAATTAAAAAATACTCTATTCGTCCTAAAAAAAGGAGGCAACCCTAGTCACCGTCGTCGCTTTACCACTCTGCAGCGATTTTCGTATGAAGCGCACCGACCGCCCGGGTGCGTGCCCGTACCAAATAGACGACCCGGTGTGCAAGGGATTTTGACCTTTAGACTGGTAAAGCGACGGAGTCCGCGATAGTACGTGAGTCCATCGCCGCTCTATTCTGTTGGATGTATGATCAGTCTTTAGTCCGTTAGTCGCCTTTTACGACACCCAAGGGAAGAGAGGGGTGGTATTGTATTAATTAGCCACCACCATACAGCTCACTTCACTTCACTTCAGCACTTAGAAAATGAAGAATGTCTACTTGTTGTAAACTTGTTATGATAGGGTACTAATAAATAAGATATATAATAATATAGATAACGTTTAAAAAATTATAACCTCACTTGGGAATCGAACCTACACGTCCTCCGCATACCGGCTGCGTTGACCACTGCGCCACCGAGGTATTGTAGTACCAATACCAACGCTTTTAACTTGTGTTTAGCTACATTGTCTCATCAAACCCCTTTGATTTTGGATTTTGAATATTTTTCACAAGTATAATTTTAAACATTTAGATATGGCTTAATCTAAAAACCATTTAGAATAACGAAGATTAAATAAATAGAGAATAGAATAAGTAATTAAAATAAGAGTTTTGTAATTCTTGGTGTTTTTTGCGTTAACAACAAATCAAATACTTACTTGAATTTAGAAAAAACGTTTTAAGAGGTGCTATTAATTTTATATAAATAAATAAGTAAATATTCATGGAAATACCTATACTTTACAAAGAATTTGATGAAATTGGCATCTTCTATTTGTCGCTTTCATCACTGAAACAGGAATTGAATATAAAACTAAATAAATAAACTAAATAAACTTTCTTACAATCACACCAATTATCTAGTTCAATAGAAGCTTCGAAGAAACTCGTTAAATGGTTACTAGACAACGGATAAACATACTTTCACCGCTACGCAATACGGTTAAGTGAAAAAATAAATTCCTAATAAAAAAACTGCAAGCAGGGGTGGGACGGGTGGAAGTTTACTCACTAAACACTAGAGAACAAAGTAAACTTTCTTACAATCACACCAATTATCTAGCCCAAGAGAAGCTTCGAAGAAACTCGTTAAATGGTTACTAGACAACGGATAAACATACTTAAATTACTTAAATACATACTTATCATACATCGAAAACACCCAGACCCGAGACAATTTAGAAAAACAATAATTTTTAAATTGACCCGACCGGGGATCGAACCCGGGACCTCAGAGATGGCGAAACCATGAAAACCGGTGTACTAACCACTCGACCAAGGAGGTCGTCGAACTAAAAACTAAAATAATAGTAATCCTGCCACAATAGTTTTTATAATGTTATAGGTATTTTTGTTTGCTTGTGTTTTGTTGAGAAATTTATATATTTTTAATTTGTGTTCAGTTAACTTTAAAATTCTCTGTTTTAAAACTTTTAGTCACTGTCTGTAGGTCTGTAATCTGACATCTGTGTTGCAATGATTGTTTTTGATTTTATTATTCTGTTTGTTTAATGACTGTTTGTTGCCAAAATAAAAGAAAAAAGAATTAGATGGATATATCCCAACGCCTAATTTCCATGAGTTCGAAAACATTTTTAAACTTTTACTGAAATGGTATATAGTATCTAAATACATGATTATTAGTATTATCTATTCAAGACAAATATCTTATGTCGTCCTTGTTATTATTGTTTGCATGAAAATTAATATCCACCCTTCTTTCACTCGTTCTTTTTTTCTCCGTCGTCTAACTCGTTGTACAAGTTTAGCATCGGCCATTCCCCCAATACAAGGTCAATTTGAGCCGAGGTCATAGCCTCAGGGGCGGTGGGGGCGCCCTTTCATCTGGCTCACGACCCTGGAATGTAGACGTTACGAACCCTTTTCAGGGTCTGTGGTTACTGTGGGACTCAGACAGACGATCCTTGACAAACAATTTCAAATTAAGTTGAACAACATTTAAAAGTAAAAGGTAAACGTTACTTAATATGGGGAAAGAGTGAAATGAAATGAAATGAAATGAAATGAGTTTTATTTACTAGAACATAGTGAATAGGGTGTTATAAAAACAGTTGAGGCGTATGTTCTGCCTTTCTGGCATGTAAATATACAATTAAATTAACATTATTCAATTGTTCACATAGAGCAAGTAAATTCAAATAACATCAAATTAATTTAAACCTAAAAAATAAAATTAACATTTTTAAATTAAATTAACATAATTAAACTAAATTAGAATTATCAAATTAAATTAAATTAACAATATCGAATTATTAACATCAACAAACAAAATTAGATAAAATACAATAATTATTATTTTATTATTAAATATTATAAAATAAATTCATGTAATGAGTAATAGCATTTGTCCAATAAATATTTCGATAATTTTCTTTTAAATTGTGGCATTGGGAGGTCTTTTAAGTCCCTTGGCAGCTTGTTAAAGACTTTGATAGCCATACAGTAAGAATTGCCATTGTGAAGTTTTGTTCTAGTCAACGGTACATACAGTTTTTCATTATGCCTTGTAGATCTGTTATAGACCTCTCCGTGTTTTTTAAAATATGTAAGGTGCTCTCGAACAAATATGCAAATCTGTCTTATGTACATGCAAGGCAATGGCAAAATTTTTGTACGTTTAAATAGTGGTCTACAGGGTTCAAGGTAATGAGCACTGCAAACTGCTCTTATACATTTTTTTTGAGACAAAAAAGCTTTATTCATCTCTACAGAATTTCCCCATATTAAGAGCCCATAACTTAATACTGAAGAAACATAGCCATAATAAGCTGTAATCGCTACTTCTACGGAAGTAATATTACTTAACCGTCTAAGAGCAAATACAAATTTATCGATTCTGGTGCAAACGTTATTGACGTGAATTTTCCAGTGGCAAAATGAGTCTAAATGTATACCCAAAAAAGTAGTTGATTGGACCGCTTCTATTTTTTCGTTGTTATATCTAACATCCAACTCTATTTCATTTGCTTGATATGTTTTAAATTGCATCATTTTAGTCTTCTTAATATTTATTTGTAAATTATTATTGTTCATCCAGTAAATTATTTCATTTATTGCCATATTAATGTCCTTGTTAAAATTCGCCATTTCGTTAGCCTTTATTAGTAACGTCGTGTCGTCAGCATACATTATACAGTCGTGCTTAATCGCATTAGGAAGGTCATTTATATATAGTAAAAAGAGTATCGGCCCTAAGATACTGCCTTGTGGGACTCCGCAATTATTAAGTTTAAATTCAGATTGATGGGTTAATTGTACTTTATTTAAAATTGTTTGAATTTCTGTGCACTGGGTTCTATTGTACAAGTAGCTTTGTATCCAATCATATGCTTTACCTCTTATGCCATACTTGTCTAATTTACGAAGCAAGTTATTATGGTTAACAAAATCAAAAGCTTTGCTCATGTCTAGTAATATCGCACACACGGGTGTTTTTAAATCGATACTCTCTGTTATTATTTTCATTAAATTGAAACAGGCTAGAGTGGTAGAGCTATTTTTTCGAAATCCGTATTGGTGCTTATTAAGTATTTCATGTCTATCGACAAAACTTAGGATTCTTCTTAGAAAGGCTTTTTCTAATATTTTTGAAAGTACTGGTATCAGTGTTACTGGTCTATAATTGCACATATTGGTTCTGTCATTTTTTTTATAAAGAGGTTTGATAATCGACTTTTTTAGTAAGTCTGGAAAATAGCCTTGTTCAAAAGAGACGTTTATTATGTGAGTCAACGGTTTACATATAATTGATGCACATAGTTTAAGAATTTTAGTACTTATGCCATCGAAACCAACTGCATTAGTATTATTTAATGACATTATAATTTTAAAAATTTCATGCTCGTCAACAGGATGTAAAAAAATTGTATTGAAATTAATTGGAATAGATGATAAATTAATGTTGCTAAAATTAAAATTTGAATTGTTCGTCAAACCAATAAAATAATTATTAAATAATTCGACAATTAAAGATGGATCCGAGTATTTAATACCATCACTTTCAATAACTTCTATTTGTTTTTTGTTAATGTCAATACCAACACTTTTATTAATTATATTCCAAGTGGCTTTACACTTATTTTTTGAATTAATAATTGTATTTTGGTTATATATTTGATATGATTTGTTTATACATTTTCTTAATATTTTAGTATATTTACAATATTTTCTTCTATTTGAGGTCTTATTTTTACTATTTTGCAAATATTTTAAGTATAATCGCCTTTTATTGACACAGCAATATCTCAAACCGTTGGTAAGCCATCGCAATGTATTTGAGTCGTTTTTAACTTTAATGCGCACAAGTGGAAAACAAAGTTTTGAAAATAAATCAATTATTTCATGAAATTCTCTAAACGCTTCATTTGCGTTGTGACTTTTGATTACCTCGTTAAAAGATAAGCAACTCAGACTGTCTAAAAATTTAAATAAGTTATCTTTGCTGTAGTCACGTCTTTCAATAAAATACTGCTCTTTACTCGGTAACTGTTTGACCTTAAACGAAATGGTTTGAGCTGTTTCATGGTCCGAAAGACCCAATAAATGTATTTCGGCGTTTACATATCTTATGTTACTCGAAATTTGATCTAGGCAAGATGCTTTGCGAGTGGGAACTTTTATGTGTGCTGTCATATTATGATTATTCAGAAGACTTATTAACTCTGAAACGTTTTTTGTTGTAATTAGAATGTTAAAGTTCCAATCTCCACATATTATTATTTTATGTTTTGGATTTTTTATTGTTAGGTAGTGTAATAGTGCTTCAAACTTACTTAAAAAAGGTTTTTCATATTTGTCTTTAGGTACTCTATAAATGTTAATTATTATTATTTTGTGATCCACTATTTCGATGCCACATGCTTCGAATATGTAGAGAGTACTTAATTTGTTACATATCTTAAGTGGTTTAAATCTAACACCCTTTTTTAATAAAATACATGAGCCACCCCTTTTTTCTTTGTTACGACAGAAAGCTTCTGTAAGATAAAAACTTCGTATTTTTAAATTGTTTTGGTCACCATTTTTGATAAAAGTTTCCGTTAAACAAAGCGCATGTATGTCTTTGCCTGTTTTTAATAATTCTGTAAGAGCCGCTTCAATAAATGGAATTTTGTTCAGAGCTCCCTGTATATTTTGGTGTAACACAGTGAAAGTTTCGTTACATAGTATACTTGAAGTTACGAAAAAACTCATATTTTGCCTTTGTATCGGACGTCACATTCAATACATTGTCAGTATATTCTGAAGCGTTTGTATACTGCTGGGATAAACTTTGAATAAGAAGTGTTAAGTCATTCATAATTGTTGAATATCCGCGATTGTTTAACACTCCGTTGTGTTTATGAAACATTGTGGATGAATACTTCAGATTCAGATTTGAGTCTAATACATAGGCATATTCGTTAGCTAAATTATCCAGATACAATAAATTATTAAACATTTCAACTCTTTTGTTAAAAACATTGACATTATTACTTATTTTAAAAGTTGGTGCACACAGTATAACATTTGTGTGTTGTACCTTTTGTATCTTATGTCGCAAAAATTCAACCAAGCTACGATAATTATTCGTTTTTTCAAAATCAGATGCGCCTATAAATATTACACAATAATCATTATAACTAAAACCTTGAAGTTTATTCTCCAAGCCATTTAGAAGTTGCCGAATACCACCATTTGGAGTTAGGAAATGACAAATTGTAGCTTGATCAAAACATCGCTCTGCTTCCTTTAAAACTTTAAGGTATTTGTTACTACTAATAACACATAGTTTTGTACGTTTATTTTTTTTGGCCATAAATTCATAAGTATTTTTATTAAATTCTTCTGTGACACTCGTAATCGCTTCGTGATCAAAATTTCTTTCGGCTGCTGTTTTCTTGTTTGTGTCGTTTGTAGTAGTAGTAATTGTATCTATTGTAGTAGGTTCTTTGTATAATTTTCTTACTGTTTCTCTATTAGTGTCTTGTATGGTCTTGTTCCCTTTTCTAGCACTTGATTTAGTAGACTTTGGTGTTATATAAGAAGTTCCTATTTTTTTATACGCTTCAATAGATTTCTTAGCCTGCTTAAGTTCGGTTTTAAGTTTTGCATTTTCCATCAATAAATTTTCTATTTCGACTTCAGCTCCTTTTAGAGTTAACATTAATGTTTCGTTTTTCTGCTTTAATTCAGCAATTTCTTCCGTATCAGATGTTAAATCAGGAAGGCTCCTTTTAGTATGGTCGATTGACTGAGATAAATTGTAGTCTTCTTCTGACGATACATCATTACAAGAGACCGTTCGTCGCCGCGCTAGAGATTCATTTGGACTAACGTGAACTACGGCGTGTGGTTCAACTACTTGCGATGCAGTGCTAGTGCTAGTAGGCGTGCTTTGAGTGGTCAGAATTCACTTATTTTTGTATCAAACATAACTTAGTCAAAGTCAAAAATCCTATATTCAAATATGAGTGTGGCGATGACTTTCCGAAAATCAAATTTTACTGCAAGCAATTTTAGCATTCGCATAATTTCCCAATTTTTTATTTTCTGTGCGTTTATTTTCCCGGAGGGTACCTAAATTTCTGAATATTTTTTTTAACATAAAGTAATATATACATTCTCGAATATTCCTATTCACGTAATTTACACATTCGCTTAAGTGATCACTAGTAAATATTACTGCAAGCAATTTTTCCTATCTAATTTCTATGCTATTTAAAGAAAAATAGGTAACTTTAAAAAAAATATATTAAAAATAAGTATTTTTTTTATCAACGTCCGGAATAAAATCTATCAGAAAAAGATTAGATTGGGAAATAATGCGAAAAGATAAAATCTTTTAAAATATCAACCTCTGGAAAAAAAATATATCAGGAAACGATTCGATTGGGAAATTATGCGAATGCAAAAATCGCTTTCAGTAAAATTCGATTTACAGAAAGTCATCGCCACACTCAAATTTACCTACTGTTTTTTAAAGTGCTCATGAATTGTTCAAAAAATTTTTTTCTACTAAATATAAAAAATAGAGGAAAAAAAGTTTTTTACACAGTTTAACAATACCTCATATTGAAATGAAACACTTTTTTCGGATATTTTTTTATTGTTTACTACATTTTAGAGTTTTATTTTAGTCCTGACGTTTCATTCATTCATAATTAATCATCGAGTCATATTCAGTCAAATACAAATTCACGGCGAGAAGACTTAGCGACGTTAATGCTTCAAAAGTTCAAACCTTAAAAAAAAAAAAGGATCTCCGCCTAAGATTACGACACCCATCAATTACACCGGTGACGTTAGCACCGGGTGACCTGCGCACGCGCATACGTGCCTCCAAAAAAGGGCACAAAGAGGCGATTGAGCCATTTTTAGAGTGCACCGAGCGGCGGCATTCACCGACCGACCTAAAGTCCTTAGTTGGCACTTGGCACTGTTTAAATCATCATAATTCATAAAACAGTTGTTTGTAAGAGAAGTCGAACTCAAGAGAACATTCTCAAATAGAGCGGACGAGGCCCACGTCACAAGGACCGCAAAAGCAGTCCTCTGCCATAATAGTCCACTTTTCACGAAAGAGCGACTGCACATTTGTTCAGCGTGACAGGTTGTGAGCCCATCGCTGTTCTATGCTGTTGGATGTATGTGCTGTCTTTAGTCCGTTAGTCGCATTTTACGGCACTCAAGGGAAGAGAGGGGGAGTAGTATTTTTACACATACGCGACACCACGGTTACAGAGACTGTGCAGAGACTTCTTTGAATGTAATAGTACATTATGATATTAGTGCGGTAAGATGAAAATTACAGCCGAGGCGATATTGCTAGCCCGAGCCGCAGGCGAGGGCTACAAGAAAGCAGAGGCTGTAATTATCAAAGCGCACGTATGCCATACGACGTTTTATAACATATTTGCGAGGAAAAAAAAATCCGAAAATGACTGCGTTTTTTTTTGTTTTTCTAGTGCATGAATCTTTGGTAAGCCAACATATATTTTTCTTTGTCCAACAGCATAGAGCGTAGATGGGCTCATCAAAGTAATACCACCAACCCCTCTCTTCCCTTGGGTGTCGTAAAAGGCGACTAACGGACTAAAGACTGCACATACATCCAACAGCATAGAGCGGCGTTGGGCTCATCAAAATAATACTAGCAACCCCTGTCTTTCCTTAGGTGTCGTAAAAGGCGACTAACGGACTAAAGACTGCACATACATCCAACAGCATAGAGCGGCGATGGGCTCATCAAAATAATACTACCAACATCTCTCTTCCCTTGGGTGTCGTAAAAGGCGACTAACGGACTAAAGACTGCATATACATCCAACAGCATAGAGCGGCGATGGGCTCATCAAAATAATACTACAAACTCCTCTCTTCCCTTCGGTGTCGTAAAAGGCGACTAACGGACTAAAGACTGCACATACATCCAACAGCATAGAGCGGCGATGGGCTCATCAAAATAATACTACCAACCCCTCTCTTCCCTTGGGTGTCGTAAAAGGAGACTAACCGACTGAAGACTATCCAACAGCATAGGGCGGAGATGGGCTCATCAAAATAATACCACCAACCCCTCTCTTCCCTTGGGTGTCGTAAAAGCTACTAACGGGCTAAAGGCCTATGTTGTCCATAGATTCAAATGATTACTAATTTTTCAATTACATTACCGCACTAGTGCGAAACTTATTACATTACGATACCGAAATCGGTGTAATAAGAGCTTCTTTACGAGCAAATGTGTTATAAATTTAGATAACGCATGGTTTTTTATGACCCCGACTCTGACCAGTCATTGTGAAAGTTTCTTAACTCGTAAAATTGAAAACTATAAGCGCAAACGGCTGCGCCATTGAGCTTAAAGACTTTATCTAAACGAGAATTCGTGAAACACTCAACGAAAACGTTTGCGCTAGTCATTTTGTAGCAAAATTATTAGTTATTGTCTATGCATATTTCTGTAAAGAAACCAATTATTATTAATTGTCATTGGCAATTCTGCTGTCCCCTATGTACTTAAAATAATTTGCACGTGGGTTGTATAACAAATAGTAGGTAATTCACACATGGCCTTTGCAAGCCTTTGCACGACAAGGTTCCTTCTAGAACACAATAACAAAACCATACTAAAACACTAATTAACAAAAGTAACTATGTAGTAACATAAAAGACAAGGCAAACAATTTGTATCCAAACCTGTAGTTCGTGGTCGGCACGGCACATAATTATTTGTTGTGTTTTATTAAACATTAGCTTTTTGCCGCGGTTCGCTTGTGCTAATGTCGATTTTTTTTTTTTTTGGCAACGGGTAAGCGCTTGGCCTTCATCTCACCAGATGGTAAGTGACGATAAGGCCGAAGGTGGAAGCGCGCTTCACCCGGAATCCTCAACCACTGAGGAACTGGCTATCTTATCTCAAACTGCCGGAACACAACAATGCTATAAAACATCGTTGTTATGGCGACAGACTTAGATAAGATGGTGGTAGCTAGCCAGGCGGACTTAACAGCCCTACCACCAACGAAACCGAGCACACAAAGATGTAACCCCCGCTGGGAATCGAACCCGGGACCTCTGGGTCTGAAACCGGTAGCTTAGCCACTAGACCACAGAGGCGGTTAAAAAATTTATCAATCCCTGCTGTTTGTCGACAGATACTTATAGCCTCTCTCCCTCTCCACATTTTAGGGTTAGTTTGAATCAATTAAATATGCAGACTGATTATGTAATGTCACTATAACTTGAACCTTATTGATTTACAAGTAGTTTCAAATATAAAGTTTATTACGTTATAATACCAGTCAAAGGGTTATCATCATTATCAATGTCGGTGGGAAAAAATGGTTCACGCAAAATTCTAACACAGTAACAAGATATTTAAAGATAAGATAATAATATAAAGTTATGAAAGATGGATGTTTCAAAAGATGACATTGCAAAGATTACATGTGTGTAAACGTTGAGATGACATGACGTCTGATCGGGAAAAACAACGGAGGAAGACGAATAAGGTAAAACCTAAAACACTTGCACTAACCTATAAAACTTGCACGAACCTATAAAACTTGTTCTATAAAACTTGCACGAACCTATAAAACTTGCAGTAAACTATAAAATTTCCACTTTTATTTTTTATCAAAATAACAAAGTTTTACATCTTATTACCTACCTACTACTAACGATAGCATCTAAATACCACAAAGGTTTGTCTTGAGCTATAGGCGTTTACCCTTTACAATGAAAGTATAATGAAGTGAATAAAAGCAAGTAGAGTCTGGCCAACGAAATCTGAACCTCGTAGGTTTTTGATTGGCAACACTTTGTCTCTATGTGTGTCTATCTGAGGTGTATGGTAGGTCATGCCGTATGTCAAATTGAAATTTTTCTGAGAAAATTGCAGCTGTGCGTGTGCCCCTGTGTTACCCAGTCATGATTTTTTTGATTTAGCCGGGTTTTTCCTGGTTCAGCTTTCGTTAGCCAGACAACAACAATGGCGCACTGCTTATATACGACTTACTTAAATGTATGTAAAAGAACAAAATGTACAATATAGGTATACAATAACAATAACAAAAATCATATTAGAAGTATAACAATAATAATTAATAAGTAATTATTTAAATAACATGAAAGATAAAAATTGTTATAAACAACCAAACTATAGTTAAGTATAGTTCCGTCTTTGACAGTACCTGTAAAATAACTTAAAAATTACAAATAATTAAAAAACCAACAAAAAACAGTACCTTTCGTCCCTGACAAAGTATAAAACTTGCACGAACCTATAAATCTTGCACTAAACTATAAAACTTGCAATAACCTATAAAATTTTAAAACTTGCACTACTCTGTCCACTTGGCGATTATATAATTTGGTCCTCATCATTTCAGATTGGGTAGCGCAAAAAATCTTCGAGTAACTTTGCTTCTCCCGAGGCTTAAATAGTGAGCAAGGCCTCAGTGTTACGATACCTCTGGTCAACTCAGTCTAGTGGCTGAGGCTTTTCACCAGCCCCACTGCTGGGCTAATGCACAGTATGTATAAGCTTATATATACTGTAGCTAAAGCCTGCCCACAGGAAAATCCGAACGGTTAATAACGGGCTTTAATCAACGGCTTGACGTCAAGCCGTTGATTAGGACGATGGAAAAAGAAGACATACTGCGCTGACGCCAAATAGGGATAAGGGCAAGAAAATGATGATGAATCAACCACGCTACTGGCTATAAAGTCAAAGTCAAAGTCAAATTATTTATTCAATGTAAACCTTTACAGGCACTTATTGACGTCAATACTAATAATAATAAAAAAACAGTTAACTAACTTATAGTTAAGACTTAACAACTAATCTAACGAGCTTTTATAGTCTGTGCCAGACAAATGCGCATCGCTACCCCCAGTAGGTACCACTGCACGCCGAAACAGCGCGTCGAATCGAAATATAAGCCGTGCCGTAAACAAAAGACGACCTCCGTGGTCGAGTGACTAGCACCGCCGGTCCCGGCGGCCGGCGTCGCCATCTCTGAGGCCCCGTTTCGGGTACATTTTGAAATAACTGTTTTTCTAAATTGATTTCGCGTCTGGGTGTTTTCTATGTAGGTAGTAAGTGCCTATGTATGTGCGTTGCCTAATTTAACCCTTGATATAGCCATTAAAACAAGTTTTAAAAAAGGAAGCCTAACGTGGGCTACATAATGGTGTGAGAGGGGGATAGTTTATTTTTAATTTTAAAAGCGAGATTAACAACTGCCAACTTGCGACCAACGGCTTTACGTTCCTTTCGAAGCACGGTATCATTTTATCGTAAAGGGGATTTGTAGACAATCAACATTCCGCCCTGCATAAAGGTCCTTCGAAGTACGAACACGTGGCTGAAGTTCGTTACAGCCCGTTGCAGCGGTGACAGACAACTATTGTAACAGTTCTCGGACACTAAATAATATGACAATAGGAGTTTCTCCCGTGTTCTTTTAGCAACAACACGTGTTGTGAGACTCCATTTTATTTCAACCTACCGTACAATACAATACAATACTAAATTTACTTTAAAAATATCTTCGATCAACAAAAATATATATCACTTGAAATTGGCTTAATGCGAAACGCGAAGCCATTAATTAAGAATAAGATAAGATAAGAAGAGACATTAAATATTACCATCATTTTCAGCACGTATCTACCTATAAATACGTGTTATTAATAAATAAATAGGCAAATCATAATACGTTTTATCTTTGTTTTTAAAGGTGTATAGTTTCGTGCGCCCAATCTTCTTCACAGCTAAATGACGTCCTGATGAATGGGTAATTAGCTCAAAAATATTTTGGACGAATCGTGTTTAGTAATTATTTTTATATCATTTATGGGATGTATAACAAGGAGTTTGTGTTTGACCCCGTTAAAATGTGATTCAAAACGAAACGCGAAAGTCAAAACTTTTGTATTTGTAAGTAAAGAAGTTTTGGTAAGAACGCGAAAGTTAGCGTGTAAAACTTCGGTGAATAAAAAGGATTCCAACATTCCGTCCTTCACAAAGGTCCTATAAGCACGTGGTTAAAGTTCGTTACAGCCAGGTGCGTCGTGGCATTTACGGTCGGCTCAGCTGTGCGGCTGGGTCGTCCCGACGCTCAGCTGTTTCTTGTTATTGTTAACAACTAAATGTCGTATTGGGGCTTTAATACAATAGCCGTCGCGCGCCGTGGGAATGGCGCAGTCAGTTCAGGTAAGAAGCGTTGTGTAACGTCCGCTAGTTCCTTGAGATTTTTTTTATGTATTTTTTGGGATACAAGGAGAAGCTCCATGGTACAACGGCTAAGGTTTGCGACCTTGCTAGTTAACCAACGTTTGCAATGCCGAGTCACTGGATACATACATACATAAATAATCACGACTATTATCCCCGAAGGGTTAGTCAGAGACTAGACAATGAGGACAGCAAAAGAAGTCCTCTAACATAGTTCACTTTTCACCAAATAGCGACTGCACATGTGCTCAGCGTGACAGGTGGTGAGCCCATCGCCGCTCTATGCTGTTGGATGTATGTGCAGTCTTTAGTCCCTTAGTCGCCTTTTACGACTCCCAAGGGAAGAGAGGAGGTGGTATTCTTTCACCGCTTACCAAGGTGGTCCATTACCATGTTTTTTGTAGTTTTAAGTGGTTATAGCACGTAATCATCTTCTTCTTCGTCTTATGGTGGCACTGCACATTACTGGAGGTCAGCCGTCAGCTTGCTGAATTCATCCTTGTTCCTCGCCATTCGGAACAGTTTCTCCACGCTGGTGATTCCAGGCCAATCCCGAATGTTTCTAAGCCAAGATTTCTTCCGTCTACCGACGCGTCTTTTCCCTTTTATTTTGCCCATCATAATCAATTGAAGCAGTTGGTATCTATCATGTCTTATAATATGACCCAGATATCCAACTTTTCTCTTCTTGATGGTACGCAACAACTCTCGGGTCCTATGGACGCGCTGGAGGACTCTTTCGTTAGAAACCTTCTGCACCCAACTAATGCATGCATGCATACGTAATTATACCTACATTTAATAAAGTGTATAATATAATTAACGAAAAGTAACTTTTGTTAAAATTTTAATAAAAAATAATAAATTTTTAAAGAGAGTAAGACAATGAATTTATTTAATTAAATCATTATCAGCCCATAAACGTCCCACTGCTGTTCACAGGCTTCCCCACATGGACTTCACATAGTTATCATCGAATTTCATTAATCGCGTCATAATTACATAACGACCTCTCCAAAGCCTCCCTTTTATGGTAATATAACGAATTATTAACGTAGTCGCAGTTTGCTCATTTACATGTAGGGTATGCAGTCTCGGTACTGAAATCTAATTTTTTATTTTCCGATACTGCAGGAAATCCAGTACCGGGAAATACCGAGAAATTCGGTACTTTCCGTACTTACCGATAAAAAAAATTATATACATACATACATTATAATTACAACTATTATGCCCGAAGGGTTAGTCAGAGACTAAGTAGGCAAAGAGGACCGCAAAAGCAGTCCTCTGCCATAGTCCACTTTTCACCAAATAGCGACTGCACATCAGTGCTCAGCGTGACAGGTGGTGAGCCCAATCGCCGCTCTAAGCTGTTGGATGTATGTGCAGCAGTCTTTAGTCTGTTAGTCGCCTTTTACGACAACCAAGGGAAGAGAGGAGTGGTAAGTAGTATTATTTCACCGCTACGCGTAAAAGTATGTTTATACTTATGAGAAAAATACAACTTTCTAATTATTTATAGAAGACAAACAAGCTGTGACATCAATTTAATATTATTTTAGTATGCGATGAGCCAAATTTATATTTTCCAAAGAAGCCTCGTTAACAAAATAGTTTATAGCCCAATTTTCGCAAAATCTGCCAAAGCTCCCCAAATTATACAACCGTAAAAATGTCGAGACAGAAATCAAAATGTCACCGAATTTTAGTTTAGCAGCCGATTTACTCATTCAGGTCAACATCAAACGCATCATAATATTAAAATGTATTACTGGTCCAGAGCAAGACACAGTTTTGATTCTATACTCTTCTGGAAACTCATTGGTTCAACTTCCAAGGCAATCAACAGCATTTATATATGCATATAAACTTATTACGAAATCGCGGCTGTACAAAACAATATATTTACACAATAAATCGGTAATAAATTTTTATTTCAGACCATATTGATCCATGATATATTAGTAAATGTTAGTAACAATTAGGCTTGGGGTATTATGTACACTCTACTAGTTTGTTTCACGGCCGGCGCTCAATTTACCTTGTTTGTCACGCAGTTTTGCGTTACCGTAGTGCACTTGAACAGCTGCGTTAAAACCGTATTTATGACCCAATCCCTGTTTGTATACGAGCAAATGATGTTCTATTTCGTATGGATGAAGCTGAGTATTTAAAAAAAACGAGTAAGAAGTGCAGTGCGAGCACGGATCTTTTATCGACCGATAAAGTGACATTAGACGTCGACAAATTGACATCGGCAATACTTGAACTGTCAAAATTTATCGTCTAATGTCACTTTATCGGTTTATAAAAGATCTATGCTCAGGGGGCTGTAATGGTAAAATAATTTAAAAGAAATTCGGGAATTTTGTTAAAGAAAAAATTCATGACTTGTAATAGGAATTGATTTATAGTATTAAAACTAAATCGATAACTAGTGTTTTTTTACATTATTTAAAACTAGAATAATACCCCTTTCCGTTCATGCCAAACTTTTCATGAATTAGAAGCAATTCAACAGTCTTAGTATTAAAACAAACCACTTCACACACAAAAAAAAAGTATGGCGTGAAGTGACATAAATTATTTGATATTATTTCTATAATCAATCACAGGCCTCTTCTACTTCTTTTGAGATATTGGTGTTGCCAAATTCATAATCAAAATTACCCAAGAAGTTTTGATGTGGCTGTATATAAAAAACCTACCGAATGGGTAGAAATCGAAGAGCGATCGGCCCGGTCCTGTAGCACCGCGCGACAAGCGACCGTCTTTAGTGCCACGAAACAATCAAGTGGTTAGTGGTATATTTTTTTAGGATCTTCTGCCTTTATAGACAATCATAGAATAATAACGCATGGAACGATAGTCTCGTATTAGAAAACTGTCATGGCGTGAGGCAAGAAAAAAATGGATGTAGGAGTACGTTACGCGTACTATCTCGGCGACACGCACACAAGTGTATAATAGTAATGTTGCTAGAAAAATCAGATTTGCCCCAAAAGTAAGGAAATTGGAACTGTTGATAGATAGATGAGTTTAGATTATTAGTACTGACGCGGACCGTTTCGGTACCAAGCCAGTATGGCTTGGTTTTACTGGAATCATTTATTGTGCGTGTTCTTGCTTTCTATGCGTTATTATTCTAAGTAGACAATAATGATAAGTCTAATATATGTTCCTGTCTCATAGAAGTCCTTAGATGTTTTTATCATGATGCCCGTCTGATGAACATATTATGATGAACTCTTGATACATACAGCGGAAGCTACGCTCCTGGATCTAAGCAATAATTTTGCATCTATATCTCGTTTTTTTACTGGGTCTCATACTCTCCGAGATATGCAGACATTATTACTTTTCATATCATCTTCAAACGCCTGGAAGTACGTCATCATCGCACTCAAGATTATACGAGTGCAGACCCATTATATTTATCTTATTCTCTTTTTCCAACGATAGCAGTAGGTACTGTAACGTTTATTATAATGATATTGTATTCTCACATATCTTGATTAGTGTTAAGTTCACACGGTTTATTAACCTTTTGTTGTGATCTTTCTTATTAATTTGCAGCTTTCCTTTTGTAGAATTAATTTTATGTGTTGTTGGTTTCTTCATAATAACGTTTTAGATCTCTTGGATTTTGGATTCTGTCTAGTACATAGGTACCTAGTTGCTCTCAGAAATGTAATGATAATGATAAAATAGTAAATACTTAAGTAGGTAAATTTAAACAAATTATAATCAAATATCATATCACATTACATACCTACTTAAATGCAATGATATTATCATTGAGCTATTATTACTACGTTATTGTACCTCAATGGATATTATCTTGTTTTACATAATATCATTGCATATATGATTTTAAAATATATAAAAACTTTTAATTGTTGTAAGCCCAATTTTTAAGTAAGTTGAAGAAAGAACTAATTGTAGTTATTTGTTTGTATAATATATATACATACATATAATCACGACTATTACCCCGAAGCGTTAGTCAGAGACTGGGCAAGGAGGACATCCCCTCTCCTTACATCACTAAGTTTATTTGTACTGGCACCTCGAGACCAACCGTTAGGTTATTGCAAGAAGTGCCAGACGTCCCTGCGCCAGTAGAACACTCGCGCAGGAGACCACCAACGTTAGGTCTTGACGCCAAATTAGTGCCCGCCGCAGCGCGCTCTTCATTCGGTACTCATAAGACTAGTGTCTCAGGAGAGTATCCCCGTGAACACGTGTAGTTCACTGCCTATTGTCCAGATAGGTAACCGGAGCTGTCAAGCTCGCTCACTTCTCGTTGCACGAAGGGCACAACTCGCAGTTCCACTGCTAGGGTCGTCGACTCTAAAGTCGACTCCCAAGTGTCCACCTTGGTAGCGGAGTAGTAAGCACACTCACTTCTCGGAACCCATCCGGGCGCCTAGCCAGTTCCCACGTCCTACGCGGCTGGCTGGACCGGAGGCTACGGCATCTAGGAGGCCGCCTCTACTAGTTCTCCAGACTAGTACCGGAGATGTCAACACCAATGTCCAATGAAAACCACCGGACAAAGCTGCCAACTATAAGGAAACTCACGTTCCCCGCAGGACTTTTCGCTTCTGGCCCCTCAGAGACCGCTACTAGGCCCCGCTCGCTGTGCACGAGTTTGGAAGTCCTGGCACACAATACCAGGACAAACGAACATTCCCAAGCTCTACAGCTAACCACACGCCACTACGAGTCCAACCCATGTCCGGATCCCGCCGGAGGCGCCTGGTTAAAGGCACGACCAGCGGGGGGCTAGAACCGGAACCCCGTAGTACCTCTGAAAACACAACCGGACCCGTAGTTCCAGTTGCGATACCCTATCTATTGAGGTCAGTAGATAGGGACAAGCAAGGGCAAGGAGGACAATAAAAGCAGTCCTCTACCTAGTCCACTTTTCACCAAATAGCGACTGATGCACATGAGCTCAGCGTGACAGGCGGTGATCCCATTGCCGCTCTATGCTGTTGGAAGTATGTGCATTTTTTAATCCGTTAGTCCCCTTTTACGACAGCCAATGGAAGAGAGGGGGTGCTAGTATTCTGCACCGCTACGCGATACTTAATACATATTATATTGAAAGGTAAAAAATTATGTCAGGAATTTTATTCAGGATCGTAGAAATTGTAATCTGTGGTCTCCTACGCCTCCGGGAAGCGGGCGTGATGGATGTATGTATGTATGTATGTATGTATGTATGTATGTATGTATATATGTATGTATGTATGTAGGTATGTATGTATGTATGTATAAATTAGAATTACATTTACATTTTTTTCAAGGAAATAGCAAAAAGGTTAGTCGACATCACAGGAGACCGAAGAGCTGGCATAGCTACCTCGGACAAAGACTTAATCTAGCTATTCAAAGGGCGAACGCTGCCAGTATCTTCGGAACCTTGCCTAAAGGGATTCCTTTTTAACCGACTTCAAAAAAGGAGGAGGTTCTCAATTCGTCGAAATAAATATGTTTATGTATGTTCCCCGATTACTTAAAGACGATTTAGAAAATGTTTTTTTTGTCTGAAAGGGTATACCTTTCAGGTGGTCCCATAGTCATCAGGTCCATATCTGATGATGGGTTCCTGGATAAATCGAGGGAACTCTTCAAATATTATAGGCACACCTATAGCGATTTAGGTATTATTTGCAATAACCTGGGCACTTGTCCTCGAGAAGCACCATTTGGTGAAGTGGAACTGTTGATGAAGACCACAGACAGCCACTGAAACTACTCAATACTAAATATTTTTGGTGTTTCCTATGCGATTACAAAGTTTAATGTGGTTGCTAAGCAATTTACGCTCGCCACAATGCATTGTGGTCAAGTGGAGCTAATGGTAAACCACCAAGAGAACTCTTCAAGAATTAACGTCCCTGCATTGGAGAAAACAATATTTTATACAAAATGATAAGCAGTTGACATTAAGATGTTGTAAGTTGAAAAAAATACTAACCAAGCCAATAAATAAGTGACAAATAAATAATACATATTATACTATTACTTACTACTAAGTACTAGTATTTTTTTTCTGTGTTAACTTAGGTACGTTTACACTAAAAAATGTAAATAATTAAATTTTTCAAAAAAAAAATAACCGACTCCAAAAAAAACAGAGAAACTAAAAAGAACAAAATAATTGTGTTGTATTGAATAACTAAATTTAATCCCCACAGTTAAAATTATACTTTAAGTACACACTTTTGAAGACGGTGCCAAGCCAAATTAAATGATCATAAGAAAATATTCCAAAAATAATACGTAGGTACCTTAGTGTGTTCTTCTAATTTTTTATAAGACAAATTCCAACACATCTTTAAATCTACCTGTAAGTCTACGTGTTTTCTAGGCAAAAGCTGGAAATATATTTTAAGGCTTGGCACCGAATTCAAAAGTATGTACTTAAGTATAATTTTAACTGTGGGGATTAAATTTATAATAATATATTTTAGTTACTATATTATATATTTTTTAAGGTTTTTTAGTTTTAGGTTCATGGTTCTAGTAAGTATATACATTTAATTTTTTTTTCTGCATAAATAAGTATTTTTTTGTGATTTAAATTATGATAATAAAACATTGACTTCTGATGCTGATGTTGCTGCAGCTTTTAAATAATTACATTTAGTGTATGTTTTGTTGTCAAATAAACGGAAACGGTATTGTCTATGTTCCAGTATCTTATTTTTTTTATTTTTTTGTTACATTTGCATTTTAGTGTGGTTGCGTTTGTTAATGTTGTGCCAACGCCCGCTGGTGGTTTTATTTTTTATTTTATTCTTTAGTTTTTAATTTTTAATAATTTGTTGTATTTTGTAGTGTCAGTTATATTATTTATTTTAAGTATAAGTTTATTTTATGTCTATTAATTCTAATTGTTACACAGATTGTTCATCCGATGAATTTGAAAGTGCTTGTAGTGACTTTTCTACCTCCTCTGACACCGATGCTCTCTCGCTGGATGTCAAGCTGCGGTCAATATTTCACAAAAAATCCAAATACCTCAACCTTGTGCATATTAACGCACAGAGTGTCCCTGCACATATCACTGATCTAAATGTGTCATTTAACAACGGGCTAGTCGACGGAATATTAATTTCCGAATCTTGGCTCAAACCGTCTCTTCCGTCCCCTCTTTTTACTCTAAATGGGTACAAACTGTTTCGAAACGACAGAGTTGGAGCTGGTGGTGGTGGTGTATGCATCTACATCAAGGACCACATCCCGTGCTCTGTCGTTTGTCAATCTCCTAGTACTTATACTGGATCCTTGGAGTATATATTCTTAAGTCTTAACATTCGCCACTCCAGTATTTTAGTAGGAGCTGCCTACAGTCCAAGTATCAACGTAAACTATTTTGATTCATTTGAGACCACCCTGGAATCCCTTAGCTCTTCTTACGATCATGTAATTTTGATGGGTGATCTTAATACTTGTCTTCTGAAGAATAACTCTCGGTCCTCACGTCTAAATTCTATTGTAACATCTGTCAACTTTGAATTGCTCCCACTCACAGCCACCCATCATTCTCCTAATGCCCAGCCCTCTCTCTTAGACGTACAGATAGTCTCTAAACCAGATTCAGTCTTATTACATGGACAAACTACCGCTCCTTTCTCGTATCATGACCTCTTATATTTATCCTATCGTGTACGCACCCCCAAATCTAAAACCAAAGTCATTTTTCAGCGTAGTTTTGGTAGTATTTGTGTGGATCGCTTGAGAGATGACTTTTCTAGGGTGGATTGGTCTGCCTTGTTCGCGGCTGACACAGTAAATGAGAAGGTTACAAATCTTAACACACAGCTTAAAAAACTCTTTGATTCTCATGCCCCTCTCAGACCAGTGCGCGTTAAACATTTGCCTGCGCCTTGGCTCACACCTGTGATTAAGAAAGCTATGCAAAGTAGAGATAAGGCCAAATCATTACTAAAAAGATTTCCGACTGACGAAAATCTAAGCTCCTACAAGCGGCTGCGCAATTGCTGCAATCGACTTTGCCGGGATGCCAAACGTCGATATATTCATTCTGCGGTAGAGGGCTTACCTCCAGGTAAAATATGGAAGTTTTTGCGATCGCTTGGCGTGGGTAAAGATAGCGGCGGTACTGGTGAATTACCTGACCTTAATCGCCTTAATAAGCATTTTACCATCTCACCGGTTTCTGTTACTGATACCACCAAGGCAGCCACGCTTACTTATTTAGACACAGTGGACCGTCCTGACTGCGAGCCGTTCTCATTTCGTGAAATCACTGTGGGGGAGGTTAGGAAGAGTATCCAATCCATTACTTCCAAGGCTGTGGGCGAAGATGGCATTTGCCGTGACATGCTGATGCCTATCCTGGATGACGTTGTGCCTATTATCACACACATTCTAAACCACTCTTTGGCAACCAACGTCTTTCCTACCGACTGGAAATTAGCCCATGTCATTCCTATCCCAAAGTCCGCTTCCCCTACCGCTTTATTTCAATACCGTCCTATTTCTATCCTACCATTCCTGTCTAAGGTCCTGGAAAGCGCTGTTCACAAACAATTGTTCTCTTTTGTCTCCCATCACAATTTAATAAGTCCGTATCAATCCGGTTTTCGTCCTGGCCACAGCACCGTAACTGCCCTATTAAACGTCACTGACGATATTCGCCACGCCATGGATAACCGGATGTTCACGGTTCTTGTTCTACTGGACTTCAGCAGCGCTTTCAATTCCGTTGATTATGACATCCTCCTTGCCATCCTTCACTCGCTTAACCTTACCCCTGCAGTGATTGCTTGGTGTTCGGATTACCTTCGCAATCGTCACCAGAGAATCAGGAGTGATAATTTATTTTCTGATTGGGCCCCCCTTACTGCAGGTGTGCCACAGGGTGGGGTGCTTTCACCTCTCCTCTTTACATTATTCATTAATGAGCTCGGTAAAGTAATATCTTGTCCATACCACTTATACGCTGACGACTTACAGCTTTACAAACATTCAGATGCAGACAATATTCACTTAGCTATCGAAGCTCTTAATGAAGATCTCTGTGCTGTAAAGGAGTGGGCAAAGGCGTTTGGATTACTTGTGAATCCAACTAAATCACAAGCAATGATCGTTGGTAGCGGCAGACTATGCGATAAACTGGATCTAAATGCCCTCCCCAAAGTTACTTATGATGGAGTGCATCTTGCATATGCGGAGAAGACAAAAAATCTTGGCCTTATTATTGACCGTACTTTGTCTTGGACGTCACAGGTCAACGAAGTGAGTCGGCGCATGCACTACTCTTATCATTCTCTCAAGCGACTTCAGTTCTTCTTACCGTACAATACCAAAATTATGCTTGCTCAGTCGCTTCTTCTCCCTCTTCTCGACTATGCCGATGTGTGTTACTTGGATGCTACTGAAGAGCTGTTGAACAAACTAGAGCGCCTGCAAAATCTAGCTATTCGGTTCATATTTAATCTTCGCAAATATGACCATATTTCTGAGTTTCGGGCTAAATTAAAATGGCTCCCAATCCGACGTCGCCGAGATATGCACATCCTTTGTCTCCTTTACAAAATCCTTCACTACCCTCAACTCCCTCATTACCTTCGTTCCCGTTTTACTCTCTTACCAGTCACTTCCCGCCCTAAGCGCTCATGTGACACAAGAACCCTTGTATTTCCTCAATCCAACTCCAAATACTTCCATAGCTCATTTACCGTCCATGCAACCAGATTGTGGAATAAGCTGCCTGCTGACTTGCGTGAGAGACCATCGGTGGCATCATTCAAACTTAGGCTAAAAGAGCACTACCTATCCAACAACAACAATTAGAAATTTTTTTTAACCAATTATTCTTTCATATTATAAATTATTATATGTAAAGTATGTGTATGTATATGTATATACAATATAATTAGAGAAAATATGTATTATATGTATGATATAATATATATATTTGATGTAGGTATAGATAGATATAATATTGTATTTCGTCTTTATTAGTCCCGCAGACTTTCTCTCCGAACCACAGCTGGGGTTGGCTGGAAGAGATCTCTTCTAGAGATAAGCTCACCTTTGTATATGTCTTATTTAATGTGTTTTCAATGTGTGTTTTCTATGTGCAATAAAGGATTAATATATAAATAAAATGAAAGACAACCATTCAGTCATCATAACCTTGTGAAAGATATCTTACCAATTGTTTAGCGCTATGCGTTAGTGCCACGAATGAATCTCTTCCCTTGGGTGTCGTAAAAGGCGACTAACGGACTAAGGACTGCACATACATCCAACAGAGTAGAACGTCAATGGGCTCATCACCACCTGTCACGCTGAGCAGAAGTGCAGTCGCTATTTGGTGAAAAGTGGACTTTGGCAGAGGACTGCTTTTGAGGTCCTCATTGCGTAGTCTGTGACTTATCCTTCAGGGATAATATATTTTCGTGAATAAATGCATGTATATTATGCATGCTCATTGTAGTCGCTCTACATTAAAACATTTTTTTATCTAATTGAAACAATTTTGAAACAATTTTAAAACACACAAATGCTTATTAATTTTTGACGTTTTTTTATGCTTAAGTTTAAAAAAAAAAAGATATTTGAATGATTAAAAATGTCAACCTTATTGGTTAGGTACTAATGTTTTCCAAAACTCATTTCAGCCGTTACTTTATTTTACTTCAAAAACTCTCCAATTTCTATTACTTACCACAGTATCAATACGCTAATTGGAAATCATATTACACAATTCTATGACCACGGCTTATATTTCGGTTCGACGCGATTCTGTTTCGGCGTGCAGTGGTACTGGGGGTAGCAATGCGCATTTGTCTGGCACAGACTATAATAGCTCGTTAGATTAGTTGTTAAGTCTTAACTATAAGTTAGTTAACTGTTTTTTTATTATTATTAGTATTGACGTCAATACGAGGGGCGTTCAAAATATTCTCGGTATTGATACGTTACAACCTCTTTTATATATATATTTGTTACTGGCCGCTAAGATTCATCCATTGACATTAAAAAAAAGTAAAATTGGAACCGAGATGTTCTTTTGTTTTTCTGCAATTGCCGAACAAACATGAACACCATGAGCGAATTAACAATTTTAACGAAATTAGAGCACCGATCCGTCATAAAATTCTTGACAAAACAGGGTAAAAATCAAAAAACCATAAAAGAGGAAATGGATTGTGTTTACCGTGAGTCTGCTCCTTCTTTATCTACTATTCAAAAATGGTCAAGCGAATTTAAGCGTGGAAGGGAGAGTATTGAAGATGACCCTAGACCTGGCCGGCCTGTAGTGGCTACCTCACAAGAAAATATTGATAAAGTGGAAAAACTTATATTGGAAGACGGCCGAGTGAAGGTAAAATCTATAGCTCAAGTAACCAATCTCTCTATTGGTACCGTACATGACATTATACATGACCATCTTAATATGTCAAAAGTAAGTGCAAGATGGGTTCCGCGAATGCTGTCGCTTCTTCAAAAGGATATGCGTGTGGCTTGCTGTTCAGATTTTATCGACCTGTGTGATGAAAATCCCGATGAGGTGCTGCAAAAAATAGTTACTGGAGATGAAACCTGGGTTCATCATTATGACCCAGAGAGCAAACAGGAGTCCATGCAGTGGCACATTAAGGGTTCAGCTCATCCCAAGAAGTTCAAGGTAATCCCGTCAGCTGGCAAGGTCATGGCCACAATATTTTGGGATTGTGAAGGAGTTTTGCTTATCGATTATAAAGAAAAAGGTGTAAATATCACAGGGCAGTACTACGCTAACGTTATACGTCAATTAAGAGATGCGATCAAAGAAAAGAGGCGAGGAAAGTTAACCAAAGGTGTTCTGCTTCTGCATGACAACGCCCCTGTCCATACTGCTCATATTGCCAAGGCAGCTATTGTTGAATGTGGGTTTGAAACTGTTACTCATCCACCCTATAGTCCGGACTTAGCCCCAAGCGACTTCTTTTTGTTCCCCAATCTTAAAAAGGATCTGCGTGGAAATAAATTTTCTGACGATGAAGCGTTGAAGACGGCCGTGGAGGAGCATTTTTACACCAAAGATAAAAAATATTTTTATGAGGGATTAAAAAAAATAATTGATCGATCTTATAAGTGTATGAACATAGGGGGGGAGTATATTGAAAAATAAAAATATCAAACTTTTCGTACTTGTTTGTTTTTATCCACATACCGAGAATATTTTGAACGCCCCTCGTAAGTGCCTGTAAAGGTTTACATTGAATAAATAATTAGATTTTTTTCACTTTGATTTATCATTGAGACAATGTCACAAGATGCCAAATGTAAAATAAAGAGTTCGATCAATCGCTATCAACGTCTCGTCTCATTTATTAGCACTAGTGTGGTGCGTGAACATATGAGTGCGTGATATACATCGTCGTGACACGAACATTGTGACAAACTTGACAGTTTTCAGGTTGATCGATGGTTTTCAGTGTACAGTCACGAGTACTAATATGTAAACACTTTGACTCTTATACCATTGTATTAAGAGTTACAATTGTTTACATATTTTTGCAATTGACTGTACACACTCCAGCAGATCAACCTTCCCGAAATCGTCAATTTTCTTTAAATAAAAATTTCAACATTAGAACTTTATTTTATGTAGTACCTAGCTCTCATTTTTGTTATTGAGTTTGTTAAAATTTATTTGGATGTATGTTTACTTTACTAGATAAACCAGTAACTTGTAGATGAATAGCCCTCATGACCCCATTCTCGCCTAACAGCTAAGAGAAGTGGGAGTGGCTGAAAACCAGCGCTTACTTGGAGCATCTCCTTAAGTAATTGCTGAGTCACCTCCAATTGCTTTCACCTTAAAATGAATGTAACCTTTTTTTTAATGTATAATATGTACAGTTACAGTGTTGTTTATTGTTAAGTGTTGCATTATTGTTTTTGGTGTCAAAATAGCAATAAATTATTATTATTATTCCATTTATTCATTTATATATATACTATTTACATTTTTAAATATTTCTATAAAAATACAAAAAACATTTAAAAATATAAAAAATAGTAGCCCACCGGTATCTGGAACAGGGTCCAAGCTACCGGTGGTCAGGGCTCCTGAGAGAGGAACCTCCTAACTATGCGCGCCGTGTCCAAGAGTACTTGCTTTCTGGATCTTTATTATTATTATTATTATCAGGTCAAGGGTCATAAGACCGCCGGCGGTCGCGAAACAATTAATTTTCAATTGTGTCTGGTTATACGGTGCTCAATGGGTTATTCTTATAAAATGACTTGGAGAACAAATTATTTCGATGAACACTAGTTAGATAATACGTCCGTGCTTGACCAAATTCCGTGCGGACGAATCTGCGGGCACAGCTAGTATAGGTTGATAATTTGATGAGATGAGAGGGTTCCGAGAAAATGTAAAAAGTAAAGTAACGCTAAAAAAAAAAAGTCATCATTATTTTCTTTAACTTTTTTATATATTATTTTCTCCAAACCCTCTAAATGAAACCAGCAAAGCAACGAAACGAAAACCTTTTATTCTAAAAATAAAAAGCGTCAATGTTACAACAAGCATAACAATGTAATTTATAGTTCGATACGAAAGAGTTCGTAACGCTGTTATTATATAAGGTTTTTTTACTATTATACCGTTATTGTTTTAATGTATTTGTAAATTTGGCCCAGCGAATTAATAATAAGAATAATAATAAATTTCAGAACTGTCACACCAATCATTTAGCCCCAAACTAAGCATAGCCCAAACTATGTGACGGAATAACGGATAAACATACATAAATACTAATAAACATCCATGACTTGGTCACAAATGGTCGTGCTCACCACACAAACATTTGCCCCTATCGGGATTCGAATCCGGGACCGTGGGTTGCGCAGTCAGAGTCGCTGAATAGTGTGTTCCAATAGTACATTGTTACCCTAGGGTAAAAGTAGCTTACTTAGCCCCGAGACAGGGTTGGCCCCAATACACGGTGGGAACTGGTGAGTGAGTGAGTGAGGTGGTGAGAATTGGTCATAAATCGTAGAAAAGTACCCTCCAATTTTCATATTTTTATTTGCCATTGCACTGGCTAGTTGACGTACCTTCTTTAACTACAAACAGGTCAGTAATTAGGAAGCACATTCATTATCTTTTGTGCATTCAAAGTAAGCGCATCGGAATACGCGTAAACAGTGTTATCAGTAAGTCGTTCAAAAGCGTGAAGTTATTTGTTATTTATTATTATTCGATCAATTCGTGCTATGAGTAGTTTTTCTGCTATGAAGAACAGGTTATAAATATAATCATTATCATATTTTTTGTTATATACTCGTATTACTGAATATTTTATTTTATAAGCGCGTGCTACGAGGCGATCTTTACGTTAGTCTTCATTTTACATTTTAAAAGTTTGAGTGAACTTCTAAATACTTTGCTTTGCACTCCAACTCTTATGTACTTTATTAAACACGGAAAAGTTAAAATTGTCTGCCTCCGTCTGCCTATGCACTGATGTCAAGGCTGCTACGGTTGATAGATTTTCTTGTTTTGCTACGAAATTTGTTTCTGAGTTCTGACTGAATATTAATTGTTTTTTTGTTTGTTTTAGGTACTTATTTAAGCTCGTTTTCAAGAATGCCTCTGCCATTAAAAGTAATGACACTAAAAAGAGTCGACATGTCGTACAAACTTTGTTGACCCTCTCTAAATGACACTGAAAATATTGACATTAATAATTTAGAGTATTTTATAAATAAAATAATGTTTTACTTATGTATTTTAATTTTACTTATACAAACCGAAATAACACATATAATAAGACAAACAGGTCGTAATAAGACTTAATCTATTTATGACCGCCCTTGTATGGAACGTGTCACACCACACCGTGCAATACAGTTCGAGGGACTAAATAAATCTTTCACTAGAGGTAAGGTAAACACTGTGCTTTTCATTACTAATACAAGGAAAGGAAAAATAAAAACATGAAATAACTAAAACACAAGTGAGAAACATATTTGAATCTGATGAACTCATCGTGTTAATACAAATCTCTGCTATACGGAAGTATAAACAAAACTCTGTTTCTGTGGCCGGCCAGCACTCAACCCTTAGTTTTCATTTTCATCATTGAAAAAATGGTAAATATTTTGCCCAAACCTATGTTATTTTAAAAAAATAACTAGTTGAAAGTAAATTATAATAATGTAATTTAAAAAAATATGTTCTTTAATTAACAACTACTTATCTTCATGTAATTTAATTTTACATCGCGGTGTAATTGAGTGGCTGTACAGAAAGTTGGGACATGGTTCAATAGAAATGTGAAAATATAACTAGTTTTTTTTATAATATGTCAGTACCAGTCAGAAAAACGATTCTCCCTAGGGCTGAAATGTATTACTTTCCACCCGCTCCTCATGCAACTTCGGACCTACTTTCCAAGTAAAAAATTTAAAATTATTTAGAGCCTCAAATACATTTACAGGACAATTTATAAATTCGAATTAGTAACACATTGTTTTCTTAAGGTAACGAGAGCTGCATTAAAATAAAACCTACAAAATTAATTATTTTGTTACTATACGCAATTAGTAAGTCTAAAATTAAAGCAGGATAACTAACTAACATAGTTTTCAATGATAACGCAATGGACGATATAATCTTGTAGATAAAATGTTACTTTTAGTATAACCACCGTTTACTTTTATAGTTTGGTATAGTTATTTAATAGTATTGGTAACTAATTATGTTAGTTATTTCTCTATTAATAAGCCTCACGATGGATTCATAAAACATCATATATATAGGGGAAGACAGAAGGAATGAGAGGAAAACGAAGAACGAGAATAAAGTAAACGTCATGTCTTATCAAGAAGTCAAGGATTTGACTTAGGACAGATTTGAATGGAGGAGGCTAACGTCCGAAAGTATTCTACTAGAAGATAACCTATCTGTAGATTCGTAATATCTTACTAACATTATAAACGCGAAAGTTTGTAAGTATGGATGTTTGTTACTCTTTCACGTAAAAACTACTGAATGGATTTGGATGAAATTCGGCATACAGATAGTTTATAACCTGGATTATGACTTGTCAGTATTAGTTGTATTGTACTCACTTTTTATCCCGATATTCACACGGGAACGGAAACCACGGGGGTAAAGCCGCGAGCGGCCGCTAGTTTGTAAATAAATTCGAACATAACGTAACGTTGAAAAAATGTCCTCATCAGGTGTGACCTTTTTTTTCAACGTTTTGTTATTTTCCAGTTTATTTGATATCTATAGATTTTTAGCTTAAAACAGTCAGAAATTTGACATAATTTGTATGGAGCTTACTTTAACACAAAAAAAATAATTTGGAATGCTTAACCACTAACTTAATAATATCGGGCGATAATCAACATGAGTGTGGCTCTTAAGTTCAAAGAGTTCTCCATAGTTATTAAAACTACGCAGTTAATAATCTAAGTAGCTATCATTCAATTTATCAGATAATTTTAATAATGAAACATTAAATTTACTTACCTAAACATTAACACATTTTACTTTAATCAGAAAACTGTACGACATTGTTTGTAGGTAGGTAATTTAAGTACCTATGTATGTTTTTCTGTGTTTAAAAGAGACCCGTTCACCTTTCGAACAGGATTTATAAAATTAAGGTGTATATCTACTTGACAACAACGTAAGCCCGATGCCTAATTCTTAAACAAAAAATATATATATTTTTTTTTAAATCAATGCTGGTCTTGAATCTTGTTCTCTGCATTTTTGGAAATTTTGTGACCTTGGCATTATAAAAAATTATTACTGTTACCTACTAGGTTTGTTATCTCAAGATTATATCATGTTACGTGTATTTCTTTAAGTAATATTTAATCAACTTCTGATTCTTCTAGGCTTGTATTCTTTTTGTTGTATAATTTGGTAACGTTGACAGATTCCTTTATTACTATTATTGTCAGCCTATTTTGTCTCGCTGGAGTGCAAAGGTCTCTCCTTTTTTCTGTCCGCCGCCAAATTGAATACCTATATACCCTTTCAGCGCCTGAATATTTTAATAGTTTTTGCTGTATGCCGTCATACATATGATAAACTACGAGATAAATCGTACCTGGCATAGTAGAACATAAATCCCTTAGACTATACCGCAAAGAAACAAGGTATGTTTACCCATTATAGATATGTGTAGTTCATTTTTTGTATTCCTACTGCAGTAAAGACGGAATTATGTCTTCGTTTGTTTGTTTGTACTACTACTAAGTACCTATTACCTTGTGTTTGTCACATCTTTTTTCCATTAAAAGTCTGATCTTTGATTTAATCTTTTTTTTTTTGAGTGTGAGTGCTGTCGGTCGTAGATGACCTTTACAGCGTTACCGGGCTTGTTTGGGGGCGGCGAGAAACTTAAAGCGTTCCTCAAGCCGTGAGTGGACGAAATTCCCCAGAGGGATTCCGGTGGGGGATGGCATCTCGCAAGCGAGTCTCCGATCCCCCCCCCGGAGCCTCTGGGGGTTCGAGCCGGTAGCGATTTAATCATGTGTTTTTTTGCTAATGCCAAACGTTCGAAATCCGACCTTACCTGTAGTGACAATAAATAAATTTCTGTACTTATAGGAGGCCCAACAAAATCTACGAATACATTCGTAGTCGGTCATCATGCTAAAGACCCGCACTACGAGTTATCTCGTAGCTGGCACGCAAAGGGTTAATAATCAAAGATTTATGTCGAAAACTATATTATCCAGATTTTTATCAACTTTAAAAAAGATTTTGTTTCACATGAGATTAATAATAAAATACAAAACTGTATTACTTGTTGTTATAAGTACCTATAAGTATGTCTGTCTTATTCTCTGCCTGCCTCTCCAATATTCTGGCGTGATGTAGGTATGTATTTATGTATTTGGTGAAGACCGAATAAACGCATATTTAGTCTTATTTTAAATGCTTACAATAGTACCTGATATTAATTTTCATTAAATGTTAGGTTGCTTGTAAAATTTTATCATCATTAATCCATTGAATGCTTCTCGTGGCACTCAGTGGTTAATGATGAGTCAGTATTGCGTATGTTGATCTTAGGCAGTAAGTTCATGAGGTTTGACGTAAAAAGACAGTTTACAGCTTGTTTTATTACCATTGTGTGGTTGGAGATTGAGTAAAATACCTATTTGCACTGACTCGCGTGCGCTGTTGAGCATAAATATTGCGCAACAAGGACTGCCTATTTCAATTGTGCAACTGCAATTTCAATCTCAAAATGAATAAACGTTTCGTAAATATCGGAAAATTACGTACCCAGTAGCGTAGGTGAAATAATAAAAATTAGCGAATAGATTATTATCACAACTTTTATTTTAAATTATAACATTGTAGAGTTGTTGACATATTTATGAACTTATATATTAATGGTATCAATATATATATATATCTTTGATTAACATCTTTTGGTTTCACTTCATCACTAACTAGGTTGACACAGATATCGTCCCGTGTTTTAAAGTTATCACTAGGTCCGATCACAGCACTTTGAGGTCGAGCTATTGTTCGGGCGACGGCGGGCGGGCCACGGCTCTCAGACCACTCCCAACGTCCGCCACGCCGAAAGTAAGAAGCCGAAGTGCCGGCCTCGATTTCACTTCATTCCTGGTGACCCTGGTGGTGGTCTCAGGGTTCCTCGTCTTCAGACAGCGACGGCAGCACCAGCTGACGGCGCATCCTCTCGCGGCGCTGCGGCGACAAGGACTTCTGTCGCCGCAAACCCTCAGTATGAAGGATGTAGGGCCGCTGCTCCGCCTCGAAAACTTCCTCGGACTCGTCTTCCACTAACGCGGGCAGCCGCTGTTTCTGTCTCCTAGGACAATCCGCAGCCACGCACTCCTTGTCGCGTCTAGACTTGGACAACACAGGGTAAACGTCCGCGTACATCGCCGCGACAGATGCTAGTTTGACAACCATGATTATCGACTATTTTTTTCTTTTGTTATTCCGAACGCGTGTTCACTCAGTGAGAGCTCGGCGCAGAATGGCGGCGCGGTGGGGAGTGCGCCTATTTATACCCGCTCCGACTGTATACGTATTATAATTCAGTTTGTTGTATGTACGTCTGTCTGGCGTCACAGCTGCGGGCGTGCGCGGTGCACTTGTGATTATTCCCATAGGTAAAAACGTCTACCCCGTAGCAACCTCTCGGGTTGCTAGTTAGGGTATAACGACTCCGTGTGCACGTGACTGAAAAACTGTAACGGACTTTGCAAACAGGCATACGACTCGCCCGGCATATGAATTGGATTCGATTGTTCTACAATTTTGACCGATAACTGTAAATAATGTTCTGTTTTCGCATCCTTGTGAATTTCCGTTATTAGTGCGTCGGTGCTTCGGACAAATAGGTCAGACGTTGATCGAAAGTATAACTAAGAGCGCTGTTAAAAAAATTGTTGATGTTATAGAGGTAGAAAATGAAAGCATTTAGTACTATTTAATAATGTAATACCTACATAGTTTAAGGTAGGTACTTGGAAATGTGTTTCACATTCTAAGACTGTAATAATGTAATCGTCTCTCCTAATTGCAATTTCAGTTGAAAAGATCGTTTAGTCTACATCTACACAGATTGTTTGTAAAATGGAAAATGGTGCTCAAATCGCATGCATCTATGTACCGAATTACACAACATAATATTCAATACAACTTACATATAATTATAGGTAATAATTACCATTGTTTGAGTACCTCATGTTATGTAAGTGCCATGATAGCGCAAAAAGTTATTAGGAGGGAAAGCATTTTTCTTTTAAAGTATTTATCTTTATTTTCATGTTTTTTCAATTTCATTAATGAACCTAAAAATTTTAGTAAAACAAACTAAAAACATCGGGTAAACACAAAAAAAATACGTGACGCTACAAGTTGTAGAGTTTTCACATATACTTTACTGAATTTTTTGTAAAAACTCTAAAACTTACTGAAATAATTTACTGAAATCATTTGTGAAACTCTACAACGTAGGTAACTAAGTAGAATGACCTAGAAAGCGCGAGCATCGCTCATACTGACCATACACGGCCTAGACATACATTTGCGCAAGTAAATGGCATTGTTTCACTTGAAATCTTGCTTTTTGATGAGGCCTTAAAGACGGTTGATGTATGGACATACAAATACAACATATCAATAACTGACAGACTGGTTGTTAAGAGTTCCAACCAACTTCTCTACTTAAAATTTCATGTTTTTATGTTTGAGCTGTGCAGTGGCGGGTTATTAATAGAATACTACCGACCCCCCTCTTTTCCCTTTGGTTTCGTAAAAGGCGACTAAAGGACTAAATACTGCACATACATGCAACAGGATAGAGCGGCGATTTCTTTCTTTTTTTGCTGTCGAGCTGAACGAGCGTAAGAAACTGCACTGCCGCACCGCTTCATAAAGATTACTTAACATGTAAAATTTTAAACACTGAAAAAAGACGACAACCTCAGGCGGGAATCGAACCACGCACCTTCCGCGTTTTTCAGTGATTAAAATTTTACTTAAGTTTATTTACGCGTTAATAAATAAAAATATATATAAACATTACTTAACATGGCTTAAAAGGGATTGTTGATGGAAACTTGTAATTTTATTCATGTTGTTGATGCAACATTATAAAGATTATCTGTTCCGCTTATTGTTGTTATGCTACATACCGAAAGGACGATTCATCTTCAAAACACGTCTCATTGTTAAGACGATAAGAAACAAATCAATCCCATTCGATTCATATTTCGCCATTGAGACGGTTTTAGTTTTATCAAACTGTACTTGTGTTTTGCAATTTTATTAGTTGTGACAATTTTAAATTAAAATAGTAGTGGAGCGCTTTGCGGCGACATTCCGAGCGAGATCGCACCCATTGAGCTATTATAACTAGAGACGACATTAATAATAGGTTTACAAATATTCTTTATTCGAATTTGGCAGAAACCTAGGTGGTAGTAGTAAAAAACAAAGTAGGTATCAACAGCCTTATAAAATCTTCTTCTAGACAAAGGCCTTCATCATTAAAACCTAGTAATCGCTACTTTATGGCACGGTAATATTATATTACTGTGTTTATGGGTTTGGTGCACGGCGCTCGCCAAATGGGGTTTGGCGATCACAAGCCCAACCATTAAGATTTGAAAAATATGAAACTATCTATAATAATTTAACCCAAGACCTCAGTACGGCCCAAGCTCTTTCCCTGGTAATTTTAAAAATTGGTTTACAAATGAGATCGCATGCTCATATATGCAGCCCGCCTGTTCGACAGTGGTCACCACCGCAACCCATGGGCGCTTATAACCTATAAGTTGGCCTATGCTGATGTAGGCCAGACAGTGTCCAGGATGTACTTTACTTGACTGTAGAACATTATTAGAACAGTCTCGTGTAGCGGTCTAAGAATACTACCACACCCTCTCCCCTTGGCTGTCGTAAAAGTTGAAAGACTAAAGACTGCACTTACATCCAACAGCATAGAGAGGCGATGGACTCAGCAGCTGTCACGCTGAGCATATGTGCAGTCGCTATTTGGTGGAAAGTGGGCTATGGTAGAAGACTGCGTTTGCTGTTGTCTTTGCCTAGTCTCTGACTGACTTCGGGCATAATAGTCGTAATTATATTTAGGTTGTATGTAGTTTTGTATGTTCGACATTTGGAGGTCGAATGTGTGTAATATGTGTGATTTTCAAATTATGTAAAGATATATAAGTATTATGTATTTTTAACTATGTTAATAAATTATCATTGTCAACGTTGGTTTCAGCCAGTATTTGTCATGTTAGTGGAAGTCTCTTGGATTTCCGGAAGGTCGCGTCTGCTTTCGCGCCATCTACCAGTCAGCTCTTCACCTCGTGATCAAATTATCCTGTGACAGCAACTAACAAAGGAAAATGTCTATATCAATCAATCATGGAGATTATACGATTACTGCACTGGAGTATTTAACATTCACCTGAAAATAATCAAAATATGAGTTTATGTTTCGGTAAAATTAATTTCAAAAGGTCCGAGCTGTAGGCTTACTCTTGAAACACAATTGCATTAATCAATTTCCAATCACAAATCTAAAAAATAGCAAATGGCACTTTTGTAAGCGACAATAGCGCCACATTGGAGTTAAATTGCGAGGAAATTGATTGAACAAATTATTATCGAGATGGCGTTCCGGAATTATCTTTACATAATCCAATATCGATACATGTTAATCGCATTGGAATTGTATTGAGATTGAGTTTGCGTTCGAGAGTAACCCCCCTGAGACGAATAAAAATAACTATAGTATTTAAGAATATGGATTGTGACGAATTGGAGATGGGCGAAACACTTGGTAAGGTAAGAAAACGTAAGGAAGGCTTCGAAGGAAACTTTAGTAGCGTTTAAAGGTACCTTTAACAGATTTTGAGTTTCCGTAGTTTTCCGTGTCGCGCAGCGGTGTAAGAACACTACCACCCCCTCTCTGCCCTTGGATGTCGTAAAAGGCGACTAACGGACTAAAAACTGCACCTACATCTAACAGCTTAGAGCGGCGATGGGTTCACCACCTGTCACGCTGAGCACATGTGCAGTCGCTATTTGGTGAAAAGTGGACTATGGTAGAAGACTGCGTTTGCTGTTCTCATTGCCTAGTTTCTGACTAACCCTTTGGGGATAATAGTCGTGACTAATATATGTATGTAGTCTTGATATTTTCTTTCGGTTATAGATTTACCTCGTTTTGTTAAAGAATGTGTTTGTTGTGTACTAAATGCTATATTTATCTTATCTTATCTTTTAACCACCTTTATGTCGCCGCCGCCTAATAACACAGTGCGTAACAGATAGATATAAGTAGTGTTTTATTATTATTGTGATAATCAAACATATTGAACTTTGAAATTCGCACACACCGTGAGATTTAAGGCGCGCTGCACACCCAAGACACCTAACACAATTGTCACAATTGACAGGAAGGAGGAAAAATGTAGACACGATTTATAGAAGCATTCTGCTGTTCTATGAATTAAGATATAATAGTGAATAGTAGATATTAATTAGTGTTGATACATTTTGAATGTTTAATGTTAAATGATTTTCAACCAAACCCTCGAGTTTCAGTTAAAAGATGTGAAACTTTACTGGGATCTCACGGACTTCTTGACAGAATTTATAAAAGTGTTTAGTGGTCGCATTCTTTTGTTTCATTTGTCAACACTCATGCACGTCCACGTACACTTAACAGTTAGGTATTTACTAATCCGCTATGATTTCACATTAATATTCTCGACAAAACACAAATTATAGAAAATAAAGTAAAACCGCAGACATGACACTTTACTTTCCCACCAAGAAGTGTATTTTGTATTTTGTGCATTGGTATTTAAATTACAACATTTAAAAATGTACAACATCTGTAGCTTTGGAATGTTGAAGATCTCTATATGAGATTAAGTTAATCCTGCATACTTAGGTACTTACATTGAAACTTTTTAATTTTTAATAGGCATAAGACCGCCGGCGGTCGCGAAACCATTGATTTTTAACTGTGTCTGATTTTACGATCCTCAAGGGGTTAATACATTTTAATAAATATTACGTTATCCACATGTGCTTCATCGTCATAAGTTGTGCGTGTCGAAGGTTATTTTACGTAAAGATAGCGCCGATACTAAATACGTTCAAGTAAACATTCATTCGCAAAACAATTGAACGCCAGCTGAATTATTAAAAACTAAAAGCTGCGGTGATTACGATGATTTAAAGTTATGAAATGTTTGTATTGTTTGTAGCTGGGTCCCTTCCCAGCTACGAAGCCATGTTCCAATTTTTCCATGTGCTGTTGGGCATGTAGGAAGGTCTGTGTTTTGAAGTGGGACTGTCATAAGCTGATGATGATGAATATATTATTTTGGGGCTACTTTCCAAGGTCAGGTACAGGTATAATAGCATGAACTGAAATTATAATTTTTCACGGCGATATACTAGTAGATTTTAAATTTATCATCCTATCTTACTCTACTGCTGGACAATAGGCCTATTCCAAGCATAATTTATAAATCAGATTTACCGTGTCGCGTAACGAAAGAATACTTTTTTGTTTATTCTGTTGCTTCCCGCTTTTTTGCAGAACTTTATGTTCTTTGTATTTTTTTTTCTTTTCTATATTCTATTATATTCTTTTGTTTTACATTTTTCTTCTTATATTTAGATAAGTACATATTTTCTTATTTTCTGTTACATTTTTTACTTTTATATTTTTCATTGCTTCCTTATATTAATTACAGTCATCTCATTTACTAATACATTTCTTTCTTTGTGTTTTATATTCTTCATAAGTGTATTTCCATCAATAAGTACCTACTCGTCACATTCATTAAATACTCTCCCCTTTCTTCTTATTTTAAATACATGTAGGTAAATATTCTTACTTATTTACATTCTTACTTTACTATTATTTTCTACATTACTATATATTTATTTTCAGACACTCTTTTAGGAATAGTATGGAGGATTGCGTATAACTCAGTTTAGAAGACTGTACAGTATGGGGTGTAAGAATACTACCATGCACCACCTATCTTCCGTTGGTTGTCGTAAAAGGCCACTAACGGACTAAAGACTGCACATACATCCAATAGCATGAGCGGCGATAGCTCACCACCTGTCACGCTGAGCACATGTGCAGACGCTATTTGGTGAAAAGTGGACTATGGTTGAGGACTGCTTTTGCTGTCCTCATTGCCTAGTCTCTGACTAACCCTTCGGGGATAATAGTTTTGATTATACATTGTATGAATTAACTACATACCTAAATATAATACAACACTACTTGTGTACCAACACTACCAACATCAAATGCATTTGCACGCACGAAGAGCTACATGCATAGTCATGCCTACGCTTGACCTGAATAAACGGATGAAGCCTCACAACTCTAGGCCCTAGGTAACCTAGGTAGCCTAGGTTTCTCGGCCTTGCGTGCCTTTACGCTTTGTTTACCTCACCACGTCCTTAGGAGAGACAGTATGATTCATAATGCATTAGCAAGTCTTCGAAGTATGTAACGGATTAGATCCAGTGATATGTAATTGTATTTTTTTTATATTACGTTTAATTTTGACATCTGTACTAATGAATTACTTGACAATATTTTCATCACGGCATTGATCTAGATTTAAGTAGGTAGGTATCTAGTCTCCTGATTGACTTATTATATATATATTTTTAATTTGACATTTAATTTTCTGATCGTTACGCAATGTTCTGACTCTGACGAAGGTTAATTGATTATGTATGTGTTAATATTTTCCATAGTCTAAGCTTGTAGGCGATTTGGATTTTTAACCTGTAAGTTTAGAAGTGTAATGAATAAATAAATAAATTACTAAATAAATAAATAAGTATTACAATGCATAGAGCTTCGATCAACAATACCACTAGATAACGTGTCACGTACAAAATCAAAGCTAAATTCTGTCCACGTGAATAAATACTTTTACAAAGCAATAAATTACTCCTGTCACTTAAAAATGAATAGACGTCAATAACATTTAGTGGTGATATCAATCTTAAGGGTTGTTGCCCCTTAAAGTACTTTTTCCTGTTATGCCTTGCGAGAAAATAAAAGCTCACGTCTCAAGTGCGCTCTTATTTACCGAGACACATTTTTAGTGCGGACCTGACATCTAGTTGTATTGTTGATCGAAGGCATAGAGGCATAGAGCCGTGTGTAGCTGCTTACTAAAATAGTAATACCTACCAACCCCTCTCTTAACTTAGGTGTTGGAAACGGAATAAAGACTGCATATACATCCAACAGCATAAAGCGGCAATGGGCTCACCATCTATCACGCTGAGCACATGTGCAGTTGTAATGTGGTGAAACGTGGACTATGGCAGTGGACTGCTTCTTCTGTCCTCTTTGCCTAGTCTCTGACTAACCCTTTTGGGAATAGCCGTGAATCTAGAGGCATAATAACTGGAGCTTCAAGGTCGGGAGTGAGCGATGCTGTGCAGCCTTGGTGCTGTAAGGATCCATGGGATAGGCTGTTCTCTATGAGGCAGTCCGTATGCTCGTTTGCCGGCACAGTGACATAAATAAAGGACTGACAAAATTGAAATACCGTAATCTTGCGACCTTAAAAACAAGTTTGCCAACCCAGACGAGTAATCAAAGTTTAAAGTAAAATCATTGATTCAAATCCTCAAAAACTACTTAAGACTGATCTACTAAACCATTTCAGATTTTGGGAAAGTCTATAACTGTTTGCAAGAGCAGGCATTTTCCATCAATTATTAACCAAATAACAAGGTATTTTTGCATTATATCACAGATTAAACAGCGTCGAGCACTATGTATTCCAAACAGATAATAACGAGAATAACGACTATTGTAAATCTTTATGAATACACTATTTTCGTGTGAAACGTTTCATCGGAGTTTCTCTTAAACATTTACTATAAACACATCGCGGCGTGAGAAAAATTCGGTTGTACGTGGAAATAGCGGAGCGGGCGTGGCGACGACGTCTTAAGCCAATGACGTACGTATAACGAAATACTCATGATTTTCCTCGCGTGTAACTTTGTGCATTTCCGTGTTGGTTTCAATGCAGATACCACCCGCCTTGTTGTTTCTCTATCTTAGAGTATAAAAACGTAATATTAGGCTAAGTTCTCTTTATTTTATATAAGTAGGGTTGCCACCCGTACTCTAAAATAGAGTTTTGTACTCTTTTTCATGTATGCGTACTCTATAATCTACGACACCAATAGAGTACGCTAAATTACTCTATTTACGAAAAGCTGATCGTTACTGGTTATGAGTACTTCAGAGTTCACTGAGAGAGTCTTCTCTCTTATGAATGTAAAGTGGAGAGCTACCCTAAATTTAATGAAAAAACAAGTTGATTATATAATTTTAATCTAAATTATGATTGCAAAGAGGCTGTAAATATATTCAAGAAAGACAAACATTTGTTCAATGTCGCAAAGAGCAACAAAAATAGGTTTTTAAGGACAAATAAATAAATACTCTTTTTTTATGCTATGTACTCTATTTTTGTTCTAACATAATAAAAAAATACTATATTCGTCCTAAAAAAAAGGTGGCACCCCTATATAAGGCATAGCTAGCTTCTTCTATATTACGGCCAAGTTCAATAAAGAATGTTTGTAAAAAAATTATTGACATTTTTGTGTGCAAATATCTAGAGTCACTCGAATTTTTACTTATTTAAGAGATATTCACGAATTGTCGCATAGCGGTGAAAGAATACTACCGCCCCCTCTCTTCCCTTGGTTGTCGTAAAAGGCGACTAATGGACTAAAGACTGCACATACATCCTACAGTATAAAGAGATGATGGGCTCACCACCTGTCATGCTGAGAGCACATGTGCAGTCGCTATTTGGTAGAAAGTGGATTATGGTAGAGGACTGTTTTTGCGGTCCTCATTGCCTAGTCCCTAACTAAACATTCGGGGATAATAGTCGTGATCATATCTATGTATATATATTTACGACAAAACGGCTAACAATGGTCTCTTTCTTTCAAGAAACAGTGAATAATGGAGTGAGACTAGATATTTGCACAAATAAATGACAGTTATTTGTTTACAAACACTCTTTGTTCAATGCCGCAGTAGCTTACATACGCTGTAGTCATCATCAAACGTCCCATTACTGGTACGATCACTTTATTATTTTACTTTAGACTATGTTCCGTATTCTTTTTGTAAGTTGTTTTAATTTTATTTTTAAGTAAAGTGTTTCTTTCTTCCTTTTCCTATCTTTAATTAGCGCATTAAGTATTATTAACCTCAATAGTGATTCTAACCACCATCCTAGACAGTTGGCTATTTTTTTTATTTTTTTTATAGCAGAAGGAGGCAAACGAGTAAGCGGGTCACCTGATAGAAAGTAATCACCGCCGCCCATGGACACCCGCAAAACCAGAGGAATCGCAGGCGCGTTGCCGGCCTTTAAGGAAGGATAGGAATAGGAATAGGCTCGTTTCTTGAAGATCCCTAAGTCGTAACGGTCCGGAAATACCGCCGCCGAAAATCTTTTTGTAGGGAAATCTTTGTTTCAGAATGCACGCGGCATCTGTGACGCCCAACACCTGGCTGCTGAACTTCAGCATGTCAAGCATGTACTACAGGATAACAAACAGCAAGTATCGCGGCTTGGTCACAAAAAACGCAAAAAACCAACCACAGTCGAGCGCCAACCTGCTGTACTTCCATATATGAAAGGCGTCACTGACAAGATTGGTCATATCTTGAAGCGAGCTTCAATCAATACTTACTTTAAGCCGCCAAAGAAGATCAATCAGCTCTTACGACCTGTCAAGTGCAATATACCCCTTCAAGACTTCATACATCGGGCAAACAAAAAGAATTGTAGATACCCGCGTAAAAGAACATATAGCCGAAGTCAAGCATAGGCGCAAAAATAAGTCTGCAGTGTGTGAACATGCTCTCTAAAGGACCCAACCATTACATCAGATTTGACAAACCTCAAATACTCGCCAAGGAACAACGATTCATCTCTAGGATGATACGCGAGGTTATTGAAATGAAAGAATATCGAAATTTCAAAGACAGGATGGTTGGAATTTACCACCTGCCTGGGACCCCATCATACAGGTCATCAAATCCTAGCTTCAACAGCAACACATTGCCAGACCTAAAAATATTGTTAGCTCGTATTGTGTAAACTTGAACGCACCCGGTTAGATATAAAAATGATTGACGGTAGGCAAATATCTTCTAACTATGAGACGACCCGGACCCGGAGGACCCGGGTATGTCCTAAAACTACGACCAGCCACCGGAGGACGGGCCGCAGCGTCCTCTAGCTAAACGGTGACCCGCTGCGATCCCCAAGCCGCCTGCCAAGCGTGGGGATTATGGCAAACCCCCCCCCCCCCCCCATGACAGACAATATTTGCCCACGGCCCCCAGTCCCCGGCAGCTCCTTTATCCCTGGCCCAACGGGTAGCTGGTCAGGTAACGGAGGAGCAGGGGGTGCGAAGAATCACCGGCAGTTGCTCGGCTACCCACACACCCACCAACGAACCTTGGCCCTGGCAACACACAACATCCGCACGTTGAGGACCGATGCAAAGATTGTAGAGCTGGAGGAAGAATTGAGCAGATTGCGGTGGGACATCATGGGACTATCAGAAATCCGACGAGAGGGGCAGGATATGGTAGTCCTTGATTCTGGCAACATGCTCTTCTTCCGGGAAGGAGAACGAAAATCCCAGGGTGGTGTTGGGTTTCTCGTCCGCAAGTCCCTTGTTAACAACGTTATTAAGGTCGATAGTGTGTCAGGTAGAGTTGCGTACCTTATACTCAGAATCACCGATCGGTATTCGCTGAAGGTCATACAGGTATATGCACCAACCTCGACACACCCTGACGAAGAAGTAGAGGCTCTGTATGAGGAGATATCTGAAGCCATACATTCCTCCGAAACGTACTTCACCGTTGTTATGGGGGACTTCAATGCAAAGGTAGGCACAAGGAACGGCGATGAGTTGAGAGTGGGGCAATATGGATATGGACAGCGGAACCAAAGGGGCCAACGGTTGGTCGACTTTATGGAGAAGGAGGAACTCTTTTTGATGAACTCTTTCTTCCGGAAGCGACCAACCAGGAAGTGGACGTGGATAAGCCCCGATGGTTCAACCAGAAATGAGATCGACTTCATCATGACGACCAAGAAGCGTATATTCAGTGATGTCTCCGTGATCAGTAGGGTGAAAACCGGTAGCGATCACCGGATTGTTAGAGGCACACTGAATATCAACATCAAGCTCGAGAGGTCACGTCTGGTGAAGTCCACACTCCGTCCTGGCCCTGCCCAGATCCAGAGCCCGGAACACTTTCAACTCGAACTCCAAAATCGCTTCCAGTGCCTAGCCGAGTGCGAAACTGTGGACGAGATCAGCAGCGGGCTTGTGGAAACTGTCCAAGCTGTGGGGTCTAAGTTCTTTAAGACCCCACGCCGGAAAAAGCCTCAAAAGCTCTCAGACGGAACCATTAAGTTAATGGAAGACCGGAAAGAAATGATACTGCAATCTTCAGCTGATATGTCGGAATATGGCAAACTCAATAGACGAATCTCGAAATCTGTGCGACACGACCTGCGCTCCTATAGTGCTAAATGCATTAGGGACGCAATTGCGCGGAACCAAGGCGCCAAAGTGTTCGCAAAGAATTCGTCTATTGGTCAGAGCCAAATGACTAAGCTGAAGATCGAGGACGGCAGTGTCATTTCGTCGAAGCCGGAGATTCTGAGAGAGCTCGAGAGGTTTTATGGACAGTTGTACACCTCAACACAAGAGCCCGCTGTTGGTACAGCTCAGGACACCAGAGCTAAGTTAACCCGACACTATACCGAAGATATCCCTGACATCAGCCTGTATGAGATTAGTATGGCTCTTAAACAGCTTAAAAACAACAAGGCGCCGGGTGATGACGGAATTACCACTGAACTTCTGCGAGCGGGTGGAAAACCGATACTCGTAGTCCTCCAGAAGTTGTTTAATTCCGTCATGCTCGAAGGTACTACGCCAGAAGCATGGCACAGGAGTGCGGTGGTGCTCTTCTTCAAGAAAGGCGATAACACCTTATTGAAGAATTATAGACCCATCTCACTCCTGAGCCATGTGTACAAGCTGTTTTCGAGAGTCATTACGAACCGTCTCGAACGCAGGTTTGACGACTTCCAGCCTCCCGAACAAGCCGGTTTCCGAAAAGGCTTTAGTACCATAGACCACATACATACGCTCCGCCAGATTATACAGAAGACTGAGGAGTATAATCGGCCCTTATGTTTAGCGTTTGTGGACTATGAGAAAGCCTTCGATTCTATCGAAACCTGGGCTGTGTTGCAGTCCCTCCAGCGTTGCCATATCGACTATAGGTATATCGAAGTGTTGAAATGTTTGTATAGAAACGCTACTATGTCGATCCGATTACAAGACGAGAGTACGAAACCAATCCAATTGCAGAAAGGTGTGAGACAGGGAGACGTCATATCTCCGAAACTGTTCACAAATGCGTTGGAGGACGTTTTCAAGCTCTTGAATTGGAACGGATTCGGCATCAACATTAATGGCGAATACATCACTCACCTTCGTTTTGCCGATGATATAGTCATAATGGCGGAGTCGCTGGAGAACCTCAACACCATGCTCAGCGACCTCAATATCGTATCCCAACAGGTGGGTCTTAAAATGAACATGGACAAGACGAAGATCATGTCGAATGTCCATGTTGAACCCGTACCGGTAATTGTTGGGAGCGATACTATCGAAGTTGTCGACCACTACACCTACTTAGGACAGATTGTCCAGTTAGGTAGGTCCAACCTCGACAAAGAGGTCGCCCGGAGAATCCAACTCGGATGGGCAGCGTTCGGGAAATTACGAGATATCTTTGCATCGAAGATTCCGCAGTGCCTAAAGACAAAGGTCTTTAACCAATGTGTGTTGCCGGTGATGACATATGGCACCGAAACGTGGTCCTTAACTGTTGGCCTTTTAGAAAAGCTCAGAGTCACACAGCGAGCAATGGAGAGAGCTATGCTCGGAGTTTCTTTGCGCGATAGAATCCGAAACGAGGATATTCGCCAAAGAACCGGAGTTGCCGACATAGCTCGTAAGATTTGCAAGCTGAAGTGGCAATGGGCAGGCCACATCGCTCGACGAACCGACAACCGTTGGGGAAGAAAGGTTCTCGAGTGGAGACCACGCACTGGAAGACGCAGTGTTGGTAGGCCTCCCACTAGGTGGACCGACGACATCGTGAGAGTCGCAGGCAACCGGTGGATGCGAGTGGCGAGTTGTCGGTCAGGATGGAGGTCAAAGGGGGAGGCCTATGTTCAGCAGTGGACGTCTTCAGGCTGGTGATGATGATGATGATGAGACGACCAACACCTCAGTCTCCCTGTGACCACGGACCATGTATAGGGTTCGAAACGTCAGCATAATATAAAAAACTATGTAAATAGATTAAACGCGAGTTAATCCGTAAAAAAGTGTTTCATTTCAAAGAATTATTAATAATCCTTATTCAGCATATATTTTAGATGACAATGAATCTTCAACTACATTCTGATAAGAAATCGTTTCTCTGTCTACATAACAAATCCTCAGTTACAATTCACTAAAAACACAAAAGAAGTTAAGTAACTACCTATGTAGATAATAAACCTCATTTTATATGCTTACAAAGATGTAAATTGAACATTAATCATACAAAGAATGCTGTACGATTTACTAGCGTATAACTTTTTAATCTCTGATTTCCCCAAACAAACCCACACCCAAAGGAAATGTAGTTTTATCACGACGCTGGGATTTTCATGTCAGATAACGCTGTTATTTCCTTGACCATGACACACAAAACTGTTGCTAGAAGAAAAAAAATTATGACGTACAAAAAAAAATTCCTTCATTTTTCGACTCGTAATACGCTTCAGTAGCAGCACTGGCATAGCGTTCGGCGCGATATCCGGAGGTTCTGCGTTCTTTTCCCAGGAGAGGCAAAGTGTATCCCGTGTTTCAAACTTTCAACTCCCTATTGGACAGATCCCGCGGCCTCCACTTTATAATACAAACTTTACTCGAATGGCTGTTCTCCAGTGTTTAGTGAGTAAACTTTCCCTCTCATCACTGATTGATTGCTACGCTTTCAGTGTGAAAAGGGGGATGGCTGGAGTCCCATAAAACCTAGCCTCTTTTCTGGAGGTGGGGTATCCATGCGGATTCACTGACAGAAAAAAAAATTGGCAAGCCCACTGTCATCATCATTGACAAATGCGAGTTGTGCCCTTCGTGCAACGAGAAGTGAGCGAGCTCGACAGCTCCGGTTACCTATCTGGACAAAAGGCAGTGAACTACACGCGTTCGCGGGGATATCTCCCGAGACACTAGTCTTATGAGTACCGAATGAAGAGCGCGCTGCGGCGGGCACTGATTTGGCGTCAAGACCTAACGCAGATGGTCTCCTGCGTGAGTGTTCTACTGGCGCAGGGACGTCTGGCATAACCTAACGGTTGGTCTCGAGGTGCCAGTACAAATAAACTTAGTGATGTAAGGAGAGAGGATGTCATCATCATTCTTTATACTTCCATCTATCCTTCATCATCGCTATGTGATAACGTTTATGTGTGAATGTAAGAACTGTCTAAGCCTAGCTGTGGGTTGTTTATGGTCTGGTGTTGATGACTGGTTACACCAAACTTAAGTTTTCCAGCTTATTACTATCTATAAAATGTGACGCTTTTCCGGTTTCGTAAAAGCAATATAATTATTTACTCTTTCAAGTATTCAACTAATCACGGAGTTGATGCAATACGTCTACTCTATACCAGATAAAGAAAACCTAATCAAATAATCAAATGTTGATAGAATATTATAGATTGCAAGATAAAATATTTATCAATCACTTTAACGCCTCGGTGGCCGCGGTCGATATCCGTCGATTAAAAATGAAGTTATAAAAGTGCTAATGAGAGTGAGTTTACCTTATTAAATAAAACTTTATTTTTCTTTACTTAACATAACTTTACAGTACTATTAGTTATTCTGTGACTTTACCTTACAGCACTGACTGTAGATATACGAGTAAATATCGCTTACTATTATAACATAGCATACCAAATCCGTACTTAGTACAATTTTCCGACATTTAAATTATTTATACTTTACACATTCTTAAAATGTGTGAAAACCTAGATAAATGTTATCATAATCTGAATTAATATTCAGATAATGAAGCTAAATGAGAACAGGAAAACGGTTTTACAGAGTACTTACCTCTTATCTAGTTCTGATAGTAAACTTGGTACAATTCCTTCCTCTAAGGAAACTACCTTTTAATTACTTTTGCCATGGTTCCTGGTTTTCCTTTTAATAAGTACTTACCTACATCTGCGTGTTTAGTGTCACAACAGGAAAGCGCTTCCTCATCAATACTCATCATATCACCTGATCCTTAAATGAGGATAAGGCCGCAGGTAGAAAATCTTCATCCAGTATCCTTAATTACTGGGGAACAGGAATCATGTATAGGTTAGGTAGGTAGGCAGGTGTAAAAATACAATGTTTTCACAGAATCAACATAAGTAGCTACCTAAAAAGCTCGTTAAAAGCTCTCCTGCCGAAGACAAATTCGATGAAAACTCCAAACATTGCGAACAAAGTCAAACGGAAAAGTACTGACGAAAAAAACATATACATAAGATTTATTTGCTTGCCCGCTACCGTGAAATTGGCACGTCAATCAGGCGAGACGGATTTTCTGAGAAAATCGCTTTTCAAGGAACCCCGTACCGCTGGCGCCGACCCAACACTTACCTGGATACGTTTATTCCTGTACCACTATAAACGGTGTTCTTATGAAAACAAAAGGTACTGCTATCAGCGTTATAATTAACGTTTAGGTGCCGATTAATAAAGCGTTTGTTTTAAGACAAAGAATACGATGAAAAATTTTATTTTATACATACTACTCTGTCAAGAAAGTACCTACCGGGAAAAGATCAATAATAGATAAAATGTTAGTTATTCATCCAAATTTATTTTATCGCCTTCAAAGTATGCTCCTTCAGAAACGATACACTTACGCCAACGAATAATCCAATCATCAATACATTTTTTAACACTTTTTGAAAAAAAAGATTTGTTAGGGGAATTTCGCGGACGCATTATTCAGTTGCAGCGAATTTTAGAATCGCATTTTTTAGCGAATCCATATCTAATGTTGGATATATTTTGCGAACGCCTTATCTAGTTGCAGCAGATTTCTGTATCGCATTTTTGAGCGAATCAATATTTCATGTTGGATATATTTTGCGAACGCCTAATTTAGTTGCAGCGGATTAAAGGATCGCATTATTTAAGCGTAAAAAAAATTCAATCCGGCCCCTGCTTAGGGGGGTCAGGAGGCCTGAGGCCCCCCGCTATAAAGAAAGAGTTAAGTATGCAAAACTATAGTTCTGTCGGTTAGGTTAGGTTAGACTTTTGACAAATAACGGAGGGGGCCACAAGCCCCCTGACCCCCCCTTTATTAAATTATATGTATATAATGTATTAAAAAGAAACTTTCGCTACAAATGCTACCGACTCTAAAATTTACTGCAACTAAAAAAGGAGATCGCGAAATTCTTTTATTAATAAATTTATGGGAACATAAATAAAGCTTTCGCTAAAAAAATGCTACTCTGAAATTGACTGCAACTAAAAAGGAAGATCGCGAAATTCATCTAATAATAAATTACAGGAACATAAATAAAGCTTTCGCTAAAAATGCGACTCTAAAATTTGCTGCTACTGAAAAATGCGTTCGCGAAATTCATCGACTCGTAACAAATCATTAACATACATAAATTAACGACCATTATCCTCAAAGGGAGTCAGTCTGATTTCAGTAGAAATCACGCAGTCTGCTTTGTTGTAGTAATATCAAAAACACAAAATAAAAACAATAATATTTATTTATTTCAATAACATATTAATCCTTAGCGATATCCAAGGTAGACTCGGAACAAAGCAGTCCTTAACAATCAAACAATACACAGAGCTGGTGGTTTGTGATCTGATAACTGATCGTCTATAATAATATATGATTGATAAATTTGTGAACAGTACAGCCACATAAAACTTATTAAACAATACTAAAAACAAAACATTAGCATTCTAATTATGAATTAACCTTTGACTCCTTGCTGCTCTGTGAAAGACATACAATCATTGCGACAGGTTATTATTAATCGTGAACACATCTAAACTAATATCAGATATAAATAAAAACCATGTGTCAGCGGTATAACACGCAGAATCGAACCTTATGCCAAGTTAGTATTACACGTGCTGCTTGCTTGGCATAAAACGACAGCCTCATTCTATGATCTAAATTCTGATTTATGATGACGATCCGCCACTTTTAACATCGAATCTGACATTTAGATAAGTATACTTGACGATATTTGACGACCTCCTTGGTCGAGTGGTTTGTACACCGGTTTTCATGGTGTCGCCATCTCTGAGGTCCCGGGTTCGATCCCCGGTCGGGCCAATTTAGAAATTATTGTTTTTCTAAATTGTCTCGGGTCTGGGTGTTTTCTATGTATAACAAGTATGTATTTAAGTATTTTAAGTATGTTTATCCGTTGTCTAGTAACCATTTAACGAGTTTCTTCGAAGCTTCTGTTGGGCTAGATAATTGGTGTAATGTAGGAAAGTTCAGTTCAATTTATACTTTATTAGTAGCACGTATATATTTTAATTAGTTTCATCACCAGCCGAAAGATGTTCACTGTTGGACAAAGGCCTCCTCCAACAATCTTTATAACGACCGGACGTGTGTTTCTCGCATCCAGCGACTACCCGCGCCCTTCAAAATCGTCGATCCACCTTGTTAAAGGCCTGTCTACAAGAATCTTCCGGTGCGTGGTCGTGACTCAAGAACCATTTTGCCCCAACGGCCGTCGATTTTACGAGCAATGTACTGTACCCTACCCATTGAAATGAAATGAAATGAAATAATATCTTTTATTTGCTTCAATTTTGGGTACATAGTATGAGGTGTTCTTACAAAAACAATTTCCTTCAAAATCTACTTATTATAGTGTAAGCATGCAAATGTTTTTAAATGTAAGTAAATAACAACAGCGAGCACAAAACAAGCCAATACAAAGCAGCCCCACAACAATTACTGTTTATATATTTTTGTACGGAGTAAAAGCATTTTTCAGTGAGGTACCTATGTAGTTTACTTTTGAATTTAGTGCCATCCAACAGACGTAGATCATCAGTCAGAGCATTAAATATTGTAACGGCCATCCCGCAGGCATTTTTGTCAGCGTAGTTTGAATTTTGGTATTTCTAATTTATTTACGGGTCTCTGGCGAAAGTGCTTGTAGTTAAAATTTTCTTTTTAATAAATTGTTCCATATTATTATCTATAACGAAATTACATAATTGTTTAATGTAGAGACCAGTCAGCGTAAGAATTTTGTATTTCTTGAATAAAGGTCTGCAAGACTCTAGACGATATGCACCAAACAGAGATCTAACACATTTCTTTTGGCATCTGAACAATGTCTCAATATCGGTACTATTTCCCCATATCATGATACCATATTGTAGTACCGATGCTATATGGGCATGGTATGCTAGGAGTGCAGTTTCTACAGAAGATACTTCTCTGAGGCGCCTCAATGCAAACGAGAACCTACTCAATCTCTCACAAGCTGATCTTACATGACTCTTCCAGTTACAGTTGTCATCAATATTTAGACCTAGAAACTTAGTTAATTGCACCACGTCGATTTTTTTATCATTAGATTTAATTTGTAATTGTAATTTATTCGTCCGATATGTACCAAATTGCATATATTTAGATTTTTCAATGTTAGTCTTTAAATTATTTAATGTCATCCATTCAATTAATTTATTTAATGTTAAATTAATTTCATCTTCATACTCTTTTATGTTAAGGTCTTTATGTTTAGTATTACCTCGGATGAGAACAGTTGTGTCATCCGCGAACAGTATTGATTCGTGCTTAGTTGCACTTGGCAAGTCGTTGATGTACAGTGTGAACAGTAAAGGACCCATCAGCGTGCCCTGAGGTACTCCCGCCCTATTGATCTTATATTCTGATCGAAAAGCTGTTTTACTATATGTATTATTATTGTTTTCTGAGGTTGTTTCATTTCAATGTATTATTATTGTTCTTACATGTATTTGAACACACTGGTATCTGTCTTTTAAATAGCTAGCTATCCAGTTTAGAGGCACAGGCCTCTAATGCCATATTTGTAGAGTTTATCACATAACCTATTATGCTCTACAAAATCAAAAGCTTTGCACATATCAAGATAGAGAACAACAACTGGAGTTCCACTATCCAAACATTCCATTACCGTTGTTACTAATTTATAGATGGCTGAAGTCGTGTTTCTTTTTTTTTTAACTTGAACTTCTCACAAAACTTACTAATTTGTATATGTGCCGCTTTTTCTATTGCAACTCAAAATAAATTAAATACCCTAAAAACCCTAAACGCGAGTAAGATCCGTAAAAAGTTATTCATTTTACCAGAATATTATGTAACGAATTTGTTATAATTCGAGAATTCGGGAACGTGACAAGTGTGAGGCGAATTTCTTGTTGGCTGCCACGCAGAAAGCAAAATATTACTTTGTTTGTTAATAAGCATAGCAATTGTATACTTACCTAAATAATTATTAATTACTTAAACAAAATTTTTCTTTTTGCAACATCCGATATTTCAATTGTCCTACAACATGTTAACGAACACTTAACACACATAACATACAAAAGCAAAAAAACAATTTTTTTTACAATAAAACCACTGTTCTTTTTTCTTTTCTGGGCTCCGTCTGTACATTTTATTCTTTACTAGCGGCCGGAACGCGCCTTCGTCTACACTAACTTAGATTAGAACCACAAAATGCGTCAGCCATTTTGTACAAAATATCAACAAATTAGGAACAAAAACTATCCTCAGTTATCGCTCTTTCTATTAGTGAAAACCGCATTAAAACCCATTGCTTCGTTTAGGGCCGATTTTTTAATAGCCTGATAAAATGTCAGATAGTTAACTGTCCAATAACTTTATCTGAGATGTGTATCGAACGAATAAAGAGTTTAAATTTTTCAAAGGTCAGTTAGCACTCAGTTAGCTATCAAACTGATTTTTATAACTAGCTTCACACTAAATGTGTGAGAGCGAGACGCGCTTATTTAAGTTTACCTTTTAGGAAGAGACAGACAACTTTCAACGTAATGACAGCGAGTGTCACAATTCACGTAAACTTATCATCGGAAAATGTTAATAGTCGGCTTTGCTCCGTGTTTGTGTTTGTTCGAATATTTTCTGTTGCTGTGTACAATTATTATCGAAAACATAAAAAACGGGAACGTTCCACAAATTTTAGTAAGAGTGAAGTGGGATTGATAACCGAATTAGTGGCGAAACATCGCACAATCATATAAAATAAAAAATCCGAAAAAGTTTATCTGCCAGTTACATAGTTTAACTGGCCGTTAGAGCCTATCTGTCAATTGAAATATTGAGAATCTTGTTAACTGTAGAATAAATCTTATCTCGTCGTTTAACTGACCATTGAAAAATTGGCCCTTAGAAGAAGAAAACTGAGCCACAAACACAGGAAAACGGCGTCTTTACTTTATATTAAGTAATGATGATGATGATTCCATAAGAAAAAATGAAAAAAATATGTTTTAACCTTTAAAGGTTAACTTCAGCCCGCTAAATAAATAATAATACGGTAATTAATATACTACTTGTCTTACAAAATAATTGATGGATCTGTGGAACTTCCACATTGAAAAACAGAAGCAAATACGCAATTGAAACGAAAATAATCCTGATAAATTGCGATTATGAATAATTAATCATTAAAATCTTAATGATACTTACTTTGTATTAATCGTAGCTAGTAACCAATTTATTTGTTTGTTATGATGATTAAATTAAGTTTTATCTTTAAGTATATTCAGTTCAGTGTGAAACGTAAATGCTATTTTGTTTGTTATCTACTGAAAAGCATGAAATAACGGATAAAAATAGGTACTAATTCTATATCGATCTGATTAAGATTCTTATGATTATGCGTTTTAGTTAATAATTGAACTAAGTAATAAGATTAGACTTGGACTTCTAGCAATATAACATAGTCATAGAAGTCCTTGCATTATGCAAAACAAACATAAGTATTGTTTCGGGAAAAAAAATCAGAAAACAAGTGTATTCAGCTACTTAGAATATGGCCATTCAGATATGTCTACAATTCGATAAAAAAAAGTTTGTAAACCAAATGCAAATCATTGACATTTCCTGTTGCAAATATCTAATGTCACTCGGGTTTAACTTTTTCTTCAGAGACATTCACGACAAAACCAGTTAACGAGTGTCTTTCTTTCCAAAAACAAAAAATCGAGTGAAACTAGTTATTTACCTCAGAATAATTTATTATTTTATGTTATTTACAGAAAAAAATGACAGCAATTTGTTTACAAACATTCTTCATCGAATTTGGCCGTAGTACATAATACATAATATACCATGATGTCTCATTTCAAAATAGTGCATGCATACATACATATAATCACGACTATTATCCCCGAAGGGTTAGCCAGAGACTAGGCAATGAGGACAGCAAAAGCAGTCCTCTACCATAGTCCACTTTTCACCAAAAGCAACTGCAAATGTGCTAAGTGTGACAGGTTGTGTGCCCATAGCCTCTCTATGCTGTTGGATGTATGTGCAGTCTTTAGTCCGTTAGTCGCCTTTTACGACACCTAAGGGAAGAGAGGGGGTGGTAGTATTCCTTCACCGCTACCCGATTACAGTTGAAAAATAGTGCTTACGACTTATTAATAAAAGATCACCTCGAACTGGGGCACAATACGTTTCAATGAGAAATAAGCTCAAGACTGAATGTAGGTAAGTAATGTTTTCGACAAGTACACAAGTACTTACGAGTACCAGCTGTTTTGTTTGTTATACCGAATGACAGAGGACATATTACAATATACCTCGACCAGCTGTTCACACTACTACGGCTAGTGGATTTTTCCATTCAATTGCGCGACATTCGCAATTAATTCAGGTGTGTTAATGAGTTATCGAGTCATGTACAGTACGATCACAGATATTTTTTTATTTTAAAAGGTTATGACAAGTAATTAGCAAAGGACACAATGTCTCGTCTGAAAAATATCTGGCGAAACCGAGGCATCACAAACAACACCAAGATGCGTCTCGTTAGGTAATTGGTCTTCCCTATTTTCCTCTACGGAGTGGAGACATGGACTATTCTGGCTCGAAAAAGACAGAGAATAGACGCTTTCGAGATGTGGTGCTGGAGAAGAATGCTGCAAATACCGTGGACAACCAAACGCACTAACATCTCAATGCTGTCACAATTTAACGTTAAGGACCGATTGTCTACCTTATGTCATCGTCGCATACTGGGCTATTTTGGCCATATCGCCAGACGTGGCGGCAGTAGCTTGGAAAAGCTCATTGTGGTGGGAAACGTGGAAGGAAAACGTTCCCGAGGCCGGTCCCCGACCAGGTGGTCTGACCAACCGAAAGAAACACCAACGTCCCGCTTCTACGCCGCGGTGAGGATGGCCACAGACCGGACCCGATGGAGACAGTTCGTCCAATCCAAAGTGCTGCCGTGATGATCACGATCCTCAGTCATGAGGGAACGACCGAAGAGAGATGACTAGTAATTACCACCGCCCATGGACGCAAAACCAGAAGAATCGCAGATGCATCGCTGACTTAACTAATTTAAATGTCGCTGACTCGAAAAGAATAAAAATAACTAATTGGTATGATACAGATATACATATTTACATACTTACATACTGTTAGCAAAGATAAATCGACTGCTATGGACAACACTACTTTCAATTGAGTTTTACTGCATCACTAGAGCTAGCTGACACTTTGACATGTAGGTGGTTGCGCGCCAAAAGGCATCTCTTGGATTTCTTCAGACTTCAGATATCTCTTAATTATTAATAAATGATTGAAAGTGGTCTATATCTATTAGTACCTACATGCAATATATTCAAGACTATTATCCCCGAAGGGTTAGACAGAGACCAGGCGATGAGGACCACAAAAGCAGCTCATTGCCACAGTTCACGTTTCACCAAATGGTAACAGCACATATGGTGCTCAGCGTGACAAGTAGTGAACACATCACCTCTTGCTGCCGGATGTATTGCAGTCTTTAGTCCGTTAGTCGCCTCACGACACCCAAGGAAAGAGATGGGGGGAGGTAATAGGTATTCTATTAATGAGCCGCTACCAGCACTGCACTCGTTGACGAGGTCGGAATTAGGTAGAGTTATTTATGTACTTGCATCGAAATGTTGATATTAATATGGATCTTCCCGGGATTTTTAATGGATAATTCCGTGTTGGCAACAATATTACAAATAAATAAGTAATAATAAAAACCTCCGAGATAGATAAGGCAAATAAAACAATAGTACATTGTTACCCTAGGGGTGAAAGTAGCTTAAATACTCCCGAGACGGGGTTTGGCGCCCGAGCGCAGCGAGGGTGCCAATAGTTAGATTGAGTAAATAAGTCTTTCACCCGAGGTAAACACTGTGCTTTCATTGTGAATATAAGGAAAGTAAAAACAAAAACATGAATGTCTTTAGTCCGTTAGTCGCCTTTTACGACACCCAAGGGAAGAGTGGGGTTTGCAGTATTATTTTGATGAGCCCATCGCTGCTCTATGCTGTTGGATGTATGTGCGGTCTTTAGTCCGTTAGTCGCCTTTTACGACACCGAAGAGAAGAAAGGGGTTTATACATTGCCCTGTATAAACTCTTTATACTGTGCCAGAGCTCTTCTCCGAAACGAAATTTCGGCCGATTTTCGTTTGCTATTTAAAGCGGTTTCCATTCCTTCCGAAATTTTGTTGAAAATAGGTTTGGCGTTTAGATTATAAATTTTTAGAAAATTGTTTGAAATATCAAAAATAATGGAATAAAATACAAAAATCGGCCGAAATTTCGTTTCGGAGAAGAGCTCTGGCACAGTATAAAGAGTTTATACAGGGCAATGTAATCATTTCACGCGTCAAACGTGCACGTCACAGCATTCGCGTACGTACGATCGGCAAACACGATTTTATGGTATCGTTTACGACACGGTTACACACACAAATCTGAGTGAAAGGTAGTATAAGGGAAACATATATAGATACATATAATCACGACTATTATCCCCGAAGGGTTAGTCAGAGACTAGGCAATGAGGATCGCAAAAGCAGTTCTCTACCAAAGTCCACTTTTCACCAATAGCAACTGCACATGTGCTCAGAGTGTCAGGTGGTGAGCCCATCGCCCCATCGCCACCGATATACACCATGCGGATGTTGTCAACCTCAAGCCTCTGTGGTCTAGTGATTTAGACCAAGATCCAAGACCCACGTAATAAAACCCATCTAAGATACCGTGTCGCGTAACGGTGAAAGAATCTACCACACCTCTCTTCCCTTGGGTGTCGTAAAAGGCGACTAACGAACTTAGACTGCACATACATCCAACAGCATAGAGCGGCGATGGGCTCACCACCTCTCGCGCTGAGCATATGTGCAGTCGCTATGCCTAGTCTCTGACTAACCCTTCGGGGATTGTAGTCGTCGGTTATATGTATGTCTGTATGTATGTACGAGTATGTATCTGAAACCCAGAGGTTCGATTTCTAGAGTACTTTCATGTTTGTGCTCGATTCGTTTGGTGGTAGGTAGCGCTTGTTAAGTCCTCCTGGCTAGTAAGCTAAATATGTCGCCTTAAAAAAAAAACAAAAATATTTATTCAGAAGTTAGTTTTAACAAAATAAATTATGTTGAGGTCTCCTTTTTAGCATAAAATACTTGTTCCAGCAGACCTCAACCTGGAGGAGACCTTAACATATAAATTTTTGTATGTAGCATTGTTGTTTTCCACCAGTTCCTCAGTAGTTGAGGATTCCGGGTGAAGCGCGCTTCCATCTTTGGTCTGATCATCACTTTACATCAGGTGAGATGAAGGTAAAGTGGTTACCATGTTAAAGAGCAGAAAACCTCAGTACTAATATGCATCCTTGCCCTATAATTTCACTGGATCTAGTTCCCTTCAAACCGGAACGCAGCAACTCAAAACAATGTCACGTGCCAACAGAAATTAGTATTAGGGTGGTCACCCACCAGCCAGTCGGTTCTAACTTAGTAACTCGTGTTTCGTGTAACGTGATTTACCTGCCCACGCAATTGGAATTACTGTGCACGTTTTGTCTGGATTGTTCGTCACGTTTTGTGCTCACATTGTTGTTTTGTGCCACGAAACAGTAGTTATAAACACCATTGAAGCATAGTTAGTTTTGTCACTTTCTTCTTATCTTCATTAATGGCTTCGCGTTTAGCATTTAGCCAATTGCAAGTGATATAATGATTTTTAGTAAATTTAGTATTGTACGGTAGATTGAAATAAAATGGAGTCTCACAACACGTGTTGTTGCTAAAAGAACACGGGAGAAACTCTTTGGCTCTTTTGCTCTACTTAATTCAAAATGACGTTTGTGTGATTTTGACAAAACAATGTTCAACTAAAGCCGTGTCTCCTGCGACACTGTTTTGTGTTTTTTAACACCTAACATCAAACAACTTATTGTTTTCTGTGTGCCAATAAATGTTTCTCTTTCTCTTACAAACCCTTACACCAAAAATCTGAGAGAAGCGAAACCTGTAGCGTTTACCCAGAGATTCCACCATCCAATGGCGATAAAGCCCCATCGTGGTACATTACGCGGTTATTCAACACTACTTTAACTATTTTACTATCGTTCACAGCAATGTATAACAAAGCGTGATTGTTTGTTCCTCAAGGCCGGCAGCGCATCTGCGACTCCTCCGTTATTGATTGTGTCAATGGGCGGCGGTGATCACTTCCCATCTGGTGATCCGTCTGCTCATTTGCCTCGATTCTTTTCACATGAAAAAAAAATCAATCAATCGTTTTTTTAAAGTTTTGCAACTACGTACTGCGCTCGCAGAAGCCGTAAAATGCGGTGGACCGATATGCTTACTATGTATGTGTGTAGTTATGTAACATTTTTAACTGAAGTGCAGTACGCTGACGTCGTCACGGCAGGCGTAACCGCTCTCAGCTTGATCGATTTATTATACGGCCTGAGCTGTAATCCAAACTCGATCACGTGACGCACTTCCGTTTACGCATGTGATTTGGTGGTACTAAGAAAAAGATACTGAGTGCATTCAACCACGTTAACGATACATGAAAATTCAGTTTCAGGGTGTTGAGGTATTATAACTAGAGAAGACACCGACCTGAAGCAATTTTTTGAGTATTGATTTGCGGCCGCAAGGTCCACGCAATCGCTTGGTTCACTCACATCCTGGTTGGTGGTAGGGCTGTTAAGTCCGCCTGGCTAGCTACCACCATCTTATCTAAGTCTGTCGCCATAACAACGATGTTTATAGCATTGTTGTGTTCCGGCAGTTTGAGATAAGATAGCCAGTTCCTCAGTGGTTGAGGATTCCGGGTGAAGCGCGCTTCCACCTGCGGCCTTATCGTCACTTACCATCAGGTGAGATGAAGGCCAAGCGCTTACCCGTTGCCAATAAAAAAAAACATCCCTGAGGAATTGTCAGCCCATGGGCCGCCACTCGGTGCGCAAAACTTGCTTACCGGTAGCATCTCTAGTTATAATACCTCAATGCCGATGTCGCTCTTCCATCTGGAAGAATGGCAACTCGTTTGGTGGCTCAACAAAATAATAATTATTGAATAGCTAGTTTAACCGTGTCCCGTAGCGGTGAAAGAATACTACCACCCCCTCTCTTCCTTTGGGTGTAGTAAAATGCGACTAACGGACTAAAGACTGCACGTACAACTAACAGGATAGAGCGAAGATGGGCTCACCACCTTTAACTGTATAAACTGTACAATGTTGTTGTCTCTCGCCAAACTGCAAAAGCAGTTTGTTGGCAAGTTAGCACTCTTAACAATATTATTGTATTTACCAAATTAACCTATTGTAACGTATTATAAACACTTACATACTTAACCATTACATTACCATGACTTATATAACCCAATTACAACAAAACATCAAGTAGACGCGCTTTTTTACAATTTTTTTTTACCATCTCTTAAAAAATCTATTTTATTAAAAAGATTTGGCAGAAAATATTGATTGCTTCTTTTGCCATAATAATTTTTAAATTTAGGACATACATATTTATTTTGTCTTACTCTCTTTGTATTATACCTGTTACTTATGCTAATTCTATATTTATTATCGTAAAAGTTATTAATTGCCACAATATACTGAACCTTAGATTTTACTGGAAGAATTTTACAAATTGAAAAAAGTTTCTCATAATCTTCTTTACATTTTAATTTAGTTTACACTAGATACTTCATGCAGCATGTGCAAGACATTTTAATTTAGTTTACACTAGATACTTCATGCAGCTTAGTTTACACTAGATACTTAATGCAGCATAGACATTTTAATTTAGTTTACACTAGATACTTCATGCAGCATGTGCAAGACATTTTAATTTAGTTTACACTAGATACTTCATGCAGCATGTGCAGCCGCTATTTGGTGAAAAGTGGACTATGGAAGACTTTTTTTTTTTTATATAAAAGAGGGAGGCAAACGAGCAGGCGGGTCACCTGATGGAAAGTAATCACCGCCGCCCATGGACACCCGCAAAACCAGAGGAATCGCAGATGCGTTGCCGGCCTTTAAAGGAGGAATAGGTTTAAGGAAGGAATAGGAATTGGGAGGGGGGGGGGGAAGGGGCCTCCGGAACCCTCACTGGTCGGACGAAACACAACAGCACCAAGTGCCGTTATTTCACGCCGAATATTCGTGAGAGGGTGGTATTACGCCGGGCGAGCCGGCCCAATGCGTGCTGCAACGCAGCGTGGCTCTACCACTCAGTCAGTGTCACTCATTTAGCACCACCCAGGGGTCACGTGTAGGGTCTCAAGGGTAAACCTACGGACGCGAGTAACTTTAACCCCCAAACTGCTTACTGCTTTTGCTGTCCTCAACGCCTGATCTCTGACTAACCCTCCGGGGATAGCAGTCGTGATTATATGGTAAGTATAAGGACTCATTTTTAGGGTTCCGTACCCAAAGGGTAAAACAGGACCCTATTACTAAGACTCCGCTGTACGTCCGTCTGTCACCAGGGCCCTGATTCTGTATCGCAATCTATAGATTCCACACCTAAACCTTACCGCGCACAAACGTCAAACGCATACGTTTTTGGGAAGATATCGTAACTTTTTAAGGAATCAACGTGGTTTTAAAACACGGAATCGTTACAGAAAAAGGGCCCTGGATGTATCTCATCATGAACCGTGATTAGACAGATGAAATTTTCACAGATGATTTATTTCTGTTGCCGCTATAACAATAAATAGTGAGAAACAGAATAAAATAAATATTTAAAAGGGCTCCCATACAACAAACTTGGTTTTATTGCTCGTTTTTGCTCGATATTGATAACGGCAACAGGTAGACGCTTGAAATAATCACACAATATTTAGTTATACTTACTTACATATATTCACTTTAAAAATAAATACTTAATTAAATTTAAATAAAACAAATTGCTCGTTTTTGCTCTGTTTTTATAGATAATGGTACGGAACCCTTCGTGCACGAGTCCGACTCGCACTTGGCCGGTTTTTAAATCTCCGAAAAACACAAAATCTCAAATTAAAAATGACAAAAAGACACAATGAAAAACAATAAAGGTGTTTAGTGACAGTTTAGAAAAAAAAGTCAACGGTAAGTAAGTATATTTTTTTAAACACCTTGTAACTGTCTATGTTTCTAAAAGTGAATGAACTATGTAACTACGTCGCTTTATGCTCATTTAATTCAAGGTCGCTAGGTTATCGTAAATAAACGTAAGTATTCATTACATTATATACCTACATTCAAGAAGTATATACATAAATATAATTGTAAGTACTTGTTTTTTAGTATGATGAATATACTTAAAGGTACAAGTAGTGCAGAGTTTTTGTCAAAATACTAAAAATACTTACTGACCCAATGAAAAAGTTTTAAATTAAAGTAATTGTTCTAACCATTGATTAGTTTAACTCAATGGTTCTAACAGGAAGAAGATGGCAATTATTTGCTATGCGCAGTATACCTAGATTTACTAAGCAGTCTCCGTTAAACCCCTTCAATATTTTGTCTTAATAATGTGAACAAACAAAAAATAAAGTTTTGTCATACAAAGTAAGTATTCAATGTTTGTTTTGTGTGTGTAAACTTAGTCATTATGGCACCTGACTTAAAAATTTATGCAACACTTTTACGAATGTATAATTAATTTATACCGTCCTTGTTCATACTAACTTTTACCAGTTGCTTCGCTCGCGTTAACCTTTCGAAGGATTCCGTCTTCAGGGCCCCATCTATATCCGAGTACTTATACCTTTTGTTTATACACCTATACCCGGAAAAAACTGTATACCGTGCGCTGAAAGAAACTACCACCACTCTCTTCCCTCGAGTGTCGTAAAAGGCGACTAACGGACTAAAGACTGCACATAAATCCAACAGCATAGAGCGGCGATGGGCTCACCACCTGTCAGGCTGAGCACATATGCAGTTTGCTATTTGGTGAAAAGTGGACTATAGTAGAGGACTGGCTTTGCTGTCCTCATTGCCTCGTCTCTGGCTAACCCTACGGGCATAATAGTCGTTATTAGGTATATGTATATTAAATTATGTACCCGGAAAATAATAACTGTAACCTGTTTACAAATTTAATACACCTATTATGATTACATACCTACACACCTACTATTGATTTCCAGACATACTTCTCGGACCACAGCTCTCCGTTTTCTACGATCTTGAATCCTGACACACCTCCTTTGCTTCATTAAGAGGAAACACTACGTCGAAATGGCTTGCAAATTTCTCATACAAAACATAGAAAAACGACGTTTTGTAGTCCTCTGTTTTCTCCTTCAGAACTGGACCAATTTTTATTACTTTTTCAGCATCGGTTAAAGAAAGAGATTTTCTATGTCTGTATGTTTGATTTTTTTAAACTAGCCACTTAATGTTTCTGAAGACGCCTTAAAACGGAGTGATTTTGCTAAATTTTGAAGGGGACTACGAAACGTCGTTTTTCTGTGTTTTGTATGAGAATTTTGCAAGCCACGTCTACGTAGTGTTTCCTCTTAAGGGTCACCGTCCACAGCCACAAACGCCCCGCCCCCCGAGAAGCTTGAAGCGTGTGGCGGCCACCGGCGTCAACCGTGTGCGTTGAGTCCCTAAAATGTATGAAAACTACAGGAAATATACCGGTGGCGGAGTTATGTGGCTGTAGCCGGTAGCCCGTGGGCGGGCACCCTTACTCTGATAACGTTCTTCATAAATACAATTGATTTAAAACTATTGTTATATTTTTTGGACTGTATACCGGTTAAATAAAGTTTCAAAACCAGACACAATAGAAATTTAATTCTTGACTGTTGCCTTTTGAAAGGTTAATGAAGCAACAGTAACAGTAATGAACTCTTGTGAAACAAGTCACGAGTTTTGCTAGTCTTGTTTTAATTAAACATCTATTATCAATATTATCACTCAATGAATGACACTTATTTTCAGTCTTTTTTATGACACAAATGGGTGTAGGCATTCAGAAAAAACTTGTTTATCGATAACCATTATTTAAAACAATACTCCATTATCTACGTTCACGACTAAATACGTAAAAAGACGGAACGGAATTTTACAGCATTACATTATAGCTATGACGTACACATATACGTACTTGTAGGTACTTTCAAACTGTCGAACCATTATGCAAGTCTGGTACTTTAACTAAATATAGCTAAAGTTAATTTATGCAAACTGAGTAAAATGAATTTATATAAAGCATGTACACTAAAATATTATTACTCTATTAGAAAACTTATTGTCTCACATTCCTAAGTAGTGAAATAAATGTTGCATGTTACATATTCTTTTGTTAATTTTGTTCTGAGTGACATCACAAGCGAGACAAGCTCATTTAGTTTTAAACAAACTGTCTATTAATCATATATTTCAGCATCATTTGTTACAAATATCTTTTACAAATCAGTACCTAACATTATTAAAGGACGAAGACGACCGGAGGGCTGGTAGCTACTTTTGCCAACGAGTTAGCTTAGCCATTCAAAAGGGCAACGCTGTCAGCCATTTGGGGACTTTGCCGCGCGGCAGCGGTTCTCTTAGAGATATTTTTTATTTATAAGGTATTCATAGGTTTTTAGTTTTTAAGTTATTTTGTTTTAGTTTATAGGTTTTTTTTCTTTCTGTTTTTTAATTAATGCCATAAATATATACATTTGTTACATACATACAGAAACTGGAACTACATTATTAAAAGAAATAGAGTAGGTATGACGGAAAAAGTCTTATCATGCGATTATTATGATACAAAACAGGCAGTATAGCCAGACCTCCAACAATGTTGTCCGGCGATCTGGTGAAGGTCGCGGGTAGCACAAGACCGGCTGTGGTGGAGATCCTTAGGGAAATGCCTTTGTTCTACAGTGGACGTCTATAGGGTGATAATTATGATTTATACTAAGTACCTATATTGTTTTATGTTGCTATAGGTTAACAAACGAGCAGTAAATACTGAGATAGAGGTCACATAATGAAGCATAGAATGTATTGAGACGAAATAAAAAAACACATACATAAATTGACGACTAATAATATCCCTAAAGGATTAGCCACAGAAAAAAAACCAACACTCACACCAATTATCTAGCTCAAGAGAAGCTTCGTTTGGTTACTAGACAACGGATAAACATACTTAAAATACTTAAATACGTACTTATTATACATAGAAAGTGTAAATAAAAGAAAGTTATACATACAGTGTCTTCTACCGAAATTACTACGGAGAGTGTTCTGAAGAACTTTTTGATCTAATCCCGCCCTCTCCTTTCCTGTCCCGAACTACACGTGCTGGTCTCAGGAACCACCATCATACTGTGCAGAATATCAGCACTCGTACAAATAAAAATTGGCAAGTCGTTCCTCTGTAAGACCATTCGGCTTTGGAATTCTCTGCCGGCGCATGTGTTTCCCAGCTCCTATAATCCCGGGTCTTTTAAACGGGGCGTGAAACGGCATTTATGCAGGCCGTCATGAATGGGTGCGCTGTTACCGTGCTTGTTCCACGGTGGGGAGCGCTCTCATTATTTTGGACTACATCGGCTGCTTACCACCAGGCAGGATGTAGTCATTATGACGCATCACATTAAAAAAAAAACACCCAGACCCGAGACAATTTAGAAAAACAATAATTTCTAAATTGACCCGACCGCGGATCGAACCCGGGACCTCAGAGATGGCGACACCATGAAAACCGGTGTAAAAACCACTCGACCAAGGAGGTCGTCAAATGGTGATTGATGGTTATTACACCTCTTACAGATTGGCAATGAGGACCGCAGAAGCAGTCCACAGTTTACGTTTCACCCAACAAAAACTGCACATGTCCTCAGCGTGATAGGTGGCGAGCCCATCGCCGGTCTATGCTCAACAGCATAGACCGGCGATGGGCAACAGATGTGTGTGCAGTCTTTAATCCGTTAGTCTTTTTTTTTCTATTCTACAACGGGTAAACGCTTGGCCTTCATATCACCTGCAGTGCGATTCTCTAAGTTAAAGCCTTGGTAGCAGCAGCTGCCGCAGCGCTGAGAATTGACTCTGTCTCTTTCATATTCATAGAACTGGAAAGAGACAGCAGATCACAGCCATGCGCGCAGCGTCTATGTGTCGCTTAGAGAATCATAGCTGATGGTAAGTGACGATAAGGCCGAAGGTGGAAGCGCGCGAACCCGGTATCCTCAACCACTGAGGAACTGGCTATCTTATCTCAAACTGTCGGAACACAACAATGCTATAGACATCGTTGTTATGGCGACAGTCTTGATGGTGGTAGCTAGCCAGGCAGACTTAACAGCCCTACCACTAACCAAACCGAGCACACAAAGATGTACCCCCCGCTGGGATCGAAACCGGGACCTCTGGGTCTGAAACCGGTGGCTTAGCCACTACACCACAGAGGCGGTAAATGTCGCCTTTTACGACAACCAAGGGAAGAAAGAAACGTCGGCAGTATTCTATTTATGAGCTGCACCCCACACAGCTCTTTGTGTGAATTAATTAACTATGAATTCATTTGACGACCTCCGTTGACGAGTGGTTAGCACGCCGGGTCTGGCGTCGCGCCATCTATGAGGTCGTGGATTCAATTCCCGGTCGTATCAATTTAGAGAAAAACTGTTTTTCTAAATTGATTCCGTGTCTGGGTGTTTTTCCTATTTTTATGTATATTTATCCGTTATCTTACCATATTAACTAGTTTCAAAAGAATACTTATCTTGGTCTAGATAATTGGTGTGAACGTAAACCAATTTAAAATAAATAACTTTTTTACGGATTAACTCGCGTTTAATTTACTATTTACATAGTTTTTATATTATCCTGACGTTTCAAAGCCTTTACAGGGTCCGTGGTCACAAGGAGACTCCCTGTAAATTAAACGCGAGTTAATCTGTAAAAAAGTGTTTAATTTCAATGTGTAGTGCTCGCTTAAACCTCAGAAAACAATATGTAAACCAATTTAATATAAAAAAATATTAATTTCCGCCGTTAGTAGGTAATAAAGTATAAGCCATAGAAAGTCTAGAGACGGAGTTAAATGAATGATTAACAAACAACAAGGCTGAACAGAGATGCAATAGTTCGTGGCCATTCCTAATGTTTATTCATCTAACTGGAAAGTTACAGCGCATTTCAATAACTCCGGAAAACTACTAGCTTTACTGGTGCCATCCAAACCGCCATGTGACCTTTGTAATTATAGTCATCTACAATTGTTTATCGCACAATTAAGAATATAATCTCCTTAGTATAATTAAGTAAACAGCCCATACACTGTCCCATACATATAATCACGACTATTATCCCCGAAGAGTCAGAGACTACTATAGGGTATGAGGACCGCATCTACCATAGTTCACTTTTCACCAAATACTGATGGCACATGTGCTCAGCGTGACAGGTGGTGAGCCCATCGCCGCTCTATGCTGTTAGTAGGATATATGTGCAGTGTTTAGTCCGTTAGTCGCCTTTTACGACACCCAAGGGAAGAGAGAGGGTGGTAGTATTCTTTCACTGCTGCGCGACACGGTTATCACTGTTCCATTGCTGTATAAAGGCCTCCATTATTGATAACAAGTGATCGCTGCAATTGATGGGTATATGCTTCGATCATCAATACAACTAGATGTCGGGTCGGTGCTAAAAATTTTATTTTTATTTTTTATTTTATTAGGGATAACAACAGCCAACAATAAATTTAGTGTAACATTGTGAATGTGCAACTACATAGGCCAATTAGAGCTATCCACATTTTACAATTTAGAAAAAATATCCACTAGGTACTTAACTTAAAAAGAACTCTTTCGGAACACAATAATGTTTTAAAGTTACAATTAGTTTCAAATGCTATGTTTACGAGGGGATAATATATGTTTAGATATGATATGAATTAAATACACCATACTATACATAAATACACACAAATACACACCTATAAATAAACACGTATACATATTAATTACATACATAAATACAAATATACAATATTATGCATACACACAGAGAACACACCTAAGTACATATACTCAAAACAGTGCACTAGATAAACTGATGATAACGTCTAGTTCAACACAATATTAAAGTTGTGCAGTACACAACTTCGACCTTACACCATTCCTAAAGGTGACTTTAGAGTTTGTAAAGATGTCTATTTCCTGAAAAAATGTGTCTCGGTAAATTCGCATGCTCTAAGATTCGCGCACTTGAGAAGTGAGTTCTTATTTTCTCGCAAGGCATAACAGGAAAAAGTACTTTGTTTGTTGCCGCTTATGGTTAATTTCACCACTAAATATTATTGACGTCTTTAATTTATTGCTTTGAAAAAGTATTTATTCATGTGGACAGAATTTAGCTTTGATTTTGTACTTGACGCGTTATCTAGTTGGTATTGTTGATCGAAAGGTATATGTCAACCATGCTTGCCACGTGAAGGTTGGTAATCACAACCCCAGGATATATAGATACATCGAAATATACAAAACACATTTTGCCTGATTTGAGGATTGAACCCTGCACCTCTGGGTCGAGCACCCACCGAGGCGAGCCGATGTTATGATATTCTAGACATTTTTGAACAGTCATCAGACAATTTTACTAAAGAACTATATGACCTCATTTTACCGTCCCCTTTTCTTTATAGGAAAACGCATGCTGCTCGCTCCAGAGTCACTGATTTACAGTCTCCAATATTCCATCGCGCATAAAAAAATATGCATGTTGAATTGGTGACTCGTTTCGTTGACGCACCTCCAAAAGATGGAATATCACACATTTTCCCTCCTTCCTATGATATGGGGTCCTTTAAACGACGAGTTAACACGTTCACTGCCAAGAGCTTAATACGAAAATCCCGCCAGGTGCCACACTATTTTTTTTGATAATATTAATGTTTTATATGTGCATTCATTAAATATAAATTAATACTATTATATATTTGTATATTTCTCTTAAAAAAGGGGGATACTCGGATCCGAGTGGTCGGCGCTGTGGAGCCAAACACTCGGATCCGAGTGATCGGCGTGTAGGGTTCTGTGGAGACAAACACTCGGATCTGAGTACTCTTATAAACTGTTTTGTAAATTGGTTGTCTGCTAATTAAAATAAAAAAGTATATGAGTAAATGCCATAAGTATTTTAATTTTGATTCACAAAAAATCAACAGTATAAAAATTATTTGTGTCATCAACAAAAAACTTCTGAATTTATCAGTGAGTGACATGAAAATTTAAAACAATAATTAGTGCAATATACATTAATGGTTTTACAACAAAATATATAAAAAACAAAAGTTACAAATTAATTTATTACATTAACAATAAACTAATGATTTGGAGATAAAATTACGATAAAGTAGATTAGGTTAGACTATTTTTACTCTTAGATGGCCCTGCTTCACTATCCATTTTTTAATACAAAACGTTACACACGCAAAAGCGCTACAGACACACGTAATTTTAGTAAATAAATACTCGCGCCACAACAGGTGCCGGCGTTACATAAACGTACCGCGCCGCGACTCGGATCCGCGTGTGCGGATCCTCGGACTAGGCGCGTGAACGCGGCGCTCGCGCACACAGGTATTAGCTTGTTTATCAAAACCAACGCAAGTTTTTACAAATTCAATTACATGTCTATGTGTGCGTACGAAACGACGCGCGTTTGCCAAAGGTACCAGCAAGTAATAAACCAAACAAAATATTCGGGACGGTCACTCGGATCCGAGTGTGCGGCACCAGTGGTACGGCATGCCGAACACTCGGATCCGAGTGTTCGGCAGTCAATGTGTTAAGGGGCACCTTGTGTGCCGGTAGTGTGAAGGTGACTTGATACTACGTCTTTTTCACGCTGCATCAGTTGTATTTGCGTTTGTCGGGAAAATTAACAAAAAAAAATAAACTTACATTCAATCAATAAGTTTTATTCATTAGGCACCTAGAAAAAAAGTGCATATTTTATTTATCAATCGACAACGTTAACGAACATGACAGTGGCTAACGAAACGATTTACAATTTTGCCATCCGCGCCTGTGGTGCGCCCAATCGGAGACGCGCTCATGGATATCCTCGGTGGAAAAGAACTGGAGAAATTGAAGGTTGTAGAGTATTTTTGACTGCTTTGTTTGATACTGAGACGCCATACAAGCATCGCACATGTTACCGATTCTAAAGGAGAATTTAATTAAGTACTAGTAAGTACATTAATATACATTGTAGCTGCCGTGTGTAAAGGCCTTAAAGGGCTCCACACATGATCAGTGATTAAAACTCGGACATTAGTCCCAGTGTCTACCTTTTCTTCTGTTTTGTGGTTATTACGTATTACGCCAGCAGGCCAACCTACCCAAAACAGTCAAACTACACTGGCCTGCAAAAATAAGTATCACACTTTTAAAAATTTTTAATCGTTTTATAGCAATTTTTATCATCTTTCTTTGAAACTATAGTAAATTATACACTAGTCACATTTTTCAGTCTCTTATGTCTAGTTTATCTTGTGTACTTAAAAAGTTATTGCAATTTTAAAAGTGTGATACTTATTTTTGCAGGCCAGTGTATTATTGATATTGATCGCTAATAGCTTCGTGATCCCGTGACGAATCACCCACCATCTACATAAACCTTGACTTGCCAACAACAAAACGAATCATTCAAATGCGTAGAGCCATTCTCGAGTTTTACGCTTAGCAACTCATTTGGATTTTTATTTTAAAAGATTATACGGTTAAACCTTAGTTAAACAATGATTTTCTTGACGAAATTTGTCATTTTGAGGTAGGTTGCCCTTGCTGTCGTCTGTACAAGATAAACGGCATATCAATGTCGTACACAATAATGCCGTAGGTTCGGAAAGCTTATCACGCGAGGTATCACGCCACATCCATGCCTACACACTTATCGGTACAGGTTCACGAGATATACAACGTTTCATATATTAATTCATCAGTGTCTATGTTATCTATCGCTATAATGACTTATTATGACTTTTGTTTATTATTCGACAACGTACGCTTTTCTTTTTGACAGCATTTTTTAAATATTCTATTTACAAAAATACATAGGTACACACGGCGTCAGATCAACCTACCCTAAACTGTCGAATTTCTCCAAAGCCAAACAATAAAGTTCATAATTGATTGTAGAAATTTAACAGTTTTGGGTAGGTTGATCTGACGCCGTGTGTACAAAGATTCACGGCTATTATCCCCAAAGGGTTAGTCAGAGACTAGGCAACGAGGACCGCAAGCAGTACTCTGCCATAGTCCACTTTTCACCAAACTAGAACTGCACATGTGCTAGCGTGACGGTGGTGAGCCCTATCGCCGCTCTATGCTGTTGGATGTATGTGCAGTCTTTAGTCCGTTAATCGCCTTTTACGACATCCAAGGGAAGAGAGGGGGACTTAGAATAATAACGCTATAGAAAGATAGTCTTCATACAAGCGCTCTGTCAAAAATGAAGCACTAAACCGATTCACACACGCGTGACGTGCGCGCATGGCCGTGATCTGCTGTCTCTTTCCAATTCTATGAATATGAAAGAGACAGCACTGCGGCAGCCGCTGCTACCGAGGCTTTAACTTAGAGAATCACACTGCAGTACGTTTATATTTTGACCTAATTAACTACAAGATACTATGAAATACTGAAAGCTTACCTGTGAAAAGTGATGTTATTACACTTCTTTTGTTTTTCAGATGTGTTGTGACACAAATTAACTGCACAAACCGTCATTTTTTTTTGTTTTCGCGAGACACGTTCGGCGCGCTGTGACATTGAACACTACGGAGCGGTCCGGCGTTTGGTGCCATTTCTGGCTCCAATTAATGTGCTTCAAAATAGGCGCGCGAACTTGGTTTCTATAGCGTTATTATTCTAAGGAGGGGGAGTATTCTTTCAACGCTATTCGACATTAATTATTTTTCAACACGCTTGCTCGTAAAGTGGCTCTTAAACACATATACGAGTATAGCATCGTAATGTAGCATATTACCTTCGACCAACAATACCAACTAGATAACGCGTCACGTACAAAATCAAAGCTAAATTCTGTCCACGTGAATAAATACTTTTTCACTCCTCTTGCCTCGTCAAAAAGACCGTCATGATAGCGCTCTAGAGCGAGGCTAAAATAGCTTTGCTTGCCCTATGGGAAAAAGTATTTTTTTTTAAATTTTTGTCTGTCAGATGACAATGAGCCTACAAAAACGAAAAAGTATTTAGTTATAAGTAGAATAATCATGAATAAAGACTCGACTTATTACTGTTTACTTAGATATACAACTTTTTTGAGATAGTTACTATTAAAGTTTAAGGTAAAATTAGTAAAATCATTTGAATCTATGGACAAGACAGACCACGCCCACAAAGTCCACGCTTCAGCAAGAAACAACTGCACAGTCTGCACATGTGCTTGGGTGGTGAGCCTTTAGCCCGTTAGTCGCTTTTACGACATCCATGGGAAGAGTGGGGTTGGTAGTATTATTTTGATGAGCCCATCGCCGCTCTATGCTGTTGTATGTATGTGCAGTCTTTAGTCCATTAGTCGCCTTTTACGAGACCCAAAGGAAGGGAGGGGTTGGTAGTATTATTTTGATGAGCTCATCGCCGCTCTATGCTGTTGGATGTATGCGCAGTCTTTAGTCCATTAGTCGCCTTATACGACACCGAAGAGAAGAGAGGGGTTGGTAGTATTATTTTGATGAGCCCATCGTCGCTCTATGCTGTTGGATGTATGTACAGTCTTTAGTCCGTTAGTCGCCTTTTAGGACACCCAAGGGAAAAGATGGAAAGACTACCTACCTTTCACATACCTATATTTTGTCGATTTATACAGCGGCTTCTTGTTCAATACTTATTACGTTGAAAGTTTAAAAATAATTATGTCTATAGTTCTAGTAATGAAGAACTAAATTTACAGTATACACCGCCGGAAATATTAAGTGAAGCACAAAATGTTATTTTCAATTCAATTCAATTAAAAATTTCTTTATTCGATAAACTTAAAATAAGCATTTTTAATTGTCTACATTTATTTGGATGGATGGGCACCCGCCCACCCACCTCACCCATTCAGGAAGTCTTAGTGGAGAAGAAGAGGCGCAAGAAACTATTTTTGACAGCCTATTACCATTATGTCCAAAGAAAAATATATGTTGGCTTACCAAAGATTTATTTACTAGAAAAACAACAAAAACACGTAGTCATTTTCAGTAAAAGTGTTTTCCTCACAAGTGTGTTGAAAAATGTCGTATGAAACGCCCTCGCCTTCGGTTCGGGCTCATAACCAGCCTCGGTTGTAATGACCAACATAGCACACTAGTATCATAATGTACTATTATTTACGTTTTGATAAAGCTGACACCAACAAGGTGGACCGACGATTTGTCTCGGGTAGACGCTGGATGCGAGCAGCACAAGACCGATCGCGGTGGAGATCCTTGGGGGAAGCCTTTGTCTAGCAGTTGACGTCTTTCAGCTGATAACGAAAGTTGAAGATGGTAGCGTACTCCACACGGAATCCTCAACCAATGAAGAACTGGATATCTTACCCTATATGTATTACTGCAAAAAATGTGACGCTAAAATGTTTGTAATATAGTGACTTAGTAATGAAAGGGTAGCTAACCAGGCTAGCAAGACTTTGGAACAAGCTCTACCACCAAACAACCTTAATTATTGTTATGAGGGTTTACTCATTTCGGTTTCCCATACAAACTTCCAAGTCGAAATTTTTAAAAACCAATAATCCAATTTTAATGAAACTTTGCATGCTAAAGCAAAATACAGGGATCTAAATAGTTTGTTGAAAACATTTTTAAAAAAGGTTTATTCAGCTGAGTTATTTCGATTTAAAGTCCACTATAGAAAGTTTAAAATCGCATTAACTCACTTATTTAAACGTTTTTTAAAAATGTTTTCAACAAACTATTTAGATCGCTGTGTGTTACTTTAGCATGCAAAGTTTCATTGAAATTGGCTTGATGGTTTTTAAAAATTTCTACTTGGAAGTTTGTATGGGAAACCGAAATGCGTAAACCATCTTAATAAAAGAAGTACAAACTTCTTTACTAATTATCTCTAGCTTTTTAGAAGATCTTAGTAGCAAAGGGCGATTTCAGAAGCTGACTTAATAAGAAACTGGAAAAGTCAGTACTGAACCTAATCCGAATTTGGCAACCACAAAGGTAAGCCACAATCGAAATGAGTAATTTTTATTTAGCTCTATGTGGGATCACCAAGTCGGTGATCATAATAAGTTTATTCCTACAGTGGGTGCACGGGTAAACAGAGATTTCCCGTGCACCCACTGATGGTGGGTGAAGCTGGTGAGTGAACGGGTAGCGACCCATACAGTCCACTTCCCAGAATCCAACATTGGGTCCTTCGAGCCGGTTATCCACTTATCGAAACGCGATAAACGCTAAATTGTAGAAAGTATATTTAATGTGTCTCTATAACTCTTCTTTAGCTAGGTCTTTCCTTGTCGAAAATGTTAAACAAATGACAATCAATTTATGTTTTTTTCTTTAACATTTAAACTAGTACACAGGCCATCGACCAGTCATATCTAAAAGTGTAATAAAATCACTACGTTTTACGCTCAGAATAATAATGCGTTAGTTATATTCTGAGGTTTTGCGATTATTTTGCGTCATATGTTTTGCCAATGTGACATTTTGTGATGGGAATTTCGTAGAATGTCTAATTATTTATTATGTTTAAAAGTGTATTGGCGAATTCAACGTTATCAACATTAATTTCCCCAATATGCTGTGTAGCCCAATAGAAGGAGAATTTAACCTCTACACATAGTTTAGATGTTATTGAAGGTTAACTACTCCGATATAACATGGTACATTATCTACGCCATTTCACAATGACGAGCTATATTACAAATATGGATGGTTTTTAACATCAACACTTTTCTTTTCTTTTCAGGCACCTTTGGGCTGTGGTGTGACTATGAAAAATTATTTCAACGTCAGCGTATTAAGATTGTATTTTTAGTTGACTATATTAGTTATGTGTTTTCTGTTTTGTTATTATTTGAAAAATTATAATAACACAAGCGGCTGCCTCAGGCGGAACACGAACCTACGTATGTAAAATCCAGCCGACTGGTCTTATAGAGCTCTGTAGTAGCTACCAATTAAGAATTGTTAACCAAGAACTTATCAACCTCTTAATATGTTCTTAAGATGTTCGAAAGCATTGTTTTATTAATAAGTACATAACATGAACATTATCTTAAACATAGGGTACCTAAATTTTTTTTTTTTTTTTTATTTGTAAATTTTACTAAAGTATACATTTTATTAAATATGTACAGTGTCACAAAAACCAATTTTGGTTTTACCGTACACTGCCATTCGCCATCTAATACAACTTCTAGTACAAGTTACATAATTATTATTGAATTGCAACATTTTATTGTAGGGTAGTCGTAAGTGCGCAAACTCACGGGTGGACTTTATATCCTGAAAAGTGGACTGTTTTATTTATATTGAGATACATTACTCATGTTACACAAACATACTCACACACGTATACACACAAACACACACACACACACACACACACACACACTCACACACACACGCACACATATACTAATACGGGCATGTAGGTATATCTTTTTTTTATTTATTTTTTTTTATTTTATATTTTTTATTTTTTTAAATAGTTTCCACGTTATGGAAATTTTGATTTTTTTCAATATGTTTGACGGACGTTTTATTATTTAGTAGGTATTATTATTAACCGTGTCGCGTGGCGGTGAAAGGATACTACCACCCCCTCTCTTCCCTTGGGTGTCGTAAAAGCGACTAACGGACTAAAGACTGCAGATACATCTAACACCATCATAGAGCGGCGATGGGCTCGCCACCTGTCACGCTGAGCACATGTGCACTCCCTATTTGGTGAAACCTGGTCTATGGCAGAGAACTGCTTGCGGTCCTCATTGCCTAGTCTCTGACTAACCCTACGGGGATAATAGTGATTATATGATGTATATGTGAAGCGTTTGTCTATTGGTACTTTATGATTAGTGACAAAACTGAGTTGCAAGTTTATTTCAGTTGTGACCACCCGAGCTGTGTGGTGGCTTATCCCATAGAACAGTTAAAGATGATCTTTTCCGTAGCTTATCCCTTAAGAAGACTAACGGACGGCGATAGGCTCACCACCTATTATCACGCTGAGCACATGTGCAGTTGTTATTTGGTGAAACGTGGAGTATGGCAGAGTAACTAATACATAATAATATACATAAAATGATAACCAAGGATAATCACCTTTAAATTAGTATGTTTGCGCTAAATAACTACTATTAGGTTTATAACTATTTTATAACATCTTCTATATAAATTTAATTAATTAATATGACTGTGACATATTTGATACCTCGCTTTATTGGAAAACGGTTACTACAATACCCATTCTACCATATTGCATAATAATAATTGTGTATGTGACTACGTTATGGCCTTAATTGGGTATTGGATTTAATACCCTATTAAGCCAATACAAGTCAATTGTAGCGAAGTTTTTAATGATGCCGGCATTTGCCCAGCCGTGGGGAAAGTATATACTTAGCGTAAAAAATATAGTATATTTTTAAGTAAATGTCCTCCAGAAAATTCCTTTTTGTTACACTGCAGAAACCATAAAGCGGATGTGGTTGGTACCTACAGAACATAAAAGATAATGAATCTATACCTATGCGTTTAATAACGACAAGTAGGGTTGTTAAGCACATGTAATACATGTGCAGATTTAATGAAATTCCGAATAAAATACATGATAAGGATTTTATTCATTAATTTTCTGATACGAGGGCCACACCGAAAAGATCGGGAATGGAATACTTTTGAATAAATTAGACTTAAAATCTTTTTGGTATTTGAAATTTAGTATTCTTACGAACTTAATTCCATTTTTGAAAAATAAAAATTTTCAATAAAAGAAGAGTGGGAGCTATTTCAAATTAAGAAGTCAGTGAGAAAATGGAGCTTATACGGGAACATTTCCGTGCGATAATTTTTCACAACTTTCGCCGAGGTTTATCTCAAGAACAATGTCTTGCCGAGCTTGTTTCTAATTATGAACTTGAAGCACCTAGTAAAACGACTATATATCGCTGGTATTCTGAGTTCCGTCGAGGACGTTTATCTCTTACCACAGTTCCTTCTACTGGTCGGCCAAAAACAGCGGTAACACAAGAAAACATCGATGCTGTACGCCAATTAATACAAGAAGATAGACATGTGACATACGAGCAGATACGGGCTTCCCTCAGCATTGGTATGACAGCCATTCAAATAATATTGCATGATGAACTGGGTGTCAGGAAGTTAGTTTCCCGCTGGGTGCCCCATCGCTTGACCGAAGAACAAAAGTCGGCTCGTGTTAATTGGTGTCGATCTTCTCTGCAACGGTTCGATAGAGGGAGCTCAAATGCTGTTTACAATATCGTCTCGGGTGATGAATCGTGGATTTATTCATATGAGCCCGAAAGAAAACACCAATCGGCTGTTTGGGTCTACGAAGGTGAGGTCAAACCAACAAAAGTTGTGCGCTCTCGTAGCGTGTCGAAAAAAATGGTCGCTTCGTTTGTATCGAAAACCGGACATGTGGCTACAATTCCTTTACAGGAACGGAAAACGGTTACTGCTAAATGGTACACAACAGTTTGTTTGCCGGAAGTCATAAGAGAACTTCGTAAAAGTAATCCGAACCGTCGCATAATCCTTCACCACGATAATGCGAGTTCCCACACCGCTCGGCAAACGATCGCGTTTTTAAATCAGGAAAACGTGGAGTTGATGGACCATCCTCCATACAGCCCTGATCTGAGCCCCAACGATTACTTTACATTCCCAAGAACTAAAGATTTGCTACGTGGTCAACGGTTTTCAGGTCCAGAAGAGGCAGTCCAAGCTTATAAATCGGCCGTTTCGACTATGTCTACTTCAGACTGGAATTACTGTTACAATAATTGGTTTGAACGAATGCAAAAGTGCATTGATTGTCACGGAGAATACTTCGAAAAACAATGAAAGTAAATATGATTGTGTTATCTTTGTAGTTTTTTCTATTCCCGATCATTTCGGTGTGGCCCTCGTACAACGGTAGGTATTGTACACAGAAAAACCATTACAGTAACACACCTATAACGGTGCGTCCTCACTGAGAGCATTCTTACCCGAGCATTTGTAAACGTGCAATCGCCGGCGAGCAACAAATTCTGCCCAGCGAACTAAACATTCACTTTCGTGCAAAACTATAAACGTTCGAGTCGAACATCCGAGCCCAGAGCCCAGAGCCCAGACCTCGAATACATGAGCGTCCTCACTGAGATCATTTTTTGTTATTATAAATTGACATTGACAATAATACGATAGACCAAGAAGGTCACGATCGAGGACCTGAAGAACACAAAAATGAAAATCGCAAAACGGATCAAAAGTAAAATAAACAACAAACAGCTTTTTAAAGCACACCATTCTGTACTTCTTTAAACAGCTATGCCATAATACTGTGTCTATGCTGAGTGACGAGCACCTATATGTATACACTTTGACTCTTATTCCATTGTATTTAGGGCGGATTCCACCAAACTGGAATAAGGTCTTATACCTAGATTAAACGCCGAATTTGTATAGACTATCGGAGTAAGTCTTTTTCCAGTTTGGTCGAATCCACCCTAAGAGTTTCAATTTTTACATATTTTTGCTCGTGACTGTACAAAAAAACATGATAATAAACCCGAATAAAAGTCAAGTAAAGTACAGCCGGTGTTGTGTCCCACTGCTGGGCAAAGGCCTAATCATTGAAATCAAGCCATCGCTACAATTGATGGGCCATCATCATTACCCTATATAAACGTCCCACACAAATCATTTTAAGTTGTCATGTAGTGGTTTGATGACAAAAATACTACAATTTATGCAAATACTACTATTTAGTCTCATCATAATCATCATCATCATCATCAGCCTATAAACGTCCCACAGATGGGCACAGGCCTCCCACCCCACGTGGACGATAGCACGTGGGAATATTGGGCCATAACCACCATAACCCACCACGCTGGCCCAATGCGGGTTGGTGGGTTCTAACGACTGTCATCTTACGACAACAACCGGGACCAACTGCGTAATGTGCCTTCCGAAGCACTGATTGATGGATAAACCTAAATATTTTAAAAAATATATTAATTTCATAAGTATTGCCATCCCTAAGGCAATAACATGAAACTTTGTAAATATGATAGCAGGTGCCTGCACATAACACACATTGAGTGCGATAATGTTGTGACAACAACAGTAGTCCCATATCGTTCCAATCTGGTCCACTTAAGCTGTAAATGTTTTGGAGTGGCTGGGTGGAAAATTTTACGAGTGTAGTCAATCACTGACCCCTGTTATGTTCAGGGGTCATAATTGCACGTGTGTTGTTTACTTAATTTTGACATAATATAAATGCAGCTTCGCAGAATCCGTGTAGGTACTTCATTTCTAGTTTCTAATACAAGTATATTATTTTTTGCACAAAAGGAAGAGAAACAATTACAAAAACAGGACCAATAATACAAAAAAGAGAAGTAGGCGTCCTTATTTCTTAATAACAATCTCTTCCAGGCAACCTGGGGTAAGAGAGAAAATATTAAAGAAAAATAGGGGAGTGGATGCATCTAAAGAAAGAAAATATTGAGAATAAATAGAATAGAATATCTGAAAAAATAACAGATGAGACAAAAATATTTATATATTATATGGGAGCAGAAGAAAGAATATAACATCTTACTCAAACCTCTAAATATATTTATTCAATAAACTCAATTAATGTACTTTGAATCGTCCAAATTTTTAACCTACCACCCATTCAGGACGTCATGTTTTAACTGTGCCAAAGAACGGGCGCAAGAAATCACAGCGCACAGAAGCGCAACATTTACAAAAAAAAGATATGTCATAAAATACAAAATAAAAATTTGAATGCAAAACATATATACGGTACCTACTCTATACAAATTAATTAAAGACAATTAGAAATAGCTGTTCGAGTACTTGGAGCATTTCAGTTCAGAGCCAAGCTGTTTTGTCTTCTGTGTAATCGATACTTTATAGTAAGCTTTTTTATAAAGCTTTTCTTATATTTTGATTAAAAATTTATCAAGATCTAATTTCTAAATAAGTATCATTTGAAACCTTTTGGTAAAATCGTACACACATAGACCCTTAAAAGAATTACTTATTTTATGAAGCCTAGTTGAGAGCCTAGCATTATGGTACTGCTAATTTCTTCTTACTTCTAGTGTTTAAATTGTGAATATCACTATTTTTTGAAAACATTTCGATATTTTTATAAACATACATCAAATTTTTATAAATGTATTGTGATGCAACTGGCATTAATACACTAAACCTCTCTCTCTCTCCCTCTCTCTCTCAGAGAGTCACCAGCCTTTGAGTTATATATTTTTAACAAGGCAACTAAAAAGCCTTGTTGGTTTTGTGACCTTCTTTGTGAATGACATTCTTTATATCTAGTTTTAAATTTAAAATTCAAATATTTACTTGCATTCTCTGTCTAGCCTCTGTTTTCATTATAGCTCTACTCTTTGATGTAAGGGCAGTTCAGATTCATCCGCAGCGCTAGAATAAGCTCCTTCTAATTATTGTTTTCCTTCGAAATTATTGTTATTGCGAACAGTGCATTATTATAACTAGGCAGTTCCAGGCATACGTCCTGATGATAATAATAATAAGTTACAACCTAAACTTTTACCTAGTCGTGTGTGTGCTAACGCTTAAATTGTGCTTCATAAAATAACTAACCATTTATTTAAAATAATATACGTCTGAACTCATCGTGTTGTTATCATCATTCTACTCCTCCTCATCGTGTCACTCCCCCGTGCCTCCGCAACGTGACATATTGCTCGAATAGCCTTCTTCTGCTGCACAAAGATAGTTAAAATGTCGGCAGTATTTCCCCACAGTAAAATGCCGTACGACATTACACTATGAAAGTAACTGAAATAAACTATCTAGCTGTATCAACGTCAGTTAACTGACGGATTTTTATTACTGCATAAGCCGCAGAGATAAGTCTATTCGACAATTTAGCCCACTGAAGTGGGCCCCACTGAAGTTTGCATCCAACGTGATGCCTAGAAACACAGTGGTGTCCACAGGATTCACATTCATAACTTTAATTTGTACACTATTTATTACCTGCTTAACATTAGGCAATACAAATCTTACACATTTGGTTTTTACCTCGTTTAATAGCAACTTATTTACACTAAACCAGTGTATCTTTGAGGCCGCATTATTCACATCGTCATAATTTGGGTGTCGTCGTTTCACTTTGAGTAAAAGTGAAGTATCATCAGCTAACAATACTCTCTCATGACTGTTTTTTACAAAATAAGGTAAGTCATTAATATAAACCAGAAACAAGAATGGACCAAGTATTGAACCCTGCGGAACTCCCATTGTAATCACTGATTTCTACCTTCTGAATCCTGTTACTCAAGTATGAGATTAAAAGACTCAAAAATAGTGGTTACTTGATCGCCTAACTAAAAGAGTTAGAGCTTTTCTGATACTCTCTGAAAGTGAGTTCCATAAGCGGACAGCATGGACAGTGCTCAGCGTATTTTTTATAATTTGTAAAGACAAACTAAATACGGAATAAATATTTTCGATTTTGATTTAGTGCGTAAAAAGTTATTTTAAAACGACATTTACAACTATAAATTTAGCTGCTTTACTTTCTGATTTTTATTTTCCACTGTTGCACAAAGGCCTCTCAAGGATTTCCACCACGACCGGTCTTGAGCTGCTTGCATCCAGCCGCCATGGGCTTACGAAGGGTACGGTACCCTCGGCTCATTAAATATTTACATATTATATACGACGACCTCCTTGGTCGAGTGGTTTGTACACCGGTTTTCATTGTGTCGCCATCTCTGAGGTCCCGGGTTCGATCCCCGGTCGGGTCAATTTAGAAATTATTGTTTTTCTAAATTGCCTCTCGGGTCTGGATGTTTTCTATGTATAATAAGTATGTATTTAAGTATTTTAAGTATGCTTATCCGTTGTCTAGTAACCATTTAACGAGTTTCATAATGAAGCTTCTCTTGGGCTAGATAATTGGAGTGAGTGTAGGAAAGTTTATTTTTATTTTTTTATTATGTTAGGCCACTAAATTAATAAAAATTTGATATGTTAGAAATAAAAATTCTAAATTTGACTAAGATGATAATGTGTTGAAATTTGTCAGTCCACCGTTCAAAAGTCATAGGAAGCCGTACGTAGGGAGGGGGCCTAGGTGGCTACGCTAGTATGACCGCTCACCCTGGTATGGCCATCTTGTATCTCAAAAAGTTCACAGGTCGTAGCGAAGATCGAGGCTAACTCGCAACACCTTTTTCAATTCCTTTCAAAGGTAGCCGACCCGTTGTTTTCGAGATACAAGGTGGCCACAGGGCGCGGCGGCACCAGGTTGACAGCTCATACTGGCATGGCCACCTTATAACTTTTGAACGGCTGACCGACAAATTTTGAGATTATCGGCAAAATAACGACAAATTCAACTACTGACCCTATTTCGCATTTACATATGCGAATGTGAGTTTGTTACGTAACGTACAAAACAACTTTTTCAGTGTTTTTGTGTGTTTTCAGAAATGTCTCTTTCGAAGTCCGCAAGTAAGTCCCACATGTTGTTTCAATAAACCCAAAGACGAGATCTTAAAAAACGTTTAAAAAATGACTTCGTCCACTAGGATCCCCCAGGGGATTCCCGTGAACTCATCTGTTCATCAGAATCCCCTTAAACAAAAATTAGTATAAAAAGATGCTATCACACTGAGTCCGATTTACTTGGTGGGACTCGAACCCACGTCAGGTCCCGCCCGTATAGCAGAGAAATGAGAGGTTCGATTCCACGTCAGGTGTCGCCCGGATGGCGGAGAAATGAGAGGTTCGATTCCACGTCAGGTCTCGCCCGGATGGCGGAGAAATGAGAGGTTCGATTCCACGTCAGGTCTCGCCCGGATGGCGGAGAAATGAGAGGTTCGATTCCACGTCAGGTCTCGCCCGGATGGCGGAGAAATGAGAGATTCGATTCCACGTCAGGTCTCGCCCGGATGGCGGAGAAATGAGAGGTTCGATTCCACGTCAGGTCTCGCCCGGATGGCGGAGAAATGAGAGGTTCGATTCCACGTCAGGTCTCGCCCGGATAGCGGAGAAAAGAGAGGTTCGATTCCACGTCAGGTCTCGCCCGGATGGCAGAGAAAAGAGAGGTTCGATTCCACGTTAGGTCTCACCCGGATAGCGGAAAAAGAGAGGGTTCGATTCACACCTGAAGTGAGGACATACGACTTTATTTCATTTAAAATTTGGAGATTCAATTATTATAGTACCTACTCGATAATATAACAGAATAAGCGCTTACATAAAGAAATTAAGATAATTAATATTAATTTGGATTTTTTGAATATTATGGCTATTGAATTTATAGTTAATAAGGATAATGATTTTCGGACAAACAATTTTAGGAGAAGAAAGGGAGTAAGTACCACCCGAGAGATATCATACATGAATAAACCATTATGAGAAATAAATACGCACCTATTTTTATTATCCTACTGTCAGTTTTAATTAACTTGGCGACAAGATGAAAAGGTCAAAGAACCATACAAAATTAAATTTGCACTTACAAAGATAGTAAATTATCTTTTGTTGACATACTTTTAATATTAAACTACGCATACAGCATGGCAACTAAAGGCCTATTAAAACCTGAGCGGTATTCGCTGCCGCTGTAGGTAAAGGGTATCATCGCGGGTTTCGCTCAGGTATTTAGTATAAAGTTGAGCGGTATTCGCTGCTGCTCTACCCACAGCGGCAGCGAATACCGCTCAGGTTTAAATAGGCCCTCATTGGTAACATCTATTACTGCCAGACTAAGGAACAATCACTATGTCTGCGAATTTTGCGATACAAACGAATTAAACGGCTTATTACGTTGATTTATCTAAACAAGAGGAGCTCGATGGCGCAGAGGCTAGCGCGTTCGGCTTGTGATCTTGCCCGCTAAGCAACTTTCGCAATGCCGGGTCGCTGGATGGGTGAGCAAATTAAAAACATCTCGAGCTCCTCCGTGCTTCGGAAGGCACGTTAAGCCGTTGGTACGGTTGGTGTCGTAAGATGGCAGTCGTTAAAACCCACCAACCCGCATTGGGCCAGCGTGGTGGGTTATGGTCCAATATATATTCCACGTGCGATTGTCCACGTGGGAGGCCTGTGCCCAGCAATGGGACGTTAATATAGGCTGATGATGATGCTGATGATCACATAAACAAAGACAATAAATTCGTAATATTTCATTATTTGCGATAAACCTACCTTGGTACCTATCAATTTGGCCTAAGACAGCGACCTTTTAATAATTGTGTATTTGTATGTGAAAATGTATACTTAAAAGTATAAATATATTCTAAATGATTATTTTGTTATTGTTGTTTTGGCATATACTCATCTAGATTATTGCAGGTTAGAGATTTACCCTAAAATCATCATGTTATGTACACGTTGATTAATTGAACAAAATGTGAAAGCTTGTAATTAGCAACATAGATTATTAAAGCTTTATTTTTCCATACATTTAAATTAGGTACATTTATAAACTAGTAAGCAGGTATTATATAGTTATGTTATGGCCCCTGTAGGGTAAAAAGCCTCCTCCATCTTTGTCCATATTTGTCTGTCTTGAGCTGTGATCATCCAGTTTTTTCCAATTGCCATTGTACATAACTTATTTTTATTTAGATTCAAAACTAATAAAAAAAGTCCAGATACTCTTCAAGTTTCGCAAATGCTCGCGGCTTCCATCATAGCCAATAAGTTGCCTTAATTGAGCTATTAATTTGCATATTGTTGGTACTTCTTTTTTTACAGTGTAAAAAAAATCATTTTCTGACGGATTGCACACATATCAAAGTCATCGAGTTCCTTTGCAAGTCGACCCTTTCTGTGTTTAGCGGGAGTCGAAAATTTTTCTCCATTTTCGGAGCCTTGTTTAGTTATTCTCCGCACAGTACTTTCAGACACACCTTGAACAAAAGAAACATATACGCATAAAAAAAAACAAAACCAAAATTGTTCAGTCCTATGGACTGAGTTATTAAAATTGGTAAAACTTTTGAATCGAGTCGCCTGAATCGGGCTGGGGGTAGTGAAGGTAAGGGGTGGGGGAGGAGTACCTATACTTACCCCCCCCCCCCCTGCCGCAAACAAGTAGTTTTTAAGTTATGTTAATTTTTGTATTTTGAGGTTATGTATCATGGTAAAACTTTTGAATCGAGTCTCCTTAATCGGTGGGGGAACGGGAGGGGACGAGTGAGGAGTACCCCCCACTTACCCCTCCTGCCGCAGACAAGTAATTTTGAAGTTATGTAACTTTTTTAAAAATATGGAAAGTTATAAAAACCTCATTTCTGGCGCTTTGCCGGCCGCTCCCGCGGCACGCTCGCTTTGCTCGCTCGGCTCGCGCGTTTTTGGTCAACATACTTACTAACCTAACCTAATTAACTCTTTAGACTTTTTTCATGGGGGGGCTTAGCCCCCCTCGCAGGGGAGCTAAGCCCTCCCCCCCCCTGTCCCCACACTTCGGTTCTGTTAGTATGGTATTGTATTACCTAAAAACGTGTAATTTTTCGTGATTATAGCCGATTTTGACAAAACTTTAAAGTGGTTTTTTAAATATTTTACCGCAACAGCTGCAGCTAAAATGTAAATAAGCCTTTATATAAGAACCCCTTACAACCCCCCACAGTGTTAGTTTCTTCAAATTCAGGCGACTCGATTCAAAAGCCAACCGACATAATTTACTATACTTACCACATTCTACCCCTTAACACTTGATAAAATGTCCCAATAAATTAAAAAGTTCAAGATTCTCGAGTCGAACTATAATAACCAACATTTTTGTTTGTAATATCATAACCCCAAAACTTTTAAAAATATTTAAAAATACTGATTGTTTCACGGAATTTAGCCGATTGCGCATAGGCATATTTTAGATAATTATACTTTCAACATCTTTTATAACTTACTTCTTACGTCCGTCTTGAAATTCTGCCAAACTTCGCAAAAAAAACCTTATATATTATGTTACGAGAACCGCCATGGATGGTCATAATCATGTTATCTGTGTTTTAAATCCAGGAATGTAGAAATATCACTAAAACAACAATTTATATCGTAACCACGGACAGAGTTGACCAACCACTTGACATTAATGACAGATAATCAATGTTGCCAAAAAATGAGTGAATTTAGTTCTGGATTATTTAATTTTTACTCTTTTATGTCGCACTATACTTGTTGTTTGTATTATTTTTCGAAACACACAAGTTTGGGGACAGTTTGTGGTAGCACTTTTGCACTGAATTCTTTCTAATTAACACTTTTTCCTATTAATTTGTCTTTGCGTCTGACTTATTGCGTGACCGGAAACGGAAAACCAGCAATATAGATATTAAGTTGTTAATTTATAACAATATTTGTCTGTAGGCTTTCCTAAAAGAAATAAATACATAAATAAATAAATAAGTAAAGTCGATGAAAACGAAACGTTAAAAAAATGTCTACTTTAGCTGGGAATCGAACCGACGCTTCCTCCGCAATCCGACAATAGAAACAGGTGCTCCCTTATACTAATATCCGTCATTATCATCAGCATAACGGTGTCGCGTTGCGGTAAAAGAACTCTACCACCCCCTCTCTTCCCTTGGGTGTCTTGGCGACTAACGGACTGAAAACTGCACATACATTCAACAGCATAGAGCGGCGATGGGATCACCACATGTCACGCTGAGCATGTGCTCAGCTGTACATGTGTACAGTCGCTATTTGGTGAAAAGTAGACTAGGGCAGAGGACTGCTTTTGCGGTCCTCATTGCTAACCCTCTGACTAACCTTTATAGATATCCCTTCGAGGGTATAGCATATAATAGCTGTACCTACTTACCTGTGGTACTACCGGTGGTCCTACTGGTAGTACCACGGGGTCATTTTTTTTGCCCGTTGTACTACTGTCCTGTCTTGTAGTACCACGGGAGATTTTACAATACCCGTGGTACTACTTTTCAATTTAATATTCCCTGCAAACGTTTTATAGAACCTTTTTCAAATATGTAGGTACTGGTTAGCTGTGAAAGTATAAAACAAAAAAAACAAAACAAAACAAAAACAAAACCAAAACAAAAACAAAACCAAAACAAAACAAAAACAAAACAAAACAAAACAAATAAAAGGTAAAGGTAAGTACAGGATAATAGTCGTGATTATATGTACCTATGTATGTTTTGGCTTCCAATTGTTCCTAGTTAGGTATTGTTTATTATTGTTTTGCATACGGTAGGTATATATAATAAGTATATGGGTGTACAATCGATGAACTTTAACCTTGTTTGCGCACCTCCTGCGGCGATTTATCACTTGTTTTTTTCCTTCTGCTGCTATGCTATACGCGGCTATCTGTCCGGTACAGATAGCTCGTTTGAATTCCATCGTTCGAAACTATCGAACAGTACCTACAGCTACCTAACTAAATGTTTAAACTTTGTAAAGTTATATTAATATCAATCAATTGCCGAAATGTTTGTACACGCATCACTACAGAACGGCTGCACCTAAAGGGACCAAAACTGAAGAAAGAATGATATTCATAGGCGGTGAAAACGGAAAAATTGGCTGTTTCCTATTAGCTATTATTCAAAATGTTTTAGGTAAGTATTTCGCACTAAAATTTTCAATATGTGTTACAGAACGTATTTGTTAAGGGATGATCGAAGCCAAAATACGATTAGAAACATTCAGCTCGATAGAAAAAAATCCTGAAGTTACCTCTAAAATTTCATATTAATATGCACAATATGTTTTCTTTATTTTTCGAACTGACTTATTACGGTCATCAGAAAATCTTAGCCTTAAAACGCCTCTTCACAACACCACCACCTTTTATGATTGTTCCTTCACTGTTGAAGCTGTTCGTCTCTGGAACTCGCTTCCAGTTGCAATCAGGCGTGCTCAAACCATTCACGCATTCAAGGAGCTTGTGAAGAATTTCTACCTTTCCCTTTAACCCTATATATCCTGCTGCATAACTGTCGTTGTCCGCTACTTCCTACCTGAGACTATTATGTTTAAGTATGTATATATAAATATATATATATTATTAATATTTATTTATTTATAGTATTATAAATAAATGTTATACTTAATGTAACTTATTTAATTTTAATTCTTTTCTTATTTTTGCTTTTTTCTGTGTACATAATTATGTTTTAAATATTTGCGCTTCCGATCATAGAGTTTATAAGTTCTCTCCATCCGATTGGTTGTCTGGCAGAAATCGCTTTTAAGCGATAAGACTGCCAAATTGTGACTTTGTATTTTTGCTCTTATAAGTCTAAATGTTTTTGTTATTATGTTGCAATAAAAGTATTATCTATCTATCTATCACATTACGACCGTGTTTTACAATAATAATTCATATAAAATCATAAACACATAGGTATTTATAAAACTCTCAGGAATATGGTTCACGTTAAATAAAATCCATATACTTACTTGAGTAAATAAAAAGAAGTTAGCTACCTATATTCGTTGTTAGCGAAGCAATATATAAATATCTACTGGTAAATCGGGGTTAGTATCATCTCGTCTAAAAAAGCAGCTGGTCTAAGTAGCAACTGGTCTAAAAAGCAGCTTCCACCATTTCGAAACAAAGCGACGACGTCTATAGCTCACAGAGCCACTAGTTATACCTATCTACAGCTATAAAACATGCGGAAAGATACTAAGTTTCTATCGGGTTAGTATGCGTCGACAACCAAAACTGGTATTTATAGAGAGTCAGAGAGGAGGTTCATCTCTATTTCATGAGGGCTATATATATAAGTAATTTAAATACAACAAATAAAGACAGCACTACTCTTTGGCGATGTGCAAACCGTTCCGAAGGTAGTGCTTCTATTAAGTTGGGCCCACGGCAAAACAATGTTGAGAAACCCGCAACCCCACATTCCTGCCGAAAAAAAAAAAGAAATGAAGTGGACTTGATAATTGGTTCATGTAAAATAGAAGTCTGTAAGAATTACGCCCCTGTAAAGCAGATTTTTGAAAAACAGATATCTATATCCAAATTACATAAAAGTTCAAAACGTAAAATAACTGCAATGCATATGTATGTATCAAAAAGGATACACTCAATCTAAAAAGAAGCAAATTTCTAAATGTAAATAAACTTGTATTTATACATATGATGACCCAACAGCTTTTGCGCTGCAATGACAATTGCTTCAGATAATTAGTTCTAGCAATATTTATCATTATTTTTATGTTTTCCAGTCCCAGCACTTTCAGAAATCAACAAATGTATGAAAATGATGAATCATTGAACTTGTATAACTTGGCTCAGAGCAATCCTACAACTTTTGTGTCATATTAACTATTACTCCAAATGGCTAGTTCTAACAATACGTAGGTACTATTTTCAGTTTCAGAAAAGGCCCAAAAATGTATGGAGCTAGAATGATCTCCTTTACCATTACTGCCAGTGCCCACCACCTACATAGCTGACGCTTGGATTAATATTTTGCAAATTACACCTGATACGGAAAAAATGCAGAAATTTCATACGTATGTAAACAAACAGTGGCTTTCATTGCCCATGATTAGCTGTGCCATGGTACAACATATGGAACAATATCGCACGACAAACAGTATCGAACACACATATAGATTATCTCTGTGGTGTCGAAGCATGGCATAGGCGGTGGAATAGCAGAGTGCCCCCAAAGCCGACATTCGTTTATTTTTTGCAAAAAAATACTGCAAGAGTTGAAAATACCGGACATTAAATTAATTTAAAACATTTTTAATGTCAATAACAGAAAAAAGGTTGTTATAAAATTCAACACTGAATACAATAAGCTATTGACTGCTTTAGAGCCACCGCACACAATATGATACTTTTAGCATCGGCGATCGGCGGTTTTGCGACTAGCATCGCGTTTTGGCGACTCTCTGCGTTCGATTGCAGTATCAGGATCGCGCGTTTTAGCAATTCAGTCGCTGTATTCAGCTTCTAAAAAGCGTCTAAATCGCCGATCGCCGCTACTTAAAGTAGCATGTATGGCCTGGCCATTATAGAAGGGTTTGATTCCACCATTTAACTGTTTGGAGAAAGTAACAGAAGTTAAAAAGAATTTAAAAATATACAAACGATAGTTTAATATTATTTGGGAAATACGAAAGGCCGCATTTGGAGCTAGAAACTTTTTAGTTTAATAAGGAGCATTTTTAGATCAAAATGATTATTTTTTTGATAATAGGCTTAGTCCAATAGTTACAATACGAAGTTATTAAGAATAAACTATAATTTTACTGAGGTAATTTTATTTATTTAGAGTGTTTCCGGTCTGATCCCCAAAACGGATATCCCGTTAATTATTATTAAATTTTCATTAAATTTGCTATTCCAATCTGTATAAATACCTAGGTACAGCCGAAGTCAAAAGTCAAAACTAAAACCAACTAAGAATAATCTTTTATTTTGTACAATTTTATACCAAAACGTCGCGAAAGCCCAGTCAACGCTGACCCCTTACTTTCCGAAATTTGTCATTTTTTACGTTTTGAACCCCATAACTCCGCCATTTTTTTAAATTTCGAAAAACTAGCCCGATAAAAAAAATCTATATACTTATCGAACCTACTCACAAAATTTCATGAGAATCGGTATAGAGATATATCGTTATATATAATAAAGTATAGACCTCGCTTTGTTTCGAAATAGCGGAAAAGTATTTGACTTTACAAGAGTTCAAGATACAGAGGATTAGACCGCTTGCTAATTAGATCATCTGACTTTTATACTGTGCTTTTAGGCCACTTGCTAATAATTAGGCCAGCTGCTTTTTAGACCATTTGCTACTTAGACCATTTGCTTTTTAGACCAGTTGCTATTTAGACCAAAGACATCATTGACTTAGACCAGCTGCTTTTTTAGACAAGATGATACTACCCGTAAATCGCATCTTTCTAAAATACTGACCTTGCTTAAAATTTTCTTTTGTTTAAACTAAGAAATTTGTTTACCTATATATCCTTCTTGTGACCAGTTAGAACTGTTTGACGGGATGACGAATACGAACCATGGAGTCACATAAGATGACCAGTACGAAGCCATTTTGCAGTGTGACCAATAGCTACAAAATTACAATGTGTCCTATTCCTAATAGAAATAAATCAACTTGTGACAAGTTGAAACAAATAATACTGCTTTTGGCCGTATCGTATGACCGGTTAAAACAAAGTTTTGATGTGACGAGTTGATCCTGAATCGATATTCAGCAAACGAAAATTTTGAGTTCGGTCTGTGTTTTACCTAGCCTATTCTTTTCCTCCACGATAAGCTAGCAATACACACGATATAATCGCTTGCGGTAATTTTCTCATCAGGAGTTATAAATCGATAGTAATAAATAAATAAATACATACATACATAATAAAACGATTGTTATCCTCGAAGGGTTAGTCAGAGACTACGCAATGAGGACATCAAAGGTTAGTCCTCTACGATAGTCCACATTTCACCAAATAGCAACTGCATATGTGCTCAGCGTGACAGGTGGTGAGCCTATCGCCGCTTTATGCTGTTGAATGTATGTGCAGTCTTTAGTCCGTTAGTCGCCTTCTACGACACCCAAGGGAAGAGAGGGGGTGGTATTCTTTCACCGCTACGCGACACGGTTAATAAAAATAAGCAACACAAATGCAAACAAATCTGCAAACAGCAACTCTGAACAGTTTTTTTTACAGCTGATGCCGAGTTCTTTGTTGCCTAAGACCCCGTTATGAACCGTCAAAACACCAAGCTACTACGTCGGAAGTGGGAGATCCTACAATGTCAATTGGGATTTTAATTCTCGATTATGTCGGAACTGGGACAATGACTCATAGAGGTACCGTAGATTGGGGTTACTTTGATTGGAGAGGTTACATTGATCAGAACTTCTCTCTACCAATAAAATTACATTTTTGTGAATACTAAACGCAATGGCAAATTTCTTTTTTAAACATTTACAACACAGATAGTCGGCTATCTTTCGCTCAGAAAAACAAGTGTGTACATCGTTTCATTTCAACAAAAAATAATAAAACTGTAAGTTATTAGTTATTTATGTTTTTAATGTCCTGCAAAACTTTACTTGTGACTGATTAACTATTGATACTGATCGATTGTATAGCATAATACATTGAGAGAAATGTGTTTAAGATCTATGAAAATCTTCCTAACCTAAAAATCGACCGCATGGTTAATAAAAAAATTACAGGGGGTGTCATTGATCAACCTGCGGGGTGAGATTGATCAATGATCAAAGTAACCCCACGATGTGCCACATACCAATTAGGTGAGTTTTGACTGCTATTTAATCTCAAAACATAATATTTTCATAAGCATTAATGCTATTTTGTTATAATATTGATAGATAAAGTAAAGATTGATTCTGAAAAATCTTTTATTTACCCGATAAAAGTAACCCCCAATCTTTTAAGACTTAAAACTTCAAAGTTCATCGGCCGATTTCTTTTATTTAATTTTTCCGATCATCACTGCTGGGTCTACTTTAATAATTCATTAAAAAATATGGGTGTTCAAAGTAACCCCACTCGCGGTTTAACTTTGATCACACGGTTATTATTTTTTATTTCTTAAACTATTTAATATTCACTTTTAATAATAAGCTCAGTCAAAAGTATAGAAAAAACCGAATACTATAGATATTATTTTTTGATTATTTTAACTCTTTATTCAAAGATTTCACAGCTATCTAAAGTCAAAAAATGATCAAAGTAACCCCAATCTACGGTAGCTAACAATTGAAATTCTATTGTAACTGGTATTACAACAGCTGATAGGCTGTGCCTGACTACTTCTCCCTGTTACCTATTGAATAAGTGCTTCGTATCCCAACTAACAAAATTTGGTCGTATAGTTTTCGGGACAACGTTTTCGTCACAACTTAAGGTCAGACTGTTTTGGTTATATAGCTGTCGTATTGACGTATATATGACGCAAAATAGGCGGAAATAATAAAACTTTTATTCGTATAGCGATCGTGTCAAGGTCGTATTAGTGGCTACTAGGAAGGTAATAGTCATATTAATATCAGATATACGATAAATATTCGTATAGCAGTCGTGAAAGTGATTAATATTATAACCATCTTGTCGTGTAGTGATCCAATAGACGTCGTCGTATAACTTAATAAACATTGGGAAGTAGTCATTAGCATAGCCTTTACCCGGATGCTTGCTATTACAGCGCAGTTCAGTGGGAGTGAGACAACAAAAAACAAACGAAAAACAAAATAACTGTTTACAAAGTGTCACCATCTTATGTCTGCCATATTTATTACTGAATGTTATTAACTATATTGTAGTTGGTGTTAGTAGGTAACAATATCTACTTTTCTAAGGGAAATTAAATTTCATGACGATTGTATATACAATTTTTCACAAATTTTTAATGCTCCCGTCGAATTATTGCAAAATAAAAATAATTAATCCCATTTTATTTAAGATTTCTAGTACTTTTACAATTATACGACTTTAGGTAGTGATGATACCTATTATATGATATCTTAGGACTATAAGTCAAATACTACGATTTTAATTCTTTTGTCTTCCGCCATTTTTAGGATACCGTAAAGAAGTGAAAACCCGTGGGATAAACATTTTATTGAAATCACAACATAGTGATAATTGAAGATGTTTTAAAATTCTCATTTTCATTACTGTTTTCATCATCATCGTCTTGGGTTTCAAACGAATAATCATCATTTTGCAAATCTGCGATGATTATTTGAGGATTACTTCTTAAACTTACTAAATTTTAAGAAAAAAAAAAGATATGATAATTGCCAGGTGTTAGATGTTATTACGATAAGCTACCTATTTAATATTGAGTTCATTTTGTATATGTATGTTGGAGGAAGTGATCGAGATAGGATTAGTTGCAAAGCTTAAACTTGCTAGTAGTGTACATTGTAACGTTTTTGATTTGATTGTTTAAATGGTATGAGTAAAAATCGTAATAATAATAATTAATTTACTTTTGATTGGTTTGTTTAGTATTTGTTTAGTTTAAAATGTCGATTAGCTTTAAAAGTAGTTGTTTTGTACTGTCTTTAATAAATCATCCAATCAGATCAAGGCGCGTTGCCTGGAGCGTGGTCGTGACAAGCGGGGTGGGGCTCGAATGAGATATAATGGAGGTACTTGGCCGCGGAGGGTCATTATTTTGTTAAATTTTGAGGAGCAAGGAACTCATGCTCGTTGTCACGAACTCGCTAGTTTAAATTAAGTTATCCTTTTTTTATTTGCCAACCGTGTATCACTTTTATTATAAAAAAATATACAGTGTCAGTTTAAATTCGTTCTACTTTATTTTGCGCCTGCATTCACCCATAATGGAGCCCACCCAACCCGAGAACACTAATGAAGATGTCAATGTTTCCCCGACATCAGAAGTGGGATCAGTGCGGGCCCAGAACGTTATTGGTGAATCAAATGGGTCGATCGACGGTTGGCGCGCTTTGTTCGAAGCGCAACAAAATAACATGCAGCTGCTTGTGGAAGTTCTACGCAACCCGCCGGCCGCCGCAACCAAGGACGTGTCGCTGCCTGAATTCCATCCGGAGGACGCAGACACGGATGCCCGTGCCTGGCTGGCCACCGCTGACATCTGCCCTACGGAAAGTGAAAGTCAGGGGAGTAAACTTATTTTCATTCTAAGTAAAGCTATGAAAGGTTCTGCTGCTTCATGGTTTTCTCAAATTGCTTTTCCTAATATGAAGTGGGTAGAATTTAAAGAACTTTTCTTCTCTCGTTTCGATACATCGGATACAAACGCCGGTACTGTTTTAAAAACTCTTAATGGTAAACCACGTGAAGGTGAATGCCTTGCTACATATGCAAGTAGACTATTTTCTTCGTTTATGGCCCTATGGAATCATAAAAACAAAGAGGAAATCATTATTTCAATCATTCTTGGTCATGTTGGACAAATTGAACCGCGATTACAACGTACTATTTTTTCTGAAGAAATAACTACCCGCAATAAGATGCAACGTGAATTAATGGCATTTTCATACCATAAACGGAGTATTCACGAAACTCATATGAAAAATAATATCGCTGTACCCGACGCTAAGAGACCTAGATTAAGTCTTGCTACTTTGAAATGTTATGCTTGCGGAAAATTTGGTCATAGGTCTTATGAATGTTTCAGCCGCACGCACGACAAGCCGCAACTGACTCCTGTGATCGATCGACCCAACACGGCTGCTGCACGACCACCTATCATCTGCTATAAGTGTGGTGTCGAGGGCCATGTTGCATCGCGCTGCTTCAAGACTGCTACTACTTCTGAAAATAACACTCTTCCGTCTTCGACTGCCAGCGTAGTGAGACGAGTGGATGTATGCGGAGCATAGCCTGTCGCCGGTGTTATAACTCAATCGGGTGAGCAGTATTCATTTTGTTTTGATTCCGGTGCAGATTGTTTTTTAATTAGGGAAAGTATCGCTCACAAATTATCTGGCAAGCTTCAACGTTCTCTGGTTACCTTGATAGGAGTAGGTAACTGTGGTGTATCTTGCGGGTTACAAATTTTCTCTGCAGTAACCATTTGTGGTTATGATGTAAAAATTTTATTTCACGTAATACCTGATGATTATTTGAGTAATGATATTCTTATAGGACGTGATTTACTGGCATTAGGTTTTTCAGTAGAAATGTCGTGTAATAAACTTATTATTAAGCGGTCCCTTATTAATATTTGCGAAATTGGTAGTTTTGTTTCAAATTTGGATAAATTAGACACTGATATTTCTGATGACTTAAAGCCACGACTAATAAAGCTACTTCATGAGTTTTTGAATTTCTTTGTTGAGGGTACGCCTACTAGTAGAGTTAAAATGGGGGAGTTAGACATCAAGCTAGTAGACCCATGCAAAACCGTACAACGGCGCCCTTATCACTTAAGCGCCGATGAACGTGAAATTGTACGTAACAAATGTAGTGAGTTGTTATCTGCGGGCGTGATTAGACCTAGTAAATCTCCCTTTTTCAGCCCAATATTATTAATAAAGAAACGTGATGGGTCAGACCGTATGTGTGTAGATTACAGAGAGTTGAACTCTAATACTATTCCCGATCGCTACCCTCTACCTTTAATAAGTGACCAAGTGCAAAGGTTAGCGGGTGCTAATATTTACACTTGTTTAGACATGGCTAGTGGATTTTATCAAATACCTATTAATGTAGAGTCAAATTCAATTGAAAAAACCGCATTCATTACTCGGATGCACACTATGAATTTACAGCCATGCCGTTTGGATTACGTAACGCACCGTCCGTTTACCAGAGGGCGATAAATACGTCTCTGGGAGAGTTAGCTCATTCGTATGCCATAAATTATATGGATGACCTAATTATACCTGCTGTTAATGTAGAGCAAGGTTTAGAAAGGCTAAGTAAAGTTTTAAAAATTTTAAGCGACGCAGGGTTTTCATTTAACTTAAAAAAATGTGCGTTTCTTAAAAGGAAAGTCCAATTCTTAGGTTACGAAATATCAGAAGGCGAAATAAGACCTAATCCACGTAAAATTATAGCACTGACTAATTCAATGCCCCCACGGACCGTTACTCAACTATGACAATTCTTAGGACTAGCTTCATATTTCAAAAAATTTGTTTATAACTTTTCTCTAAAAATGGCTCCACTATACAGGTTACTGGCTAACAATAATTCAAAAATCACTTGGGGTCCTGAGCACGAAACTATAAGGAAAGATATAATTTCAATTCTTACTTGTTCCCCTGTGTTGATGCTCTATGATCCAAAACTTCCTGTAGAATTGCACACAGATGCTAGCAGTGACGGATATGGTGCAATATTGTTTCAAAAACTTGATGGACAATTACATCCTGTAGAATACTATAGTAAGCGAACGACTGCCGCAGAGTCTCGATATCACTCTTATGAGTTAGAAACTCTAGCGGTAGTAAATTCAGTCAAGCACTTTCGTCATTATTTGTACGGCAGAGTTTTTACTGTGGTCACCGACTGCAACTCTTTAAAGGCATCAAGGACTAAGGTTGATTTGACTCCTAGAGTACATCGGTGGTGGGCGTTTCTCCAAACTTTTGATTTTGAAATACAATATAGAGAGGGTAATAAAATAACGCATGTTGATTTCTTCTCAAGAAATCATCTACCTGTTCAGAATACGGGAGACTCAAATAAAAACAAAACATGCTTAGAACATAAAGTAGAAGTAAAACGCGTTAATATCGCTGAGCTATCTTCCAATTGGTTACAAGTTGAACAACGGCGTGATTCTGAATGCAATGAAATTATTAATAAAATAGAGAATGATGATCTCGATCTAAAGAACTGTCGGATTTATGAGTTAAGATCTAATATTCTCTATAGAAAAGTTCAAAGATATAATCGTAATGTTTGGTTACCTCTTGTCCCGAGAGCATTTCGTTGGTCAGTAATTACCCACATACATGAATCTATTTTCCATTTGGGGTGGGACAAAACTCTTGAAAAGGCATTTCAACATTATTGGTTCCCTAATATGTCTAAATATGTAAGAAAATTCGTAGATAATTGTATTACATGTAAGGTTGCTAAAACGACAGGTGGTAAACAACAAATAGAATTGCATCCTATTCCAAAAATTTGTATCCCTTGGCACACCATCCATATAGACGCCACGGGAAAGCTCAGCAGTAAAAGCGACCTAAAGGAGTACGTATTTGTACTTATTGATGCGTTTACAAAGTATGTGATGTTGCGAGATTCCGTTCGAATAAATACTGAAAGTGCGATCAATGCTCTTAAAGCATCTATCTCCTTCTTTGGTCCCCCTGTTCGAATAATAGCAGATCAAGGCAGGTGCTTTGTAAATAAAGAATTTAAAGACTTTTGCGTTAGCCACAATATTAACTTACATTTAATAGCAACTGGCTCTTGTCGAGCTAACTGCCAAGTAGAGCGTTTAATGAGCACTCTTAAGAATATGTTAACTGTAGTTGAAACTAGCTCAAATAAATCTTGGCAGGACGCTTTAGATGACGTTAGAACTAACTAGAGTTACTAATAGGAAGAGTAGCTAGACCAATAAACTTAATGACTGTTGATGACCACGAAACTGAAATTAATGTTGAAGAGGTTAGAGAACAAGCTGAAAAATTAATAAATGAAAATGCCAGATTAGATAAAATACGTTTTAATAAAAATAAAGCTAAAGTAACTTCTTTTGATGTGGGAGACTTTGTGTTAATAGAAAATCATGAGCGGAATCAAACCAAGTTGGATACAAAATATAAGGGCCCGTATAAAGTCATAGAAGTTCTACACGGTGACAGGTACCGTCTTAAAAGTCTTAATTTTAACCGTACGTACAAATACTCGCGAGAACGCTTACGTCCATTCCCTCAAAACTATATTCCTACTGAGCTGAATCCGTGTTTGTCAGACGATAACGATGGTGAGGCTTTGTTCAATAATCTTTTATTTTTCAAATTAGTAAAATGACTATTACTTTGTTCATACACTTTCTATAAGTATTGTATGTAGACTATGTAGTAAAAAGAACGAGGAGACTGGTCGAACAGCGAGGAGGCTGGTCGGATAGCGAGGAGGCTATTTGAATAGCGTGGAGGCTTCTGAATAGCGTGGAGGCTGTTAAATAGCGTGGAGGCTGTTGAATAGCGTGGAGGCTGTTGAATAGCGTGGAGGCTGTTGAATAGCGTGGAGGCTGTTGAACAGCGCGGAGGCTGTTGAATAGAAAAAAAAAATTGTTATAGCGGCGGGAAGGCTACTAATTGATATTAAAGATACATACTAACTGTTCCCTACCCCTTTGTCAAACAAGAATTTAAAAAATGTCAGGAGTGGCCAAGCAATTTTATCCATTCTTTGTTTTTTTTTACAGATAGCAGTAACATGCCTTCGACATCACACGAGGGCGTGTGAAGTGTCAGGACGGCCGTGTTGGAGGAAGTAATCGAGATAGGATTAGTTGCAAAGCTTAAACTTGCTAGTAGTGTACATTGTAACGTTTTTGATTTGATTGTTTAAATGGTATGAGTAAAAATCGTAATAATAATAATTAATTTACTTTTGATTGGTTTGTTTAGTATTTGTTTAGTTTAAAATGTCGATTAGCTTTAAAAGTAGTTGTTTTGTACTGTCTTTAATAAATCATCCAATCAGATCAAGGCGCGTTGCCTGGAGCGTGGTCGTGACAAGCGGGGTGGGGCTCGAATGAGATATAATGGAGGTACTTGGCCGCGGAGGGTCATTATTTTGTTAAATTTTGAGGAGCAAGGAACTCATGCTCGTTGTCACGAACTCGCTAGTTTAAATTAAGTTATCCTTTTTTTATTTGCCAACCGTGTATCACTTTTATTATAAAAAAATATACAGTGTCAGTTTAAATTTGTTCTACTTTATTTTGCGCCTGCATTCACCCATAATGGAGCCCACCCAACCCGAGAACACTAATGAAGATGTCAATGTTTCCCCGACATGTACATATGCATCCTTTTTCACAAATACTATTTCTTACTACGGAACCATCTTTTGATTCTTTGACACTATCATAGCTATCATATAAAAATCTTGTATAGTTAAAGTCACAACAACGGAAAATATACAAGTTCAGTTCGTAAAAGAGTACCACGTGAAACCATTAAATAGTCAAAATGTTTATATAAGTAACTTATATAAGTATTTTAAACCTATAAGTTATATTAGACATATAAATCTGAATATTGGGCTTTTAAACATTATATAAAAGTCGTGTGAAGATAGTCAAAAAATCCTATAAGAGACGTGTATACAGCTGTACGTTTTATAAGAGTTAAATTTATGGACTTTATATGATTGTCATGTAGAAATCTTATTACTGACAAAAAGCAGTGTTATGGTCGTCATTATAACCAGATTATGATTGTCATATAAATTACTATTATACTACATCAAGAAGGCGTAAAGTGGTCGTAAACGAGACTAATAAACGAGTGAATGTATTTTAAAGGTCACAGCTACGATCTTTATAAGATGGTCATGTAATTTGGTTGTGTAAACGTTTACAGGACTAATTAAATGACTAAAATATTATACGACTAATCGTTTGTATTATATATTGTAACACGATTCATGGGAATTTGAGTTACATCTATATGTCCTCTTTAAGACCAAATGTTATTTATTTAGGCTTCATATTATATGACAATTTTGTTAGTTAGTAGTTAGTAGTATATTTCTCACGCTCACGTGATAATTAGTGCAACCTTCACTATTTCACGGAGATCACGGTAGAAAGAAATTGTATTCACTTTTTCATACTAGCTTTGCCCGCGGCTTCCTTCGTGTTAATTTTGTGAGAATTAGAAACCTATAAACGTCTTTGGGAACCCATCTATCTCTATATTCTCTATACCAACATTCATCAACATCGGTTCAGCGGCTTAATCGTAAAAGTGTAACAAACAATTTTGCATCTAAGTATGTATCTATAGGTATTATAAATAAAAATCATCTATACTTACTTATAAATAAAAAATCGAGTAGGTACCTACCATTTTTGTATGTTGGCACATCACTTCAAAACGGCTGCCCAATTTAACTTATTATTTTTGTTGTGTACCTATGTAATGGGCCGTTTACACGTATTAAATTGACAAGTAGGTAGGTAACTAAATTTTAAGTTATTTTAACTTAATTATAAGTTGTCGATCGTTTACACGTGTCCAACTTATGAACTCTGTAGTGGACGATATTCTTAACCATGTAAGTATGTATATATACTTACCATAACTTATCTATTCACTAAATTGTTGCGTCTACACGTCAACTATATGACAATTTAGTAGAAGCCACGCCTACCGGGGAATGCAAGCGGTGCGGGAGGGGCGGTTACTTACTCAAAAAATAGTCTCGATTCTATTCTACTTGTTCACTTGCCCACTAAATCGTTTACTTACCACTTGTTACTAAAGAGCTTTTAAGTGACTGTATTCACACGCAAGAATTTAGTTAAAATTAACTTAAAATTTAGTTACCTACTTGACAACTTAATACGTGTAAACGGCTCTTATTTGTCAGGACAAAGGTATAAAATAATTCGTCACGTGTCGTAGGTACGGGCACGTACGGGGTTGTCACACGGGCGAAATCGCTCGCGGGCGGCTAGTTTAGAATATTAATAATTGGTAACTAATATTATAAACTCAAATAAAGTTAGGATATGAATATGTTACCTACTCATAGCGAGTCAGCACAGACGCAGTGCGCTGACGCACTGATTCATAGTCTAGAATAGCGCTATAATACGATGCTTAGTCAGTCTAGATTTATGGGGTGTTTAGAAAGTGACGCGTGACGTGATATTAATCATAGTGGTTACACATTATCATTGAATCTTTAGAATGGAATTCAAAGTAAGTGTAGATATATACGTATAGTTAAAAATAATATAGATATAAGCTTGTATTGAAACTCGTAAATATGGTTAAACTAGAGAACGGACAAATAGGTTCCAGACCCGAAATCAATTCAGAAAAACAGTTTTCTCTAACTAAATTGACCCGACCGGAAATTGAACCCGGGACCTCAGAGATGGCGCGACGCCAGACCCGGCGTGCTAACCACTCTACCACGGAGTTAATCTCGTCCTAATAAATCTATAAAGCTTTATTATGACTTATCGGAGCAGAATCAGAATTCGTACTTATAACGAATCAGAATTCGTACTTATAACAAGGTTTTCAGCTAGCTTTCAGTTTCAGAACTAACTGAATTGAGCAAGTTCACTTTTCTACATTAGTATGCTTGTGTTTGTTTCGTTTCGTCAAGTCTTTCATTCGTATAATAAATGGGTCTGATACTCTAGTTCGAATGACGTTACCTCGATGTCTCTACCTCGACGGTACACTTCACCGTTGGCTCGTTACCACGAAAGGTCAATTTCTCGAAGGATCTCTTCCTCGACGAGTCTTTTCTTCGATGGGTTGTTACCTCGAAAAAATCATAAAAAGTAGTTATAATTCCCATGACTTTTAGAAGTCTCCCTTATTTTTATTGTGTATTTTAGTAAAAGAATAAGACAAAAGTGTCTTATGAACCATAGAAATTGTAAATTTATATGCAGAGTGATAATAAATGTTGCCTCTATGATTATATCGATATTCATTTCAATTCACTGGTAAGTCGGCGCGCGAGCGGCGGCGCACGACAGCACACGGCGCGGCGCGCGAACGGCGCGGCGCGGCGATGGAGGGACAAGCCCGCCGCGCAACGCCACTTTGCTTCACGACCGCATAGGCACCGGGCGATCACATTTTGTACGGGCACACGAATCAGTTTATTGTAACTATTAAACCTATAATATACAGTCCACATTTGAGCTATTGACCCAACAGGTATTTTTACACCTTTCAGTTACACACACATATACTTTACATTTACTGTACTTTTGATGATTTTTTCGAGGTAACAACCCATCGATCAAATGTACCATCGAAGAAAAGAGCCGTCGAGGAAGAGATCCTTCGAGGTATTGACCTTTCGAGGCAACGAGCCATCGGTGAAGTGTACCGTCGAGGTAGAGACATCGAGGTAATGACCATCGAGGTAACAGCATTCGAACTAGAGTATCAGACCCATAATAAATACCTAAGTCACTTAAGTTTAGATGGAAGTCATATCCGTGATGGTTTTGCCAATAATTTAAGTTCACAATTTTTTATATAGGTACAGACAGCTAGCCAATTTTTTATAAAAAGTCTTAACAATTACAAACACAACGAAAAAGAAATCAGAGAGTTCGGTCCAGCCGTTCCTAAATGGTTAGATAAATTTAAAGCAAGTAGAACCGTATAGTATGGTTCATTTGTAAGGATAGAACAATTTCTTGCGTCATTTTAGTTCTCTGACGAATTGTTTCTATCTGAATCCTCTTTCTGGGTTCTCTAAGGGATGAGTTACGTTTATTTAAATACTGGCCTACTAATACGGCGTTCACTCTGGGCCAGTAAATGAAACTCGCCTCTACAAACAGTATAATAAATTTTAATAACAATAGCGCACGCATGACGCGCGGCAGTACAAACGTAACGACTGCGCCCGCGCACCGGACGCGGCCTCTATATCAACGGCGCATTGTTGACACCGACGACTTTACGCGCTGGATCTTCTTCAGCAAAATCTGGGACAAAGACAAAGGCACATTAGAGTATAAGTACTACAGTCGTAAGTTCACGGCAAACCACTTTTCCGCGTGAACATACAGTAGGCTACAGTATGGTTGCCAATTATAGGTACTGTTAAAAACACTATTATACTGTTTTTCACTATATTATACTTTTTACTGTTGAACAAAAATAAAATACTATTTTAACGGGACCTAACACGATTAATTTTTGTAAGCAAGTACATATCTACTTACTGCTCGCTTGTGACCACGGCCGCAGCATCGCGGCCGAAACGTCAAGCACTAAGTAGATAGGTATGTACTTACTTATATGAATTAATCGTGTTATAGGTCCCGTTAAAATAGTTTTAATGCAATGCAACGCGATAGTTTAAAGTCTTATAAAAATAAAGTATCCAAAATACTGTTTTAGTATCACTGTGCACTGGTACCTAACCATATACCTGTTTAAAAAGTAAAAAAGATGCGAACGTTGTCCGCGCGCGGTGCAGTGAAGCTAAGCCATATTTAAATCTTTGAAAAATTAAAATACTGTCCATTTTTCTGAAATACTGTTTATTTTTCTTATCTTACCTAAGTATTACTTTATTTTTGAAGTTGGCAACCCTACGACCGCGCGAATATACAGTAGTATGCGCGTGGATCGTTTCAATCGTGTGCAAGCGAATTTCCCCGAAAGGTGTACTCGTCAGGCGACTCAAACCGCGCCAAAACTAAACAGTGCCGGGAAGAGAACAAAAACGAGGTCAATGAACTGTCCAAGGAGTTGACCGAGATGGGATGCGTCGTGGACGCGGTGAAACGACCCCCCAACATTTGCGTGGCGACGTGCGTCTACGACTCCGAGCCGGAAGAGCCGAGCGAAGCGAAGGAGTCGTGCACAGAAGAGGACGCCTACTCGGATGAGTTCGAAGATGATAAGAGCGAAGCGGACGACACGATAAAGAACGTAGTGGCGCCTTCGATCAACAATACCAACTAGATAACGCGTCACATACAAAATCAAAGCTAAATTCTGTCCACGTGAATAACTACTTTTTCAAAGCAATAAATTACTCCTGTCACTTTAAAAAGAAAGGACGTCAATAACATTTAATGTTGAAATCAACCTTATGGGGCAACAAATAAAGAGAAGAGTGGCGCAATCGAAATCGGCTAGCGAGAGAAGCAAAAGTCTACCGGCGCCGTCTTCCATGAAGCTCGTCAAGATCCTGAATTTTTGTACAGTCGAGGATGTTCCCAGTAGACCACTTTTCAGCGATATTCGCTTGCGCTCTATTCCGACTGCGCGAACAAACAGTAGCGTGCGCGTAGAGTTACCATTTACGAATTCGAAAAGTCCTGAATAAAATTTCGATAGAAGTGTACTTTTTAGTCACAAAATGGAAATATTACTCAATTTTTATGTTTTGTTTTTAGATAAATGAGAAGTTAATAAAGATTAAATACTTATAGTTTTGTTACTCATATTCCAAAATCCAAAAGAGCCGGACAAATTAAGGAGCCGGACAAAGTCCGGAGTAATCCGGACGGATGGTAACCCTACGTGATTGTGTGATCGTGTCACGTGTGCAAGCGAATATCGCCGAAAAGTAGTAGACCGGGAACTCTCTCGATTGTACAGTCACGAGCACCAATATCTATACACTTTGACACTTATTACATTGTAATAAGAGTCACAATTGTTTTGGGGGTTAAAGTTACTCGCGTCCGTAAGTTTACCGTTGAGACCCTACACGTGACCCCTGGGTGGTGCTAAATGAGTGACACTAACTTAGTTGTAGAGCCACGCTGCGTTGCAGCACGCATTGGGTCGGCTCGCCCGGCGTAATACCACCCCCTCACGAATATTCGGCGTGAAACAATGGCACTCTGTGCTGTTGTGTTTCGTCCGGCGAGTGAGGGTTCCGTAGACCCCTTTGCCCCGCCCTCCCCCTCACAATTGATATGGCAGCAAACTTTAATCTAGATTTACCCCAGGGGGTACCGACACATCCAGTGTCGTAGAATCCCCCCCTGAGCGTTGTCGCTCAGGCTGCCCTACGAATTCTGGGGAGGGCAAAAGTCCGCTCGTGTCAACGCATGCTGCAGGCAGGAGAAAGGCAAGACAATTGGCACCCCCTCCTACGCTTCGCGTGGACTTCTGCAACATCAGGGGAATCCACTCTAACTTGAGCGCTGTCCATTACCACCTCGAGACGGAGAAGCCGGCCTTGCTCTTCCTCACCGAGACGCAGATATCCCCCCCTCCTGACATCTCCTACTTGCGCTACCCGGGATACAACTTGGAACATGCATTTGTGCCACGAGCCGGTGTTTGTGCCTATGTCAGGGAGGATATGTGCGTCCGTCGCCTTGGCAATCTTGAAGATAGGGACCTTTCCATATTATGGCTACACGTCGACTGCGGACGTCATCCTCGCGTCTACGCGTGCCTGTATAGGTCCCACAGCGATAACAACGGAACTGACCAACTTATGCGTGTTCTAACACCTAGCATCAAACATCTAACATAATACCCATATTTTGTTAAATGTTTGATGTTAGGTGTTAGAAAACACAAATCAGTGTCGCAGGAGACCCGGCTTTATCGAGACCGTCCAAACGGCGACAGACTCCCTTCTCCAACGGATCCCCTCGGCCGAGATTGTGGTATTGGGAGACTTCAATGCCCACCACGTCGAATGGCTTGGTTCACGCACAACTGACTACGCGGGTAGAGCCGTTCATGACTTCGCTTTGGCCTACAGTCTGTCCCAATTGGTAACCGAGCCAACACGGGTTCTAGACGTGGAGGGCCATGCACCTTCTTTATTGGACCTTCTGCTGACCTCGTACCCAGACGGCTATCAAGTTATGCACCACTAGGCTCATCAGACCACTGTCCGACTCGCAGCACTGTGCCTCTCACAGAAACTTCAAAACCGCAACCAGTGGCTAGCCGTCGAGTCTGGCATTATAGGTCAGCGGACTGGGATGGGATGCGAAGTTTCTTTGCGTCCTACCCGTGGTGGCGAGTTTAATTCTCGCTGGATGATCCTGATGTCGCCGCTGACTCTGTCGTTGATGTGATACTGCAGGGAATGGAACTTTTTATTCCAAACTCTGTGGTTCCCATTGGCGGCAAGTCCCAACCATGGTTTGGTCGTTGTTGCAAAATGGCGTCTCGCCAAAAGCGACAACATTACCAAGCCTGGGATAATGCGGTGTCATCAAAAGATCCAAACACCATTGCGCTCAGAAAGAAGTACGACTTTGCCGCAGGTCCTTTAAGAAGGACATTGCCAAGGCGAAGTCATCATTCATAAGTAGAATCGGCGAGAGACTAGTGCGTCATCCTTCGGGGACGCGTGCGTTCTGGTCTCTCGCCAAAGCTATCTTAGGGAATTTTTGTCAGCCGTCCCTACCACCATTGCACAAGATTGCAACTTTGGTTGCTATGTAGGTCACTTAATTTTTACAAATACATAATAATAATATGTAAATAAAATTCGAAAATACATTTTGAATGTTTTAATAATTAACAAATTCTTAATAATGTATTGGTGTACAACCTAAATCATTACTGTAATTACTAGTCACTCGAACAGTCCTGTAAATTAATTATGAATTCTTACTGCCGTACCCAGAGACGACAATTAAGTTTTAATGACAATTAAATGTCTTTCCTTCTCTATTTAGCACTATACATAAGAAAGCGACAGCAAGATACTTAATTGTCATTAAAACTTAATTGACGTCTCTGAGTACGGCAGTTAGACTCTTGGTCACCAAAGTTGTCAAATTTGACTACACGCTACCCTCAATTAATTCTTCAATTTTATAAACCACTTTTTTCCATTGTTCAGGGGTAACATGTTCACATGCATCATGTAGTGCTCACCAATATAATACTACCAACCCCTCTCTTCTCTTCGGTGTCGTAAAAGGCAACTAACGTACTAAAGACTGCACATACATCCAACAGCATAGAGCGGTGATGGGCTCATCAAAATAATACAAACAACCCCTCTCTTCCCTTGGATGTTATAAAAGGCGATTGACGAGCTAAAGACTGCACATACATCCAACAGCATAGAGCGGCGATGTGCTCATCAAAATAATACTGAAAAGCAAAGTGTTTACCTCGGGTGAAAGACTATTTAGTCCATCGAACCCCGTCTCGGGACTAGAATAAGCTACTTTCACACTTTCACCCCTACCTACGGTAACAATGTACTACTTTAACTTCAATATAATCATCATTAAACTCAAGATAAATAAGTAAAAACTAACAAATCAATTAATATAGCTAGAATTATAAATACAAAATTAAAGTCAATCGATTGGTAATTGAACATAAATTGAACTTAAATTGATTAGTATCCCAACACAAGTATTTTTTTTATTGTAATGTTTAAAAATTGTGTTAGATGTGTGTTATGTGAGTTTATTGGGAAAAAAACCTAATCTAACGTATAATATATAATCACAAAAAGTAATTGTAGTATGTTAAGTGATGGATTATAAAAAATAATATTAATTAAATGTTGTCAAATAAGTTCATACGCTTTTACAAAGTCACGTCGTCGTTTTTGATGACACCTGTCATAAGTATCAAGCTATATTGAACAGACTATAGTGGAGAGTTTGATGCAAAAATAGAGCCCAAGAGATCGGCTTTCTCCTTTGCAGTATGGGCCAGGCAGTCATCGGTCTTGTGCAACATTGCACAGCGGTAGGGACGGCTGACAAAAATTCCCTAAGATAGCTTTGGCGAGAGACCAGAACGCACGCGTCCCCAAAGGATGACGCACTAGTCTCTCGCCGATTCTACTTATGAATGATGACTTCGCCTTTAGATCTTTTGATGACACCGCATTAGCCCAGGCTTGGTAATGTTGTCGCTTTTGGCGAGACGCCATTTTGCAGCAACGACCAAACCATGGTTGGGACTTGCCGCCAATGGGAACCACAGAGTTTGGAATAAAAAGTTCCATTCCCTGCAGTATCACATCAACGACAGAGTCAGCGGCGACATCAGGATCATCCAGCGAGAAGCAAACTCGCCACCACGGGTAGGACGCAAAGAAACTTCGCATCCCATCCCAGTCCGCTGACCTATAATGCCAGACTCGACGGCTAGCCGCTGGTTGCGGTTTTGAAGTTTCTGTGAGAGGCACAGTGCTGCGAATCGGACAGTGGTCTGATGAGCCTAGTGGTGCATCAACAGAAACTTGATAGCCGTCTGGGTACGAGGTCAGCAGAAGGTCCAATAAAGAAGAATCCAAAATTTAATTTGAAGCAAAAAACGATTAACGACAGATAATGATATTCAATTTATAACTTCAATTATCATTTGATTCAATTACGTCTGTAATGTCTCAATCCTAGGCATGACAATTTGACACCTGTCATACGTATTGAACAGACTATAACTATACCGCATTGCGCTTGTACAATGCCAAACGTTCAGTTCCTACAAAGGTCAGTTCGTAAGGTTTTTTTTTTCCCTTGATATCCATAAGTCGAATTGGCCTGATGCAGTTCCACCCATTGTGCTTCGGACGTGTGCTCCTGAATTGGCACCAGTTCTAACGCGCCTTTTCCGGCTTTCTTACTCTACTGGCGTCGTCCCGTGCTCTTAGAAGACAGCCCTTCTCCACCCGATTCCAAAAAAAAAGCGATCGCTCAGATCCGTCCAACTACAGGCCTATAGCTATTACCTCTTTACTCTCCAAAGTAATGGAGTCCATTACGAACCACCAGCTCTTAGGGTACCTAGAAGAGAATCAGCTACTAAGTGATCGCCAGTATGGTTTTCGTCGCGGTCGTTCGGCTGGTGATCTTTTAGTGTACCTTACTCACCGATGGGCGGAGGCAGTCGAGAGTAAAGGGGAGGCACTGGCAGTTAGCTTGGATGTAGCGAAAGCCTTTGACAGGGTATGGCACAGGGCTCTTCTCTCTAAACTTCCATCATACGGGCTTAATAAGAAATTGTGTTCATGGGTTTCCAGCTTTCTTAGTGGGCGTAGCATCAGAGTCGTAGTCGACGGATCGTGCTCTGACATGAAGCCCGTGAATGCAGGAGTCCCGCAGGGGTGTGTGTTGTCCCCTACTCTGTTTCTTCTGCATATCAATGACATGTTGCATAACAACAGCATTCATTGCTATGCAGACGACAGTACTGGGGATACGCTCTACACCAGGCGAGCTAATATTTCTCTGGAAAGCGTCATCGAGAGCCAGAATAAACTTGTGACTGACACCGAGAACATGTTAAGTCATGTCTCGAATTGGGGCCGACATAACCTAGTCCACTTTAACCCCTCCAAAACACAAGTTAGCGCATTCACCGCGAAAAAACATCCCTTCGTCGTACCTCTGAACTTTGAGGGAGCTCCTCTTGATACCAATCCGACTATTAGAATCCTTGGCGTCGATATTTCGAGTGACGTTCAGTTTCGTGGTCATTTGGAAGGTAAAGCTAAATTAGCTTCGAAAAAGCTGGGTGTGCTTAATAGAGCGGGTCAGGTATTTTATACCAGCCCACCGCTTGCAATTGTATATAGCACAGGTCAGGCCGCATATGGAATACTGCTCCCATCTTTGGGCTGGAGCACCCCAATACCAACTCCTTCCATTTGACCGCATTCAACGCAGAGCTGCTCGAATTGTCGATGACGTGATTATTTCAGGCCGGCTCGATCCACTGGCTCTTCGGAGAGACGTTGCGTCTCTCTGTATATTGTACCGTATATATCATGGGGAGTGTTCTGAGGAATTGTTCGGCTTGATCCCTGCCGCTGATTTCCTTCACCGCACTACACGCAAGCGACTTTCATTCCATCCACATCACCTTGATGGATGGCGGTCTACTACTGTGCGTTTTTCACTAAATTTCTTGCCTCGAACTACAGTGTTGTGGAACCAGCTCTCGGCGGCGGTATTTCCGGACCGTTACAACTTAGAGATCTTCAAGAAACGAGCCTATTCCTTCCTTAAAGGCCGGCAACGCGTCTGCGATTCCTCTGGTTTTGCGGGTGTCCATGGGCGGCGGTGATTACTTTCCATCAGGTGACCCGCTTGCTCATTTGCCTCCTTCTGCTATAAAAAAAAATAAAAAATACATATTTTTGCTCGTGACTGTACAAAGATTCAGGATCTATCCCCAAAGGGTTAGTCAAAGATCGGTAATGAGGACCGCAGGAGTAGTCCACTGCCATAGTCTACGTTTAACCTAATTACAACTGCACATCTGGTCAACGTGATAGGTGGTGAGCCCGTCGTCGCTCTATGCTGTTGGATGTAGTCTTCAGTCCGTGAGTGACTTTATGACACGCAAAGGGAAGAGAAGAGTTGGTAGTATTCTCGCTACACACACATTAGAGAATATGTTTCAATAAAGAAGGTTTGGACATTTTTCATTCATTTATAAAGGACATTGGCGATACGAACTTTTGTCAACTCTTTTTTTAAGCGTCTATAATGAAAAAAATATGTTGGTATAGCTTTTGTAACCCTGAACAACATGGTCTTGGTTTTACTTGTCTAGTAAGTCTACAATTAAAGATATTCCAATTCAAAGTTTTGGAGGTTATGTCTATCATAATTGGATAAAACAAGTACTTACCTACCTAGTCGTGTTATCCTTTCAAGGATTGGCCAGCATAAGCAACAAACCGCGAAGAGTGGAAAGAGGGGAGGGCGGGCCTTTCTCAGCAGTGGGAAAATATAGGCTTTTAATAATAACAATGTGATTTTCACTTACTAATGACTAGGCAGTATGGTCTCTAACCTTAGCCTGTTCCTTCAAAAATCAAATTATAAGAAAATACGTTTTGCCAAATTAAAAACAAAAACGTGGACTTCTTGGCGGGAAATTGAACCTTCATGGCTGCAGTTTTGTTTTATTTTCTATAATTAGTGTTTTGTCCAATATTAATGTGAAATAATGGTGGATTATTTACTGTTATGTGTTCGTGAACGTGCATGAGTGTTGGCAAATAAAACAAAACAGTGCAACGTCACTTTTCAAATTCTCTCAAGAAGTCCGTGTGTGATCTCAATGAAATCCCACAGCTTTATTGAGTCTTAAGGGGTTTGTGTGAATATTATTTATCATTATATCACTTTAATATACTGGCAAAATGTGCTGACCGCACGAAGCCATTATTTAAGGCTAGGTGTTAGTAAAAAATTAAAATAACACGTTCTTAGAATTACTTTTTGAAGTAGTAAATAGTAAAATTAAAATCTGCGAAAATTATGAAATATTGTTGAGGCTTTATTCTGTGAAATACACCCGATGGAAACACGATTTTATAAAGTTGGCTCGATAGAATAAATTCACAAAGTTACATATTTTTGTGTCATTTTATCTTAATTTCCAGGTTTCATTCTTAAAATAAGTGATTTGATATTATGAGTCATTTACTAAAATGAAGCTCGTAAATAACTCGAGTTATTATAACCGATGGTTTTTTATTTATTACATCTATCAATTTTTTAAAATATAAAACGCGATTATTCGCGCCGTTTCGCTTCGTTTCGTTTCGTTATACCCGTCCCTTACCGTTGTACCGTCGAGAGAACGAGAGGGAAGCGCTCGAAATACCTCCCCTTAAGAGAAAAAACGAATGAAAACGTCGTCATTGCCTTAGATTATAAAACAGAACAGCACTAACTAGTAATTTAAACTTGTTTTTATTTCGAGGGTTTTTTTATGGTTTCAAAAATCTTAAGAAATTATTTCATCCGTAGTTGTAATAGTGAAATTTATGGATGCTAAAGAATTCATTCAGCAATGATTTCGCCATTGTCCTTTCTTTGTCGCACCACAAAAAATGGAATGCTCTAAGCACACGTGTTCCCCCTTTGGGGCCGTCCATTAATCACGTGATGTTTTTTTCAGCATTTTTTAACCCCCCCTTGGTGATATGTGGTGAGGTTAAGTCTAACCCCCCCCCCCCCCCCACCCAAAATCAAGTGTATTTTTTAGTACCTAAAAAAATGTTATAAATTTTTACAAGCTTTTATTTAACTATGTTCGGGTGGAATTTTGCAACTCAATTTTGAAGCAGATATCTTCAACCGATTGAGCTAAAATTTTGCATACATGTGTAAATCGTGTGACAATGCAATTTTATGATGACATGGTGCTGATCTGATGATGGAGCTAGAAGGTGGCCATAGGAACTTCACAATGAAACGACACAACCTCATCGAGTTTGGGCTCGTTTGAATCGTCTTGACGAGTAGTTTATCTTTCAATGGTAACAAGGGTCTGATGATGGAGCTGGAAGGTGGTCATAGGAATCCTGTAATGAAACAACCAACCCCATCGCGTTTCGGCTCGTTTCATTCATCTTGACGAGTACTTTGTTTTTAAATGGTTACCAGGGTCTGATCTGAGGATGGAACTAGAAGGTGGTCATAGGAACTACGTAAAGAAACGACGCAACCCCATCAGGTCTCAGCTCGTTTGATTCGACTTGACGAGTAGGTACTTTAGTGCTAGATGGTAACCAGGGTCTGTTGATGGCGCTGGAAGGTGGCCATAGGAACTCAGTAATTAAACGACCCAACCGCGTCGAGTTTAATTCGTCTTAAGAGGGTTGACGCATTTAGGTTTCCCATACAAACTTCTAAATCGAAATTTTTAGAAACCAATGAGCCAATTTAAATGAAACTTTGCATGCTAAAGCACAATACAGGGATCTAAATAGTTTGTTAAAAACATTTTTAAAAAAGGTTTATTTAGCTGAGTTATTGCGATTTAAAGTCCACTATAGAAAATTTAAAATCGCATTAACTTAGTTATTTAAACGTTTTTTAAAAATGGTTTCAACAAAGTATTTATATCTCTGTATGTTACTTTAGCATGCAAAGATTCATTGTAATTGGCTCAAGTTTAAAAAAATTTCGACTTGGAAGTTTGTATGGGAAACCGAATTGGAAGTTTGTATGGGAAACCGAATGGGGTAGGCCGTTTTTGATGGGTGGTGAGTGGTGGTGGTTTGGTGGACGTGAATAAATTCTGTATACCTACACGTTCAGTGAGAAGAACAGATGAAAAACGTGTCCAGGGATAACTAAAAAGAAAAAATAAATCAAAAGTTAAAAAACCTTTTAAAAAACAAGCTTATATTTAAATGCGCAAAAAGAAAAAAATCTTTTACTAACAACTTCTAACGTCATTACTCAATTTATGTTATATAAAAGGTTGTCGCGAGATTAACTATATAATTATATGTTATATACTTATGTTTAAAAAAACAAGTAAATTAAATACCTTGATTTGATTGATTTTAACTATAAAAAATTTCAATTTAAGAAAATACGAGTACTTAAATCTCGCGACAACCTTTTAAGTATATCATATAAATTATGTAATGACGTTATAAGTTGTTAGTAAAAGTTTATTTTTTTCTTTTTAGCGCACTTAAATAAAAGCTTGTTTTTTAAAAAGGTTTTTTACTTTTAATGTTAAGTAAGTATATTATCTTTAAATAGTTAAAAAGTTTAATATAATTTTATTCCAGAAAATTAAGGAAAATGATAAAAATGTCTAGACAGGAAAGGTCGCTGGTTGTTTTTTTTTACGGCGATTTAAGATCACACTACACGCCGCTTTCGGTTTAAAAATGGCGCGTTTGACTAAAAATAAATACTCGTGATATTTTTCTAAACCCCCTTTCGAGCCTCACGTGATTAATGGACGGCCCTTTTCATACAACTTAAGGTCCTTAAGCTGCTATTCTACCAGAGCTGTGCGAGGAAGCTAAGCAGTGCGTGACGAATAAGTCCAATAGTGAGTTTTTAGCAGTTACAATAACTAGAAGTACATTTGCTACGATAGTTTGATTATTTTAAAATTAGTTTTAAATAAGAAAGCTAGCAAAGCAATGGAGGTACTTGTACTAGAAAGGTACTGCGATAGTGTTGAAGCTAGACAATTATAGCCCACTGCTTAGATCCCACCGTTCTTCACCGACTTCAAAAAGAGGAGGTGGTTCTCAATTAGTTTTTTACTTTTTAGTGTATTTTTGTATCAATCTAATTTTTGGGAGTCGGTTTTTTTTTGTTAAAATTTTGCGACAATAGTTTATACCCTTAATCGTGAATTGCGCCACTTAAATCACTAACCATGTTTTCTCGATCAATCTGTCTTTGCTGGGTTTTCCTCGTCACTGCGGCGGCCGGTTGCGGCCTTCGCGATTGCTGATCCCGGCCAGGTATGGAAGACTTCTTGTTGTTTCTTGCGCTCAGAATCTTGGTGAGGAGTATGTGGTTGTGGCGCTCGATCTCTCGCAACCTTTCGTTCGTGAACGACATATTGATACGACGTGTTGGCGGAACAGAGACAGAGCTGAAGAGTGAGAGGTAAGTTAATATTATAAAAAGAGGGAGGATTGGGTGATCCATTTTCGATAAATTGGTCCTTCGAGCCGGACTTTTCAAGTCTTAACTTGAAAAGTCCGGCTCGAAGGACCAATTTGAAAATTAGCTCTAACTGTATTTATAACTTTAGACTCAAAGCATTTTCGTGTATGCCTACATCTATGACCATTATGAGAGTTTTACCACACATCGATTCTTTGTAAATCCAATCTACAGCAGCTTTAATTCAATTTGTTTATGGGGTAAGGATAGGTCTAACTATGTTAAAGAATAAGTACCTAATCTTACCCATAATCCGTGGATCTGCCGGAAACCGAGGCTGGAGGCTTATTAGACATAGAAGACTGACTCTTGACGAGCTTCATGGAAGACGGCGCCGGTAGACTTTTGCTTCTTTCGCTCGCCGACTTTGATTGCGCCACTACATTATTTATCGTGTCGTCCACTTCGCTCTTATCATCTTCGAACTCATCCGAGTAGGCGTCCTCTTCTGTGCACGACTTCTTCGCTTCGCTCGGCTCTTCCGGCTCGGAGTCGTAGACGCACGTCTCCACGCAAATGTTTGGGGGTCGTTTCACCGCGTCCACGATGCATCCCATCTCGGACAACTCCTTGGACAGTTCATTGACCTCGTTGTTGTTCTCCTCCCGGCACTGTTTAGTTTTGGCCCGGTTAGAGTCGCCTGACGAGTACTCGGTGTCAATGTAACCGTTGATGTCTACATGGCTATCCCTGCGTGACATTGTGCAGTCAAGCGTGCTAATACTGTTTTGTGAGACTCTAAAAAAATAAAAATAAAACTTTACTATTTAAAACTTGGTAGAATCTATTTCGCTTTTAGTTGTTACACTACTGTTTACTTAAGTCTATTAAGCGCTGATGCGCCTATTGAATATTCAGTAACAGATTGAGCTAATAAATTAAGCAGGGATGCAATTTTTGAACCGGTGTCACTAATCTTATACTAAGTATATAATATAAACATTACGAGCTCTCCTTTTCAAGCGTATTATACGAAATCAAAGGCTACTTTGACATTTATACTTATATTGCGCATTTTACTTCAACATCAGAGATCAACAGTAGTTTCAAAAATCGCACCCCTGTGACGTATTGGATATCTGAAGCTACAGTACAGAACAAAGTATCTAGTAATAACATTGTGCTTACAAATGTATTCTAAGAACTTATACCAACTTGTATGCTGCTTACAGAAGAGGTATAATAAGTGGCCACCTATTCTACAGATTTATCTAATAAGTAGGTAATTAATGCTTACGTGTCTTATAACATTTGTTATAGGAATTTATTTGCCTACATCTAGCTACATCAAGATACTAAAGCTACGTACATTTTAGTAAAAATGTAGTTACCGTAGCAGGGAAACAAATCAAAAATACAATTAAATTAAATTACACGATAAAAAGTTTGAGTAGAAATATTTCAAAACACCGCAATGACTGGGTATGTCACAAAAAATATTTTTTTATACATACTTGTACTTTGTTCGGAAGAGCCAGTGTTAATCCTGGTTTAAAGTTTACTGTTGGAAGAATAAGACATTACTCAGGTTTATCTGTAAAAGTATAGGACAAATTGTACAAAAATTCGTTGCAGGGAATATTAGATAAAATTTAAAATCAATAATAGGTACTCCGTAATACAGAATACAAACAAATAACGCGCCTTCAGGTTGCTAGGTTTGCGTTCCGTTTCAACGTTTGCAAACTCCAATTCACGCAGCAAGTTTAATCAAAGCGAAAATCACGCTTTGCAATTTAATAAGCTATAAATTGAAGTTAAGTATACCTTAGTTGCTTTTCAAAAAAATAGAACAAGAATACTCAAGGAAGTAACTACATTTCAAACACTTTTAGAAGCTGAATCGCTTTAAAACACAGATGTCTGTGCTTTAAAACTAGAATAGGTACCTACAACAGTGCGTCTGGCGGCTGCTGACATGGGATTTGACAGCCAGAGGGTCGATTTTGTTTTGACGTTTCATTTTCTATCATTGATGAGAAAAGGAATTCGTTCATTTCATTCACACGAAAAATAATACTTCGGGAATTCCGTCTTACGATAATGATTTCTCGATAAATTCCTGATTAGCTAGAAATAACAAATTAATTGTTAAAATGGTTACAATTATAAAGAACCAACTTCTGAAACACTTGTCCAGGTAAGCTCTTTACGCCCTTTATCGGTTCGATTCTCGTATACGTATTAATTGAGTTGTTTACTAATTGATAACCATCTTCAATGGTCTGTTTGCTAGGCTATAATAAACACTAATATGTATAAACACGAATCGAAAATTCCTAATTCGTTGCGTTCTTTGTATGATACATTGTAACAAATGTTAAAAATAACTAATTGTTGGGCTATTTGGTGTTAAAATTACTTACTTCTTGAATTCCCCATAACAAGGTACGTTAATTTTAACCGCCAATAAAAACACAAGTACTATAAAATAAACTCATTCAGCTTTAAATTAATACTATTATTTACTTAGTGAATTTATTATTCATAGAAACTTAAATAATTCAAGTAGGTACTATTAAATTCTATCAATCCTTGTCAATCAGGAAAGTCCCATAGAGTAAATCACAAAAGTTATATAGCTTTAATAAACAGACCACATAACCCACAACATTTGGTTTTCCTGTTTTGAACAAAACTATCTTTCCACAGATATACAAAGAATCTATCGCCAGAACAAATATCACTGTCCGCTTTACGTGGATCTGGAGAGCTGCAAGACCTCACCCTCGATGAAGACCTTCTTACTGATCTACTCGAGCTTCCAGGATGGGTGCGAATCACATCGGCCAAGTGCAATCGTGCCACATTCAGGATACAATGGACCAAACTGAAGACAGTGCCGATTGTGCTAGTAAGTAAATGTGGTTATATGTGTTGTTTTTATCTTTTTTTCTGTGTGTGAAATTGTTGCCAAAGAATGGAGTTAATTTTAAGATGATGGCTGATTTTATTTATTTGTATACACACAGTACACTGACAGATTACATTCATTACAAGAACTTATAAACATATTCCACATGATAAGACTAGACAATAATCCAAAATCAGTGTGCCAATAATTTCTGCAATTTATTTATTTTAATTTTTTTATTAACTTAAAATATGTGGTTGGTTTGGTTTAGGGTGCTTCGTCATCAAACATTATGTCTGATTGATTGAGAATGAAAGGGGAAGACATAGCGCCAACCCCCAAATAAGTTGAAGCATGTTTTTTTGTTTGTTTTATTCATATAGCTGGTTTGCACAGACCAGCCAGCAATCTAGTGATTTACTCAACCCAGAAAGTGATGATAACCTCCTTTTGTCTGTGGGACTTTATTCATGTTGTTATATAAAATGTATGTGCAATGTTTTAAAATAATATAAAATTATGTCATGAAATGTGGCTTAAGTTTAAACATACTTAGAGACATCATGTAGATAGATCTCACTTTTTTGTAGCAATGAAATAAATACATATTCATTGAAAATTCAAATATGATAATGTGAACAACTTCTCTTGTCATTTTTAGAGTACATTAATATTCATATAGTGTAATTGTCAACTTATTTGACTTGCTAATGATATTTTAATATTTAGTATAGCAGTAAAATATTTGTTTACTGTTGAATTAATTATTGAAACAAAAGTTATGCTTTTCCATATTTGCCATAACTTTTTGTCCCATAAAATACTTTCTTTTGTAGTGGGGATTCTTTTATCATCTTCAATAGCGCAGTAGCTTGCGCGTTTGGGTAGGTATCTTACAAGTTAGACAATAGAGACATTCAGAATCAAATTCAGCTAAGCGCCATACTGAATTAAATTCTGAATGCCTCAATATTCGCAATGTCCGAGCAACAGTTAGAAGACTAAAATAAATCTTATTATTTGTTCTTTTAAAATGGCAGTTGTATCAATTTGTAATACGCTAGTTATTAGTTTGGTAAGGCCTGATCGCTCCATGAACTATTCTTTATAATTATGGAGAATTTGTGTTCTTTTTTTGTTTTGATAATCAACCTGAGTTAAAGCCCTTATTACCACTCGTCTACGACCACTGGCGACTGCTCATTGCGCTTTTTCAATGATCGCCGACTAAGACTTACGCAGTTTAACTCGCAATGAATTATAAATCGCATCGCCGTTAGCTGTCAGCCGCCTCTGGGCGTTAGAGGCACCCTCAAGGTTCACTCTCTCACCATCTGCCTTAAACGCCTACGAGAATCTAATAAGAAAAGAGTTGCGTGATGCTGATGCGTGATGGGGATTCTCTGGGGATTATTCGTTCGCTACAACTTGGTAGTCAAATGGCCAAGCGTTTGGTCCTACATATAAGGTGACTGCTTATAACCGCAAGAAACTTCAAGGGAATTAAATAATTCAGTTTGTGAATTTTAATTGGATAGTCTTTGAGTATCTAATTTTTTTTAAAGCATACGGCCTTCTATTGACTCGCCCGCGTCAGCTGGGCGATAAGTACCTACGAAAAAACACGAATTCCTTTTTTGTCAATTTTGTCATGTATAAACACTTGACCTGACCAACCCTTAAAGTTTCTTGCGGTTTCTAGCTGTCATCATATATATCCGAAGGTCCTGAGTTCAATTCCCAAGTTGGGCAAATTTTTCGAATTTTTCTATGTACAGCCCGAGCTTGTGATCACCAACCCGCATTGGGCAATCGTGGTGATTAAACCATTATACCCATTAATTGTAGCTATGTCTTAATTTCAATGATCGAGGCCATTTCTATTTAGTAGACGACGATTGTTGAGAATTTCCGATTTCAAATGACTAACAATTTACAGTAAATAAAATAAATAAATACTTAAAATAAATATTTTATTGTGATAACAGGGTACAAAATTATAGCAATATATTGTGCTCCATATATCCGTTTGAGCAAAAATATTACTTGTTTTGGGATGCTCCGCCCATTATAGCAGTGACATTATAAGTACCTAGAATCCGTTAGAATACTAAACTTTAATAAAGCAAAATTAGGACTAAAAGATAAACTAAAGAACAATCAATAGTAATATAAAAACCCCTGAGTAGATGATGTTGTGTATATGTGTGTGTGTGTGTGTGTGTGTTTAATGTTAATGTTAAATTCGTAATAACAATTCAATACAATCATAGGTTTTGCTTTTAAGCCAGTCAGTCAAGGTTTTTTTACATTTACGGTAAGTCAGAGTCACAATTCTACATTTCAATGAGCACTAAAAACAATGACGGCCTATTATCTAAAGCCGAAATCCGTTGCAGCTCTGTGTAGTTAGTTACTTAAAGCCTTTGTCTGGGCCACGGTCGGCCGCCTCGCATTTTTATTGCATACTTACTTGTCCTTGATCTTTCGTGTCGATTTATAAGCATTGTACGAAATAACAACATTGACCTAACATACCGTTTAGCTAATCTGAACCTTATTATGTAAGCAGTTAGGTTCGATATTGTACTTGTTGTACTTAAGCTGTATTAGAACTAGCTACCAACAAGCACTGAAAAGGATCCAATATGTAGAATATTTGTTATTTTTATCAATACGATAAAACTATGGGGCCCCTGAAAATTTTAATGTAATGAAACATTTGCCACTGGGTTGATGTAATTTTTATACAGGTGTACTCACGATTCAGATCAATCAAATTGTTCAACTAGTTAGTGGTATAGTTAGTATTGTAGTGTAAAATATTTACTTACAAAATTTATCTACAGTACAGTTGGCATGAAAAATCCCTGGACACTTTTTCAAAGTATCCGTTAATGATTTATAAAATAAATGTAAAAGTAAAAAAAAACTATTTTGTATTTTTGATATATATTTTATTAATAGTTCACATGAATCATTTACAAAACCTGCAGTTGGTAAAATATGAGTTAAGTAACAAAATTAAATGTAAGATTTGACATCTTGTAACTTTACTTTGGAACATTTGTAGCAGTTTGCTTATTAACAACCATAGTTTTGATAACATATAACTTATAAAGATATATTTGAGATACGAACTAATCCTTCCTGTTTTGCTATCATTTAAACAATAAGTTAAAGAATAGATAATTTCTCATGTAGTAATATAGTAGACAGATTCACATTTCCTTATCTGATAAATTAATTAGTTGTTTAGAAATAAGATATGACCTAAACAGCAAGCTGTTCTGGCATTACCAGGCCTAGACTTCGTAATTTAGTGGTAAGATCACCTTAGTTATCTTAGTATTATACCCAGAGGTCCCAAATTTGATTCCTAAGTACAATTCCAAACATACTGTGTTCCGTATGGTTGGTGGTAGAGGTGGTTTAGCCGCATGCTGGCTACACCATCTTATAAAAGGGATTTTGGCAGTTAGAGGTAATTTAGACAGTACTTCAGCACTTAAATATTCCGGTGAGAAGCTTCGACGTTATCGTCACTTACCATCTGAGGGCCAAGACATGTGCATGAACGCTTTTATTTAGCGAACTTACATTGGTTATTGGTAATTTTAAAACTATATGTAGCGCTGATTCATGTAATATTATTTTTATTTATTCTTTGGAGCGCTAGGCTCCGTCCGCGACTTCGTCCGCGTAGACCCGTACCCCGTGACGAATTTTCAAATAAAATCTTTCATACAACCTTTCCTTATCCTGGCAGTTACAAACACAACAGAAATGAATTAGCTAATGAATTCTGAAGTGACACGCGAACAAACATTCTTGGCCATTGATTTTTAATTATGTTGACTCAATCGATCGAATAGAGTGAGCATTCGCCAAGTATCTTGTCTACCAATTTACTATTGACGAAGGCTAACGATTAGACATAGAGGGTTTGTCACTTGTCTACGGCGGCTGGTAAGATTAAAGATAAAGGTAAAATAGAACCCACCTTCCCCTTTAAAAGAAAGAACCAAATTGTTTCTAATTTGGTTTTTGTTATTTTCAGAATCTGGACGAAGTTCGCATCGCCCTAGAGGTGTGTACGGAGCCGCGCGTCGTCAATCCAGCGGCGGCTAACTCTGTGCCCGCGCAGGGCAAATATAGCTACATACACAAGGTATGTGATACATTTTATCCTTATTTATTCTTTTACATTTACTAGTATGTTAGATACAGGAACGGGTATACACACGGCCAGTGGGGGCGCAAGACGTATACTTAATGTGGGCAAGGTACATTTCGCGAGGCCCTCTACCCGGTACCCGGTACCCGTTCCCGTGGGAATATCGGGATAAAATATAGCCTATGTCACTTGGAAAGAACGTAGCTTTTTAATGGTCAAATAATTTTCTAAATCGGTCCGGTCGTTTCGGAGCCTATTCAATTCAAATAAACAAATCTTTCCTCTTTATAATATTTGTATAGACATAAAGATTTTTTATTGTTCTTATTTTTTTTCAATTACGTCCAATAAAAAAAAAAGAGAAATAAGTTGTAAAAATTATAATAAAATTGTATTTGCAGGTTATAGATGGTATCTCAGTGGCTGTGAATCATGTTCAAATAGACTTCAATTGTGATGCTTTCACCAGTAGTGTTCAGGTAAGCAGTTTTGGTAATACTTAATTGATTTTATGAAAATGTGTGAACCCATGTACCTACTTTAGGTATAAACATTTTTTTTAGGGAAGCTATTCATTTTACTAGCCTTTGTTTACAGAAAGCATGTAACTATCTATAACGATTGGTTACAGATCTCAAGAGTTACCGTTGAGTCTCGGACGCCAGAGGGCCGGAAAGGAGACTTAAGACTGACTAGAATCAAATCACCCGACACCGGGCAGCTGCTTATATTTAAGGTAAACTTTATTAACTTCTCATATTACTCGTATATGTTCTTTTATATGTTGTTGTGTTTGTCTTGTAATGGAAAATTTTCTTCTATGATAGGGACGGCATATTCCAATTTGTATTTGATGCTGTAAAAGAAAGGAAGAAAAAAGATGCCCTTGCTGAGTTTCTTGCCGGTTCTTCTCAGTACAAGATCTCCCGTTCTGTAGACTTACAAACCAAGGGGGTAGCGACTTTCATAAGTGCTCAATTGTAGGCTAAACTGATAAATTATATTTAATTGAATTTAATTGAGAAGCTCGGTAGCGCAGCGGCTTGCACGTTCGACTTGCGATCTTGCCCGCTAAGCCACTTTCGCAATGCCGGGTCGCTGGATGGGTGACCAAATTTAAAATATCTCAAGCTCCTCCGTGATTCGGAAGGCACGTTAAGCCGTTGGTCCCGGTTGGTATCGTAAGATGACAGTCGTTAAAACCCATCAACCCGCATTGGGCCAGCGTGGTGGGTTATGGCCCAATATCCTCACGTGCTATGTCCACGTGTTAGGCCTGTGCACAACAGTGGGACGATCATAGGCTGATAATGATGATGATGAATTGAATTGAACTGTACATTCATGAGGGTACAGTTTAAGTTTTTTTTTATGCTCGGTCACCAAATTTAAAACATTACTCGATCACTTTCCGGCGATATTCGCTTGCGCTCCATTTCGAACGCGCGTACGTACAGTATTACTTGGATTATTAAATTATTAGTACAGTACAGCGTGTGCTTCTTTCTTTGTCGTTACGCTCTTGGCAGAGCGATCGTGCTCGTTACGTAGTACTATCGGAGGGGGCAGGATGTTATTCGCCTCACGATGTCGCGCCATCTCTTCCTGCTGGAGCTCATCCGGCTGCAATGCTTCAAGGATCCGCCTACAACTGACTTTATCTGGTCTATCGCATTAGTGACTACCCGCGCGGTCTAGTACCCTCCACCTTCCCCTGGACCACGAGGCGTTCTATGGAGCAGTGGTCTCGCCTGAAAGCGTGTCCGAAGAAAGGCCAAGATACGAGATTGTACTACTGACAGTAGGCGCTGAGTGATGCCGAGTTCTTTTAGTATCGAGACATTCGTACGAAATTCAGTGCGTACGTACAGTAGCGTGCGCATGTGCAAGCAAATATCGCCGAAAAGTGATCGGCCGGAAACTTTCTCGATTGTATACATACATACATTATAATCACGACTAAGGCTGAGATCTATAGAGCGTACTTATACTTTACTCAGACTTATCTAGCAAGCTAAGACAAAATTGGAATTTATAATCAATGCCTCGACGCTGTCTCAGCACAGGCTTAGCACGGGTTAAGTCACCGAAATCGGTGACTTACGAAAAACTAAACGGATATTAACCGAACGTGAATAATAGCACACTACCTCAACAGCTCTACGGCGGCGTTTCCGTGCCTTTCTAAATTTTACGGGTTATCTTTCTGTCAAAACAAGATCTTATTCTGTCAAAACAGTTATGACTATCAATTCGAAATCAAAGCTCGTACTTAGGATGCACTGAGCCAAGTTCGCATAAAGTAAAGTCAAAGTTACTCGTAAGCACGCTCTATAAATCTCACCCTCAGTCCTCTGCCATAGTCCACTTTATCAACAAATAGCGACTGCACATGTGCTCAGCGTGACAGGTGGTTAGCCCATCGCAGCTCTATGCTGTTGGAAGTATGTGCAGTCTTTAGCCCGTTAGTCGTCTTTTACGACACCACTGTAGGCCTACCATGCGCAACACGAGATATGTCGCGGACGAGAGACTTACAAATCATTTTAAGTTGTCATGTAATGGTTTGATGACAAAAATACTACAATTTATGCAAATACTACTATTTAGTCTCATCATCATCATCATCATCATCATCAGCCTATAAACGTCCCACTGCTGGGCACAGGCCTCCCACGTGGACGATAGCCCGTGGGGATATCGGGCCACAACCCACCACGCTGGCCTAATGCGGGTTGGTGGGTTTTAACGACTGTCATCTTACGACAACAACCGGGACCAACGGCTTAACGTGCCTTCCGAAGCACGTAGGCGCTCGAGATGTTTTTAATTTGGTCACCCATCCAGCGACCCGGCATTACGAAAGTTGCTTAGCGGGCAAGATCGCAAGCCGAACGCGCTAGCCGCTGCGCCATCGAGCTCCTCATTTAGTCTATTTTTGACATATTATGTAGAGTTCTAAGCGCATCCATGTGTCTTTAGTGTCGATAGACATTAGAGATAAATGAATAAAACACGAGAAAATGGGTCGAGAAGAGTTCTCGTGTTGCGCACGCTAGGCCGGCTGGGAAGAGAGGGGGTGGTAGTATTCTTTCACCGCTACGCGACTCGATTGTGTGTATGACAATTATATTTTTTTGTAGGAATTAGAATGGCAAAGCGCCAGGATAGAGGCGAAGGCGCACGGCGCGTCCGCGGCCAACCTGCCGCCGCTGCGACTACTGCTTGGCAACACGCACTGCCGGATCGTGATCAAGAAACGGCTCTCGGGTACGGTAATACGGTTGGGAATCGTTTGCAAAAACATAAGCTACAGTTCGTGGCTTATCCATTTGTTGCACATACAATAAATCCAACAAATGGATAAGATGTTCATGTAGAAAAATCAGGAATTCACTCTTTAAGCGCATCCGAAAATTGGTTGGCCCGTCATTCATCGTACACTACCGTGTGTGTACGAACTGTGCCAATCGCTTGTGAAAAAACAGCAGCGCGCGCGTATTATTTATACGATGTGATGTCCATATTGGACAAAAAAAATACTTCCCAACCGTGTCAACAGATGGCGCCGCAAAAGCCAACTCAACGACATCTCCATACACAAAATAGTATGGGGATGGGCATCGCGGTAGCGAAGTTTCACCATCTCCTTCGCCATATATAGCTAGTGGTGTACAAGACTCGAGCTCTCCGAGTCCTATTACTTAGGGCTCGGAGTCGTTTACAGAGCTCGTGACGACTCCAAGTTTACGTGAGCATCGAGCGTGATATTAGAGCTCGAGTCCTTTTTGAGCTCTAGTCTTTTGTTGTGACGAGTTATTTGATGTTTTAAAGTTAGCATGTTAATACAAAACAATGATGAGTTTGTTTAAAAAGCAATGATTGTTCATTTATAACACTGATTCACAATTATTTGAATCATGAAATTTGAATTTTATTATGAAAATCAGAGAAATAAAATATGATTGATTTATTAATTACTTAAATAAAATTCATCTGAAGTCTCGCCTCGAGCTTTTGTACAGCGTTGAGCTTCAAGTAATTTTTTAAAACTCAAGGTATTCTTGAAAGCTCGTGTTCATTTTAAGACTCGAGCTCTTTTGAAGGCTCGAGTTGTTGCTCAGAGAGATCGCGCTCAACTAGACTCGGGACTCCGAGCCCTGCAAATCTGACTTGAGTCCACCAAATTAGAAGTCAAAGACTCGAGGCTTGAACATCACTATATATAGCGACTCCAACTAACATCCGTTGGACCTTGGTCTCCGCCACAGTGGACTTTTTTTATGTTTAATGGCGCGCACGATTTGTGCTTTAGCCAAGGCAAAGTAAAAGGTTAGGAAGCGGTTTTTTTTATTGTATTCGAATAAAAGGGAATTGAAGGAATTAAGAAGGAAAGGATCAAATAGGATTAGATAGGAATTAATGATTGATTTAGACTTTGATATTGTTAATGAACAAAAAGGAAGATAATGCTTTGTAAATATGATAATCATTTGTAAATAATAAATAGGATATAGAGGATGGAAAGGAAACATGAAGTGATGTTAAGGATTCGAAAAAATCGGAATGATCATATAAAGGACATGCAAAAAAGATATGATTAAGGTCACCAGTATCGTTACCACACTCACAAATGTCACTATCAACTATATGTAATTTTGCAAGATGGGCAGGAATGCAGACATGTCCCAGCCTCATACGACTAATGCTTGATGAAGCACTTTTACTAAGTTGAATTTCTGAAAACCAAGGCTTGGCAGGAATGGCTGGCTGTATAGTTTTATACTGTCTAGCTTTTATCCACAGTGGACTTAAATGGGCAGTGATGATGATGTTTGTTCGTTACCCAGACTGTGCAGTAATCGGGTCCCGGCTCGCTATCAGACCGGAGCCCCTCGCATGGGCTCTGACCGACGGGCAGCTGCGTGCCGCGATGGCGTGCGCCGCGGCACTAGCGGAGCCCGTGAAAAGGGCCACGGCGGCGGCGACGAGAGCTAAAGCGCTGAGGAAGGTGAGCATGAGACTGTTCTGATGGTCTCTTGACTATCAATTTAGGTATAATTAGCGTGCGGACCAAGGTGCTGAGAAAGATTTCCGCGGGTTGTATCAGGGTACCGCGGCGCCACTATATGCTACAGGCGGCAGATGTCGGTTCTTTTACCGGGTCGGGCCCGTATATCCTTACTCACCCGTTTCCCCCACGGGGGGGCGGGTGGGGACATATGGGTTCCGGCCCCGGACAGTGCATGAGGTGTCTCACGTTCCTCTCGAGGCCTCATGCCAGTGCAGAGAAGCATTTTCTCCGACTAAAACAAAGAAAAGGTGCTGAGAAAGATGAGACACTTCACAGTGTTTACCGGTAGTTACCGCCGCCACCAGGGCTAAGGCACTGAAGAAGGTAAGCTCAAGACTGTACTGATGGTCTAGTGTCTTGACTATTTCTGGGGATAATAGACGGACGGACTAAGGGGCTGAAAAAGATGGTGGGAGAAGATTGAAGGAAGAGAAGGTGGCAGAATACTGTACAGTGGTACTGGTAGCTACAGCTGTCACGAGGGCTAATCTACGGTGGTCGGGTTCCGGCTCGCTCTCAGACCAGAGCCACTCGCATGGCCTCTGACCGACGGGAAGCTCCGCGCTGCGATGGCGTGTGCCGCGGTGCTAGCGGAGCCCGTGAAGAGGGCTAAGGCGCTGAAAAAGGTGAGGCGCTGTTTTTTTCTTTTTTTATCCCTTACGAGTAAAGTTACGTCTATTAATCACGTGATGTTTTGTAGCAACTTAACCCCCCCCCCCCCCCCCCCCTTCTTTCTAATGATACTTGGTGACGTTTAAACCACCTCACCCTTCCTAAAGACGTGTCTTTTTGAATTTTGATTTGAAGCACTTGACCATCATCTCATTTGATGGTAAGTGACGATAAGGCCGAAGGTGGAAGTGCGCTTCACCCGGTGTCCTTAACCACTGAGGAACTGTTTACATAACCTAAACTGTTGGAACACTACAAAGACCGGAGTCCCTCGCATGGGCTCTGATCGACGGGCAGCTCCGCGCCGCTACGCTAGCGGAGCCCTTGAAGAGGGCGACAGCGGCCGCTACAAGGGCTAAGGTTCTGAGGAAGGTAAGCATTGAACTGTAGCTGATGATCTAGTCTCTGGCTATCCTTGGAGATAATAGGCGGACGGACCAAGGCGATAGGCCGTATTTACCTATAGCTACAGCCAGGGATAAAATGCTGAGGAAGGTGCGAACAAAACTGTACTGATGGTCTAGATCTTGACTGTCTTTGGGGAGAATAGTCGTGCGGATCAAAGTGCTAAAAAGATAAGGCACTTGACGGTATTTACCGGTAGCTACGACAGCCGTTAAAAGGGCCACGGCGGCTGCTACACGGGCTAAGGCGCTGAGGAAGGGGAGACACTATCTATGGCAACTTTGAAATTACGATAAAAATGCCTCACTGTGGATGTCTACATACGCGTGGCGGCTGGCGCGTTTACGATCATATCGATGCAACCTCAAAACGGATAATCTAATTGTGGTGAAAGTTTTCAATATTATTTATGTAAAAAAAAAACACGACTATTATCCTCGAAGGGTTAGTCAGAGACTAGGCAATGAAGACAGCAAAAGCAGTCCTCTACCATAGACGACCTCCTTGGTCGAGTGGTTTGTACACCGGTTTTCATGGTGTCGCCATCTCTGAGGTCCCGGGTTCGATCCCCGGTCGGGTCAATTTAGAAATTATTGTTTTTTCTAAATTGTCTCGGGTCTGGGTGTTTTCTATGTATAATAAGTATGTATTTAAGTATTTTAAGTATGTTTATCCGTTGTCTAGTAACCATTTAACAAGTTTCTTCGAAGCTTCTCTTGGGCTAGATAATTGGTGTGATTGTAGGAAAGATTTATTTATTATTTATTATTATTATAGTCCACTTTTCACCGAATAGCGACTGCACATGTGCTTAGCGTGACAGGTGGCGAGGCCATCGCCGCTCTATGCTGTTGGATGTATGTCCATTCTTTAGTCCGTTAGTCGCCTCTTACGACAGCCAAGGGAAGACAGGGGATGGTAGTGGTCTTTCACGGCTACGCGATACGGTTGCTTATTTTTTATGTATTTTTATACAAATTGCTTTTAAAAACCATAATCCACACGGATGGCAATAAAGGATACTGTCAAATATCCTATTGGACCCTGGACCTACCGGTTATCGATCCGAGCGGGTAGGGACTCGGCCATGGAAGTGTGTTCTTATTATTGTCAGCCTATTTTCTCCCACTGCAGGGAAAATGCTTCCTTCTTTCCACTTTTCTCTGTCCGCCGCCACAGTGGTCCAATCAGGCTGACATGCGCTTCGGTCTGCCGCGTCGCCTTTAAGCGTTGGAAGGTAACCACGGCTTACGTGGCTTAAGGAGTGTTTTAAGTAATTAAAATTTTCCTTGTTTATCCTCCCGTTCCAGATAGAAGAACCCCGCGACCAGATACAGAGTCGCTCCTCAGGCGGCGATCGCGACTTACTAGCGCGCATGTTCGCTAAACACGACGTGCGCGAGACATCTTACCATCTGCTGGCGCCCCGGATAGACCTGCATCTGTGCGACGACCCAGGCCGTGAGTAAGCTTTCCTTACACAGCTTTAAGGAGTGTATTTACACTTTAGTAAAGAGCGTTGATGTAAAGGGGTTTCCAAAATAATTGTCCTTACACAGATTACTACTTCTGGTCTGTCAGCAGTTATTTCCCTTGAATATACATACATACATACATATATACAGTCGTGGTCAACTAATTAGGGACATTCAAGATAGTGAAGAGCAATAACCGGTTATGTACATATAAATATAAAACCCTATTGATTTTTCAGCACCTATTATTTGCATAATTTGGTCCGATTACTATACTATAAATGGCTGTAAATAAGAGAATAATTAAATAGAAAAAAGTATTTAATATCAAAGGTTGAACATGTATTAAATTTTAAGGTATAATTATGTAGCTGGACATTTAATTAAGGACAGTAAAGTATAATGATGAATAGAGTTAAACAAAACGAATAATCTCCAGTATTATAATATTTTTAAAAGCTCCATTTTATTACGTGTAAAATCAGTACCCAGTAGCAAAACCTTTGTTAGTAATTACCGCTTGACACCGATGTGGCATAGACATTATCAGTTTCTGACATGTTTCGATAGGAATGTTTGCCCATGCCTCACAAAAAGCTTGATTAAGTTGATCTAAAGTTGTGGTACGATAAGTTGAACCTTTTTTCTTGATTTCGTGCCAAAGGTGCTCAATTGGGTTGAGGTCCGGGCTATTTGCTGGCCAATCTAGCACCGATACTGACTGACTGGTAAGAAACGACATGACTGAACGGGCGGTATGTTTCGGGTCGTTATCATGCTGAAACGTCCATATAATAGGGAGATGCTCCTCAGCATAGGGAAGCATAGTTTCCTCCAATATTGTTTTGTATTGATGTTGGTCTAAGTTACCCTGAACTTTTCTCACAGGTCCCACTCCACGTCCAGAAAATGAACCCCAAATTTTAATGTTTCCACCGCCATGTTTCACCTGCTTTTTTGTGAATCTTGGATTCATTTCCGCTTTTACAGGACGCCGTACGTATTGCCTTCCATCTGAAGAAATTAAATTAATCTTGGTCTCGTCAGAGAATAATACATGTTGCCATTGGGCGTAGGTCCAATGTCCATATTTACGTGCAAACGCCAAACGAGCATTTCTATGTTCTTTCTTCAACAACGGTACTTTGCGAGCCACTCTTCCGAACAACCCTGCTTCTACCAGACGTCGTCGAACGGTCCTCGCTGATACACCGGCTCTTTCGTCTGCCCCAAACACTTCGTGTTTAATTAAAATAGAGCCTAGAAACGGATCTTTCTTAGCTAACCTGGTTATCATTCTATCTTCTTGCGGAGTTGTTTTTCTCGATCTTTTTGTCCTGGGCACATTTAAAGCTGTGTTATTGCGCCTGAAATGTTGCACTGCATTGTATACCATAGTTTTTGAACAATTTAAATGTTCTGCTATCCCTCGGTATGACCAACCACGCTCGACAAACTTCATGATAATTGTTCGTAGTGTTGGATCGCAACTTTTATTTTTGCCCATATTTCTTCAAAATAATTCTCAAAACTTAAAATTAAAAATCTGGATTGCCGCCAAAACTACCACAAAACAATAAAAGAAGAAATAAAAAAGTATTGAGATTCAAATTTTGAAAATAGAACGCAATATCTCAGTGTCCCTAATTAAATGGCCAGCCAGCATTCTTTGAACAAATAGCACACTGATAATCTATCAGCTATACTGTAAAGAGGTTTAATGTTTAAGAAGTTGTTATTGTTTGTATAATCGGGCACATCAATGACTAATTATACTTACGTGTAAAAGATATGGAATATTGTTAAGACTCGTTGGAAAATAAAAAATAAATTCACAATTTGGCTTAACTAGAGATTGTCCCTAATTAGTTGACCACGACTGTACTCGTATATAAGCACGACTATTATCCCCGACTGGAAAAAAAATATTTTGGCTTTAACAATTTTTTGGAACATCTTAAACTAGTGATCGGCACCTCCTTTTAAGCTGAGTAAGCCTGTTTTAAGGGATGTTGTTGTTCCATAGAATTAATTAATCGTAAAGTAACATTAACATAAATCACTTAACAAAATACAGGTAGTTATTATATAATATGTATGTGTGTGTGATGTGTGAGAGAGTTGTTTGTTTATCTTATCTAAATCGCAGCGCAATGTAGACACTTTCTGTTGCCGACACGGGACATCATCATACGTATTTCAGCATACCTTTTCCCCTTTACGATAACACTTCGACCCATCTTGATATTTTGTGCATTTTTTTATGTAAAAAGGAGGCAAACAAGCAGGCTTGTCATCTGATAGAATATAATCACCCGCAAAACCAGAGAAGTCGCAGTTGCATTGCCGGGGCCTTTAAGGTGTCGTAAAAGGCGACTAACTGTCTAAAGACTGCACATACAACCAAAAGCATAGAGCGGCGATGGGCGCATCAAAATTATACTACCAACTCCTCTCTTTCTTTGGGTGTCGTAAAATTCGACTAACGGACTAAAGACTGCACATACATCCAACAGCATAAAACGGCGATGGGCTCATCAAAATAATATTACCAACCCTTTTCTACCCTTAGGTGTCGTAAAAGGCGATTAACGGACGACTCATTTTTTCTTTAGCTAATCCATGTTTTTATTTTTAGTTACTTTCCTTGTATTCGTAATGAAAAGCACAGTGTTTACCTCGGGTGAAAGACTTATTTAGTCCCTCGAACTGCAACTGGTTTTTTTTGTTAATTTTTTTCTTGGCCATGGATACCAGTCCTTCAGTCGAAATAATAGAGTTGATTTAAAAGCTTATAAGATGATAATGAGTGATGAATGATATTCCCCCCAAATCCCTTGAGTTCCAGTAAAGATGTGGGACTTTACTGAAATCTCACACGGACTTCTTGAGAAAATTTAAAAGTGATGTTGCTCTGTTTTGTTTTATTTGCCAACACTCATGCACGTTCACGAACACTTAACGGTTAATAATCCACCATTATTTCACTTTAATATTCGACAAAACACATATTTTAGAAAATAAGACAAAACTGCAGACATGACGCTTCACTTCCCCGCCAAGAAGTCCCTCTGCAACTGGTCTGAACTTAGGGTTGCCAACTATACTGTTAAAAACAGTATTTTACTGTTTTTCACTCCATTATATTTTTTTGTTGAACAAAATAAAGTATCCAAAATACTGTTTAGTGTCACTGTGCACTGGTAACCATATATTATATAACAAACCCCGTCTCGGGAATAAATAAGCTACTTTCACCTCTAGGGTAACAATGTACTATTGTTACAGTGGGCCGTTCCGAGAACCCCTCATTATCCAGCGGCGGCGCGCTGCAGCTGACGCTAGTGAGCATGCAGGCGGACTTGTTTCCCTACCACAAGGCGGCTGGCGAACGCGCGCACTGGCGGGGATACAGGTGAGGCATACACCTACATACATACGTACAAACAAAAACGTAAGTGCATAAACACGTACGTACGTTCAAACACGCACACACGCGCGCACTTCAAATTTCAAATTTCAATATCATTTATTCAATTTATGCTACAATAATTAAGCACATAGGAATGTCGCTATGCAATCGGTTCGTAACTCCTAACTATGGGGCGGGAGCCTTGTACTGTGAAGAACCGGCAAGAAACTCTCAGCAAGAGCATTTTTTTTCTCTCTTTCTTTTACAGCGTCAATACAAATTGGAAAATGTACTCCCTCTCAGGAGACTTCATTACAAATGTAAGAAACAATTAGTACGATTACAAGACAACACAACACATACAAAAGAATATTCAATAAAAAACAGGTATTGCTCAATTTAAAATAAAAAAACAACGTCTTACAGTATCTTTGAAACAAGAAAAAGAAAGACTATTTCTACTACAAATGAAAATAAGATGAAAAACTTACACACACACACACATACAGACATACATACGTACACTATTATCTCCAAAAGGTTAGGTAGACACTAAGCTACTTTTTAACCGCCTCTGTGGTCTAATGGTTAAGCCACCGGTCTAAGACTCAGTGGTCCTGGGTCCCGATTCCCAGCGGTTACATCTTTGTGTACTTAGGTTGGTTTGTGGTAGGGCTCGTTAAGTCCGCCTGGCTAGCTACCATCATCTTATGTAAATCTGGCGCCATAACAACAAACTTGATAGCACTGTTAGGTTCCGCATGTTGAAAGAAAATAGCCTCTAAGATCCTCAGTGGTTGAGGATTCAGGGTGAAGCGCGCTTCCAACTTCGGCCTTATAGTAACTTGCTATCTCGCTATTGGACAAAAACGGAATTGACCTAAGTCACAATACGCCCACATCTCGTTTGGTCTAGGCATAACGCGACTTAGGCACACTGCGTTATAGGTATACCAAGAGCAAAGGAGATGAAGGACGAGTACTTACCCGTAGTGAATAAAAAAAAATGGATGGCCACACCTGCGAACAGTGCCTAGTACGGGTACCTACCTACGTTGTAAAAGAAAGGGAGGAAGAGAGAAATACCCTTGCTGAGTTTTATTACCGGGTCTTGTCAGTACAACAACCTATACATTTACGAACCTGTAGTGACGTCATTAATAAATGCTCAATTATTATAGCCTTTGAGTTTTTTTTTAATTGAATCTGTCTTGTGGAGATCCTTGGGGGAAGTCTTTGTCCAGCAGTGGACGTCCTCGGCTGATGATGATTATTAAATCCGTAACTTTTGCAGGGAAGCCGCCACGCCCCACAGCCAGTGGCTGTCGCAGTCGTTGTCCTCGTTTTGCACGACGCTGCTGGAACAGCTGGACCCTAGGCCTGTCCAAACGCCCAGCCATAAGGTATGGTAAACATCTCAGCTACTATTCCCCAACTCCTCCCTTACGTCACGGTAAAGCTGAGCCGATATTTTAGGCTTTAGAGCGCTTTAACATGAAGGCGTTTTAATCGTGTGACTGCAGCGCTACCGTCTCCCGTTCACTCTTAGGCATTGTTCACACCAAACGGATTGTCCGCCGCGTACTGTGAGCGCGCCTTACGCAGTTTATCGTTTTTCCATATATATTTAACTTTCATTCACACCGAACGGACTATACGCTATTACGTAGTGCGTAGTCGCCGACTCTTAGGTAGCCGATTTTTGGATTACGCGTCTATGCACGGCGGACGCGGATTGGCTACGTAGCCGAACGTAACAGCGTATTAGCACGTACTAGATTGCTGCGCCGTGGGCACAATTCATTCGAGAAACTTCAATGAGTACAGACCTGTATCTCGGGATTTCCGACACCGAAAGTATCGAATTGTACGCTATAGCGTATTGTCGGCTTGGTGTGAACGCATGCTGCAGACTGAGTCCACGTTCACACTGGGGCTGACAGTGAGCATACTCACAGTCCGCGGCGGACAATCCGTTTGGTGTGAACAATGCCTTAAACAGCTTATCCAATGTTGTTGAGTTTTGGTATAGACCTAGAAGGGGCCCTAGAGACTGTTATAAGCTACTTTGTCCCGCTTAAAATTAATACGAGCGAAACCGCGGGCATAAGCTAGTGTTGTACATATTGTAACTCCTTTGAAATCTGTGATTTATGTACACAGTTCAACATAGAAGTGAATTAATTTAGTGACTGTTGGAGTTTTTATTTATTTATTTAGTACAACCACCATGACAAAAATAATATATAACAAGCAATAATTAGGTACAACATATGGACTTCAAGCTAAGTGTCGTCTCATTTAAAGGCTGCCACGGCATAGTTTCATTGTAGATCTTCTGATACATTATTGGTGGTGTCTGTGTGTCCTCACACGGTACACACCCACAATACTTACAAATGTACTAAAGCATAAAGCTATAATAAAGTGTGGTTATTTAGCCAAATGATCCGGAGAAGCAGGAGGAGCCGATGTCCAACGGCATCAGCCACCGGCCCGCCGCGGCCGCACACGCGACCCCATCCAACACCACCACACAAGGTAATACCAATAACCAGAGGTCGGAGTTAGGTAGAGTTATTTATGTACATACACTGATTTTATACAGCGAAAGAATAAAGTGGATATGCCTCAAATCCTGAGATTAATTTTAAAGAGTAGAAAAATCCCGTGATTTATTTAATAAAAAGGTTATTTAATTTTACACATTTTAAACCACTGCACGCGCGACGTTGCCGAATTAATAATTTGTATTGTGAATTAATGTAAATACTAATAAAAAATGTTTGTTATTATGTTTGTTTTATTTGTCTTATCTATCTCTGAGGTTTTAATTATTATTTATTTGTAATATGGTTGGCCACACGGGATTGTCCATTAGAAATCCCAGGAAGATCCATGTTAATATCAACACTTCGATGCAAGTACATAACTAACTCTACCTAATTCCGACCTCTGCTAATAACACATACATACATACATACTTAACGTCCACTTCCCAGGGAGGTAGGAAGGGACCACAGCTTTCCATTTACTGCGAACCTGATACAAATCCTTTGATTCGCCGACTTTCACAACGCTCTTCATACATGCTCGTCGGTTTAGGGTACTTTAGAGTGATAATCGTCTAATTTATTTTGTAACTAGCGGCCCTCCGCAACTTCGATCGACGACGTTTTTCTTATTTCATACAAAACTTTTCCTGACATTTAAAAACAACAAAAAATAATCTTAGTCAAATCGATCGAGCCGTTCTCGAGTTTTGCACTTAGCAACACATTTAGCTTTTTATTTTATGTAGATTTTAGATATTTTTGCGTTAATAACGATCAAATATACTGCAAGATTATGAAACGTTGAAATAGTGGACCTAAAATTGTGCCCGAATAAAAGATGATTTTGATTCTGAGATGTTTATTGCATTGAAAAGTAAACCTTAAAGACTCGTGCGGTCAGTTGTAGGATCATTTTATATGAGATTACCGCAACAGCGCCCTTTGTACAAATAGTAGGGCGCAACAGCCTACATTCGCTGCACGTGCGCTCCTGAATGTATCGGTATTAAATGCATGCCGCTTAGTCGCGATTCGGCTTGATGGCGCTGTTTTTACATTTATATTTTATATACCGTTTATGTTTGAACTCGCATCAGCATTTCATGCAATACAAAACTGTCAAAATTTTCAAATCGATTTTTAACTTTACTTGATAAGTGATGAATTCAAAAACATCTCAAACTCGAATCAAACAACTTACAGACGTAAAAATACCGATACAACTTTAAAGATTAAAAAACAAAATTAAAAGACTGTTAAAATCTTCAATTGTCGAAGTTGAATTAATTTATCAAAAATATCTGTGTTTTATAGCCTCGCCAACAAGAACTAGAATTCTGCAGCAGCTCGGGAAACTGATGACCACTTGTCTGGTGCTCAGGATAGACGATTTCACGGTTTACAAGGTAAACTATACGTGTAAGCATACGTCGTATTCTAGTTTATTCTGTGTATATTTTATTGCACCGTAATTGAAACTTCATCCCCTCAAAATAAAAGTCGAAAACCAGAGTTAATGAAATCTTACGCATTTCGGGTTCCCATACAAATTTCCAAAAACCAGCAGAAATTTTTAAAAACCAGCTAGCCTATTTTGATGAAACTCGGCATGCTGAAGTAAAATATAGAGGTCTAAATATTTTGTTGAAAACATTATATAGAAAAACGTTTATTTAACTGAGTTATTTCGATTTTAAACTTTCTATAGTGGACTTTAACACCTTTCTAGTTCCGATTTCCTTTAGGTGTCGACGGGTTCCAAGAGCCGGGAAGCGCCGCGGCCCCTCATGAGCGCGGAGAAAGCTACATTGCCAGGAGACGCAGGGCTGCTGCACGCTGAACTCACTTTCTTCTACTACCCGGGAGATGTGTGCTTTCCTGGTGAGAGTTATTCTTATGGTTCATCAGTTCATTAAAGGTCATAGCTCATTAGAGCCACCTGGCACCCGGCCCGCACAGGCGAGGAGTCGCCTCAAACGGTTAGTATTCTTTATAATGTAGACGCTTCCAACCACTGGTACTGAGTAGAATAAGAAATCCCGGAGTTTTGAAGAAATACCGGTATATACAAATTTAATGATATTGACAGCTCCATGTTTTTTTTTTATATTAAGGCCGGCAAATGACCCCACTCCACCTGATGTTAAGTCGAAGTGAAGTCCAGGCGCGAGGACAACTGGTGCAGCGTAAGAGACATAGCATCAGTTACCCTCACTCTGCCGGCCTACAAAGTGAATCTTCACGCCTCGTTTGAAGGACCTTATGACATAGGTAGGAGAGAATACGTGTGCTGGTAGACTATTCCATCTTTTGGAGGTGCGACATAGAAACGAGTCACCAAATTTCTTTGTGCGTGATGGAATATTAGAGACTGTGAATTGGTGACTCCGGAGACCAGCACGCGTACTCAATCTGTCTAAGGCATCAAAAAGGTACTTTGCGGAGCCGTCCCAAAGGTGAGAGCAATACTCCACGCAAGACCGCACCTGTGTCTTGTATAATAGACACAATTCATCAGGCGCGAAGAATCGCCGCACCTTGTTCAGGACATCGGGTTTACGTGAGGCATTTTTGATCACAGTTTCGATGTAGTCCTTTTGGTTCAGATAGCAGCGGATATCCATACCGAACATGTTAATACTGCTCTGCAGGCCTAGAGATGTACCCTGAAGAGAGGGAAGGGGAACGAATGGCGACTTTTTCGCTGTGAACTCGCACACCTGTGTTTTCTTGGCATTGAACTCCACCAGATTATCGGAGCTCCATTTAGAAGTGAGGTCCAACACTCGATCGAGCTCAATGACAAGATTTTGGCTATGTCAATATTTTTGCTAACGGCCAGTGACTCGCCACGCTTGTCAATAGCCTCACCCCAGAGATGTGTGACGTACGCTAGAAGATTACCCGTTGACCGTTTTGGCCTAAACCCATATTGACGATCATGAATTAGGGAGTGTTGTTATGTCCCGTCAAGAATTTTAGGTAAATATTCTGCCTATCACTGGTAATCACCAACCCGCATTAGGCAAGCGCGATAATAAAATTAAGCCAAAACCCATCAATTGTAGAGAAAGCTGCTTCTCAATGATAGAGGCCTTGCCTAGCAGTATTGACCTCCGTGGTCGAGTGGTTAGCACGCCGGGTCTGGCGGCGCGCCATCTCTGAGGTCTCGCGTTCAATTCCCGGTCGGTTAATTTAGAGAAACTTCTGGGTTGATGACATCGTCAAGGTCACTGGCAGCACCTGGATGAGATCGGCACGGAACAGAAGGGACTGGCCTAAATTAAGGGAGGCCTATACCCAGCAGTTGGTGGTTGCGGGCTGATTGATTGATTTATTGATTACCATATTAATGAGTTTCAATAGAATACTCATCTTGGTCTAGATAATTGGTGTGAACGTAAACAAATTTATTTTTTTATTATAATTTAATATTTGCAGTGGAACAGTATCTAATCTGTCCGGATCGCCGTCACGAACAGTTTCTTTGGTAAAGTAGCTCTACTTTATCAAGGAGACTGTTCGTGACTGGCGATAGTCTCCTACAGTTCGGCCGTTGTGCTTCGATATAGACTGTATTATTAAAAGTAGATTCTTGATTATTGCCTCTTTATTCTTTTTAGGTATGTAGCTGTCTGGAAAACGAAATAACTCTTTTGTCTTTCTGTATACAGTGCCCGCCCCCAAACTTTACGTACAGCTAAGTCCCGTACGCATTTCCGTGGACGCGGCTAGCGTGGTGTGGCTGGGCGCGTTTCTGCCGCACGTGGGTGCTGCACTGCAGCAGACCGCGAAAGCTGAAGATGCACCGAGTTATATGGACGTCAGGGCTGAGGCTATTATGCCTAAGGTATTGACTTTATATACTTTCTTCTAGGTTTATCTATCTGACGAAATTCTGGCCGTATCTGGCGCTCCCAGATTATTTAGCTATTTGGACTATTTAGGCTCCACGCTGCAGCAGTCTGTGCGAGTAGAAGACGCGCCCAAAAAATGAACGACACAGAGTAGAGGCCATCATCCCAATGATAAAATAGTCTTCATTCAGCTGTGGGAGCAGTGACTTCCCCTCCCACAGTCGAGGAAATTAGCGATAATACAAGCTTACGTTTGTACAGAAGGAGGCGCTAGATTCTCCCACTCGCTTACACCGAGAACTATTTAAAGCGTTTTAAATAGCTTATAGCGCCTCCTTCTGTACAAACGTAAGCTACTATAGCTGTAGAGATGGCATATCTGGTGTGGTGTTGCTGGGCGCGTTTCTGCCGCACGTGGGTGCTGCACTGCAGCAGACCGAAAGCTGAAGATGCACCGAGTTATATGGCCGTCAGAGCGGAAGCTATCATGCCTAAGGTATAGTCTTTTGTAAAACGAAATTCTGGGGGTATCTCTTGTCACCAGAAATATTTCGCTGCTAGCGGCCCGCTCACGGCTTCGTCCACGCTTAGAAATACCGTCATACTTCAGCTGCTTTATACAAAATAACTACAAGTCATATATAAAAACCATCGTCCTTCATCGATCTTTCTATCAGTGAAGACCGTGTAAAAATCCATTACGTGGTGTAGAAGGAGAAAGCGGAGCCACAGACACAGGAGAACGGCGACTTTACTTTATATTACGTGTAATGATACGAGGTCAGAATTATGTAGAGTTATTTATGTACTTGCATCGAAATGTTGATATTAATATGGATCTTCCCTGGATTTCTAATGGACAATCCCGTGTGGCCAACAATATTACAAATAAATAATAATAAAAACCTCGAGAGATAGATAAGACAAATAAAACAAAGATAATTAACATACAATTTTTATTAGTATAATTACATTAATTTTTATTAGTGTTTACAAACATCGCGCGTGAGCGCATTGGAATTTTGCAACTTCGGACATACGATGTCGTTAATGTAAATTTGGTAACGTTGCGCGTGCAGGGGTTTAAATTGTGTAAAAGTAAATAACTTTTTTATTTAATAAATCACGGAATTTTCACTTTCACTTTATTCTTTGGCGGTATGAAATCAGTGTAAGTACATAAATAACACTACCTAATTCCGACCTCTGGTAATGGTAATGATATTTTATTTACCTTGCAACGTGTGTTCGAGTGTAATATTGCAAATAAGATTTGAACCACTTCCCGTGGTGCGATCAAGCTGTTTTTTTGTGGTTTCACTTATTTAGCCCCAGACGCACCTAAACAATGGACATCCTAGATTTTTATTTATCATCATCATCCTATAAACGTCCCACTGCTGGGCACAGGCCTCCTACGTGGACAACAGCACGTGGGGATGTTGGGCCATAACCCACCACGCTGGCCTAAGGCGGGTTGGTGGGTTTTAACGACTGCCATCTTACGACATCAACCGGGACCAACGGCTTAACGTGCCTTCCAAAGCACGGAGGAGCTCGATATGTTTTTAATTTGGTCACCCATCCAGCGACCCGGCATTGCGAAAGTTGCTTAGCGGGCAAGATCGCAAGTCGAACGCGCTTGCCGCTGCGCCATAGAGCACCTTTCGCCTTTTTATTTGTGTATTCGCTGTTTAATCTTTATTATTGAAATTTTGCATTCACAATAGATATAGGATAAAATTTTTACTAAAAAAAAATCAACCAGTCTCAGGAAGCTCGAATGGGATTCGAACCCATGACCTTTGGATTGCCGGTCCTGGCTTGCAGCGTAAATCATCAACTACTAGAAAGAATTCAACGAGTCTTCTGGGTCTCGGTAGCTTAGCCGTTAGAGCAGTGGACCGGCAATCCAAAGGTCATGGGTTCGAACCCCATTCGAGCTTCCTGTGACTGGTTGTTTTTTTTTTCTAGTAAACATTTGTACCGCTACTTTTTTTTTTTAAATTCTTTATAGGCAAGTATTTGACCGCGATCTCACCTGATGGTAAGTGACGATGCGGCCTAGGATGTAGCATACTTGCCTAGATAATGCCTTTTCACCCTTGCCTTGAAAATGTCCAGGTTGTACGTTTCAGGAAACAGATCCGCAGGAAGGGAATTCCACTACTTAGCTGTCCGCATTAACAATGATGACGCGAAGCGCTTTGTGCGTATAGTTAATGTTTCACCTCCTCCTCAGCTGGTGCTGGAGGCGGGTGCTGAGCATGCGCCGCAGCAGCGCGACCGGCCGCGCGAGCTGCACGTGTGCACTGCGCGCGCCACGCTCACCAACGTGCGGGACGCGGGGAAGGCCAGTGAGTACACAACACACACACCTTTTATCTCATAACCAGTGATCGGAGTAGGTAGAATGAATTTTCGTACTTGCATCAGAAGTGTTCATAGACAGGATAATATGGATAAGCCATTTTTCCGAAATCTCTTCGGTATTTCGGGATTCAATAAAATGTGAAACCTATTAATCTAATTAGATTATAATAATTAATGTGAGTAGGTATTTAATTTTATACTTTGTTAAGCTTTTACTTTCTTATCTTCTTTAAATACGATAGTTTTTAATATGAAATTCAGTCACTTACGGCTTGGCATGGCGTAGAAAGTGTTAAGAAAACAAACTTGCTCATTTTGATAATTTCACATGAAATAACTTTAAAATTTTTACAAAAAAATCTTAATAATTTAGAAATTACGAAGTTTGGGGGAAATGTCGTGTCCATATTAATATTACGTTTCAGGTCATTGACCCTAAATCAAATACCTACTCCGATCACTGCTCATAACATGCGCACATACATACATACACTCACACGCTACTATTACCACGGGGGTGTCACTCCGCAGTTTAGGTAGGTCCGTTTGGCGCGCCTCCGCAGTTGGGCCGCCTAGGCGTATGGCAGTAAAGGTTGCCGCGAGCGCAAGAGCACCGAACACCGAGCGCCGAGTCGCAACACGGCAACACGGCAAGGAAACCTTACCACAGATTAAAGAAGAGTTAACAGATACTTCACTCAGTGGAAAATTACCAATACCTACTGCTATAATAGCCTACTAATATTTAAACTATAATAACCTACCGCGCGATCCCACAGAAATCACAGGGCTGCCTCTTCGATAAAATTAAATTAACATATATAACTATTTGAGTCTATTTAATTGAGAACTGTGAATATGTTCAGACTATATGTGGTAGTTTAAAATTGTAATTGTTTATAAAATATATTTCTTTTTATAAATTGGTGCTGACATCATCATCAAAAGTAAATAGAGGTCAGTGTGTAGGTAAAATAAAAAACTACTACTGCACAACAAACCCATCAACTGCACATAAGGCACCAGACGGCATCGTAGGTACGCGTACAAACGAATGGAACAATTAAAATTGAACAACGTGCGTGCGCTTCGCTTGCGAAAACCGCACTGAATTTGGTCCGCAAACGGCCCGAGACTGCTCGGCCGGGCGGTAGGTAATTATAGCGCGCAAGTATATGGAGTGACGGAGGCCTGACCTTACGCTGTGTGACGTCATGAAGTCAAATCGATATCGAGTCACCGTTGCTTAACGGAATATGAACGCTCGGGTCACACAATAAGTTTCAATTTCGCGTGAAAGTCGTTAGAGAGTGAACCTTCTGTACGTAGTACTATTAGTTATTCTGTGCTATTATTCCTAAAGGGTTAGGCAGAGACTAGGCGACGAGGACCGCAAAAGCACTGCTATACTCGTAGTCCACAGCACACCAAGTATAAAAATGATTATTTAAGCCTAGATACAAAAGACTCGTTCGGAAGACGAAATACCTAGTCACAGAAACACTGTTGACGTAGTCTGCGTTTCTAAAAAGCTGAGAGCCTTTTGAAAATTACATACATATAATCACGACTATTATCCCCGAACGGTTAGTCAGAGGCTAGGCAATAAGGACCGCATAAGCAGTCCTCTACCATAGTCCACTTTTCACCAAATAGCGACTGCACATGTGCTCAGCGTGACAGGTGATGAGCTCATCGCCGCTCTATGGTGTTGGAAGTATGTGCAGTATTTAGTCCGTTAGTCGCCTTTACGACACCCAAGGGAAGAGAGGGGGTGGTAGTATTCTTTCACCGCTACGCGACACTGGAATTAGTAATGGTTATAATAATATGTATTATGTATAGAGATCGGATATTCGGATGCATATTTACTTAAAGTTAAGGGGGTTCACGCATTAAGGTTTCCCATACAAATTTCCAATTTGACATTTGTAAAAACCAGTAAGCCAATTTCGATGATACTCGGCATGCTGAAGTAAAATATAGAGATCTAAATATTTTGTTGAAAACATTTCTAAAAAAGGTTTTTTAACTGAGTTATGGCGATTTTAAACTTTTTAAAGTGGACTTTAAATCGCAATAACTCAGCCATATAAACCTTTTTTTTTAATTTTTTCAACAAACTCTTTAGATTAGATCCCTGTATTTTACTTTAGCATGCAAAGTTTCAATAAAATTGGCTTATTGGTCTTTAAAAATTTCGACTTGGAAAATTGTATGGGAAACCGAAATGCGTAAACCCTCTTAAGGTGTCGGCTATTATGGAAAACACTTTTTAGGGTTCCGTAGCCAAATGGCAAAAAACGGACCTTATGGATTCGTCATGTCTGTCTGTCCGTCCGTATGTCAAAGCCCCTTTTTTCGAAACTATAAGAACTATACTGTTGAAACTTGGTAAGTAGATGTATTCTGTGAACCGCATTAAGATTTTCACACAAAAATAGAAAAAAAAATTCAAACTTAGAACTGAAACTCAATTTTTTTTTTCATTAAACCCATACGTGTGTGGTATCTATGGATAGGTCTTCAAAAATGATATTGAGGTTTGTAAAATATTTTTTTCTAAACTGTATAGTTTGCGCGAGAGACTTCCAAAGTGGTGTAATGTGTCTAGTAAGTAGTTTTTTTTTAATACGTCATAAATTAATTAATTTAAAAAAAAATACACTATTACTAAAACATCGATCAAAGTTACAACAAACTACAAGAACTTTTATATGATGTTACTTGCTGCTACGGAACCCTTCATGGGCGAGTCCGACTCGCACTTGGCCGCTTTTTTTGTAAAAGAATTCTCACGATGCTGGGATCAACATAATTAAGTGCATACTCGGTGAAATGTGATGAACCTGATTTGACACAAATTACTGTTGCCTTTTTGCAACGTAATAATGGTTGCTTTTTTTCAACTTCGACTGTCAGAGATTTGATGTTTGACGATGCCAAAAACAATTTTTTTATGTTGTAAAAAAATTAAGTCTTTAATCGGGGCTATTAAAGCTTAAGGTGTGTAAGCACTTTGTAACCATATCTTATATTAATTTATGTTTATAAAAATATTCTCAGAAGCCACTTTTCCATAATTTCAACCGCCTCTGTGGTCTAGTGGATAAGCTACCGGTTTCAGACACAGAGATCCCGGGTTCGATTCCCAGCAGGGGGTACATCTTTGTGTGCTCGGTTTGGTTGGTGGTAGGGCTGTTAAGTCCGCCTGGCTAGCTACCACCATCTTATCTAAGTCTGTCGCCATGACAATGATGTTTATAGCATTGTTGTGTTCCGGCAGTTTGAGAAAAGATAGCCAGTTCCTCAGTGGTTGAGGATTCCGGGTGAAGCGCGCTTCCACCTTCGGTCTTATCGTCACTTACCATCACGTGAGATGAAGGCCAAGCGCTTACCCGTTGCCAATAAAAAAATAAAAAATAAATGTTAGCTAAATATAACTTCAGGTAAATATGCATCCGAATAACCGATCACTAATTATGTAATACTTAAACTAAGCGAACAATATTGACTGTAATAACACCGGCACATGTGCTCTGCGTAATAGGTAGTTAGCCCTTGGCCGCTACAATCCAATCAGTAACCTTTTTTACAGACACGCCCGGCACCCGAGCAGACTTGGCGGCCATTTTGTCAGCGCTGAGACGCTCAGCGCCACCTAACGGAGAATTCCCGTGCTCTGCCGACGACTTGGATCCTATACACGAGCAATTTGTACTGCACGCTAACAGTGAGTGATATTAAATTATTTAATGTTTATTTTAGTTGGTGTTTAAAGTTGTTCAACTCATTTTAATTATTAAACGCTTCTGTAAATTACTAAGTAAATACTGTGTGTAGATGGAGTTGATAAATATTTTTACAGCGTGTAAGCGGTGTAATAGACGCGTTTTACCTGAAATAAAACGCATATTAAATACTTACCTCATTAGAAGCTTATAATATTGAGATAGGCATATCCGTTTCCCGTCGTATTTTCCTTCTCTTTCTTCCGGTATATCGCTGTCTCTCTCGCTCATCCCACTCAGTGGCGTCACCAGGTGGCGCGGTGGGGGAACCAGGAGATTTCACCCCCGTGCCCATTTGTTCATCATTGCGTCGAAATATGCATTAAGCACCAGGCGGAAATAAAAACTAAGCTTCTAATGAGGTAAGTATTTAATATGCGTTTTATTTCAGGTAAAACGCGTCTATTAAACACTTGACCGTCATTAGAAGCTTATAATATTGAGACCTGTTTGTTATCGCCTGGTGAAAACGCCAATGTGAGAAATAAATTAAACTATAAGTGTGAGAGAGTTAATCATATGATTATGGTTTAAACAAAAAGTTATAATAAGAGATTTAATTAAGTACTCATTATTAACAATTTAAGTCATGTAAGAAAATAATTGGCCAGTCATTGATGAAAAATCAAATAATTTAGCTTGTAAACCATGTAAACATTATTATAAGGAAATAAATAATGTTTACTATTTGATTTCAATCACTTTACAAGGTAAAAATAAAAAATGAAAAACTTCGTGACGCCTGAATCAATATTTCATGACAATAAACCTTGTGAAAAGTATTAACTAATCCCCAATTAGCAATAGTTAGTATATTCTCAATGGGTAAATCATATCAATCTAGTTTGTAGATGCTACAGCGGAGCAAAACACAACCAGGTGTGGCTGTAATATCCATCTATAGCTACCACAGTGCTTGAAACAGGTGTAGGTGAACCACTCGAAGTTTTAAATAAATTAGTTTAGCCATTTTGTAATATATTTATTGATCCTTTTAACCAGTAGCAATTTCCAGCGTGTTTGTCTGTAGTCCCTACAGTCAGTCTTTGACCCAAACTGTCGCCTTAATGTTACTGCATTGTCCTGAACAAAATAATGTTTGGTGTCCACAGCAAGGTAACAAAGGAGCAATGCGACAATAATATTGCAGTGTTACGAACTGTTTGAAATCTAGTTGACCCTACGTTTGAAATACATTACAAAGGTCTACAGACTAATATTACTAAAACCTGGAAAAAGAAGGTTTTGTTGTTTTTAAATGTTTAATTGAGATTGATTTTAAAACATATTTAACTATTACCTCGTCACTAAGATTTCCATACAATTGTGCGCTGCATAAAGGAGACACGACAATTTATGGTAGTGTATAGTATTTTAAGAAAGATTTAAAATATTAAGTGTAAATCTGCCAAAAACTTGACTGACTGGACCCATTTGTTACGCGTTCCGCGTGTGGATGGCGCCGCTGCTGCTGCTTACGCCCTTCCTGTACTACTGGACCAAGCACAAGTGCTCATATGTTTTATAATAACCGGACGCTTGAGCAGGGAAATTTGCTTGTGGTTCCATAACGATATATCATTTAAGCACACCAAATTTCAACGTCATGTCTTGAACCTTGGAGGTTGGCAGGCCTGTGGTTATGTCTACCAGGCGTCTACGTTTCGAATTCCATACTGTGAATGAGGCAGCAAGGGGTACCACAATCAGATAAATTGCTGTTGAGGTGTGCTAGCACCCGGGGCATGAGGGAAGGTGGTGCGAATTTCCAAGCCAGAGGGAAGCGTTCTACTTCAGGCTGAAAGCACTGTGAAACATCGCTTCGTAATCATTGAGATAAATCTGCATAGTTTACCCACTACTCGAGCGTTCTTGGATACAAACAGGTGAATTACTGGCCAGGCCCACTTCGCGAATATCGTTTGTGTGAATTCTGGCAGTAGATGCCACTCTAGAGCTTGGCTATGTCGAGACAGTTGATCTGCATGGCTGTTTAATTTCCCTGGAATGTAATGAATTTTGACCACAATTTGGTTGGTGGTCATTTGTTGGTTGGCAATTTGGAGGATTAAAATAAAATTGTCGCAGGCTTCGTGTTCGATGCTTGTAATTCTAAGTCTTAGAACAGCCCGCTTTTCTTTTTGTTTGCAGTGCAGCTTTGTTGGGATGCACTCCACCTTCCCGATAGGGCAGAATTGTTGAGTTGTGACCCCCCAATCCTGAAGCAACGGTTGTCAAAAAGAATGTTGGTGGAGGTATATGTATTGGTGTTTCTGATAATTTTTAGCTACCAATACATTTAACTACATCGTAAGGTAGAGTCTATTTTACCGCCCTATTTCTTCTCTTAGGTATCGTAAAATGCGACTAACGGACCATAGATTGCACATACATCCAAAGTATAGAGCGGCGATAGGCTCATCACTTGTCACGTACATGTGCAATTATCATTTGGTGAAACGTAGACTATGGCAGAGGACTGCTTTTGCGGTCCTCATTGCCTGGTCTCTGGCTATCCCTTCGGGGATAAGAGTCATGAGCATATGTAGGTATGTATGGACGCTTGTGATTCCTCCATGTATCCTAGTATGTCCTTGCGGAAGACATTGATTTTGGTAAGCGCCCTGCGAGGGCGGTCAAACCGACCTTTTGAAGTTTATGTAGACACCAAAATAAGTAAGTGTTTCTATTACAATGTTGGCATGTCTGGACAGAACCATCTGGTCTTTATGTCTATAAGATAATAGTCTAAGAAAACATTGCCGTGCTCATCTCAAATGGAAGGCATATAATTCTTAGTAATTCGCCTTTGTAGAACAGACGAAGAAACCATTGTGAGATTTGGCTATAGTCAGATGGTAGTACCTAGGTCTGAGAAAAGTAATTTGTACATCCCGTCTCTTGGCCGTACACAGTCCGGAATTCATATAATAATTTAACGACTTCAGGTTAAAAATTGGACGGAGTGACCTTTCTTGAGTGCTCTTTGGTACTAAGAACTGGATTAAAACGAAGTTTGGAAAAAAAAAAAACTTACTGTTTCTAGAAACCTGTTCTTTCATCTGTGTCAGCATTGCAGACATTTTGTTTGATACAAGCGTGTAACAACTGTCGATTGTAACGTTTGGAACCTTGAGCGATGGCTTCAGATAAAACGGTATTCGATACCTTTGTGTTATGATACTTGGAGCACCTATTTAGTCCCAACGGTGTCGATAAAGTGCAAATTGACTGGCTCGAAATTTCGGAGCGTCATTGTCTATGTCTTTTGTTACCTCTGTTAGCAGAGAAGATGGACGTTTTTGTCCTGATTGAAAGAGCTGCCAAGCCTATGATCCTGGGGATCGAAAGTAAGAACAGCCTCCGTTGTTTATATTATAGCTACGATGTGGTTCGTGGCTGGCATAAGTATGTCCTTGCGGAGGACATTGTTTTTGTTAAGCGCCCTGCGAGGGCGGTTCATAGCCATGATGTGGTTCGTGGCTGGCATGAGTATGTCCTTGCGGAGGACATTGTTTTTGTTAAGCGCCCTGCGAGGGCAGTTTATAGCCATGATGTGGTTCGTGGCTGGCATATAAGCATCTCCTTACGGAGGACATTGATTTTGGTAAGCGCCCTGCGAGGGCGGTTCATAGCCACGATGTGGTTCGTGGCTGGCATAAGCATGTCCTTGCGGAATACATTGTTTTTGGTAAGCGCCCTGCGAGGGCGGTCCATAGCCACAATGTGGTTCGTGGCTGGCATAAGCATGTCCTTACGGAGGACATTGTTTTTGGTAAGCGCCCTGCGAGAGCGGTTTATAGCCACACTGTGGTTCGTGGCTGGCATAAGCCTGTCCTTGCGGAGAACATTTATTTATTTAATTTAATTAAAAACGGTTACATAACCATTTACAACAATTAACCGTATTATTCAAATTCAAATAAAATAAGGGATATTTAGCATTACATTAACATACATGCATCTTCTCGCAAAAACCGCAAACACTCAAGTAATATAACCATTGATTTTGGTAAGCGCCCTGCGAGGGCGGTTTATAGCTACGATATGGTTCGTGCTGGCATAAGCATGCCCTTGCGGAGGACATTTATTTATTTAATTTTATTAAAACGGTTAAATACCAATTACAATAATTAAACATATTATTCAAAAACAAATTAAATTAAATAAGGTACATTTAGCGTTATATTAACATAATTATATGCATCTTCTCGCAAAACCGCGAACACTCATGTAATAACCGTTGATTTTGGTAAGCGCCCTGCGAGGGCGGGCAGATTATAGCCACGATATGGTTCGTGGCTGCCATAAGTATGTCCTTGCGGAGGACATTGATTTTGGTAAGCGCCCTGCGAGGGCGGTTCACAGCATGCTGTGTGTGTGTCTGTCCCATGAACTAAAAAAACAGCGCGATGGTATACTATAAGAAGTTTGCCCTTGCGAAAGGTAACCGTTTGTTGTGAGTACAGGTTTTGCTTGCGAGGCATTCCCAGTACCAGATTTAATAACTGGCCAAAAAGTTATCTAACAGGACAATTTTTTTTTTTTTTTAATGCAGGTGTAATCTGTTCAGAATTAAACAAATGTGTGTTTGAATGTAGAATCTTATTCAAAGTAGCATTAGAGGGTATTTTACATTTTTATGAGTATTATCCTTATTGCGTATATTTGTAGTTTCAGTCTACAATCTAATCACCACTGAAAATAAGACCTTTAAGAGAGGTATCAGATGTTTGCGACCAACTAGTAAACTCCGCAGACAATTATTAAAAATATATTTTTAGTTTTAAAATACCAAAAGTTATTGGTGCACAAGATTTATCAGAATATTGGTGCCTAAGGCCTAGCTGGCTCTTTTAGTTTACTTTTAAAATCAAACATCAAATCTAGATCACTACACGGAATATTTAAATTGTTAACTGTTTTAGTCAGTATTGATAACACCTGCGAGGTGCAACAATCGTTGTAAGATTTCCTCTAACGTCCGATAAAGCAGACACATTGTCGTTATCGTCATGAAAGGCGGGTACGATGACCATGCTTCTTTGAACGATGACGACTAACTCGAACTCAACCTTCGCCGATACGATCGGGATTGTTAGAAGGACCAGCTATAGCCGCTTAGCTACAATTCGTTTTTCTCATTATCTAATGTAAGCACTAATTATCGGTTTCTTATCTAAAATAAAAAGAAAAAGTGCCTGGAGGGTAGATACCACATATTAAACACAAAAAACACTTTTAAAAAATACTATCTTTAATCGAATGCTTTCTTATCTTAAAAGAAAAGGTGTATCTACATCCCTTGCGGGTAAAATAAAAAGTTTGATATACCAGATAAGTTTAAATTATAAATTCAGCGACGGTAACACCGTTAAATTAAGAAACTATTCTAAGTACTCACGTGTATTGTAGAAACTCACGAGAACTGTGTTGCAGTTTAAATAAAAATAATTCTATTTCTTTGTCACTTGATCACTATGTAGTGCACAAGTTACGCCGACGGGAAATTTCACGCCAATGATGAACAAATGGGCACGGGGGTGAAATCTCCTGGTTCCCCCACCGCGCCACCTGGTGACGCCACTGAGTGGGATGAGCGAGAGAGACAGCGATATACCGGAAGAAAGAGAAGGAAAATACGACGGGAAACGGATATGCCTATCTCAATATTATAAGCTTCTAATGACGGTCAAGTGTTTAATGGGCAATTTTTCCAAGATCAAAAAAAAAAAATTGGTTCGTAAATGACTTCATAGATGGCGCTTAGCATAAATTAGTATGGCGCTTAGTAAAAGGCGAGTTCATGAAGAGCACGTGTATGGCTGCGTAATATTTATTCTATTCCAAAATAGAAATATGTTCTGGATGTCCTGAATATAAATAGGTAAGTACGAGTACTTACTATTTTTTTATTCTTTTGGTAGACAAGTAAAAGTGTAGAATTTATTACAGCCCTTAGGTAGGTACGGCTGGTGGCCGGCTTTCATAAAACGACATCTATCGAGTGTTTTTGAACTAATTTTTACTTTTTAATTTTGAATGTCAGAAAATCGCCCGTTACAGTTCGTGGTCCTGAGTCATCCCCGTGGTAGATATGGATGGTACTAGATTCTATGTAGCTGTTTCCCTGGTTGGGGAATAGACTTCGATTCAATTGGCTATTTGACAGTTGTAACAATAAAATATGAAATATGTCGGATATGGTAGCTTATAATTTAACAATAATTATCCAATTTTTTTTTATTAATATAATTAAGGTAAATCTTTTATTTTAGAAAATAAAATGCGATTTTTTTATCTGTGAATTACAAGACCCGAAACACGGGCGGCCATGATGAGCTTCGTGTGATGTCACATTTCACAAAATAAACAAAAACTATCTGTCAGGTTTCAAGATAAAATTTGTTTGTCTATTGAAGTTGTGTCGGACGTCACAGGGCAAAATGTCACGTGACCAACCGTTTTCGCGCGAAATTTTAAATTTTAAGAAAAATATGTTTTTTTTCTGTTAAATAAACCTTTTTGAGAAAAAAGTATTGTAAGAGGTATAAAATAAGCGTTTGTAATTTTTAAAATACTTTTCCGAAAACTGTCAAGTAGCCAATTCGATATAATTTATTCAGTTTAGGCTACAATAATTAAGCGCTTATGAATGTCGCTACGCCATCGTTTCGTAAGTCTATAGGGCGGGAGATCATGTACTTGGAAGAAACGACAAGAAACTCAGCAAGGGCAGAGTCCCACCCTGGGTTCTCCTGGTTCCGGTTTATAATAAAGCCGTGTATATAGCTATAGCACATATACGGTTACCCTCCAGACTTAGACGACATCGACCGCGGCACGGTGATGAGCCCCGAGCTGCTGTGGCGAGAAAATCGCTCGGTGTGGTGTGCACGTGCCGAGCCGCTGTGGGCGGACTGCTGCGGCGCTCGGGCCGCGGGCAGGCCTGCGCCCCTGCTGGACGCCACGCCGCTCACTGCATGGGTACGGACTGTAAATAAGACTGCCCTGTGAAGAAGAAAAGCACGAGTCGTAAATTTGGTGTCGTTTTATATTTAAAATCGTGTTTTAAATAATTATAAATCGAGTTATAAAAGTAATTTTTCTATCTCTCGTCCCGAGCTCTTGGAAGACAGCCCTTGTCCACCCGATTCCAAAAAAAGGCGATCGCTCAGATCCGTCCAACTACAGGCCAATAGCTATTAATTCTTTACTCTCCAAAGTAATGCAGTTCATTACAAACCGCCAGCTCTCGGTGATAGATATAGGTACCTTAACCTAGAAGAGAACCAGCTACTAAGTGATCGCCAGTATGGTTTTCGTCGCGGTCGTTCGGCTGGTGATCTTGTAGTGGATTGGATTGGGGCCGACATAACCTAGTCCACTTTAACCCCTCCAAAACACAAGTTTGCGCATTTACCGCGAAAAAACATCCCTTCGTCGTACCTCTGAACTTTGAGGGAGCTCCCCTTAATACCAATCCGACTATTGGAATCCTTGGCGTCGAAATTTCGAGTGACGTTCAGTTTCGTGGTCATTTGGAAGGTAAAGCTAAATAAGTTTCGAAAAAGCTGGGTGTGCTTAATAGAGCGGGTCAGTGTTTCACGCCGGCCCACCGTTTACAACTGTATAAAGCACAGAAATCGACTGTCATTCCATCCGTATCACCTTGATGGATGGCGGTCTACTACTGTGGGTTTTTCAAGAAATTTCTTGCCTCGAACTACAGTGTTGTGGAACCAGCTCTCGGCGGCGGTATTTCCGGACCGTTACGACTTAGGGATCTTCAAGAAACGAGCCTATTCCTTCCTTAAAGGCCGGCAACGCGCCTGCGATTCCTCTGGTTTTGCGGGTGTCCATGGGCGGCGGTGATTACTTTCTATCAGGTGACCCGCTTGCTCGTTTGCCTCCTTCTGCTATTAAAAAAAAACTATTATTCACCGATTTCACAATATTTTCGACTTACGGCTTCTTTTCTTAGCAAGGCAGAATAGTAGTAGACTCATCAATTCCTCTCCCTCCCCCCTCACAACTCCTACTTCTTCTTCAAAGATCCGTATTAAGAATGAGTCGCTCGGTGTGGTGTACACATGGGAAAGTGCTATGGGCGGAGTGCGCCCCTGCTGGACGCCACGCCACTTTGACTCTTATTCCATTGTGTTAAGAGTTACAATTGTTTACATATTTTTGCTCGTGACTGTACATACACACATACATATAATCAGGACTATTATCCCCGAAGGGTTAGTCAGAGACTGGCAATGAGGACCGCAAAAGCAGTCCTCCATAGTCCACTTTTCACCAAATAGCGACTGCACATGTGCTCAGCGTGACTGGTGGTGAGCCCATCGCCGCTCTAAGATGTTGGTTGTAGGTGCAGTGTTTAGTCCGTTAGTCGCCTTTTACGACACCCAAGGGAAGAGAGGGGGTGGTAGTATTCTTCCACCTCTACGCGACACGGTTTTCAGTATGTCAGTATGGGAGAGTGTATCTAATTTTTATACAAAGTGTCAACCTGCCACCAGTGGTTATTTAATAAAATTAATGTACGAGGTTATTTTTTTTATTAGACAACATAAATATTAGCTGCCCTACTCCTGTAGGTCATATGTTATTGTTGACATTATTATTGTCGTCTAATAAAAAAATTAACCTCGAAATTACAAAATACATATTCCAATAAGTAATAAGTTGTGGCAGAATAGCTTTATAAGTTAGTCTGCCGCTAATGAACTATTTCACTACCCTACCATGATGTATATTTAAATTAAACTTTATTAGCTTGCGTTAGGGAACAAATTGGAATACTTAATAAAAACTTACCAGTAAGGGCGATACATAATTTTTTATTAAATAACCGTTGGTGGCAGGCTAGACACTTCCATTTTTATATGTGATCGAATTACAAGACCAATCCATTAGCTTTCTTTAAACCCTCCCAGCTCTGCTTCGACGAGGGTTTCTCCCGCATCTGGTGCGTCGCCAGGACCTGCGGGCTGGCGGGGCTGCAGCTCAACCACTACCAGATGCTGTTCCTGTTCAGGCAGCTCGAGAAGATCGCCGAGATGGCCGCGTGGTTAGCTCACGATGCTAACAGACAGCCGGAGGCGGATGAAGGGTCAGTGGCGACGTCTATTTTCTCATGGTTATCTTACGATTGGTTTTTTAAGGCTTTCGGTTTGCGGCCTTGTCTGTTGAGCAACGTTCGCAATGTTGCGTCACTGGATGGGTGATCAGTTTAAAATCAAACATCTAGAGCTCCGTTCTTCGGAAGATACGTTATGTGAATATCTATTAGTAATGTTATGTTACTGATATTAAAAATTAGTATGAATAGCAAAATAAAATAAAATAGGTGTAAGAAAAAATGTGACGTACGACGGACATGAGAGCTTTTCTAGCTTTTCACATATGTCATGTATTTTCACCGGAATTTTATTTTATTTGTATAATGAAAAGATGAGAAGAATTATAAGTTTTGTTTTTATTATTTTTATCTATACTCGATTACAGTGTAGGACTCAGACTCTAAAGGCTTGTTCCCGCTTCAGTGGGGACATTCCACTACAGGGACTTGTAGCCAGTGTGGCTTTTAGCGAAAGGGAGATTTTCCTATAGGGACTAAAAGAGAGTGTGAAATTTAGCAAGATGTCCATTCAGCTACAGGAACTTTTATCGTCACTAGGACATTCTGCTAATGTGACATTATGGGTCGAGAGGGTTGGTTCCGCTTGTTGTCGTAAGATAGCAGTCGTTAAAACCCACCAAACCGCGTTAGGTCAGCGTGGTGGGTGATGGCTCAATCTACCCATGTCTGTCAATCTGTTGTCCGTCTGTGAAGTCCTGTGACCAGCAGTGGGACTATAACTCTTTGTCTGTATAAATAAAACAAGCATTGGCATAATGTCCTCGACTCCCCAGCCCTTATCGACTCAAGAATATGAAACGAAGGTCACAATTATTACTGTCAATGTCAATATGACAATAATGCAGCAGTAATCAATCAAAGACTGCACATACATCCAACTGCAAAGAGCGGCGATGAGCTCACCACCTGTCACGCTGAGCACATGTGCAGGTGCTATTTGGTGATAAGTGCCTTTGCGATCCTCATTGCCTAGTCTCTGACTAACTCTTAGGGGATAATAGTCGTGATTATATGTATGTAATCAATCAATTCAATCGTAATATTGGGTCTGGTTGTACGAAAGTTGAGCTCAAGACTGGTGATGAGGATTTAATTATAATGTCCAGGTGTATAGTGCTGGGGCTAGTGGTGCCAGCGGTGGAGCTGACGCTGGTGCTGCCGTCCAGCTGCCCTGGCCAGGAGTCGTCCAGAGACCTGGACAGCGTGCCCCTGGACTCATCCAGCCTGCAGGACTTGAAACTTGGTAGGTACTTATATTTTTATTTTAAAAATGGCGGTTTTCTCTGTGCCCCTTACAGCGTAATCAGCTTTAAGAGAAACTTGAAGTTTCTTAAAGCGCGTAGTGATCAAACCACCCTCAAAGGTTTTGTAGTACGCGAGCGCATCCCAGTCTTCTACTACAGTCTCCAAAGATTTGGGGTCTGTTGACAAGATCAGAAAAGCAGAGGGCGCTTCTGAAGGATTGAACCTCGGTTCGGGTTGACCTCGGGTTTAGTACTTAGTTCTCGAGTTGTACCATCAAAATTATGGTACAAAATACAAACAACTCTCTGTAGCCGACTGTATGTGTATTCTGAGTAGTTCCGCTACTGTTGTACCTTAACGAGACTGTGAATTCCTTGATTTTAGTTAATCTACATGTTAAAGTAAGGTTTAAACCACTTAGTGGAGACAGCCCCCCCCCCTCCCCCCCCCCCCCTCAACAAGGTGGTCCGACGATCTGGTAAATGTCGCGGGTAGCCGCTGGTCAACAACAACACGTTTCTAAAACGTTGCGTCTGTATAAGTAACAACTCTACACACACGAAACTAATAAATGTAATTATTCTCAGCAGTCTCGTTTACGGTGCTTAACGTCCCAGTACCCACGGACTTTAGCGGAACTGCTGGAAATACGTCGTCGTAAAATGTGATACCCGCGACTTCGTCCACTTGAGAACTCGTATGCAGGGATGATTTTCTTTAAAAAAAATTCATATGTTTCTTATCCTGACCATTGCGAAGACAACAAAAACACAACAAATCTCTTTTAGAGATAAGCTCACCTTTGTATATGCCCTGTGTAACCTGTGTCAAAGTGTAATTTCTTGTTCAATAAAGTATAATATATAAAAAAAGTAGCAATGAAATCGGTTTAGCCGTTCTCGAGCTTTGCGCTTAGCAACACATTTAGCTTCACATTTTTATTTATATGGATAATTTCCTCATAAGGATCTGAAGCGACGATGGCGCCATCTATGCTGGACCGTGACAGCGGTGTGTTGGCGACCTCCGTAGAGGTCTGCACCGCGCAACCGCTGCCCGCCGAAGAGATATTGCCGCCCAGCCCGGGCCTCGGCTTTGGAGGTTAGTTTTGGGTTTAGCAGCCATTCGCAATGCTAACAAACTACTGAGTTCGATTTTTTTATTTAGAGTGTTTACGACCCCCTACGTAGCTTAGCGTTTCAACTGTGACCGCGCACTGAGCAGTGCTTAATGAATAGAATTCCTATTGTGTCTAGTGACGCCGCGTTCTAAGTGTTAATTAACACTGTGGTAATTCGCACGCATTTCAAACAATACAAACTTCCATGTTCAAAATTTTACAAACTACCTAGTCAATTTTAATAATTTTTTGCATGCTAAAGTAAAGTAAGTACAGAAACTTTGTAGAAAACATTTAAAAAAAAAGAAATCTAAATACTTTGTAGAAAACATTTAAAAAAAACGTTCATTTAACTGAGTTATTGCGAGTTTAACTACAAAATAGCAATAACTCTGCTAAATAAACCTTTTTTTAAATGTTTTCTACAAAATATTAAGATCGTTGTATTCATTGAGGTAAATAAACTAGAGAAGACGTCCCGTACAATAAATGTGCACAGCTACAATGATACTTGTACCGTTACTCTATGCATTTTACCGAAACGTGGCCGCCGCTTCATGTGTCGGCGATTTGGTAAAATAATTATTCAAATGCATGTTACATCAATAATTTAGTACATATTTCCAGATTAAAAGTGATTCCTTTGGTTTTATTTGTATTTTCTGTGTTGTTTTAACAGTACCTTAGCACACATAAAGGCAGATTTTAATAAAATAGAACACAGAATACATACGTATTGTTGCGTCTAGCGCCTGCCACAGACTACTACAGTTGGAGCGAGCTGGCTCTAACGCGCGTAACAAACAATCTAGTTAAGACGTCTTCTCTAGTACGTAGTACATTATAACTCAATGGCTGTATTTTATTTTAGCATGCAAAATGTCAATAAAATTGGCTCAATGAAGAAGAAGTGAATCAGTTAATAATACAGATGGACTCTTGCTCTATTTATTTCATGAGGTCCAAAGATACACTTTATTAAGTTATTAGTGTTTGAAGCCCCCAATCTCTCCCCAGGCTTCTCGTCGATGCGACGAGGTCTGACGTCACTCGTGACGTCACTAGACAGCGCTTTGGCCCGCGACGATGGCCGCAGCGACGCCGCCTCCACCGCCAGCTCCGACAGCGAGCGATACGTGGTGGTGGGGCTGGCGGCTGAGTCGCCTGACGACGCCGACGTAGCATTCAGGTCACTATATAATAACATATCAATAGGTCAAGGATCATAAGACCGCCGGCGGTCGCAAAACAATTGATTTTTCATTGTGTCTGGTTTTACGATCCTCAAGGGGTTAGGCGCTTTTACAGAAACGCAAGCACGCAAACACGCTGCCCCTTTTTCTACCCCCTAAGGGGGGTTAGGCGGTGAAAACGGAAAAATTGGCTGCTTTCTATGAGCTGTTATTCAAAATATTTTAGATATTTCGCACTGAAATTTTGTATAATTCTATTACAGAACGTGTGTGTGAAGGGATGACTGTTGTTTCCAAAACACGATTGGAGACATTTTTCTTGACAGAAAAAAATCCTTAAGTTACCTCTAAAATTGATGGTTAAACAAACTTACCTGAAGTGAAGTTTGACCGTAATTGTACGAGACGTTGCATCCGAAGAGATTTATATTCACACGGTAGTCCACTCTTCAATGTACCAGGCATCCAACACATATTAAGAGCTATCTAAAAGAAATTTTATTAAAAAAAACATAAAACGTTACCCATAGTATAGACACAGGCTTCATCTAGTGAATACCAACCGAGTGCACGAGTTTGTCATCCGCGCTGTCATCGTCATTCACTTTTAGAGCTGTTTTGCAAAATTAATTTATATAGAGCCAGCATGTAAGGGAAGGGAGGGATCTTTATATAAATCTCTTCGGATGCAACGTCTCGTACAATTACGGTCAAACTTCACTTCAGGTAAGTTTGTTTAACCATCAATTGTACTTCAACGTTGCATCGTCGAGATTTATATTCACAAGGTAGATGTTTAGAACACCAATTTTGCGAAATAATTTAAGTACCTATATGATTTAATACAACTATTATAATTGAGTATTTACGAGTATAACCGATTAAATATAATTAGGTACCATATTAATACAAACCAGTATGATATATTATAATGAATGATAAGCTAGAAATTAATCAATGTAAATAGCCGCTGCAAAGGCATTATCGTCATTCTCAATGGTAAGGGGTCGATTGTAAAACCGTGCAAACACCAGAGAATTACCGGTCCATCCTGCAGTTATTGAAAGGCCTTTTCTGTTTGCTGCCGAGGTGGACGTGGACGCGTGTCTTACACGTGTGTGCTGAGAATAAAGAAGTGTCAATACCGCTGTTAAATAGGGTGTTTTTAAACTAACGACTTAATGTAGAACTAGTTGCATTATGAATAGGCTTCAGGTGAGCAATAACCTTTCCGTTCTAGGTTTATCTCTGTAAACAGTTTAGTCATATCTAAGTAGGACAGTAATCTTTTTGCAGGGCAGATCTCAATCTTATTTAGAAAAAATGGTATAAATAAACCAGGCGGTCGTCGCCCTGGAGCAGATGTTTTAATTAAATCATCCCCAATGGTTTCGATATAGTTATTATTAATTTTTAAATTAGAAATTCGAAGATAACGTCTGTACTCGTTGTGCGGTTGACAATGCGAGCAGAGTTACTAATTTTTTAGTAATTAACTCCAGAGCAAGTTCCTAATTTGGATATAAATTACTAAGGTGATCGATTACAATCTTTGGATCTCACGTCTCCGAATATTTCGGATGACTAGGTGTAGTCCTGTAAATACCTTTAAAAAAACGAACAACTAAATCAGCTTCACTATAACGTTTGCCCTAAATAGCTAGAGCAGAACGATGCATATTTAATGAACTACAACCAATTTTTGCTGTTAACAGTTGACCGTAAGGAATTTTGATAGAATTGGAAGTGGGGAGTTATAGAAATCAACTTTATAAATATCACAATAACTCCACCATTTCGTAAAAGCGACATTGTATTGTTTTAGTGAGGATGTAGACAATGAGGAAATCATCACCTCGATGGTTTCATTACATAACGATTGTCTTAGAAATGCTTTTCTGATAATTTGTATGCTACCAGGATAAGTTTCTTGCAAAGGGGGTGCTGGGTCCTGAAAGGTGATAATAACATATCGTCACTTGGGCCGAAGTATATTGGTGGTGAGCTACTGAGCTAAGTAGGGGATACCAGGGTTGACTCGGCCAATACGATACGACTAGTACACCAGTGGCTTCGTCGTTAATTATTTTCCTGAAGCATTTTAATATGAGCGAGAAAGGGGGAAAAGCATAAAAATAAAATATATTCCAATTTAAGGTGAATGCATCTATGTCAAAAGCATAGGGGTCTCGTTGCCATGAGACGTATTTATTGCATTTATAATTTTGGTAAGTAGCAAAGAGATCTTTAAGAGGTGTCCCAAACGATTGAACAATTTTTTCGAACACAGGTGCCGACATTTGCCATTCTGTATCGATATTTATACGCCGTGACTCCTTATCCGCCATGAAGTTAACTTTAGATTTTATGTAGGATGCAAAGACAAATATTTTGCGTTTCTCGCACCATTGCCATAGACGATTTTACATTCTTCATAAGAATGGCCAAGGCACAAGATCTAAATATATTAGAATTAAAAAACCTCTGTTTCTAATATAAAGCCGGTAGATAGACCGGTTTCATGAGTTTCGTAAAGACATAATAAGGTGCTGAACTAAGTCCAAACGGTAGGCACTAAAATTCATACGTATTACTTTTGTGTCCCAAAAATTTGAACCTTAAATACTTTTTGTAGTTTTCATCAATAGGAACTAAAGAAAAAAATACGCGTCTTTGATATCAACATTGGCCATATAATAATAATAATAATAACGAATTTATTTGTCTTCAATCTAAAATACAAAGTACACAGGGAACATTAGGAAAATTATTATTAACTGTCTTGGAACAATAATTTGCTTGCTGTCCGTATGTCCTCCATTTTAAAGTGGTATGAGGCGACAGCTTTATTCTATGATTTTAGGTTCAAGATAAATCTGGACGATCCATCACTTTTAGGTGTTAAGAATATGGGAGAAATAAATTGGTCTTTGACATCCTCTCATATGCATATTACTCCTGACTGGCACAAGTCAGATATAGCTGTGATTAACTTACTTATTTCAACCGAAGAAAAGTTAGGAGTGATAGGTGCAGTAGCTTGCTTTACAGTGTTATTAAATGGTATTTTGTAACCCGTAACGTACTGTCAGACTACCGGGTCATTTGCGATTGAACACCATGTGTCAACAAAAAAAAATTTATACGACCAGCGTGTAAGGTTACCTTGGTTGTTATTTACGCAACATCGGTCTGTATGACGGTCTCACTGCTGTCGTGGTGTGATAGCGGGCGGACGTCGGTGCTTGCGCTGATCGCCTCGGAGGTGGATACGGGAATCTATGCTTGCTCCCACCCGGCTTGGCAACCCATGACCTTGTTTCTTGGATGGGTCTTGCCACTTTCCCTGCTGGGCGACGTAGTTCTTAGTGAAGTTGACGGTCCAATGTTGTTAGTATTCCGTATTTGCAAACCAGATTTTGCAGCGGCCTTAGCAGCTTCTATCTTTTCTCCCAAATTTTCTCCAAAAGAGTGTGCGTCTCTTTTAACATCTTGTGTCATTGACAAGAATTTTTTATCAAGAGTAGGCAGGTAGTGTAACCATGTTTCTATTCATGGTATTTTTATAATGTAAATGCAGCATAATTTGGCCAACTTCAAACAGGTATCAAAGTTGTTGCTAACAGTTCTTTTTTATTATCTTTGTCCATACCATCTATGAGGATTTCCCTAGCGTTTAGAGACCTCTTCTGGTATTTTGGGTCCCAATGGTACCTTCACTTTAGAAACTCCAAGAACGTCAAGAAAACCCGACGATATTGGATTTACAACTGGCAACTCCTCTGCTGCGCTTGGATTATTACGACTAGGTATCGCTAGCGTCCTGGATGGTCTGGGTAAGATCCGGACTGTGTACTTGTGCTACGGTCATGACAGATCGTAAGTCTTTTTCAATATTAGATTTATATACATCCGTTATTTACGGTTCTTTATTGAAATAGGAGGCACTAAGCCTTGTGGTAGGCGAGAGGCCTCGCGCAAACGTAGTCATTTGAAAGGAATAATCAAAGAATCGAATTGCCGTAATCGCGTCACAGCATAGGATAAGTACCCGTAATATCGATCGTAATCGCGTCACGATACTAGATTTCATATTAGCACTGACCGTAATCACGTCACGGTAATACATAAGGGTAGGTACCCGTAATATTGATCGTAATCGCGTCACGTTACTAGATTTCATATTAGCACTGACCGTAATCACGTCACAGTACTACATAAGTGTGCAGTATGTCAGGCGGAACTGTAAGATTTTGTAGAAATCACTTGCACACAAAAAAACACTCCAATAAAAAGATTAGTAAAAAATAAAATGGAATGTAGGTACTGCCTCGCGCAAACGAAGCGTCATTTGGAAGGAATGACCGAGGAATATAATTGCCGTAATCGCGTCACAGCATAGGGTAGGTACCCGTAATATCGATCGTAATCTCGTTACGATACTATATTTCATATTAGCACTGACCGTAATCACGTCACGGTACTACATAAGGGTAGGTACCCGTAATATCGATCGTAATCTCGTCACGATACTAGATTTCATACTAGCACTGACCGTAATCACTTCACGGTACTACTTATGTGTTTTTTACTTTTTATTATTATTTAAAAAAGCTAAATGTCTTATGTATTCTTGAAAATCGATAAATAGTGAAAAAGTCAAAAAATGTGGGTAACCACAAAGGCACTAGCGAGATTATTAATCGAAATTAAGAAAGAAACGTACTATGAAATATATTTCAATAACGTTTCTACTTTGAATGTCTCACTAAGAGGTTCTGAGTCGTATATTCGCTAACGAATCACATAGTTTTTAAAAAATCGTTTGTCTTTGTAATTTAATCATAACATCGACAAAATGTAATATTTAAAACACTGACTGACCTGATTTACTTGGCGATCGTCGTTTACGCAGTTTTTCCACATGCGTATATAATGATTATCCATGCTTCCTTTTGCACATAGTTTTTTGCTACACAAAACACTTTTAGGGTAACGATTTGCGCATGCCCGAACACGAAAAGCGAATGACGATGACAGCGCGGGTGACAAACTCGTGCACTCGGCTGGTATTCACTAGATGGCGCCTGTGTCTATACTATGGGTAACGTTTTATGTTTTTTTTAATAAAATTTCTTTTAGATAGCTCTTAATATGTGTTGGATGCCTGGTACATTGAAGAGTGGACTACCTTGTGAATATAAATCTCGAGGATGCAACGTCGAAGTACAAATTCATATAAATGCACATTACGACCGTGTTTTACAATAATAATTCCTATGAAAACAAAAACACATAATTATAAATCAATAAACACATAATATTACCTTTTCGATTTCTTGACTGCTTTGGATTTCCAAAAAGCTAAACATTTTCATAAATTTTTAATAAGAATGTGAATGGTGCTTACGAATTATCGGGCAACACCCGCGAGGGCCCGGAATTTTTGCTGACCGCCTAACTCCCCTTAAAGGGCGAATTTCGAAAAACTTACCTACTCACTCACCTACTTACCTCGCCTACAATAAACAAGAATGCATGGTGCAATATTTAAAGTTTCTAATCATAGTAGTTTGGGCTGTGCGTTGATATGTTAGTCATTCATTTTCTTTTTTATATATTACTAGCAGACCGCCCGCGACTTCGTTCGCGTGGACCCCGTACCCCGTGACGAATTTTCAAAATGACTCCCTCCCAAGAACACTTATTGTGACGTAACTATAATTGTTAGACATATGCTATCGCGACACTTTTTGTAGATAATGGTGTGTTCTGCAAAGCCATCGTACATTATTTCATTCTATCATCAATAGTTTTCTTAGCGCACGCAATTTAAGGGATTTATTTGAGTTTTAGTAAGGATCCCGTAATTTTTTTGTAAATATAATATAGCCTATGTCACCCGGAGATAGTGTAGCTTCCCAACGGTGATGGAATTTTTTAAATCGGCCTAGTAGTTTCGGAGCCTATTCAATGCAAACAAACAATCAAATGTTTCCTCTTTATAATTTTAGTATAGATTTAGATTAGATGATTATAATGACGGTGAACTGATTTGCGAGGACCATTGCAGGGAGTTTGAGCACGGCCGCGTGTCGAGTAGCGTGGAGGTCGCGGCCGAGGTGGTCGAGCGCTCGTCGTCGCCCAGCGACCACTCCGTCACCAGCTCGTGCCGGCGCCGCGACGTGGTGAGTGATGCTTGTTGGCTGACAATGCCTTTTACAGTGCGGTCAAATTTTGAAACAACGATAATCTTAAGTATGGCATAATGAACCCAGAGGGGTGGAGCGTAATACCACCCTATCATGGGAATATCCGTGTCGCTTAGCGGTGAAAGAATACTCTACCATCCCCTCTCTTCCCTTGGGTGTCGTAAAAGGCGACTAACGGACTAAAGACTGCATACCAACAGCATAGAGCGGCGATGGACTCCCCACCTGTCACGCTGAGTAATGTGCAGTCGTTATTTGGTGAAAAGTGGACTATGGTAGAGGACTGCTTTTGCGGTCCTCGATGCCTAGCGTGAATATATGTATGTAGGGAAGCGGATTGTAGGTAGAGATGCGGTTGTGCTGGTAGAATGCTAAAGGGAAGATCTTCCTCCGAGCTGGGTAGTATAGTTCGGGGACCGAAGTCCAACGGATGTTAGTTGCAGGTGCTATAATAGCGAAGGAGATGGTGATTTCTTCGATACCGCGATGCAGGCTTCTCATACTATTTTATCGTCGTGGTATGGAGATGACGTTGGTATGCGCCATCTGTTGACACATTTGAGAAGGTGTTAGCTTCGTGTCGAATAATGTGCGGCGTCATGCGGTAGGTGGCGCCGCGTGGTAAAAAGTGGACTATGGTAGAGGACTGCTTTTGCGGTCCTCATTGCCTAGTCCCTGACTAACCCTTCAAGGATAATAGTCGTGATTATATGTATGTATGATGTATATATATTTTTTTTTTATTTATCTTTTTACAAAAAAATACACATAGCATAGATTAATAGCAACAAAAAACCACTAAGGTTTAACCTTGTGCTATCATGAGTCTACGTATAAACCAAAAACATAGGAAGGTCACAAAAGTTGTTATTTTTATATTCTCTTTCAATTATAAAATAACAAATATTATAATATAAAGGATAAACATGTCTAAGTAAAAGACTAACTAATCTTTTCCAAAGAACTTTAATGTCGTGCATATAAATGCCCAAAGCATCCCCGCACATTATTCAGACTTGTTGACCACCTTCTGCGGTAACCGAAATATTCACGCCATTCTAGTATCGGAAACGTTCTTGAAACCTTGTCTCCCTTCCACCTTCTACTCTCTTCCCGGATTTCACCTCATTCGCAATGACAGGACTGGCAAGGGGGGTGGTGGCGTAGCTATTTTCCTCAGAGGGCACCTGCCTTTTAATATAAGTAAATCTCCATCTGCCTACTCTGAATCTTCTGAGCATCTTTTTATAGAAGTCCATCTTGGTTACTTGAAGATTTTATTAGGCGTGTTCTATAGTCCTAATTTACACATTGACTACTTTTCTAAATTTGAAACCGTATTAGAAACACTGGTACCAAGAGCTGACCATACTATTATTATGGGTGACTTCAACACCTGCCTACTCAAGCGGGATTCACGGTCGACACATCTTTGTTCAATCGTGGAATCTACTAGCCTTAACATACTCCCCTCAGCTGCTACACACCATTTTCCTGGCTGCCAGCCCTCCTTGTTGGATCTTGCAATTGTTTCCTCTCCTGATCACGTGAGTTCCCACGGGCAACTTCCTGCTGAAGCCTTTTCCTATCCTATAAAATCCGTTGTCCTAAACCCAAACCGCGAGTGATCATGCAACGTAACTTCAACAATGTTGACACCGTTAGCTTTGTGTCTGACCTTAGCAGCATTGACTGGGATGCGGTGTTAGATGCCCCTACTATCGACCTCAAGATAGAGATTTTCAACTCGAACTTGATCGAAATATTTGACATCCATGCCCCTTTGCGACCCGTCAGGCTTAAACATCTCCCCGCTCCCTGGCTGACTAATGACATCAAAGTCATTATGGCCGGGCGCAATGCTGCTAAGGCTCGATTCAGGAAGGATCCGTCTGAATTTAATCGTGGCAAATATAGGCAGTTACGAAATCGCTGTAGTAGGCTGTGCAGGGATGCGCAACGTCGTCACATACACTCTTCTGTAGTAAATGGTGACCCTGCTAAGGTGTGGTCATTCCTTAATTCTCTGGGTATTGGTAGGGCTAAGGCCTCCAGTCCTAACAATCTTGATCTTTCCTCCTTAAACCAACACTTTTCTGCTCCTTCCTGTATCCCCTACAATTTAAAGCAAAGCACACTGCAATCACTCTCTTCCTCTCCTATTCCACAGCATCCTGCATTTTCCTTTCGGCCGGTCTCTGAGCGTGAAGTTGAAAGCAATATCCGAGCCGTTAAATCTAATGCCGAAGGCATGGATGGGATTAGCCGGAGGATGATCCTGTTAGGGTTTGATATCCTTGTCCCTATCCTCTGCCATATTTTTAACTTCTCGCTCAATTCTGGCAGTTTTCCTAGCTGCTGGCGACAGGCAGTGGTCATACCAATCCCTAAAACCTCGAACCCTACCTTACCTTCTCACTTTAGACCCATATCCATTCTTCCTTTTCTTTCTAAAATCCTTGAACGACTTGTCCTCAACCAAGTCAGTGTCTTTGTTAATACACATAATTTCCTCAGCCCTTTCCAATCTGGCTTTCGCCCGGGGCATAGCACTACTTCCGCGCTGACTAAAGTGTCCGACGATATACGCCTGGGGATGTCTAATCAACGATTGACAGCGTTGGTTCTTTTGGACTTTTCCAATGCTTTCTGCGCCGTTGATTTCGATATCCTTCTGGCTATGTTGAAATCTCTTCTAGTCTCGGATACGGCAATCGAGTGGTTTCGTAGTTACCTTTTCGGCCGGCGGCAGTGCGTCCGCGCTAATGACAAACTGTCTAGTGCTAACGATATCACTGCCGGTGTGCCCCAGGGCGGCGTCCTCTCTCCTTTCCTCTTTTCGATTTTTATCAATTTTCTTACTCCATTCCTCTCCTGTCAATTCCATTTGTATGCTGACGACTTGCAAATATATTCTCAGGCCGCCGTTGATGATATTGTGAGTATGATCGCTAGCCTTAACGCTGACCTTGCGACGATTCATGAGTGGAGTCGAACCCACGGCTTAACGGTCAACCCCAACAAATCACAGGCTATCATCATCGGAGGCTCAAAACAGACTGCCAAGTTAAACAGTATATCTGTCCCTTCGCTCATATATGACGGTGTCACATTAAACTATTGTGATGTTGTTAAGAATTTAGGGGTCCTTTTTGACCGCACGCTTTGCTGGTCTCCACACGTAGCAGAGATGAGTCGTAAGGTGTTCGCTGCCTCTGGCTCTCTAAAAAGTGGAGGAACTTGCTTCCTGTGAAGACCAAGGTTGAACTTGCGCAATCTCTCCTTCTACCGATTTTGGACTATGCCGACGTCTGTTTAGTTGACCTTAATAAGGACTTGCTTAGCAAGTTACAACGTCTTCAAAATCTCTGCATAAGATTCATTTACGGCTTGCGCAAGTTTGACCATGTGTCTGAATACAGGCATAGGCTCGAATGGCTACCAATTAGATTGCGTCGTGAGGAGCATATCCTCATTCTCGTGTTTAACGTGCTGTATGATTCTCGTACTCCTTCTTACCTTAAAGAATGTTTCCGATTTCTCGGGGAGGATCACAACCGTGGTCTCAGGTCCAAGTCTGATAACGTGCTTAAGGCTCCCTTTACTCGGTCAGGTTATTTAAAGGATTCGTTTACAGTCCAGGCTACTTTTCTTTGGAATAACCTACCCTTTGAGATCCGTCACTCCAAGTCACTGTCCATCTATAAGGCTAAACTCCACAAGCATCTTTTGGCTCTGTCATCTGCGAGTAACATGTTATAGTTTATTTATAATGTTTTATGATTATATAAGTAATGTGTATGTATGTATGTCTGTCTTATATATTTTGTATGTAGGTATGTTTATAAATATAAATATGTATTCATTTACTGTCCATCCATTATACTTTATTATCTATTTATTAAACTTGCGCACTTCCTCTATCTCCTTCTCAGGTTCCGCTAACCAAAGGTTGTCTGGAAGAGATCGCTTTCAGCGATAAGACCGCCTTTGTACATACTAGTTTTAAGTTTAGGTCACGTGTAACTGTCCCTTGTGTATGTGCAATAAAGTGTTTATCTATCTATCTATCTAATCATATGTAGATATCGACGTGCACGTGGCGCCTGAATGACATCCACATAGTGCACCAAAGCGTGGGCGGCTGCTCGCGGCTGCGACTCGCCGCAGACCAGCTCAGCACCGACGAGTGCAACGCTATACCGTGGGACGAGTTCCAGGTAAATGGGGCGCAGTGTATATATGTATCTATTTTAATACATGTATGTATGGGAGAGCGAGGAAATTCCCGGTCGACCTCTTTTTGGCGATATTCACTTGCGCGATATTCCGACCGCGCGTACGTACAGTCAGCATCAAAAGTAACTGAACAAAAACAAGGTGGCAAAAGTAATAATCACGTGTTTTTATATCATCATTTAACATTTCAGAATTATATGACATTTTTTGTGTTTATAATTATAACTTCTCTGTTTTGACCTATAGTGACGGTCATGTACTTTTGACTCAACAGCTATGTCAGACAATTCTGGTCATTTCAACCGTAACAATCATTTGAAAATTTCATATGCTAAGCTACTTTTGATGCTGACTGTACAGCTATGAGATTCTCTCGACACGTAGACGCTGCGCGCATGGCTGTGATCTGCTGTCTCTTTCCAATTCTATGAATATGAAAGAGACAGAGTCAATTCTCAGGGCTGCGGCAGCCGCTGTTCTGTTACCAAGGCTTTAACTTGGAGAATCGTACTGCAGTCGTGCGCGTTTTAAGTGGTCGATCGGGAACTTCTTTGTTCGTATAATATATACACTCTTATTTTTTCACTGCTTCAATCACTTTGAGGATAATCTTTGCTCAAATTTTACTAAGACACCAACTTAGATTCATTAAAAATTTAGCTGTTAAGTACAGGGACTGAATAACCCAAAAAATGTGGCATCTTTATATTGCGGTATGACGTCATACAGAAAAATCACGGTTACCGGAATATTCCGATACCCAAATATTTCGGTATCGTAATTTTAAATTTATGAAATACTAGCGGCCGCTGGCGGTTTCACCCGCATGGTTCCCGTTCCCGTGGGAATATCGAGATAAAAAGTATCCTATGTGCTAATCCAGGTTATAAACTATCTGTATGCCGAATTTCATCTAAATCCATTTAGTAGTTTTTACGTGAAAGAGTAACAAACATCCATCCATACTTACAAACTTTCGCGTTTATAATATTAGTAGGATATTAAAGGTATATTTCGGTATGAAAGAGACGGCTAACAAACATTTCAAGCATTAACGACTAATATCATTGTTTTTCTCATCAATTTGCATTTTGCATTAGTTTTTTTATGTTCTCGATATCAAAGCCCCTCACCCCGCGTCCCGCAACTGTCAATGCAACGTTTTTCGGTACCGATTTCGCATAAAGGTTAAATAACGGTATAGCCTTACCTCTATTTTGTGAAGGTACTCTTATTTTATACCGGTAACGTTACCTTATGCCGTTACCGCTTTCAGTCCCTGCTTAAGTATAATGTAGAGTCACGAGCAAAAATATGTAAACAATTGTGACTCTTAATACAATGCAATAAGAGTCAAAATGTATAGATATTGGTGCTCGTGACTGTACGGTACAGCTGTCTTTTTTATATTTCAGATTTGGTCCCATGGTAAAAGTTGTGCAAAATATTGAGCATAATATACTTAAGTGATTGTACTGATACAAAAATAAGGGTGTAAGTATTTATGATGTAACCACAATAATATGTTCAGTAATTTAAAATACATATAAAATTAAAATTAAATACAGTTAAGTTTATAAGTACGGTCTGGCAAAAAAACCATGATAGCAAAAACTGTTAATTTATTCATTCATTGTATTAGAGTAAATTTTTAAATAATCAGAAGAATAACACAAGAGAGAGATAAAAAACTGCTTGGTAAGAAATTAATTAGTGTGGCTTAGCATTGCCACTTTGACAGCCTAAAGACATTTTATTCTGCTATATTGCAACAGTTTATAAGAAATATTGTGATATTTATTTAAATAATAAAACTGTTGAAAATGTTTGTTAATATTAACTCAATTTAACTCTCGAAAATTAAAATCTGTTTTAATTTAAATTACAAAGTATATTGTGGTTATATTGAAAATAAATATTTATTATCTGTATAGTATTTCAAGTTACCATCACAGTCTTTTATAATATTTACAAAAGTAAATAATTATAAAATATTTCAGATCATAACATTTTTAAGATATTGTTTTTCTATTGTTCCTTCATGACGACCTTTTCGAAACACTTCACAACACAATCACAATTTTGTTATATTTTTCTATGTTGTTGCAAATAATTACGATTTAAAGTATATTGTCTCGAATATATTTGATAATATACGATGATCGTTTGATTCATAAAATGGCCACGTATGTAAACTAACATAATTTATTCAACATTCTCACCACATGTTAACTTTAAAGTTGCAAGTTATACCTCCTTTAATACTTTAATTAAAGAAAAATTGCCGACCCTATTACTTGTTACATGACGATTATGTTTCAAAAACGCGCATTATAAGATTCTTAAAAAAATATTCAATAAAACTCTTTCAACTATATGAACAAACGACCATCGTTAAATCGTTTAGATGTCCTTAATTAACAATATTCGGTTAAAAATACAATTAATAATAACGCAACTGTACTTGATATTTTGTGATTTAAAGTAATTTTACTGGTCATTTTTAGCATGTTACCATAACCATATTTTATTTCTTACAATAGACTGCCTTTACCGTTTTAAAATCTCAGCATATAACCTTATATTCTTGTATCTTTATACCAAGTTACGTACATGGTAAAACAATATAAATCTGCCTTTACATAACGTCAAAAAATATAGCAAAAGGCTAATATTTACAATTATTCTTAAATTAATTGATTTAAATAAGTTTCATTAAAACTGTACGTGGTGAAATTCTTTAAAAAAATTCTAATTGCTATAATAAATGTTTCCAACCGAGACGCGAACCCGGTAGAGGCAGTCTGCATGTTCCGCCGTCACTCTCACGTCCCATCGTACGCCCCGTAACGCTGTTATTTACTTAACATAATTATATTATTATTATATAATATGCATCCGTTTTTTCTCTAACTATGTGTCTACGTGTGTTTCTCTATGGCATATCCCGCCCGCTCGGCTAATGCATCGTCAGACGCGACTCAAGGTATTATGGCCGGTCTATGGATCGACGTTTGAAAATGGTAGTGGTTTCGTTAACTTAGCTGTAGAGGTTATGTGTCGTAGCCAAGGGGGTTTGTTTGTGAGTGAATGAGACGAAAGATGTTTCCGTCGCGCTCTTGGTTGTTATCGATATCGCGTTGGTATTGTTTTTTGATGTTTATACGTATATGTATGTATTACAATCAAATTAAATAAATATGTTTTACAAAATGTATATATTTATATACCTATTATACAATTATATGTGTATATATCCTACGATTGTATTTATTTTTTTTGGTTTGTTAAATAATGTAAAAAAAATAGAATATTAAATAATGTATTTCCTTAATACTTAATAATAATATACTTAATAATCCGAAAAAACTGAAATCAATGTATTTGAGAGTTATGCAAACGGAAACATTTTTGATAAACGCTTCAACGCTATTTCCTATATAATATTTTGTTTATAATTCACATTTTAGCAACACGAACGCCATCTGAAGAGGGCACAGGTATTGTAAACACACTGAAGCTTGAATTAATAATTGCATGTTATCCTACACCGTCTTACTTAAACATTATGCAAAAATATTCTATTATAGCTTTAATTTTTCTTTTGACAGAAGTAAATGCATTCATACTGTACCCAAGGAGACACAGATGGTTCTCTATCCACTTAAAACACCTGCAATGCACTTAAAGCACCTGCAGGAATGCCTCATCCCAATTAAAGTGAAACCTGTTTTTAAATTCACCTGTATGTATCTGCCCAAAACTAACAGTTATAACAAACTTATAAAATGCACAGTGTATAACGTCTTAATGTTTGCGGTAAAACTTCTGCTTAGACGCAGTGTCGTGTACAACATAAACAGATCAGCAATTGTGCATATGCCGGATACTACGAAATCACCTTTTTTTATTAATTAGGGTAATAAAAATTATTATACAGATGTTTTTGCCGCGATTTAGAAAATTATTCATACTACAAATTATGACCATATTGGTGGGTTTGTTAAATCATCACTTCGTGATTTCATTTTAAGCTCATTATATTATCAACAATATTTTTGCATATGCAACAGACCACATAACACAATATTATCCTTTACTGGAACCTTCGATCAACAATACAACTAGATGTCAGGTCAGCGCTAAAAATATTTCTCGGTAAATAACATAAAGCAATGTTGACTAAAAAACACAAGCATCAAGCACTGACAAATTTCGACGGGTTAAAACCAGACCTTGGTAGCCAAAAGGTTAAGGCAGCCGCCCGGAATGCGGAGGGTACGTGGTTCGATTCCAGCCTGAGGTTGTCGTCTTTTTTCAGTGATTAAAAAATTTATTTATGTATATTTAAGCGTTATTAAAACGCTAAAAATATATATAAAACCTTAATCTATAAACGCAGCTTCATGTTAACCGAATGTTCAATTATTTGTAAAAATATTTCTTTCGGATCTCAGAGGTGAAAACTTCTAAGATTTGATGAAGCAATGTTGACTAAAAAACATAAGCATCAAGCACTGACAAATTTCGACGGGTGAAAACCAGACCTCGGTAGCCAAGTGGTTAAGGCAGCCGCCCGGAATGCGGAAGGTGCGTCGTTCGATTCCCGCCTGAGGTTTTCGTCTTTTATCAGTGTTTGATAAATTTACTTAAGTATATTTAAGCGTTAATAAAACGCTAAAAATATAAAAAAAAACATTAAATAATATCTTATTTTCTCGCAAGGCAATGACAGGAAAAAGTACTTTATTTGTTGCCATTTAAGGTTGATTTTACCACTAAATGTTATTGACGTGTTTTCATTTTTAAGTGACAGGAGTAATCATTGCTTTGCTAGTTGTTTGCGACGAATGATCGTAAATATGATGATACTTAGAAGATTTGTGATTTTATAACTGGGTGCCATGGTTTTAATTAGGTTGAACTTAAAACTGTTTTATAACTTTTGTCTCAGTTTGTTAGTAAAGAAAAAGTATTTATTCACGTGGACAGAATTAAGCTTTGATTTTGTACGTGACGTGTTATCTAGTTGGTATTGTTGATCGAAAACTGGAACACCAGTTTTTGAGAAATTGTGTGTAAATGCTATTTTAGAAAATCCCTGTTTTTTGTAGGTTTGTAACTATTATCCAAGAACGCATTAGTTAGCATAATTAATAAGATTATTTTTAGACATGATTAGTTTTATCGATGCCACCTAAATAGACAAAAATTTTATTAAAGTAAATTAAGTCATATTTCAATAACGAGTCTTTGATTCAATTAATAAAGATATAAAATTAATATAAAGTCTGCCTAAAAGTTATATCAACCTTTAAGTATTTGACAATAAGGTTAATTTTTGCCGTGACAATTTTGGCCATTTTGGTTGCCTCAATAAAATTAACTCTGACTGTACATATAAATATAATTATCAACAGTAGTATAAGGCCTTGTTAGTCATGCATGTGTGTCCATATCATGCTCATCTCATTGCATTTTAATGTGAACATTTATTACTCATTACACTTATGCACTATGTAAGACAAAAGACCACATTCGGATCAGGTATTTATGATGTCAATACAAAATAGTTACCAGAATGAAATAGCACACACGTCGTTGCAAACAAAATAGGACTAGTTTAGACCTTATCTGCAAAAAGATTAAAAATTTACGCAATGTTTAAATAATGTAAGCTATTTTAAATTCTGTTAACTATAGTTTGTTATATCCCGTACTTGACCAAGTTTTGTTCTGTATAAATACACAATCTAATAATTTTGAGACCCTTTATGCCCAACAAGAGAACTCTTTCCTTATCATAAGGGCCGATGCAGACCTAGTCGCGAGTGCGGCGCAAGAAATAATACTATTGCAATTGTATAGAATAGACTGTACAATAGATTGTATTGGTAGTTAAGGTTGTGCTAGCGCAACGTCTTACGGCTAACTCTAAGATGTACCAATTTGGCTGTCACATATATGACGTAATAGTATTGTTTCTATTTACAGACAAACGGCTGAATATTCGAATGCTTCATAATTAAACATACAGTAGTGATCCGTATATAAACGCGTCTCTTAAACACTGATTACAAGTTTCCCATAGTGAATGCGCCAAAACAATGTATGGTCATATAAGACCACAGACCCAATTTTCACTGAAGAACAGAAAGACAGGATATACAAGTAGTATAAACGAGTACTTTGAATATTATTTTTAAATTAAACATATATTTTTTGTAAGTACTGATGAATTCGTGCTTGCACGCGAGTTTAAGGCGCACTTAACAGTTTTTTTACGATGCATCTCACCGCTTTGCACATCTCTGCTATATTGCAAAACGGGACCAACAATAAACGATCGGGCGCACCAATTTTAATAATCAATGCCCGCCCGCAATCTACATTTATTGTGACAAAACTCTTAATTAAGCGTTTGTGTATTCAGCTGTAAGCCTTACGCCATTAGGCCTTTCGCGAACTTCTATCAAGATTCTTTGAGTTGCTACGAAGATTACAATAGTATACATTGTGAAGAATGCGTGATTTTCGCTATTCGAACAAGTTGAGTTAACTACAATTTGTATGAAAGCAACGCCATCTGTTAAAAAACTTGTTAATGTAATTGGTTTTTCATACTGTTTTAATTATAGTAAAATAAATAAATAAATTGTGTAACTTATCATACAATCTTTAGTTAACTAGTGCTGCGTGTTTTGTACAACATTAGTAACTCATACAAAGTGAGAGACGCGCGTCAGCGCGGCACCCTGCTACTAACTTGAAAGCACCCTAATTCAGTAGAATTGTGAACTAAAGTCACTCTTGCGATTCTTTGTGACTTATGGTACGACTCATACGACTCGATAGATATTCGCCGCACTCGCAGGTCTGCTTAAGCCCTTACCAGCAGTGAATGCAACCCGCCCCATGTGTGTGTGTAGAACAAATTCTCGATGCGAGCGCGCGCATGGTCGGAGCCCGCTCTGGACGAGGAAGCGGAGCTGAGGACTCGGGACACGCCTCAAGTGGCTGTCAGACTGACAAGGACCGAGCTGCCGAGGAGTGTTACTGAGGTGAGTGCAACTGTCACACTTTTTTTTTATAATAAAAGGAGGCAAACGGGCAGGCGGGTCACCTGATGGACTCTCCATCAGGTGACCCGCCTCCCATGGATACCCGCAACACCAGAGGAATCGCAGATGCGTTGCCGGCCTTTAAGGAAGGAATAGGTTTTAGGAAGGAATAGGAATTGTGAGGCGGGTAGGGCATCCGGAACCCTCACTGGCCGGACGAAACACAACAGCACCAAGTGCTATTATTTCACGCCGGATATTAGTGAGAGGGTAGCATTACGCCGGGTGAGCCGGCCCAATGCGTGCTGCAAGCAGCGTGGCTCTACCACTCAGTCAGTGTCACTCATTTAGCACCACCCAGGGGTCACGTGTAGGATCTCAAGAGTAAACCTACGGACGCGATTAACTTTCTAGACGAGACACTTTCTTTCATCTTATCTTACCTTATCTTAATGGAGCCTGCAGAGGACTCCTTCTTGAAGTAGCACGTCGACCCATTGGGATATTTTGTGCAATCAGATAAGGAGCGCTTCACCCGGAATCATCAACCACTAAGGAACTGGCTATCTTATCTCTCAAACTGACGGAACACTACAACGCTATTAACATTCTTTATTATTGAAATTTTTGCATTCATAATGCTATATAGATATAGGATAAAATGTTTGCTAAAAAAAACGTTCCAATCCCATTCGAGCTTTCCTGAGATTGTTTGTTTTTTTTCTACTAAACATTTTATGATACTAACATTGTTTTTATGGCGTCAGACTTTAATTAAATAAGATGGTGGCAGCTAGCCAGGCGGACATAACGAGCCCTATCACCTAACAAACTAATACACAAAGATTTCCTCGCTTGCAATCGAATTACTAGGTCTAAGACCGGTGGTTTAGCCACTCAACCACAGAGGCAGTCGTTTTTTCAACCTTTCACCAACTTCAATATGAGAAACTCAAATACTCTGTGTGTAGGATGACACCCCGACACTAGCCCCATTTGACGAGCTGCTAGAGGCGCGCGTTCGTGAGTTGGGCCTCTCCCTCAACATGAGCACTGCTCTGGCGCTTGCAGAGTTCATTGAAGACGAGGTCATCGCCCCGCCCATGCCGCTGGAGGTAGGTCAAGTTAATTATCACATACCTACACAGATTCACGGCTATTGTCCCCAAAGGGTTAGTCAGAGACTAAGGGTGGATTCGACCAAACTGGAATAAGGTCTTGTACCTAGATTAAACGCCGAATTTGTATAGACTAATCTCGGAGTAAGTCTTATTGCAGTTTGGTCGAATCTACCCTAAACAATGAGAACCGCAGAAGCAGTCCACTGCCATAGTCCATGTTTCAACAAATTACAAGCGGCCGGGTAGTGGCCGGGCCGTTATGCGCCGGCATTGTGGGAGTGACTGATGATATGTCTCTTACGCCTCTCCAGGTTGTCCTCGCGCCTGGACTCCATTTACATTTATCATCAGGCTTCATATAAAATATACTTTAATAATTCATAAGTTTAAACTTACGTGCCTTACAAATAAACGGAGAATAGGCCAGAATGGTTATTCCGTGTTATGTCTCTTTTACGTTCACATGATAGGAATAACTATTCGTAGCTTATTCTTTGTTAATTTGTAAGGCTTTTATCATCAAAGGGATGAAACATTCAACTTTTATCTTCAGGTACTAATAGAAAACGTGAAGCTCCATTTAGTGGAAGACCGTCCAACCCGTTCCATATCGTCGCCGCCGCCGCAGCCGCTGGACATTGACCTCACGACCCTTCGGCTCACTCGAGACTCCTTAGGAGTGGTCTGCCTTGGCCCCCCAGCCTCCACACCATCCACTCTAGTGTCTCCAGCCACTGAACAGACGTTGCCTGAACTGGATGATGCTAGAGAAAAAATCGAGAGACTTAACAAAGAGAACGAAGAGTTGAGGAAGAGATTGGTCAAGTTGTCGAGGATAGCTGAGGACAACAGGGAATTGAGGGCGTAAGTATATCTGTTTATGGCTTTTTTTTTAAACACAACGCCTTACTTTGTTTATTAAAAAAACAAGTCAAAACCCGAAATTATTTGGTTTAGAATCTTGAATAGAATCGGTTTTACTAATAAAAAATATGGATTATAGATTTTAGTGAAAAATATATTTTCTACTAAGCCGCTTTTTAAATTTACTTAACTCTGTCGTTGTCCATACTCACAATTTGAATGAAGTGGTGAGCCCATCAAAGGTCTAAACTGTTCGATGTACTTTCGCGGACTCCGTCGCTTTACCAGTTTATAGGCTAAAATCCCTTGCACACCGCGTCGTCTATTTGGTACGGGCACGAGGCTTGCCAACTCCAAAAAAGGCATTTCCGGGACTGCCCAGCTCGACATCCGGGACTTGGGTATATTACGCGGGACACAACACACCACATTTAAAATGGTTAGTAAAAAAATACATAGGTATATTATTTATTTTATATTTAATATAAAAATCAAAACAAATGCCTAACCCGAGGGTAGTTGACGTACGAGATAGATACTTATATTATATTATCACTGATTTCCGGGACAAAAAGCGTCCCGCAAGGGGTCACGGCGGGACGGCCCAAAATTGACCCAGAAACGGGACGTCCCGGAAAATCCGGGACGGTTGGCAAGCCTCACGCACCCGGGCGGGCGGTGCGGACATTTCCTGTGCTTTACGCGAACATTTCTGCAAACTGGTAAAGCGACGGTGGCCCCGATAGTACGTGCAGTCTTCAGTCCGTTAGTCGCCTTTTACGACACCCAAGGGAAGAGAGGGGTTGGCAGTAATCTTTGAGTGAGCCGATGTACCACACGGCTCTTACATACTTTCATCATCCTCATCATCTAGCCCTTCTCAACCTACTGCTGGACTTCGGCCTCTGTTTATGCCAATCACCTTGATCTTGCTAGCTTGTTCCACGTGCAACACAACGTCCTATTTATACTATGTAATAAGGGTGGTACTTCTAAACCGTTAAGGCTAAGCACTACATCTAAATTCATCGACAAAAACAAAAATATGGAGGGTCCTACCCCCTCCCCCTATAATTTATGACCATTTTTACTTTATGCGATATCAAAGGTTTTATACGTCGGAGAAACATGAAAAAAATGGCAAACGGTAGCTAATGACACTGGCTAACTAATAAATTACTTTGTTTCGTATGTTGAGATTATTTTGGTGAGAAAAAAATAATTACTTAATTATTTTGTGATTTAAAATCACTTTTTTATAAGTCCATATTATTTTTTTGTCGATGAATTTAGATGTAGTACTTAGCCTTAACAGGTTAGAAGTACCATCCCTTTCACATTGTATAATCAACCCATCTAGCCGGTGGTGGTGAAGTTACTTACTTTATTACAGTAAAGTAAGTAACCGTGAAAGAATACTACCACCCCCTCTCGTAAAAGGCGACTAACGGACTAAAAACTGCACGTACATGTATCCAACAGCATAAAGCGGCGATGGGCTCGCCACCTATCACGCTGAGCACATGTACAGTCGCTATTTGGTGGAAAGTGGACTATGTTAGAGGACTGCTTTTGCTGTTCCCATTACCTAGTCTCTGACTAACCCTTCGGGGATAATAGTCTTGATTATATGTATGTTTGTATTACAGTAAAGTGGAGGAGGCTTCGGTCCTGCGGCAGTGCGTGCACGCGGCCCAACAGGAGGCGGCGAGCCTGCTCGCGGACAAGCAGGAGTTGTTGGACGCCATGCGGTTACTACAGGTATGCCAATATATTTGCATAGATACATACAGAGTCAGAGATTAGGCAATGAAGACCGCAGAAGAAGTCCCGTGCTGTGCTTATATATATGTATGTCTAGGTTGATCTGCTTGCGTGTGCACAACGGTGTTTCTAAGTTAGCCCAGACAAATGCGTCAGCAGGCTGCTAAATCAATAAACTATTTTTTTTCTCTTAAATAATGGTTTCGTATGATTAGCACATTTAGCCGGTAGTAAATAATAGTAATTTTCATTGCATTAAGTATTTGATAATGAGTAATAATTAACGTTTAATGGCAAATGACATTCTCCCAAACCCCTCGAGACTTAATAAAGCTGTGGGACTTTACTGAGATCTCACACGGACTTCCTGAGAGAATTTGAAAAGTGATGTTGCACTGTTTTGTTTTATTCGCCAACACTCATGCACGTTCACGAACACTTAACAGTAAATAAACAAACAAAACTGCAGACATGACGCTTCACTTTTCCGCCAAGAAGTCCCAAAACGGCTGAAGTGTGAAGGTGTTTCTAAGTTAAAAATAAACCATTTGTTATCAGGAGCAAATATCCGGCGGCTGCCGCGGCAAGAGGTAGCGGTCGCGAGGCGGCCCCGCGCAGGGCTGCCTCGACTGCACCGCCTGCTGCGGCCACCGCCCTGCCTAGGCCCGCGGCCCCGACTACGAGACACGGTAACAGAGGCCAGCTTACGGCGGCACGTAACGCACTCAATGATACCGCCTGCGACCCTACATCTGCACCTGCGATCCTCAACTTTTTTGTGACCGTGTAACATTATGCAGGCACCGGCAGCAGAGGCCAGCTTACGATAGACACCTCACAGGCCACCTTACGAAAGTCGATAATAACACCTGCAAATCTAGACCTGCGATCCTCACTTACAAAGTCAATAATAACACCTGCAAAACTAGACCTGCGGTCCTATGTACTTAATTATTATGTACCTCGACTGCACGGCCTGCTGCGGCCACTGGCGCACCTAGGCTCGCGCCCCCGACCACGCGACATGGCAGCAGAAGCCAGCTTACGATGGACAAGTACACACTCAATGATACCACCACCAGAATTCCTACACCTGCGATCCTCAACTTTATTGTGACCGTAAAACTTTATGCAGGCACCGGCAGAAAAGGTTATCTTACGATGGACTCTTACGCACTCAATGAAACCACCACCAGCACTCCTACACCTGCGATCCTCAACTTTTTGTGACCGTGAAACTTTATGCAGGCACCGCAGCCGAGGCCAGCTTACGATGGATACTTCAAAGGCCACCTTACGATGGACACTTACAAAGTCAATAATAACACCCGCAAACCTGGACCTGCGATCCTTAAGTTATGTACCTCGACTGCACGGCCTGCTATGGCCACCGCCCCGCCTAGGCCTGCGCCCCCGAACCACGCGACTTGGGACCAGAGGCCAGCTTACGATGGACACCACCACCAGCACACTAGGCATACACAGACCTGTATGCCTAGATCTGCGATCCTGAAATGTCTTGTGTATATAGGCCACCTTACGATGGACATAACGTCAACAAAGCAACCAGTATAAGCCGGCCTCGCCCTTGGCAACAGAGGCCAACTTACGATGGACACCACACCCAGCACACCTAGACCTGATGATAACCTAATAGATCATAAGTTATGCCTTGTGAGTAGAAGACAACGCTCCCGCGCCTTGATACCAGAGGCCAGATTACGATGGACACACAAAGTCAACAATTAGATCAGTAAGCCTAGACCTGGTACCATCCCCTCTCCTTACATCGCTAAGTTTTATTTGTACTGGCACCTCAAGACCAACCGTTCGGTTATGCAAGAAGTGCCACACGTTCTGCGCCAGTAAACCAAGTCGCGCAGGAGACCATTTTCGTTAGGTCTTGAATCAGAACCCGCCGAAGCGCGCTCTTTATTCGGTACTCATAAGACTAGCGTCTCGGGAGAGTTTCCCCGTGAACCCGAGTAGTTCACTGCATATTTTCCAGATAGGTAACCGGAGCTGTCGAGCTTGCTCACTTCTCGTTGCACGAAGGGCACAACTCGCAGTTGCCACTGCTCGGGTCGTCAACTCTAAAGTCAACTTTCAAGTGTCCACCTTGGTCGCGGAGTAGTAAGCACACTTCACTTCTCGAAACCCATCCGAGAGCCTAGCCAGTCCAACGTCGTACGCGGCTGGCTGGACCAGAGGCTACGGCATCTAGGTGGCCACCTCTACAAGTTCTCCAGACTAGTACCGGACATGCCGACAACAATGTCCAATGAGCACCACCGGACAAAGCTGCCAACTTAAAGGGAAACTCACGTTTCACGCTGGACTTTTCGCTTCAGGCCCCACCGTGACCGCTACTAAGCCCCGCTCGCTGTACACGAGTTTGGAAGTCCTGGCACTCAATACCATGACAAACGAACATTCCCAAGCTCTACAGCTCACCACAAGCCACTACGAGTCCAACCCATGTCCGGAATCCCGCCGGAGGCGCCGGTTAAGGCACAACCAGCGAGGGGCATGAACTGGAACCCCATAGTACCCCTGAAAACACAGCCAGACCCGTAGTTCCAGCTGCGAAACCCTATTATGTGGGTGAGTAGATAGGCAGACCTGGGACCATCCCCTCTCCTTAATTCACTATGTTTTATTTGTACTGGCACCTCAAAACCAACCGTTAGGTTATGCAAGAAGTGCCAGACGTCCCTGCGCCAGTAGAACATTCGCGCAGGAGACCATCTGCGTTATGTCTTGACGCCAAATCAGTGCCCGCCGAAGCGCGCTCTTCATTCGGTACTCATAAGACTAGTGTCTCGGGAGAGTCGCCCCGTGAACTCGTGTAGTTCACTGCCTATTAACCAGATAGGTAACCGGAACTGTCGAGCTCGCTCACTTCTCGTTGCACGAAGGGCACAACTCGCAGTTGCCACTGCTAGGGTTGTCAACTCTAAAGTCGACTCCCAAGTGTGCATCTTGGTCGCGGCGTAGTAAGCACACTCACTTCTCGGAACCCATCCGGGCGCCTAGCCAGTTCCCACGTCCTACGCGGCTGGCTGGATCGGAGGCTACGGCATCTAGGGGGCCGCCTCTACTAGTTCTCCAGACTAGTACCGGAGATGTCAACACCAATGTCCAATGAGAACCACCGGACAAAGTTGCCAACTATAAGGGAAACTCACGTTCCCCGCAGGACTTTTCGCTTCTGACCCCTCAGAGACCGCTACTAGGCCCCGCTCGCTGTGCGCGAGTTTGGAAGTCCTGGCACACAATACCAGGACAAACGAACATTCCCAAGCTCCACAGCTTATCACAAGCCACTACGAGTCCAACCCACGTTCGGATCCCGCCGGAGGTGCCGGTCGAGGCACAACCAGCGGGGGGCTTGAACCGGAACCCCGTAGTACCCCTGAAAACACAGCCGGACCCGTAGTTCCAGCTGCGGAACCCTATCTATCGGGGTCAGTAGATAGGGATAGGATAGGGGTATATTTATTTATTTATTTCCAAAAAGCACTTGTAATACAATACAGACATGTCCAAAACGCAAAACAAGTTAATTCATTACAAAGTTCACAAAAACAGCACTCCACATAAACTTAATCTAACACAAAAAATATATATCAATAATATCTAATGGAACGATAAAACAGCAAATCAATTATAATGTCAAAAAAATAAAAAAGTAAAAAAGTCAGGAAAAAATTAAAATTAAAATTTAAAACAAATACAGTCATGATTTAATGTCAGTACATAATCACTAAAATTAAATAAACATAATAACTAGCCAAGAATTAATGAAAGTCAATAAAACACGTCATCCATCCATAATACCCTGAAAACGTGTCAGGAGATGTCTCAAACAATGTGAAAATATATCAATGTCATCGTGCTGCGTGAGAACGTCCCCTATCTGTTTCAACGCGCGATTCGTGGGCGCGTGAGCTACCCGTTCGGTACGTGTAACAGGCCGGACCAGGAGGCGGTGCTTTCGACGCGAGGTCACCGTTCCCGCCTCATCCCGCGGCAGACACCTGGGTACTCTAAATCCAATCTTAGCTAACACTGATGGGCTGTCGAGCTTATGATGCAATACGGATAAATAATGCCTTATCACTGCCATAATTCGCCTGAGTTTAAGGGTTTCCAAATCTACCATACCCGAGACAAACATGGAAGGATACAAGTATGGGTAGTAACCATAACTTTTCTTGTAAAGCCATCGAGCGAATTTACGCTGGACCCTTTCTATCATAAGAACATATTTTTCTTGGTACGGATGCCAGACAACCGCAGCGTACTCCAACCTACTACGAACGTATGCATTGTATAACGTTTTTGCCACCCTTACATCTTCAAAATCCGAAGCAGTTCTAATAACAAAGCCTAATGTCTTACTAGCAAGTTTACAGATTGATATCATATGTTGATGAAAGTCTAATTTAGTATCTAACATTAATCCTAGGTCACGTATGTTATTTACTCTATCCAATGGGGCGTCGCATAAATTATAAATTACATTAATTGGGCTACGTTTTAGCGAGAATGTGATAATTTTACATTTACTCTCATTAAAAGGAAGGCGGTTAACCTTACTCCAATTCGATACAACATCAATATCACGTTGCAGAGCCTGAGCATCGGCTTCATTACCAACCCCCAAACTTAATTTTAGGTCATCCGCGAACAGAAGACATTCCGCAGATTTTACATTGTCTGGTAAATCGTTTATAAATATCAAGAATAGCGTTGGCCCGAGAGTGCTACCCTGACTTACTCCAGACCTTGTGTTATAGTCATTTGACTCAAAGCCATCCAATCTTACAAATTGACGTCGGTTACGTAGATAGTCTGAGAAAAACTGGAGAAGTTTTGGAGAGAAACCGAGAATTGCTAATTTCTGTAAAAGAATGTCGTTATCCACCAGATCGAAAGCCTTCCTAAAATCGAAATAGGCGGCATCCACTTGTCGTCCAGCGTCAATTTCTGCAAGGACATAATCTACGTGTTTTACAAGATTTGTATTGGTTGAACGACCTTCCCGAAACCCATGTTGACTATTATGCAGCCTATTGCTAATTTGCCGACTGATATGGAGATTAAGTATCGCTTCGAAAAGTTTCGCTATTACCGAAAGCACCGCGATAGGTCTAAAAGCCGAAACATCCCTACCCTTTTCTCCCTTCGGAATGGGTGTCACTCTAGACACTTTCCAACTATCAGGATATTTGGCTTGCTTAAGGCACAAATTAAAAAAAAATAAAAGGGGTGTCTGAAGTGCCGATACACAATCTTTGACCAGAAACGCCGGAATACCATCAGGACCACCGGCTGATCTTGGCCTAAGACGTCTTACTGCTGACCTCAAGTCTACCTCGTCAACTTCTACTAAAGATATAAAAGTAGCATCTTTAAATGCATTAGCTGCCTGTGCGGCCTCCACAGCGTCTAGTTGGGGCTCTTCATCATGAAATACCGAACCAAAATATTCAGCAAATGCATTAGCTGCAGCCTGACCGGTCACTTTACTACCACGATACGTATATGCGTCAACATGCCGTCTCTCCTTCTTTTTATCCTTAATATATTCCCAGAATCTAACCGGATCGGAAATTATATTTTTTTGTGTTAGTTGGAGGTGCTGGCGATACGCAATATCTATTAGTATTTTTACTCTCCATCTGTAATACTGAAATAACTCCTTATTAAACTCTTTACCCTCTACTTTAAACCTTTTTAGATGGAAGTATTTGTTTTTAATATTAGTTATAATCTCGGCTGTGTACCATTTTGGGTAATTATATTGCTTATTATGTGTAACGCGCTTTCTTTTTGGAACAAACTGGCTAATGACATTATTCAGCTTAACATAGAAAAGCTCTACGGATGAATTTATATCCGTAGTATTTATTAAATCAGACCAATCTAAATCCACCAGCGATGCGTACAGTCCTTGAAAGTCAGCCTTATGCCAATTCCAGCCAGGGCCAGTCTCCACGCACCGAACGGGAGGAGGCGAGGGCTGAGGTAAACTCGCTCCACACGGTAATTTTATTGACACCTCAAGCGACGGATGGTAATCGTCCTCCGCTACAAGAGGGTCCAATCCCATCGAAACTACTACCTGATCAAGCTCGTAGTCACACAGCACTAGATCCAACATACCACCGTACTTATTAACTACATTATTGTTTTGCTTCAAATTACAGAAATCACAAAAGGAATCAAATTGCATTCTTACATTTACACTGCAAGAGTTTAAATTGAAATCCCCAAGAATTAATACATTCATATTAGAATATACACAAACAGCATTCTCGATACATGTCAAAACATTCAAGTATTGTTCATCATTATAGCTAGGGGGTAGGTACACAACACAGCATAAGATCTTTATATTTTTCCAGCTCACGACCGCAAATAATAGTTCTTTATCTGGTGTCAGGCCATCTATATCCGCGATACCCCGAACAGTATAGCAATCCTTCACTGCTAGTAAAACTCCGCCCCAGCCAGCATCGCACATACGGTCCTTACGAATAACAGTAAAGCTCGAAGGAAAGAGTTCGCTGTCGTACACCGAACTAGTCAAGAATGTCTCTGTCAAAGCGATAATGTCAAATTCCGTGCTAATCACATTATTATTAAATAAAGTCGTTTTCGAACGCAAACCACGCACGTTTTGGTAATATATGGACAAATTCTTAAACCGTTGACGTTGATTGTGTGATGCTTTCCTTACGAAAATTCTGGCGCCAAGGTTTAACACATATGCCCTCTGACCAGTTAGCCGGGGACATGACATTTTCCGCGTGTTTAGCCGGCACTCCTAGCTTGAATGACGAGTAATGACCCCGAGAATTTAACGCTTCCACAGAACAGATATCACTCCCACACAGTGAATTAAGATGAGCCCTCACCTGCTCCACAGTAGTACCCTCCATTACGTAGTACAGATGCAGATATCTCCATTTTTCCGCAGCCCGTAGCGTCGTAGACCCCGGCGCCGCAGTTCCTCGGAGAACTCCGGGTTGTGAGGTTCGTCCCTTCCTCGGTTTCACTTGAACCCACTCACCCTCCCGTGTCTCTTCATCTGTTAAATTATTTACAGAGGTAGAAGCCGATGAACCCACCGTAGAAGTTTTTAGAGTGGGGGTTACAGTAGTTGAGCTTTGTACGTCCTTGATCACAGCGGGAGCGCTCCTGATCTTTTTCTGTTGTGTAGCACGCTTGTCGGTAGTTTCTGAAAGTTTTTGAGTAGAAGGTGTTTTAGTAGAAGGTGCTCTCGGCGTCGATGATGTTAACGGATCTAGTTGTTTTGATTTATCATTTGAAATATCGTTTGTATTATCTTTCGTTACCACTAAACGTTCATTCAGCGTTTTCAATATGGACGTCTGAACGCCTTCAATTTTGTTCATAGTAACACCTTGCTGCTGTAAGTCTTTGCATAGCTGCGGAAGTAATGACAACGATCCTTGAAGAATTACTTGCAGCTCCTCTCTAATGATCGATCGCAGAGCTGAACGATCACCACATATGCAGGTCTGTGTCCCTCTTCGCACTGTGACATTTTCAAATTCTAGAATGGAGTCATTTGCAGTATCTATGACCGTGTCATTAGCACAACCTGTACTCATTAGTTGCCGGACTGGAGTACTCAAATTGTTAGACTTATGTATTTTGCTACGGCAGTACATACATATCCAAGATTGTGCAACATCGCTAGACATAGACTTATACTCTTCAGATGTTAAGCCTGCGCAAAGTAAATCATAGGTGGAGTGACATTTTGCGCAAGTCATGCATATATCGTCCTTAACAGTATTCTGCTTGCATCCCGCACATACTGCCATATTTACACTTTTTGCCTTTTTCCTTCTTTTTAAATTTTATGTGGTATGTTGCAATATTTTTGCAACTTTTCACTCCAACCAAACTCCAACTACAACTACACTCCAACTAAACTAAACAGTGACCACAGTTTAGACACGGTACGAACACAGTATAGTACTTCCGTGCAATACCGAGCGTAGTTAGCGGCGACTAATTTCGCCGGCCCACATCCAACGCCCGTAGCCTAACGGATAAGGCGCCGCGTCGCTCGGCGTTCACTCCAACAGTCCGCGGTTCAAACCCCGGGCGGCCGATCACTGCTGCAGGTGTTTATTTGTAGTCAAAATTTTCTCACCACAACGGGGGCTCCGAAGATTGTATGCGGAGTCACAATGAACAACAGGGCGAAGCCCCGGGCTCCACACAAAAACAAATAATTAAATCAATCAATTCACACAGAACAGAAACACGTCCACTCGCTCCAGTAGTTTAGGGGGGAAAAATATATATATATATATATATATATATATATATATTTACATCCAGCTACGCATTTGGCGTCATGCATGCTGTGCATCATTACGACGTCCTCCAGTTCAGCTTACAATTTAGATCATCTCTCTGCGAATGTTTCTTAGTTTTTTGATGCCTTTCTCCATAGGATATTTTATTTTGCGATTATTTTAATTGTGGTAATATTCTTCTTGCAGTCATGCCCAAACATTTATGAACTCCATTTCATGGTAATAAATTTTTGGCTTCCTGGATATACTGATTATCATTTACTTAATGCGCTGACATTTTAACGTCCTCCTGATTTTGTAAAAGCGACGTTGCCAGCAATGCGTTACCTATCTCTTTCTTTCACCGAATGTTTTAATGTTGGGTCCAATTTGACAGATGTCTTTAATATTGTTAATCAAAGTTTTTTTTTATTTAAGAGGGTTTACACATTTCGGTTTCAAATACAATCTTCCAAGCCGAAATTTTTAAAGACCATTAAGCCATATTTTATGAAACTTTGCATGCTAAAGTAAAACACAGAGATCCAATCGTTTATTTGGCTGAGTTATTGAGATTTAAAATCGCAATAACTCAGTTAAATAAAGGTTTTTTAAAAATGTTTTCAACAAACTATTTAGATCTCTATATTTTACCTCAGCATGCCGAGTTTCTTAATTAAAATTTTTGCGGAAGGTGCGTAGTTCGATTAACGCCTGAGGTTATCGTCTTTTTTCAATGTTTAAAATTTTACTTAAGTATATTTAAGTGTTAATAAAACGCTAAAACATAAAAACATTAATCTATAAACGCAGCTTCATCTTAACCGAATGTTCAAATATTTGTAAAAATATTTCTTTCGAATCTCAGAGGTGAAAACTTCTAAGATTTATCTATATCTATTTATTATTTATCTATATTTACTATTATCTATTAAGATGAAGCAATGTTGACTAAAAACATAAGCATCAAGCACTGACAAATTTCGACGTTTGAAAGCCAGACCTCGGTAGCCAAGTGGTTAAGTCAGTCGCCCGGAATGCGGAAGGTGCGTGGTTCGATTCCCGCCTGAGGTTGTCGTCTTTTTTCAGTGTTTAAAATTTTACTTAAGTATATTTAAGCGTTAATAAAACGCTAAAATATAAAAACATTAATGCCGAGTTTCATCAAAAATGGCCTAATGGTTTTTAAAAATTTCAACTTGGAAATTTGTATGGGAAACTGAAATGCGATAACGCTCTTAACTTCATTAAAGAAAATGACATCAGTTTTGGGTTCATCAATGTGATGCCTTAAGGTTTGATCTCGATCTAATTAAAAGTGCAGCGGCCATCATAAATAGTCGCTGCACTGAAGTACACAATTTATTATTTAGCTATAAGGGTCAATATCGATTCGAGAAAATTTACAGTTTTGGGTAAGTGGTTCTGCTTGCATTCCTTGGGTTCTGATTTCCTAAATAAGTACTTATATTCTCTTTTTCCTTTAAAGATGATGTTCTACTAACTATCCAAGCCCTAAGCTGAGGAGCTACCGTACGCCCGTATATTGATATCTGGCGTCCGTTGTTGGCATCTGGCATCCGTATATTCATGTCTGGCGTCCGTATATTGGATATCTGGCGTCTGTATATTGCTATTTGACATTTCACGCCAGCTCTAATAACATCTTGAGCATAATATGTGACAAGTCGGACAGTCCTATTTACAAATTCATATTGCGTAAATGCCTCGGGTTCTGGCTTCCTAACTTAATTATCTTTATAGTTTGAAATACCTAGGCCCTTTGTTGAGGAGCTACCGTGCGTCTGTATATTGTTATCTGGCGTCCGTATATTGACATGTGGCGTCCGTATATTGATGTCTGGCGTCCGTATATTGCTATTTGACATTTTGACGTCAGCTCTAACAAACATCCTGAGCATAATTATGTAACAAGAGAAAAAAAGACAAAAACCGTACCGAAATGCTGGAAGCTTGGCAATGTGCAGCCAGTACCCTAAAAGGGAAGTCTCATGCTGACCCATGCAACTACCGACCGATCGCTATCAATTCCATACTCTGTAAGGTCATGGAAAGAGTTCTAAACAGTAAGTTGGTATGAGGAGCTGAGGAGGTCATTAACTTATAGGTATGTACCTATAAGTTAATGACCTCCTCAGTGACTGTCAATATGGCTTCCGCCGAGGAAGCCGGGGATTTCGACTGGGGATCTTCTAGTTTATGTGACGCACTACTGGGGTGGGGCCCTCGAGATGCACGGCGAAGCACTAACCGTATCACTGGACATCTCGAAGGCTTTTGAAAGGGTCTGGCACGCAAGTCTGCTGCGCAAGCTTCCTGCGTATGATTCGCTGTAGATATTATTATATGTACTTTTGTAGTTGGATAGCTGATTTTCTGACGGCACGATCGATCAGAGTAGTCATCGATGGCTGGTCCTCTGACTCAGTGGCTATTGATGCCGGAGTTCCTCAGGGGTCTCTCTGCGACGCTTTTCTTGTTGCACATCAATGACCTGTTGATACCAGGAATTGTTGGGTATGCAGATGACAGAACTGTCGTAGAGAGATACCTTTCGGATGCAAACTGCAGTCAAAAAGCTGGGCGTCCTAAATAAGGTCAAGTGATATTTCACGCCGGGATAGCTTTAAACTCTCTTTAAAGCTGAAGTCCGATCTTGTATGGAATATTGCAGTCACCTATGGGACGGCTCAGCGAAATACTACTTGTACTTTGCATCTGTGTATATTGATAGTGACAGTAAAGCGTCTCAAAATTATGAAATTAGTAATTTTTTGAAAAACAAAGATTACTACAGTGAACATCTATCGCTGATCGAATCGATCTATCGTGAATATTTGTATTTCTTGTTAGTTTTTTAGATTATTATTGTTTAAAAATTATTATCCTAAACTTGAAAGAGTCCTAACATATTGTATTTACCTGTAAGTGTTTGTTACACTTAAATAATGTTACAAACTTAATTAAGTAATTTAATGTATCAGTGTAAACAAACGTTGGTGAATTATATAAAAAAAAATACCAACTAACTGCACTGGACACGATTCAACGCAGAGTTGAGAGGCTAATTGGCGACAAAGAACTGGTGAAGAGCAAGTTTCACACCCTAGCTCACCGCCGCAAAGTTGCCTTTCTGTCGGTCTTTTACAGACCTGGAACTCCATGAGCTCATACCGCCATCCCCTTTCTTCCATCGGACATCCAGACGCACTGCGGGCTACCACCCTTTCTTGGAGGACATTTCTAAATGTCGCACAAAGCGCTACTCAACATCGTTTATACTGTGCACAGAAAAGGAGTTGAACTCCCTCCCTGCGTCTGTGTTTCCGAGTACTTATCTTAAGTATCTTCAAAGCAAGAGTGAATAGACACCTTCTGGGTTAGCTCGCTCCATCGTGAATCGGCTTGATTGGGATCAAGAGCAAACCCATTTACAGAAAAAAAAAACTAGTCGGACAGTCCGATTTACGTATTCATATTGCGTAAATGCCTTGGGTTCTGGCTTCCTAACTTAATTGTCCTTATAGTTTGAAAGGCCTAGGCCCTTTTTTACCGTGCGTCTGTCTATTGTTATCTGGCGTCCGTATATTGATAACTGGCATCCGTGTATTGACATCTGGCGTCCGTATATTGACATCTGGCGTCCGTATATTGATGACTGGCGTCCGTATATCGGATATTGCTATTTGACATTTCACGCCAGCTCTAACAACATCCTGAGCATAATATGTGACAAGTCGGACAATCCGATATACGAATTCATATTGCGCCTTGGATAGTGGCTTCCTAACTTAATTGTCTTTATAGTTGAAAGGCGTAGGCCCTTTGTTGAGGAGTTATTATATTGTTATCTGGCGCCCGTATATTGCTATTTCACAGTTTGCGCCAGCTCTAAGAGCATTCTGAACACAATATGCGACAGGTGGGATGATGAAAGAACATGTACACACGCCAGCACATCAACCTACCTACCACAAAATGTCCAATTTTCTTCAATAGACTTTGAACTTTATGCCTTAAATATATGGTTAAAAATGTATTAAAGAAATTTTACAGTTTTGGATAGGTTGCAGTCTGTACATTTAAATTTTTTATATATTTATTAGTTTTATGGCTGATTATTCAATCATTGGATAAAACTTATCCTTCTGATAAAGCATTACGCAATCAAGCTAAAATGTCACCTGTTTAAAAAAAAGTCATTTATGACAATACATTTTTTAATAATTAAGTATAGATTACGATTTATGATAATAACTAGCGGCCGCTCGCGGTTTTACCCGCATGGTTCCCGTTCCTGTGGGAATATCGGGATAAAAAGTATTCTATGTGTTAATCCAGGTTATAAACTATATGTATGCCGAATTTCATTCAAATCCATTCAGTAGTTTTTACGTGAAGAAGTAACAAACATACACACTCACAAACTTTCGCCTTTATAATATTAGTGTGATATTGTATTTTAGTAGGCACCAAACATTGAGTAAGCTGGCAACGTCGCATTAGCGGACGCCAAATTTATATGAATACGTCAGAAAAGAAGCGCGTTTAATACGGCTGTGGATATACGCACGACAGTAGCGCCGCACCTCTGCTGAGATTTTTTTGGGAACTATCCAGTATTTATTTGCAGCCATTACAATAAATTTTTGGCTTCCATCGATTTTTGTTCTACGGCTAGCTGGACCTTAGAGGCGCCAAGTGTCATCGATTAAAAAAGTGGCGTCCGGTATGCGGACGTCAAATAGCGGTGGACGCCATTTTAAATGTAATTTCGCCTTCAGTGGACGGAAGTTTGCTTGTGGGATATATATATATATATATATATATATATATATATATATATATATATATACGTACTCAATGATACCGCCAACACATCTGCGATCCTGAACTAATGTCTTGTTGCTAGAAGCCACCGCCCCGCTTAAGCCTGCGCCTCCACACCCGCGACACGGTAGCAGAGGACACCTTACGATACTACTACCAGCTCACCTAGGCCACATCATCACATCTAGACCTGCGATGATTTGTGTTTTTTGTGACCGTGAAACTTTATAGGCCACTGCACGGCCTGCTGCGGCCACCGTCCGACCTATGTCCGCGCCCTCAACCACGCGACACGGCCAGAGGCCAGCTTAAGATGGACACCACCACCAGCATTCCAAGACCTGCAGCCCCAAAGTTAAGTCTTGTGAACAGATGCCACCTTACGATGGACGTGTATGAAGTTGAATTATGTCTTGTGAATATAAGCCACCGCCAAGCTTAGACTACCTAATCTTTAGTCTGTTAGTCGCCTTTTACGACACCCAAGGGAAGAGAGGGGGTGGTAGTAGTGTAACCTGTACGGCTTTTAGTGACCTCGGTAGCCGTAAAGCGTTTTGCAGATTCGTAGGACCCCCGGCTCAAGGCCCAGGTCGGGCAATGTGTGTTTCATATTTTTCAACGCATAGCCCCGAGTCTGTGATCACCAGAGGTCGGAATTAGATATTAATATGGATCTTCCCGGGATTTCGAATGGACGTCTAATAGATTTCTAAATAACTTAGTTATTTCAAAAATCACGGGATTTTTCTGCTCTTTAAAATTAATATCGGGATTTGAGGCATATCCACTTTATTCTTTCGCTGTATGAAATGTGTGTGAAAGGACCATGGGAAATTTTGTCCCCACCATCCAAGTCATTTGAAATTAGTGTCATTTGAAGGGTCTAGTAGGATAGATATTTTTTTACTATGGCGACGTTCTTCAAATACGCGGGATTTAGGTTATAAAAAATATATTGTTTTTGAATATTTTTTTCCAACAAAATAAGATTGCAAGAGCAGACCAGACTCCACAGGCGGCACCCGTTCACGAGTATGACATGTGAATCAGCCATCGCTTCGCTCAACCATGTTTTAGGGAACGTAACGACCCGACGCACATGCCACCACCGCAGACACTTTGAGAGAGCATAACACACTCGAGCAACTCCAACTAAAGCAAGAAAATAATAAAAGTTTTTTTTTTAATTATAAATAAACCCAATACTTTTTGCAACTAACACAGGTACTTTAGGCTTCTTTGGGTCCCAATGAACAAATTGACACGTATCCCATGACTGTTGTAGGGTGGGGACGGGGTTCATACAAAATCCCCCATGGTCCTTTATGTGTAAGTACATAAAGAACTCTACCTAATTCCGACCTCTGGTGATTACCAACCCGCATTTAGCAAGCGTGGTAAGCAAATAACCATCAATCGTAGCGATATCATGATTTCAATGATCAGAGGGACAGTTTATAGGCTGTACTTTACGTTGCTATGGTTCTATCGTCCATCAATTACACTAATTTTTAGTATATTATAGTAGTATATTGATTTGTATTGTAACCGATCGTGTGCTTGCAAGTCGAGAGATAGAGCGCTTACAAGCGTGTCTCGGACAGCGCAGTAACAGGGTGATTGTAATTAAGTACGTTTAAATTGAGTAGGAACTGCCGCACTCGGACAAGTCAATGAAAATGTCTCTTCAATTGTGTAAAAATGTAAGGTACTTAAAAAGTAAATGCCAACTAATTGATGCTAAAGCTCTTGCGTGATGTTGCAATAAGAACAAGAACATCAAGCTTTTTTACATGGTGGCTGATTATTATATAATGCCATTTTAAAAAAAAAGGCATGGTTTGAACCGTCGCTATCTATTTTATAGGCTGGTAAACTCGTTCGTCACAGTTCCATGGTTTGCGGGCGACGGGGAAGGGGTGACATCTGTACACAACTGACGTTCTTATTCTCAGAATAATAACTAAAGCATAGAAATGAGACTTCTATTTTTGAGACAAAATAAGTCGCTAAAAACGACAAAAAGTAAAGTGAAAAAAAAATTGGATACCAGCCGGCCTAGCATGCGCAACACGAGAACTTTTCTCGACCCGTTTTCTCGTGTTTTATTAATTTATCTCTAATGTCAAAGACACATGGATGCGCTTAGAACTCTACATAATATGTCAAAAATAGACTAAATAGTAGTTTTTGTATAAACTGTGGTATTTTTGTCTACAAACCTTACATGACAACTTAAAACGATTTGACGTCTATCGTCCGCGACATATCTCTTGTTGCGCATGCTAGGCCTACTGGTCACCAACCGAATTTAAAAGCGATCTACGAAATGTAATTCAAAGACTTTATATACCTCAATCAATGGACATTGGCAAGGGCCAACGCGCCCGTGTAAGTCACATAAAATAGCATTGTTTGAAAACAAACTGAGTGCCCACTCAAATATCATAGCACTCCTTCTATGCTTCCGTTATCCTACTAATATTATAAACGCGAAAGTTTGTAAGTATGGAGGGATGTTTGTTACTCTTTCAAGTAAAAACTCCTGAATGGATTTCGATAAAATTCGGCATACAGATAGTTTATAACCTGGATCAACACATAGGATAACTTTTTATCCGGATATTCCCACGGAAACGGAAACCACGCGGGTGAAACCGCGAGCGGCCGCTACTTATTCTATGTTCCTACTACTCTGGCCCGCCGCCGGCGCTCTTCTTCCCCGCCCCCGCAATCTATCGTCCCTCGTCCCGCAGACCATGGAACTGAACTGTCACGTATTAATTTGCCCGCCTATAAATACGAATACGTTGAAAATGTCGGAGCAACATAAATAAAAGGGAATTGAGCGACTTCCTAAATATACACACAATAGCACGGCTACAGAAAACCTTTAAAATTATCCAATTGAATTTCAGCTTTAGCTTTTTAGGGTTTTGAGTTCAAAATCGATTGGAGAGTTTAAACGTTTTGGAATAGTCTCGCATGCTGTTGTCTGTATATAGCTAGATTTAATGAAATGTGATTTTATAATATTCGATGTACTTAGTATATGTCCGCGCATTTATTATCTTAATAATAAAATCATAGGCGACATTTTGTAGCTTTCGAATTCGTATATCTATTATTATAATGTACATAGTTGTAAACTTGTATTATTATCAGTCTTCCTTTAACCGTTGTTATAGAAACGTTGTATTGGAAACAGCAATATACAATTTTTGTAAATTACTTTACATACCTGTAACATTTTTTTATTATAAACTATACATAATCATATCAATAGAACTTTTAATCTCAATGTTGAAAATATAAATGTGTAACTGGTAATTAGGAATTACAATGTATGGATAATTAAAACTTGGTTTGGTTATTAATTTCATCACACGTCAAAATGTTGTATTTTGCCTTTTATGTACAATATGCTGGCGAAAAAGTATGGTGGGTCATATTGAATTGCTTAGCAATATTTATCGTCAACAAATATTTTGTCATAAGTGAATGTTTATTTTTCTTGAGTATGGCCTCTTACAAAAGAGGAGTACCTAATGACAACTTACATAGGTAACCAACCATCCATGTATTTTAGGAAAATTAATAGCTTTTGAAAGATTGTATACAGTTCACAATCATAAAGATAGTGTTATTTTGTGTGTCAATCAATTTTATTGCAATATAATGTTACTTCGACCAATATTTTATGTTTGGTGATAGTAACAAAACCGTTTAATATTACTTTAATTAGTTATTATTAATCCATAAGTTTTCACTGTGTGTTATTTGTAAAAAATATATATATATAAATATTATTTTTGTGCCAAAAGCGCTAGATTATATTTTTTTATTATTCAGAAAACGATATATTTATTTTTCAATTTTTAAACATTATTTGTCAGTCTTGATAAGAAACTATTATTTTTAATATTATAAAGAATTAGTGAGATTTTTCGAGGTGTATTTTGATGTATAAATATATTATTACGTCACTTGTTATTGATTCGCAATAATCGTATTGCTGTTGGTGTAGCTATTATACTACGGTGTAATTATAATATCATACATAATAATCATCTCAGAGTTGCCAGCCAAATAAAATTTTAAACACTCCAAAATACGTACTTATCTAAATGTTTGATTGACTTTTGTGGAAATATACCTATTGCAAAATGTGAGTATTATTTTTTGTTTAACTAGCAACTCTGTTCCCTAGAAATATCTCCCATTTTAATATGTGTTAGTTATAATAAAAAATGTGCCTGTATCTTAACGTAGGTACATGAGTAATCGCTTGAGTGAGATTGATCGTGGCTGCAATTTTTTGTACTTTCTTTATTGTACTCTGTATTTAATGTTCCTTCAATTCTCTCGTTCGTATTACTTTACACATATAATGTGTACTTTGCCGGTATTTATATCGCTAAGCCAGTGTTCTACTTGCTATGAGTTCCAGTGAAGTTTTGGCTATAGACTAAGACAAAAAAAATTACAATGCGCCTGTTTTCACCATAAATCGGAATAGGTAAACTTTTATCAGATACCTTTGCAATATTAACATAGAATGGATATACCCGGACAGGGTTAGTTTATTTCCGAAATCCGGTAAAATGAAGTTGTATTTTAAGAATAATATTTTTCATAACTGCATGTAACTTTAAAACACATCGAAGATTATTTTACATTACTCCTAGACATAGTTATGATGCAATTACTTTTAAAAACGTACCTATTCCAATCTATGGTAATAACGAGTGCCTGGTGCAAGTTTTATTCACTATTCGGTGAGTTAAATGTGATTACAATTTTATTTGTAAGTCAAAATCAGCGCCACCTTGTGTCAAGTTTGATTCACACGTTCGTCTACTTTAAAGCCTTATACGCTGTAGTAGATAACTTTTAACTCGTTGGAACAGTGGACTAATCGAACTAGCTCTCAGGGCTGTTGCGAGCTGCTAAGCAACTAGGTTACCAGGGTCTACTAACAAAATCTGACAGCTTTCATGCAACTAATCGGCAACTATGATATTACTATTATTTATTGTAGTGTGTTTGTCTCCGTGTAATCAACAGCACATCAAGTGGAAATGTGACATTGAATACACTACCCGTATTACGTATGAAGTAAAACCTCAAGCTCAAACTGTTACGCTTGATTTGCGGTCTATTGTACGTTCTTTGTTAGGACCATAGATTTAGATTTTTTTTCTACGCTTGAAATCTATGGTTAAAACAGCACAACTTCTCTGAAACTGAACCAGCCCTAAGCGTGTTGAATACAATACGTAACCAGATCACGATATTGCCGGAAAACACCTATGTGTCAACATGTGAATGTACCTACTGTTGTTGCGACCTGTTTAGCTGCGAAGGAATTGTTAAAAATAAATTTATTTAGTAGGTATTCTATTGTTGTCTTTTTATTTAAATTGTCCATTGAACATCTTTCGTCTTGTATTTTAGATAAAACTGGGGGGTTTGTGGCCGTATTCTATTGTCTTTTTATTTAAATTGACCATTGAACACTTTCGTTTTGTTTTTTTGGACAAAACTGGTGGTGTTTTGGCGCTTATTGTCTTACTTCAACACCAATCGCAATACAATAAAATTCTAAGCAATTTGCACCTGTGCTAGTTATTTAGTTTAGTAGAAAAACATTGCTTTGCTACTTTACTTATTATAACTAATTTTAAAAAAATGGCCAAGCGATGTACGTTATGACTATTATGCCCGAAGGGTTAGTCAGAGAGACTAGGCAAGGCAATGAGGACGGCAAAAACAGTCCTTCTACCATAGTCCACTTTTCTCAAAATAGCGACTGCACGTGTGCTCAGCGTGACAGGTGGTGAGCCCATCGCCGCTCTATGCTGTTGGATGTATGTGCAGTCTTTAAACCGTAAGTCGTCTTTTACGACAGCCAAGGGAATAGAGGGGGTGGTAGTATTCTTTCACCGCTTCGTACTTCTACCAGACATTAATTATTAGGCTTGTACTTTTAAAAGGTATTGCGAAATGTGTAGAAGTTAGACAAATACCGCCCTACTCTGCCTATGATCTTCACAGTTTAATCGAATCTGCGAGGATTCGTCAAGTCTTTAATGACTTACGAGGTTTTCTAGAGGCATGCATCCTGAACTGAAGGGCTGTAGGTTCTTCGTTCCATAGCTTGGAGCGTGACAATAGCTGGTTGTAGAGAGCAAAAAAACCAAAGTCTAGTCAATAATGCTTTAGTTCTTGTTCTGAGGTTTTAAATTACGTTAACCTGACAATAGATAGCAAAAATAGCCATAGAAAATGTATTTTATTAAAATTACATTTTCTGTTGCTTCATGGCCGCGCTTCCTCAGCACGCTGCACGCACGGCCGCCGGCCGAGCCCAGTTAATCGAGTTACCCCAAAAAGCGGGACAGGCTCAGTCAGCGCTTATTTGACTTGGCTAGTCAAATAAGTTTAGTAAATTAATATTTTGTAAACGTGTAGGTAACGTTTTGGTCGCAAAACTACCCAAAATAAAATTACCCGGCAGTGAACGTTACCCGGAGATTACCCGCTCGAAGCCTAAATTACCCGAAATCGGGTAAAATTACCCGAAACGGCAACGCTGGAAAATAGGTCCCTAAATGAAAATAGGAACTATTTTTTTTATTTTTGGTTGACAAGCAAAAGTGTAGAATTTATTACAGCCTTTTAAGAACGGCTATGCGATTCTCTGAGCGACACACGACGCTGTGCGCATGGCTGTGATCTGCTGTCTCTTTCCAATTCTAGGAATATGAAGGAGACAGAGTCAATTCTCAGCGCTGCGGCAGCCTCTGCTACCAAGGCTTTAACTTAGAGAATCGCACTGCGGCTCGGCTTTCATAAAACGCCATCTATCGAGTGGTTTTGAACTAATTTTTATTTTTTTATTTGGGCTGTCAGAAAATCGCCCATTTTTGACATACTGCTTAGTGGGCGCACTCGTTGATTTTAGGCCAAAAAAATTAAAAACCATTTTTTTTTTGAAAGTATTTTATTCATTAGTTTAAATTTTTTTCAATTAGGTAGTATTATTGATTCAATAATTGTGTATTGTTACATTAGGAAAGAATATACAATGAAAAGTGTTGTAAAATAATTTTAAAAAATGGTATTCTTTATAGTTAAATCTATATTGATTATTTAAACTTTGACTAAAACAAAAAAAATACTTAATTTAGACATGAAATTATCTCAAGACATTTACAGTAAAACTAAAACAGAAATAACACTACACTTCTATATCTAGGGTTGCCAGATGGTATCCAAAAGGAGGACATACCCTCCTTTTCTATATTTTGTCCTCCCGTCCTCCCTTACCTACTGTAAGTCGTCCATTTTGCTAAACGTTATGGCACAGTTTTTTCGTCCCATCTAACGAATGGATGAATAAAACATGTTGATACCATGTTGATAACATGTTAAAAAGTTAATATAATCATCAGTGCACAAGTTTATGGTAATTATTATTACAACACAATATCACTTACTAACATAAAACATTTTTAATTATAATTCCTTGACTTAATCATGTAACAACACTGACCTGAAAAAAGATATAGTAACAGTTCAGTTGTTATTTCATCAGTTTTGCAATTTGCAACTCCCGGGTTGCCAAGGTAAGGTTAGCCGCACACACACAATAATATGGGCGATTTTCCGAGATCACAAAAAAAAAGAAATTGGTTCGTAAATGACTTCATAGATGGCGCTTAGCATAGATTAGTATGGCGCTTAGTAAAAGGCGAGTCCATGAAGAACACGTGTATGGCTACGTAATATTTATTCCATTCCAAAAAAGAAATAGGTCCTGGAGATCCTGAATAAAAATTTGTAAGTACTATTTTTTTATTTTTTTGATAGACAAGCAAAAGTGTAGAATTTATTGTTATAGCCCTTAGGCAGGTCGGCTTTCATAAAACGCCATCTATCGAGTATTTTTAAACTAATTTTTATTTTTTAATTTGAGCTGTCAGAAAATCGCCCATTGTCAATACAAGATTGTCAATAATATTGATCAATATATGGTACCGCACACACTACGCAATATTATTGTAAATTTTTCACTCAGTCGCTCAGCAGCTTGATTCGTGTACGCACGGTTTAAAATGGACAGAAAGAAAAACACTGATTACTGCACTTATTTTAAATAGGTAGGTAATTAAAAACAATGATATCGAAACGTTGAAAAAAATGTCTACCTCAGGTTGTAGGTTCGATTCCCGCCTGAAGTAGACATTTTTTTCAAATTTTCGTTAACTTTGAGTTTATTTGAGCGTTTTTTAACGCAAATAATCAAAAATTACGAATTATAAACAATCAAGAAAGAAACGACGGATTAAAGACTGGATCAGAAAAAAAACTGCTATATAATAATAATAACTTTAGTATCACGATGGATGTTTTTCACAGCTCTGGATAAGTTTCCCATGTATTCATAATAACAAATATCGCTTTTCTGTGAGATTATTAATATTATTCACACTATTTGTCCTTTTGGCGCGTAAACATGAACAAAAACAAAAATCTTTTTTTCAATTAAAATATTGCCGCGCTCCCGCACACGTCAATATTATTGTCAATATTCCTGGCTCCTCTCAATATTGATGTGCCCGTGATCAGAATTTCTGGAAATCCACAATAATATTGAACAATACCGCAATACGGGCCGCACACACACAATATTATTGACAATAAGCACTTTAATGACAATATTATTGTGTGTGTGCGGCTAGCCTACGGCGCTGCCAACAACTCCTATGAATACCAGCGGACGAATGGCTTTCTTTTTCGCCACTGCTAAAAACATAGAATGTTTCTCAGAAATGCTCAAGATCTGCGAGTTTTATTTTTGTATTAGCGCACATAACGCAAATGTGAAAAAGTTTTTTCACTGATTAATAGTCAGTGGAGCAAAGAGAGGAACAGACTTAGGGTGTTACCAGACCAATCGATCGATCGTCGATCGACGGCATCGATCAACATCGATCGATGTCGATCGACTGGTCTGGTAGCTTTAATCGATCGACGGATACCGTTTGACTAACCAATCGATCGACGACGGTCGGTCGACGTTGATCGATAGGTGTGGTAGCTTTAATCGATCGACGGATACCGATCGTCTAACCCATCGATCGACGTTGATCGATTAACCCCGGCTATATTCCATCAGTTTCTTCCGAAACACATGCAGAGGAGGACTCGTTGTTCTTGGCCAGTACGATGTTGCTCGTACTATTATTACGGAGACGCAAACGCAGAAGAATCTGGATGCGGCCGTTTTTAAAAGCCAAAGATCGCTTATTTTATCCAAATGACATTTAAGCAGCGGTTTTTTTTTGCGTAGCGATTGTCATGAATTTCGAGGTTATTTTTTTATTAGACAACAGAAAACTAGCTCCATTCAAAAATATCTTGGGGGAGGAAGGGACGGGGATGGAGGGGGTACGGTAATGGTAACTTAGTAGAATATTTGTTTTTTTTTCTAAAAATAACCTAACATAACCTCAACATAAAAATAACTTAAAACTATGCATTACCGCACTTTGGCTCCCCCTCCCATCCCCCCCCCCTTTCCCCTCCCCCTCCCCTCCCCTTCCCCCTTTTTTCGGTGTTGCTTAATCTAAAGTACTTCTCAAGGGGTATGGGGGAATATCATTTAGCATTTAAACGTTCATATTATCATCACTCATTATCATCAACTTCAATGAACTCTATTATTACGACTAGTATCCATGGGCACGAAATAAATTTATAAAATTTACGTCGACTAATCCATTCTACCATCGATCGATGCCGTCGATCGACGATCGATCGATTGGTCTGGGGCCCAAGTCTGCTAATTTACGAATGGCATAATTGAATCGCAATGGGCGATTTTCTGACAGCCCAAATTAAAAAATAAAAATTAGTTCAAAAATACTCGATAGATGGCGATTTATGAAAGCCGACCCGTTCCTGCCTAAGGGCTGTAATAAATTCTACACTTTTGCTTGTCTGTCAAAAAAATAAAAAAAATAGTACTTACCAATTTTTATTTAGGATCTCCAGGACCTATTTCTATTTTGGAATGGAATAAATATGACGTAGCCATACACGTGTTCTTCATGGACTCGCCTTTTACTAAGCGCCGTACTAATCTATGCTAAGCGCCATCTATGAAGTCATTTACGAACCAATTTCTTTTTTTTGTGATCTCGGAAAATCGCCCATTGGATCGCATTGTGTTTGACAGATTTGGTATTCTCTTACTCATTTAAGAATACCAAATGTGTCAAACAATTACAATGCGATACAATTGCGATACAATTGCGATTCAATTATGCCATTCGTAAATTAGCAGACTTGGGCCCCTGGTAACAGTCAGTTATATCTCTAATAAACATGACATGTCATTGTGATGATTTTCATAATTATTTGTTGAAAAACCAAGAACTTCTTGCAAAAATTTTCAGCTCAGCTAAATATGATTAAAATAAAGTAAAATAATATTAAAAGTTCGTTTAATTGTGTATGTCCTCCTTTTTTACAGAAAATCCTCCGTTTTGGACCCATCTGCCCTCCTTTATCAAATTAACATCTGGCAACCATAATTATATCAGACTCATAAGATTCTGTGTCACTGAATTAAATCACAGAATTAATCAACATCTGATTGTTCTGTCTGGGATACCAAGAGATCCATTGTATCTTTCTTAAATTGTTTCGGCCTAGAATTGTGCATTTTAGGCTTAGAGCATTAAAATGCTCTAAGATTTTAGGCCTTGTTGAAGAAACATAACTAGCAAACATCATCTTAATAATGTCTTCATTCGAATTTTTGAGAGATTTTGTTCTCGAATGTCCTCCTTAGTCCTAATCCTTAGAAAAACCTTGTTCCGCGCTTCTGATGCCTCTTCATACAAAATTCCAATTAGAATAATCGAATTCTGAATGATGTCTGTTCCGTGGATCAACAACTTAAGTACAGTTGGCAGTTGCTGCCTCAAAGTACCAATTGTACAACTCTACGTATCTTTCAGCGGTTGAGCGTGTATAAGCCCTGCATTTTGATGGCAATTTACAACAATTTACATTCACCATTATTTCATAGTAATATTCGACAAAACACAAGAGCTTCACTTTCCCGCCAAGAAGTCCAAATCCATTAATAATATTGTCAGTTGTCACTGCAAGAACATATTTATTATAAGGGCAACACTAAACAGACGGTCGACATTCAACACATTTCACAAAAATAATTTTGATAACAATATTGTGAAACAAAATGCTGTAATAATATTAAGTTTTTTTTATAAACTACAAATTGAGTTGTTGTAATGTAACAATCACTTATGATAAAGTATAACAGTAGTTGATTTACACACGCATTACATTTAGAAAAGGTTAGTTCAAGAACATTTTTATTTTGTTGGTATTTGAACGCACCTCAAATGACACCCCTAACTAAGAGTTGCAAGCCTTAGTACGTACCCAATATCTTAGGACTTTTAATACATTCTTAATTTTATATTTACCCATAATAATTATAATGAATCTTCCCTATAATATTTTCAATTGCTTTCGCGCTTTGTATTATACATACACTAGTAGCACAATTTTTATTTTTAGAGCTGCAATATTATGCTAACAGGGATTCACGAAATACTACGTCGAACCAATAGGTTGACTTTATGTAAATGTATACAGGACTAAAAATTACAATAACAATTAGTGTAAAGAACAGCTTCTATTCCTTGTCCAGTAGTACTACTTAGTATTATTTATTTATCATATATTTTATTGACTAATAAATCAAAACAAAATACCACTAGATAGTGGTGGATGGATATACTGACTTATTGCGTAATCAAGAGAACCAAGTTTGTAAAAGACTAATACTAAAAGACTAATACAAGAACACGAGATACGTACAGGTGTTCACACGGACATATTGTCGCATTTTATACAGTAGGTATAAAAAGTAAGATACCTATCATTTATGATGGATTATCATATTTATGTATTTTACTAGGGAGTTATAAAAACTTTCTTCACAAAAATGTAGGAAAATATAATAAAACATGCATGTAAAATGTAATTAAATTATTAGACGCACAATGAGTGGGGTAATTCCCATTGAAGACTGGTAACAAATGTCCACGTGAGTTTGTATAACGTGACTTGTACTGTGGCAACATTTTTAGTGATGGCCGATAATTCAAATTGAAAGGACGCGAATGATTGAAGCCGAATTTTGTGTTGAAATTATCCAAGTTTCTCATAATTCGGTGTTTGAAAGTGCGTTTGTATTGAATTTGTAACAGTATTTCGGAAAGTGTTAAATTTTGTGTTCTAAGTGGTTGCTAAATTTGTGTTTTTTAAGAAAGAATGTTTGTTGTGTCTTCATAGTAATAGGATCAGTGGTCAATAACATCTATTGGATTACGGTTTTGCTGTTTATCTAATTGTTGTGGACTATAGGTGAGTTCAGAACTTCGCAGTTTGGTTTAATGTCGATGTTACTTTTACGAGACAGGTTTCTTTCTGCCACGAACACCGAGATGCGTGCTGTCGAGTCTGTTCGGCCAGTTGACTCGCTCGGTTCCAAGATAACGGAAGATTACAACAGTTTGCGCAGATTCTGATAACATTCCTTACCTCATGACACTGCAAGGCTTAGTGAACACACGACGGCTTAGAAGTTCACATGAAGCTAATATTGACAAAACTTATCTTCTCACCTCAATTGGTTGTAACAAATTAGCAGCTGATTATATTATATATGATATTATATATCTATTTCATGCTCTGTTTCCGTTCTGAAAGCCTTCAAATATCGAATAATCTGAGAGAGAGTTTACCATTAGCTTAGACAAACTACATGCACAGCAGCCAAAAAATTAACTATCTCAGAAGACTGTGATCAAATTATTATTAATAGTTCAAGTAAATGAATGATACAATACATACAGCTTAAAATTAATAATAAAAAAAGCTGTCCCTTTGGCATACTTTTACTTTTATTCAGAAGCCCTATTAGGTTTTTATGATCCTATGAAGACCTTTTCTAATTGGTCTTTGCAGTCCCTTTTAGAGAGTTTTCAACAGTCTTAAATGGGAAACAAACAGCTATGCGATTCTCTAAGCGACAATAGACGCTGCGCGCATGGATGTGATCTGCTGTTTTTTTCCAATTCTACGAATATAAAAGAGACAGAGTCAATTCCCAGTGCTGCGTCAGGCCCTGCTACCAAGGCTTTAACTTAGAGAATCACACTGCTGAGTTTAATCTCTTTGATGTTTCAAATAACCCAATCGTAATAACATTTTCTATGGGTAGAAAAGACAGATACCTTGTGATCTCACACCATTCAACATAATTTATGTGGATTTTATCAATGTACACAAATATTTCAACAAGATTTAATGCGAAACTACTTAGTAAAGTCATCCCTACCTATTTTGGTCTGCCAAACTGCATAGCAAATTTATCGGTAGTAGTTCATGACTACTTATCTTATCTTTAGTATAAAAAATAGGTTCCAGATATATAGAATATTTCAAATAACTAATGCTAACAGGTAGGAACTAATCTTAAAGTATAAATCAATTGCGAACCTCTATAAATTTAACTGTGGCTGCTGCATTCGACTCTAGGCCTCTAGAAAGTTGTAGGGTTTTGGGTAAATATTAAACTTTTTTTAAATAAACTAAAGTATGTATGTATGTAAGAACTAAGAAAGTAGCTCATTTTTTTTTGTATGTTTGTTGCAATAATGGCATGCATATGTTTTAAGTTGAAGGATCTTCTTATTCAAGCAGTTAGACAGTTTCTTTCAAATAAATAATATGTTAAGGAAGTTTATACTATCATTAGTATAAACTTCCATAACATATTATTTATACTTCATAGTATTTATCTTTAGGAATTATTAATTTATTGTCCGTAGTTGTCTCTGTTGAGAGGTTACCCTTGCAACATTGGCTTCAGTTTAATAGAAGTAGAAATAAAAACACCAATCAATTCAAAAACATAAAATTCCAAAGAATCCAAGATAATACAATATGACAATTAAACTATTTTTGATTTTGACCTTAAGGGGGGTTAGGTAAATTTGGATGTTGCGCGGGGCCTCGCGGGTGTAGCGCGGTGCGGGGTCCGCGATAATTTGTAAGCGCCATTCACATTTTTATCAAAAATTTAATAAAAACGTTTAGTTTTTTGAAACTCAAACTCGGTCAAGAAATCAAAAATAAATAAAATAGTTAGGTAGTTATAGTTAAATACCTATGTGTTTATGATTTTATAGGAATTATTATTGTAAAACACGTTTCTGTTGATTTCTTGATTGACACATTAGATTATATGAAATTTTAGAGGTATCTTTACAATTTTTGTCTATCGAGCAAAATGTTTCCAACCGGGTTTTGGCTTTGTTCATCCCCTTACACATACGTTCTATACACATTGAAAGTTTCAGTGCGAAATATCTAAAATATTTTGAATAACAGCTAATAGAAAACAGTCAATTTTTCCGTTTTCACCGCTTAGGGCCCTTTAACATTATTTTTTTGAACCTGACAAAATTAGTTAAAAGGTTATATTTAATTTGGATGTATACATTGACCATAACAATTATTTTTTTGACAAAGTGAAAAGTCAGTTACTGCTTACAAATTGAAAAAGACAGTGTCGAAAAAATTTCCACAAGCAGGATTCGAACCCACACCCTTCTGGCAATCCAGGCCAGAGGCTCTTCCCAGTTGAGCTACCGTGGAACTTATCCAACCCACAGAAATTAACCAACACCATCTTTATGTTTTTACTTTGTAAGCGCATTAAATGCCAACAAGCTATGTTATCAACGCGATCAGTTAAGAAATAGGCAATAGGTTTTATTTTTAAGGTTTAAGATAGGCATAAAAACGCAAATTACTGGATTGAATTTACCGAAACGCACAGATTGCCATTTTAATTTTACAGTGGACGAAGACTCAGCCATACTACAACCAAATTTGATAACATATTATTGACATTTCTTTGTGCAAATATCTAATGTCACTAAAAAATTTAAACTCCATTGTTAATTATTTCCTTCTGAATCAAATAATTAGGATTAGAATTAAAATGTAAATTTTAGAGATGCACCAGGTACCCGGCTAGGATCCGGTACGTGGCGGTTTCGGCACTTTTTCAGGATCTGGCTGGATACCGGGTAATGATCAGGCTGGATACCGGTAAAGCCGGGTTTCAAAAAAAAAGAAACCAACTGTTTTCATAAATGATAATTAAACTTTGTACGTACATACTTAATCAACTTATAACTTTAACGAATTTTAGGATTAAATCAAGTCTTTATTTCTCATTTATTAATCCTTATTATAGCAACTAGTCATTGAGATCCATTTATTTAAGTATTAATTTGTCAATTTTTGTTCTGAATATACGGAGCTGGATGGAGTTGATAGGTATATGTACATGCTAAGTTGGTTAGTATCGAGAAGGTCTTTTTGTTGACTTCTCACCAAGTATATGGATTTGTACTCCTGTTAATGCTCAATCTCTGCTGCAGCAGGATTATTTGCAGTCTGTTGTTCGATGGACTTGATCTCTTTTGCGCCATCTCTCCCCTCTCTTCTTCTTCTTTGTTTTGTGGCGTTTCCTTATAGATTCTCCCCTCTCTGCCTCACTCCGCACCGCTTAGCTCTTCGGAGTGGTGAATTTTAAAGGCATTTTAATGCCGGGTAATTTTGCCGGTTACCCTGCAGATCCGGCAAAAATTATGCCGGGTACCCGTTATCCATTACCCAGCAAAACTAGGAACCAGCCCATCTCTGGTCAATTTGTTAACAAACATTCTTTATCAATAGTGTAGAAATAACTTTCACTCAATAGTAATTAATTGTGATTGAAACTTTAGAATTACATTCAGATAATTAAGTGTGTTTCAATTTCTGAATGAACCTACCATGTACCATGAATCACATGCGATTCAAAACAATTGATTTTCTGTTGTTATAATTTTTTGGACAGCAAACTCCAAAATCTCAAATCTTGAGTTATCATAGTCATCAACTGATAACCATAGACCTACAAAAAATTATTGTGTACTGTGATTGCATCAGGTTTATTGTTAAAAACCATTACCAAACATTATGTTCCTTCAAATGTATTTAAATTTAGAGATCAAAGCCCACTTAAGGCTATAGCACCAGGATAGGATGTAAATATTTACTTATTAATTTAGGTACTTATTAATTCTGTTTGGCAGTCAGTCACTCAGTCTCTTATTTTAGTTATCTCAATTCTGTCTGTTTGTTGATAATTGCCCTTATCTCCTTGCTGACACGAAGACTCCTAAGGGTTGCTAACAGTTGAATTTCTATTGTGCCTGACTTTATAACAGCTGAGCACAAGTTAAAGTTTTTCAGCCACTCCCATTTTTCATGGTTTTTACATCCATGGTTCTATGGTGTCATAGTTGTAACTTATTTTTTTTTTGTAAAATACAAATGTCAAAATTTATGAATCACTTTTGTAGTATAAAATGGTTTTTCTTTTGTGTAGGTATGTGTATATCGTGTAAAATGTCGGTGTATTGACCGAGAGAGCACCAGTAAAAGTAACCTCTTTGGCACAACTCCATACTCTATATTTGAGACTTTTATGTTCCTTCACGTTGCAAGTATTTCCTAAATAGAAGGGTCGTAAACCCACAGCTCATTATTTTAATGGTGAAACGTTACTTTTTATGTATTCTTTATTATGTGTTAACGAAAATACAATATTAATAGTAGCCACATTAATATCGCGTAGAGGTAGTGGACGACACGCAAGGACGTTACGCCACAGAATTATGAGGCATTGTTATTTATACATTCTTGTCTATGTATAGCCAATGGGAGAGTTATTAACCTAAACGACTTTTAACGCTATCCTTTTTAGCTATTAATAACTCTATCTTAGATTCTTGCAATACCATTTGAGGATACAATTTGTCTAAAGGAGTCAGAATGTTGCGATAGTCGTCATTTTAGTAACAAAAATGGTTGCTCGCATGCTAAGCAGCTAAATAAAAATCTATTTGTTGAAAAATAGAAACTGCTTTCATCATGTAAAGACAAAGATGATCTAAAGAAAACGGGAGAAAATCGATGACGGATCGAGAATAACTTCCGTTTGCGCTCACGCACTTTCGTAATGGTGGCCACAGCAACTGTCTTGAAGTTTTGCAATACCGAGTCATCGGGTGGGTGAAGAAGGAAGGCACGTTTAACAGTTTTTTCCGATTTCTCAGATCCGAAAGATTCGTTAAAACCTACCACAGCCGTGATCCTATACTTGTACTATTATCTATTTTGTGATTCCACTCTTATATTGCGGGTGACCAGTAGCCAGTAGGTAGTAGTTTGATTGACACCACTTCTATTATAAAATACTAAGCTGCACTGGTCTCTAGTATGTTGCGGCGCTTACTAAACGAACAGCATTTTATTTTTATAGATTCGTAATATGTTACAACGGGGGGCTAATTCTCTAACTTCAACATCTATCGCAATCGCTTTCAAGTAGAAGTACATTGCTTGGCTAGTTTGATTTTTTATAAAAATAGTTTTTAAATAATCAAACTAGCAAAGCAATATACTGCTACTTAAAAGCAATTGCGATAGTTACGTTGAAGTCAGACAATTAGACCCTATTATTATTGGTTTTACCATCTTAGAACGACACTTTAATACCCTAGTATCTCTTTTATAGTAATACATTAACATTACTTTCACCCTCTCTAAAAACGAATGGTTCTGTGTTCTGCTAATGATAAGCAATAATCTTTTAACATCTTAAATCGTAATTAAAATCTCTTCATTCGAAATTACTTAAACCGACATAAAAAAAGCTATTAGGCGGTGCGCAAAATTGCGACTTACTTCCGTTAACACGGTGCTTATTCACTGTCTCATTAAATCGAATATAATAATTAATTGGTACATGTTATCATTACCGTGTCAAGAACCTACTTGAGAAAGTATACTTTGTAAAGTTTATTTCAATATTATTCGCATACCTAATAATCATATTTAAGGGGAGGAATTTCGAGCGGTTCTCTCTCGCTCTCTCGACGGTACGACGGTAAGGGACGGGTATAACAGCGAAGCGGCGCGAATAGGCGCGTTTTATATTTAAAAAAATTGATAGATGTAATAAAAAAAAACGATCGGTTATAATCCCTCAAGTTATCTATGAAATTCACTTTGGTAAATAACTCATAATATGAAATCACTTAATTAAAGAATAAAACCTAGCAAAGAAGATAAAATAACACAAAAATATTTACTTTGTGAATTTTTTCTATCGAGCCAACTTTATGAAATCGTGTTTCCATTGGGTATATTCCACAGAATAAAGCCTCAATAATATTTCATATTTTCGCAGATTTTAATTTCACAAAAATTGTTTAAAAATTAATTCAAAAAACGTGTTATATGTTATTTTTTCACTAACACCTAACCTAGCCTTAACCACAAACATCAGGTACATGTATTAGAAGGAAAATGCAACAAAATGGAAATGATTGGCCACGATAAGTGGCTTTAAGGCTGATGATGAGTAAACCTAATAAGGGACTGACTTCTTCTCTCTAATTGTGGGAATACAGCAATGCTACTGAGATTGTTGTTACGGCGATTGGCGATAGACTTAGTAGCTAGACATTCGGCTAGAACAAGCCTTCATCATCATCATCAGCCTATAAACGTCCCACTGCTGGGCACAGGCCTCCCACGTGGATAATAGCACGTAGGGATTGGGCTATAACCCACCACGCTGGCCCAATGCGGGTTAGTGGGTTTTAACGACTGTCATCTTATGACAACAACCGGGACCAACGGCTTAACGTACCTTCCGAAGCACGGAGGAGCTTGAGATGTTTTTTTTAATTTGGTAACCCATCCAGCGACCCGGCATTGCGAAAGTTGCTTAGCGGGCAAGATCGCAAGCCGAACGCGCTAGCCGCTGCGCCATTGAGCTCCTCAGAACAAGCCTTACCACCCTACTAAACCTAACCCACAAGGGGATATACCAAGAAAACTTATATCCCCTTGTGGTTTACTCGCATAATGACACATTTAGGTAGCCAAACGCACAATGACACATCGTGTCTACGCAAAATGACATACGCAAATTGTCACATATTCTCATACGCGAAATGACACTTACGGGAACGACTACGCGAAATGACATGTACGCGAATTGACACATAATTCATGATTCTTTTGCACAGAAATAGATTTGGTCACAGACACGAAAACTACTTCATAGGACAAATACAAGTAAACTTTATTAAGAAGATGGCACTAGGGTTGGCAACTTTAAAAAAAATAATAAAGTATGAAAGGGTAAGTTAAGAAAAATAAACAGTATTTTAGAAAAATGCACAACATTTTTTTATTTTTTCAAAGATTTAAATATGGCTGCGCTGCACCGCGACGACAAGGTTCGCAACTTTTTTAGTTTTTAAACAGGTATACATATGGTTACCAGTTCACAGTGATACTAAAACAGTATTTTGTATACTTTATTTTTGTTCAAAAGTAAAAAGTATAATGTAATGAAAAACACTAAAACAGTATAATACTGTTTGTAACAGTATAGTTGGCAACCCTAGATGGCACCCAATGCTAATGTCACGAAGACTCTTAAAGGCTACTGACAATTGAATTTCTGTTGTATCTGGTCTTACAGCTGCTGAGCTCATTGTGTAACCAGTGGGTAAAAGAGACCCTTCGGGTCTGAGAGTGCTAGATTTACCACTACACATTACATGAACTCAAAATCTGTTATTACGAAACGTGGGCTAAATTTAAACCTGGTTTAATGCTGATACAGTCTCTATTTGCCTTTAGACAGCATCAGGTTTAAACCAAGATTCAATTTAGTCTACGTTTTGAAACAAGAGAGCGGGCTAGCCATAAGAGTTGAGGTAGGCAGGTGAACTACGTGACTGCGGAATTTCAATAACTTTAATTTCATCAGTCCAACTGAAATTATTTCACGTAATGTAAAACGTTCACAGCATAACAGCAATTACAGATTCTTACCGTCATTTAATTAACAGTGCCTATCTTTACGCTTTCTGCACCCTTGTAAAATCACCGATAACTTTGTAATGAGGCGATACCAATTCAAAGCACCTTTTTACTGTTACGTTGTTGGCGACAGTCGGATTTGTTTGTGTACTCTCAAGTTAACCGTAAAGTGAGTTAACCGATAAACTTGTGTACATTTTGCAATCGATTTTTAACTTTTAGTCCTTATTTTAATAAATTTCTTGCGTTTCTTACCGGTACAAAGTCTCCACCGAAGAACCCATACGTTTGCATGGCGTTATGTAGTTTGGTCACAAATATGCTGCAAATATAAATAAGTTTTGTAATTATATTGAAATCAGGCAGAAATGTTGAGAAGAGAAAACAGGATGCAAACAGATATCTACATGCATACATATAAACACGACTATTATCTCCGAAGGGTTGGTCAGAGACTAGGCAATGAGAACAGCAAAAACAGTCCTCTACCATAGTCCACTTTTCACCAAATAGCGACTGCACATTTGCTCAGCGTGGTGAGCCCATCGCCACTCTATGCTGTTAGATGTATATGCAGTCTTTAGTCCGTTAGTCGCCTTTTACGACACCCAAAGAGGGGGTGGTAGTATTCTTTCACCGCTACGCGACACAGTTGTAGCTATATACCTAGTCATATATCGCAACTGCCAATTAAACAATAATAGTAGGCCAGTGTGGTGGGTTATGGTCCAATATCCCCATGTTTGAACTCCTGTGCCCAGCAGCGGGACGTATAAAGGCTGATGATGATGATAACTAAAGTAATAATGTAAAAATAAGTGCGCTCGAGTGTACCTGTACATCATAACATAATAATGCGTATCATATATGATGATACGCAATCCATGGACGTTATCGTGACATGTACTATCACCGATAAAACGACGTCGATTGGCTGATTGTGCCTCCCGTCCTCGTGGATCGCTGGCCCCATTCAGGAATTGCTGGCATTTGGGTGTTGTATAACTAGGTATAACGTTTTTGGTATGGTAGTAAAAAGAACCGTGTGGCATAGGCTGTAAAATAATACTTCCAACCCCTCTCTTTCCTTGGGTGTCTAGTGTTGCCACTTTTTTTTAGGACGAATAAAGTATTTTTTCATTTTGTTAAAACAAAAATAAAGTACTTACATAATAATATAGCAAAAAAAAGAGTATTTATTTATTTGTCCTTAAAAACGTATTTTTTGTTGCTCTTTGCGACATTTAACAAATATTTGTTTTATACGTCAATTCTCTATTTTAGAGTACGGGTACAGAATAAATAATAGTACGTACGGGTGTCGTTTAAGGCGACATACGGAGGACTAAATGATTGCACACACATTCAACAGCCTAAAGCGGCGATGGGCTCACCAGCTATCACGCTAAGCATGTGCGCAGTTGTAATTGGTTTGCCGTGGACTATGGCAGTGGACTGCTTCTGCGGTCCCCATTGCCAAGTCTCTGACTAACTCTTTGAGGACAATAGCCGTGAATTGGTCAACACACGCATTGGGTCAGCTCGCATGTGGTAATACCACATACCACCCTCTCACGAATATTCGGCGTGAAATAGTGGCATTTGGTGCTGTTGTGTTTCGTCTGGCCAGTGAAGGTTCCGGAAGCCCTTCCCTCCCCCCCATCCCTCACAATTCCTATTCCTTCCTTAAACCTACTCCTTTCTTACCACTCACTCTTGGATTTTTTTTGACACTTTTTGACAGTAACTGTCAACGTCAAATTAGACAGAATGGAGCATAGATTATGCGATATTGTGCGATAACAATACATAAGATGAACCACAGAACCGAAATAACCAAACTTGTTCATACTAAAGTAGTCTGTAAGTCTATGAAAACACGGTACAAAGTCAAGTGTGTTTTTGTAGGTGCGGTCTCATGCGACCGCTTGGGGTTTGAGGGGTTAAAGGCCGGCAACGCGTCTGCGATTCCTCTAGTTTTGCGGGTGTCCATGGGCGGCGGTGATTGCTCTTCATGAGGTGACCCGCCTGCTCGTTTGCCTCCTTCTTTTATAAAAAAAAATCTTTGTATACATGTATGAATATCGCTAGGTGTATATACAGTAACGGGTGTTCCGAAGGTCGCGCCCGTCGCTGCACAACTGCTCGGTAGCGCCCGTTACCACAGATATCATGTCAACAGTCACTAGTACCTCGTACAGCAGTATTAGTATCTTTTTTTATTATTTAATACTGGTAAGCACTTTACCTTCATCTCACCTGAATCAGGTGAGCCTTAGGTGACCTGTATGCCTACCATATGCAACGCGAGATATGTCGCGGACGAGAGACGACAAATCATTTTAAGTTGTCATGTTATGGTTTGTACACAAAAATACAACAGTCTATGCAAAAACTACTATGAAGTCTATTTTTGACATATTATATAGAGTTCTAAGCGCATCCATGTGACTTTAGTGTCGATAGAAATTAGAGATAAATTAATAAAACACGAGAAAACGGGTCGAGAGGAGTTCTCGTGTTGCGCATGCTAGGTCGGCTGATGGTAAGTGACGTTAAGGCCAGGTGGAAGCGCGCTTTACCCGGAATCCTCAACCACTACGGAATTGGCTAACTCATCTTTAAACTGTCGGAACGGAACACAATGTTATTAACATTGTTGTGTTGTTATGGCGTCACACTTTAGATAAGATGGTGGTAGCTGGCCAGGCGGACTTAACCCTTACTGCATGAATTAACCAAAAATATTTCATTACTCACTCGTGGAAATTTTCAAACACAGAAATTGGCGCAACTGTCAACGTCGAATTTGACAGAATCAAGCATAGACTATGCGATATTTTGCGATCACGATGCATAAAATGTACCACAGAACCGAAATAATCGACCTTGTTCATACTAAAGTAGTCTGTAAGTCTATGAAAACACGGTACAAAGTCAAGTGTGTCTTTGTAGGTGCGGTCTCATGCGACCGCTTGGGGTTTGAGGGGTTAACTCTTATCTAACCTCAAGGGGTTAAGGTTCTAAGTATGATTGTTGTTGTTTGGCAACGTTATGCATTTAAGGGTTAACAAACCATACAACCAAACCTACCTAAGATGGGTTAACTATCCACGTGGTCACAGCTACATTGTGAATCGAGCATAATAATAAATTAAAAAGATTTAGGTTATTATCCGTAAATCAGCTTACTAAAATTAATATTTCGGTCACAAAGTTGTTTCTCAAATTTCTTGTTGCGTGTCCAACAACTTTTTAAATTCTCAATCGAATACGTATTAATAAAACTTGTAACCAAAATAAATTATCGATTTGCATTTCTGATAAATAACTCGTATTATGTATTAAATCCTACTAACATTATTTCGTTGATGACATACTTTTTTATATTAACGTTGCGCAAGTATCGTGTTCCAGTTACTTGCAGTGTTCCGATTTAATTGTTATTAATTATCGCTGTGAGCCGGTAAATTCTCATTAAATGATTCATGATGTACAAGGATAGGCCATTTTATGATGTGCTTACTTACTTGTAAATTACACAAAATAAATATTAGAGATATAATCTATTCTTTAGCTAAATTGTAAAAATAAAAATCTAAAATGTTTTGTACACCTAGGAAGAGCGAGGCTTTCCCAGCACAGGTATCGTTTGATTACTTTTTAGGAAGCCCCGGCAACTGTTAAAGATTTTCTAAAATAAAACACATTTTCATTTTCAATTTATCATTAAATAGGTATTATAAAGTAATGTCGCCGTTTTCCTGCGTCTGTGGTTCCGCTTTCTCCTTCAAACCACGCAATGGATTTCTACGTGGTTATCACTGATAGAAAGATTGATAAAGGACGTTGGTTTTTTTTAAATAATTTTAATTTTTAATTTGTAGATATTTTTTAGAAACAGAGTTGCAAATCGCTTGGTGGTAGAATTCGGCCCACAAAAACTGCACATGTGCTCAACTTAACAGGTGGTGAGCCCATCGCAGCTCTATAAGACAACCTCCGTGGTCGAGTGGTTAGCACGCCGGGTTTGGTTTCAATTCCCGAATTGAAAGAAAAACTTATTTTCAATATTTATTTCGCGTCTGAGTGTTTTTTATATGTTTATGTATGTTTATCCGTTATCTTACCATATTAACGAGTTTCAAAAGAATACTCATCTTGGTTTAGATAATTGGTGTGAGCGTAAAAAATTTAATATTTTTTTTCTATTAGTCGCCTTTTACGACACCCAAGCGAAGAGATGATGAGATTAATCAGCCACCACCACACAGGAATATATAATTGTGCACTGTTCATAATATTGGGTATTATTTTAAAAATCCATTATTTTAAAGTCTAGATTGTCCAATGTGCGAACATCAGATAAGGCCGGCTAATTCACCAGCTCGTTAATCATTTCCGCGACATGTGTCAACGACTCCTTAACTGAGGCCTTGCTCTGATCACGCCTTGTTACTGTTTTTTGTCAGATTAACGGTTAGCTCTGTTCAAGTTCATGGGCGTCATGTCATTAAAACTTTTCCTATGAGCTGTTCTAGTTATAGAATAGAATGTTGGACGAAACTGGTCGGAGCAGCTTTTACTATAGATTATTGTTTAAGTAACGGTTATCAGTTGTACAAAAGGTACAATATAAAGTCGTAACTTATAAACTGACAGGTTTCACACAAACTTATCTCCCTTCTTTGCTCCCTATGAGGGCGAATTTTCACAAATCCTTTCTTAGTGCTCACGTACACTATAAAAGGAAGCATAGCAAATTTCAAGTTTCTAATTCTAGTAGTTTGGGCTGTGCGTCGCGACATGCCTCTCACAAATTAACTTAATTAATGAGAAGGCACGGGCGTTTACTACTTTTCTACTTTAACAATATTACCACACTACTAGGTACTTATTAAAAAATATTAAGAAACGCTAGTCTACTGTAGAATTTTACTTAGAAGGCCGGTTATACCGCCGTCATCTAGAATTAGCGAACATTCCTATAAACCCAATTACCTTTTATTATTTACTTATTTTGCGTAATGTTCAAATTCAAAACAAACTGAGCCGAGCCGAGTGGAGACACGCACCACTGCTGCCTTTGTAACCGTAACTACTTCCGGAACAGTTAGAAATTGGGCCGTCCGTCCGTTCGCAATGGACCTTGCCGGCAGCCTTTCGATAGACCAAAAGTAATGGCCGACGACGATTAGCCCATCCGGGAATTCAGTCGGAAAAGGATTCGTCCATCAACTAGTAACTTTTTTAAAGCTGGACTACGCAAATCACCGGGAAAAGAGACCACGGTAATTTTGTTTCGTGTACAATTGGAAAATTGCACATAGGAAGTTTTCTATTGCCTTCAATTAAAGAATTTCGCATTTGAAGTTTTTATTCGGTGTTCGTTAATAATTTCCAGTTTGATAACCCTATTATTTCGTCATATTTGAAAGGCAAACAGACTATAGAAGCTACATGGATTGACGTACGTATGTCTATAGCGCAAAACGCGAGAGTTGGTAATTCCAGACATACTTGTTTTAGGAGCTATGCTGTGCTGTATCGGAACGTAGCGTTGCCATTTTTATAATGCACTATAGTTTTCTAATTTTTATTTTGCCTTGTTTAGTGTTGTTGTTTTTATTCACTGAATCTTTTATCTGACAAGGATGTAAATATCATACGAGATATTAAAATGAATCACTGTATACGAATGTGTTAACACGTCATTAAACACAGGTCTACATGTGACCACATTTTGCAAATATTTCGGAAGGTCCGGCTATAATGTAACAGGTAAAATATACGCGAGTAGATTAGTTTCATTTTTAATTGTAATGACGTCGTAAACTTAATAGATATTTAATATGATAGTTTTAGTATCACAACTAGAAAAATGCGGTCGAATTCAATAAGCTGCACTGTAATTGCTACACGACCACATAGCAAGGTCTCAAGGCTACTAAGTGGTATCTTAACAACCTCTCAAATTGAACGGTACTCGAGTCGTCGCTGTCATCGCAAACCTCCAGAGCCTTCGCTTATTAAAGCAAGCAGATCCACCTTCATCGATAAAAGCCTTGCCCGCAGAGCCATCGGATATGGTTTGCTCGCGAACCCGTCGGCGTCCGTGTGCCTGCGCCGCTCACCGAGCGAATCTAAACTTTTTGTCTATTACAACAAATTTCTATTTCCGATTGGCGTACGCGGCCGCGGCCTGCGTGGGTCTGTGGTATTTTAATGGGACCGCAGTCCGGTCCTAACAAACATGTTATTTAAAGTTGTTGTACTCCGTCGATACGCTCGGTGCTGGCTTTACGTATCTGCTATTGATACTTTAAGAGGATGTTACCGACTAGCTGGATGCCCTTGTGATATGCGTCGTTGATGTTGATGTTTGTTCCATACGTAGGTATATAGGTTCACGACTATTAGCCCCAAAGGCTTAGTCAGAGACTAGGCAATGAGGACCTGGTCACGGGTTGTAAAATATAAATTTTATGAACAATTCATTCAGCCATACGCGAGCGCAACACAACATTTTTTTCGGTAATCTCGACCTCTATTCGTACACGGACACGGGAATAGTCGATCCTATTTTTATAAACGGACGGACGAGGCCAATCTTAATAAAGTGCAGATCTTGCTGATAATTTAAACGAACTCGGCCAACATCACCATCTAATAAATTTCGTTAACAAACTGTTGAGAAAATTGTAGCATGAAAGTGAATTATTTCTAATGTTACACCTTAATCTTGTTATTAATAAATACGGGGCATAATTAAATCTGATCTGAAACTGACGCTATCTCTATCAGGCTTAAAAAAATTAAATATGTCAATATAAAGAAAATTGCTACATGAAAATCTCGAGTGTAGCTAAACAGGCGATAGCGTAGCGGTATTGGTAGCTGAAATACATTTCGTATCGTAAGGTAGATTTTGGCATAATTTAAATGTTTTATTAAGATGTTAAAACAAATTAATATTAGGAAAAAGATGAAAAAATTCCCACGAGCAGGATTCGGACCATGATAGCATAGTTTTTACTGCCACTGACCCGGAATGTCAGGAAGGTGCAGGCTCGAATCATGCTCGTGGACATCAATACCATTTTAAAAATTAGTTTTATTTTATTTTTAAAAGAGCAATTCTCATACTCATTTTCGTGCTCTTCTCGATGACTGCGTTCGGTAACAGATTAGTGAATCACCACTTTAAAAATGCTACTGATACTGAGCATACGATACTTTAAATAGTTTTGTTTTTATTTATTAGGTACTTTGTATAAAACCAGCGGACCGCCTACGACGACTGCGTCGAACTCCCGTATCGAATGATGGTTTCGCTTAATGTACAAATAATATACAGCCTATGTTCTACTCTGAAGATTCATTTTAATAATAATAATAAATTTTTATTTCAGACCATATTGATCCATAGATTTATTTGTAAATGTTAGTAACAATTGGACTTAATCCTATGTAAGTACCTATTGTTAGCATACTAATATTTAACTATATTATATTATACTTTAAATATCGGTAATCGGATTTGGATCGTTAGAAGGATTTTAAAATCGGATTTTACCTACTACTATTCCATATCTACAACTAAAATTACAAGCTTTACCTCTTCATTACACTTATTAGTGTACATTCACATTGTACATAATACTTTACTTCAAACAAGCACTCGAACTAGTTATCGCTTTAGGTGAAGGTGCATTCCATTCGACTGCGATTTAGACAGGCGCGCCACTACCACGTGCTCGACTCGGTACTCACTCCACGATACACATCTGGAAATCGCGCCTGAACTTTACATCCACTTTACATCAGGTGGAAAGGCGTAATTTGCCGGGCTTTATAAAAAAAGCAAATCTGTAAATATCCGAAGTTCCGAAATCGTATTTATTTGACAGACTTTCGCCCAACGCGGTGACGAGGTAGAGAGGTCGCTTAGAGAGCACCAAATTTGCGTCACTCCCATAAGTCATGTCAAAATAGTATAAGTAATGTCAAAATCTGACTTGATTTGGTACATTTTACCATCACGTTCGTCGGCGAATCGCATCCGACGCGTCGTGAATCGTGATCTACAGTTCTTTTATTCCACTGCGGATGAAGCTGTTCGATATCAGCTAACTTCTTTTTTTTTACTTTTCCGATCTCTCACACTAATTATCTAGTCCTAGTTATGTGTAGAACCTTGTTTCTTGGTTAAACTAGATAACAGATAAACGTGTATATTAAACGTAGGAAACACCCAGAGCCTAAATCGATTTAGAAAAACAGTTAATTCTAAATTGACCCGACCAGCTACCCTATCGGCTAAAACATATGAATATGGACATGGGCTTCATTTGACATTTGAAGCCCATAATATGCCCATATAAGGACAAAATATGGACCCCCAGGAAATGAACTCGAAACCTCAGAGATGGCGACGAACGACGCCAAAACCGTTTACATGTATCGCTCTGCAGTTCTGTAGTCGTATGCTGTGGACTGTGGTGCCCTTTGTGTGCCTTTGTGTTCTGGGTTGAGGTCGCGCGTTCTCGCTGTCCCCAAGTGGCAGTTAAGTGACCCCACTTAAGTGAAATACACATCAAGGTCCATTATGTTGATTTGATATGCCACCGGCCACCGCGCCGTGTGGCGAACGCTGCATTTACGAAGCGAATTGCTTTCGATTATAATTCACTTACTGGAATTTTGTTTAGTTTATTTTTTTTTGTATACGTAATTTGATTTGTTAAAACTGAAATAACTATTTGTTGTTTAGTTTATGCAAATTGAAACTTAAAATGTTTCTGAAGAAAAGATAGTGTAAGCTCATTTTGGATCAAACTGTTACTACATACTTTTAAAGTTTTAAGACTTTAACTTTAACAAGCGAATAACGGTACTCGGCGTTATTTGTCCATCATATAAGACCATTTATGACTGTATCGCGTAACGCACACTACGGACTGATCTAATCTAATTGGCTATTTGACAGTTGTAACGATAAAATATTAGGTATGTCGGAAATGGTACTTTATGATTTAACAATAATTATCCAATAGTTTTTTTTTATTAAAATAATTTGTAAATATTTTATTTTACAAAATAAATTTGCGATTTTTTATCTGTGACAAAACAAGACCCGAAACACGGGCGGCCATGATTGAGCTTCATGTGACGTTACATTTCACAAAATTATCAAAAACTATCTGTCAGGTTTCAAGATAAGTTTCATTTATTGAAGTGTGACGTCACAGAGCAAAATGTCACGTGACCAACCGTTTTCGCACGAAATTAAAAAAAAATGTTTGTTTTCTATAAAGCTTTTTCGAGAAAGAAAATATTGTAAGGGGTATAAAATAACCGTTTGTACTTTTTAAAATACTTTTCGAAAACTGTCAAGTAGCCAAGACACAAAAGTACGCTGACTGCTGTCCCTCGTCTGCGCAGGCCACGGGCGTCTTATATTTGAAGTGAGCTATTTAACATAGAAAGTCCTTGTCCACGTTCTCCGCCCGGATTGGGGAGAAGTGGTTCGATCCCCACCTGAGATCAGTGGCGTGCCTAGGGCTTCAGGGGCAAGCCACGAAACCTGAAGTTCTTAATCTTGCTACCTAGGTACAATGTTGGTGCCCATTTGTGACACTAGCCACATTTTTTACTCAAATCGTCATAGGCCGTGGCATTCCAAACGTTCTTGTCGTTGGTAAAAAAACAGGCTATTACCTTCTATTACATCTTGAATGTGATTTTTGAGAATTTTATTTTGGCCAATTTAGGCGTTCTTTATCTCAGAAACAAAAATACATTAACAGTATTTACTTATTGAATAGCTATTGGCATAGTATGTAGCGGCCTCGCTTTTGGTAAATTTCGCTTAACTTTTATTTAAACTCAAAATTGCAGAGAAAGATTTTCATAAATTGCGCGAGGGCACTTTTTTGAGCTCCTGGATTGAACTAAACAAATGAAATAAAAAAATGAAACAAAACCAAAAAAACTTCGAAAATCGCGTTAAGTTAACTGTGAATTTCTCTTATCTACGATAATATTATTGAGTAAAATTTATACCAGAATAATTGTTACTTCATGAGGAATAAAAATGTTATAATTAATTTATTATCCTATTTCGATGAAAACTATAAATACAACTAAGTACAAAATTACAACAAAATGCGATGCGCCGGCCGTCCGAACTCAGCTTATTCTCGCAGAGTGGAGATTCGTAATATTACGCATGAATTTATTATCCTATTTCGATAAAAACGATAAATACAAGTGGAAAATTACTACAAAATGCGAAAATGGGCATTTTGCGCGGGAATCACAGTCGATATGTAGGCCTCTACACTTAATTTATTAATTATTACTTAATTATTAGAATGGAAGCAACCAACAATCCAAAGAGTTTTTTACAAAGACCTATTATAATTAATGCCCTAGATGACTTTTAATAGTTTGCGAAATACATAAATCATGTGTGATGTTCAAAGAATTTATTTACCTCTGCCTTTCGTATGCCAATCATCAACACGTTTAAGTACACATTTGTTTGCAACACATCACATGCTCAACACATCTTAGTTCGTCACAGAGACCAATAAAGCGACGAACTGAACTCGGAACACATTTTTTTAACACAAATTACGAAAACACTTGTTACTTATAAACAATCCCTCAATAAAGTGAAGTGTGACAATAACAAAGAATAAAAAATGGCTGGCTGCTGCCAGTGGCTGCTGCACAGCACAATCGCGTATTAACGCTCGCCTCTGATTGGTTCGCCCGAGCTCGAGCTGTCGTCGGTCGCCTCTGATTGGTTCGCCCGCGTTTAAGTTGCACGTGATTCGGTAGAAATAAAGCCTGATTTGGAGGCCTTACTTGCGAACTTCATAACGCAAGCTGGCTTTGACGAAGAGTATGAATTTCTCATAGAATCTATACATACTTACGCAGTATTATGTTTATAGAGTAGCAATTTTGTTAAAGTTAGAAGAGAGCGGATATACTTTAAATCCGAAGCCCGGTTGCAAGCCAACTTGTGCGAGAGAGATGTAAAGCGTCGCACGATTTATAAGCAGCTTTATGCGATTTGTTTAGTGATTTTTAATATGAGAAACTTATAAAATTGATAATTTGAATGCTGATGAAAGAAAATTAACAATGGTAAAAAATATTAAGTGATTTTAATAATTGCGTTTTACCAGTAGTGATATTGAGTTTTTGTTAGGGCAAGCCGGGCTTTTCGGCTTGTATGAAGGTACCGCCACTGCCTGAGATAGCTATTTTTTTCAACGTTTCTTCGAAGTCCTTTTTTATTACTTAAAAATTATAATTATATAAGGCTGCTAAAAACCGCAAGAAACTTCAAGGGCTGGTCAGGTCAAGTGATTTAGACATGACAAAAATGACAAAAAAAAATTCGTGCTTTTTATATGTTTCATTAATAATAATAATAAATCTCTTTATTTCAGGCAACAAACAATGTACAGGATGGTAAAAATACAAAGAGGCCCATATAATAAATACCTTACAAGCTAACATACATACAATATAAAACAATTTTGTTAGTATATAATACTTATTATCTATGTTAGTAAGATCTTATTTTACACGTAATGTACTCGTCGTACATGTCGGCGACGTGTGGCGCAACGCGGTGTCTGGTAACCGACCTCTGAACCGCCGGTACACGACACCCTTCGGCCAAAAGTCCTCCTTCATAAAGGTCGACAGGTGGTCAGTCGGCACTCTCACCACAAACGAATTAAAATTTATGTTGTGGCGGGACTCCAACCGCTCGACTCTCAGGGTGTATTTGGCTTTAATTCTGATATACTCCACAATCTCCTCTGACTTCGTGGAGTAATGCAGTCGGGACAGGTACAGCAGCGTCGTCGGCACCGCCGGCCGCAGCAGGTGGTTAGGACCTGTCGGTGCTGTGCCACATAGGTTACGGCTGGTGGGCTTCTTTCTCCTCTTCTCCACCTTCGTAAAGCCGTCGTTGTCACACATTCCCATCTGCCTTTGTGGTTTGGAAACAACTTCGGCGAAAGGTACGCGGGTATTGTTTTTCCCCTTCGTCGTTCGTCGCTCCGGTTGCGGAGCGGCGGCGGGTCGGCTTTGGCTGGCAACAGCAGCGACAGCGGCATATGCACGTGGGGTCGACGTGCAAACGCGTGACGTTTCCGTCGGGGCGAGGGAGCGGGCGGCGGGGCGCGGGGAATCACGTGCGGCGATACCAGCGGCCGGTGACGCATCCATATGAGCCGACTCAAAACTGCTGATGGATGCATTCTGCGCCCCGCGACGAGTGTTTACGTTGGGGGCCTCAGGTGACCTACATACCGAAACAGCGCTGCTTAACAACGCTACTTGGGCACGCAACTCACTTACGGTGTTATCGGAGGCCTCCAATTTACACAGTACCTCGGTCAAGCTCGTCTTGAGGGAAGTAACGTCCTTCAACAGCCTGATGACGTCGACGTGGTCGAATGTGACGGGGGGCAGCTTATGCAGCTCTTTCGCCACGAATGCAGGCACATCGTCCGGGTCGGTCTCCTTCAGAAGAGTTATTATAAATATTAATGTTATCAATTTTAATTTGATAGTCTGAGTATCTAATTTATTTTAAAGCAATAACATAAGAAAATTAAAATGAAAGAATTAACTATTAAATAACGATTATTTACAACGCGCAGGAAGCGGCTGGCCGTTGACCCACCCGTCTGTTGACCCGTCCGCGTCAGCTGGGCGATAAGTACCTACGTTAGTCTGCAACCTTTTTTGTCATTTTTGTCATGTTTAAAACACTTGACCTGACCAGGCCTTGAAGTTTCTTGCAGTTTCTAGCAGTCACATTATATAAATTAAACTAGAGACCTTATTATCTCTTTGTGACATTATGCATGTCTCTATGTTGATAACAGCTATCGATGATAGAAAGCTTTAATTTAATTACAACTTCTGCTATGTTCGGACGTAAGCCTCCTAACGCTTAACACTTAAGGCCTATCTATTATTACATCTCGCCTGTGATTTTTGCTAAAAATGGCGAATTTTGCGTTCGTGATCTCAGAAACAAAAATACATTAACAGTTTTGACTTATTGAATAGTGTGGAATAGCTATTGGCGTAGTGCGTAGCGGCCTCGCTTTTTATAAATTTTGCTTAATTTTTAATTAAACCCAAAATTGCAGAGAGAGATTTTCATAAAATGCGCGAAGGCACTTTTTTGTGAGCTCCTAGATTGAACTACTGTTCTAAACAAATGAAAAAAAAATTTAGATAGTCGTATAGTCCGTAGCGTTCTCGGAATTTTTAGATATAGAAAAAAAATCTGATTCTAAACCAAAAAACTTCGAAAATCGCTTTAAGTCGACTGTGAATTTCTTCTCCTATCTACGATAATATTATTGAGCAAAATGTATAGCAGAATAATTGTTACTTCAGGAGGAATAAAGATTTCATAATGAATTTATTATCCTATTTCGATAAAAATGATAAATACAACTGCAAAATTACTACAAAATGCGATGCGCCGGCCATCCTAACTCAGCTTATTCACGCAGAGTGGAGATTTGTAATATTAAGCATGAATTTATTATCCTATTTCGATAAAAAATGTAAATACAACTGCAAAATTACTACAAAATGCAAAAATGAGCATTTAACGCAAAAATCACATTAATCTTAAATACCATGTCATACGAACTACTGCGTTCATGCCTAATGATAATGACTTTACGAGCCCAAACGTTTCTACAGAGTTGGTGTGCTATAGTACCTAGAACAGTCGGAATTAGCTATCATTTGTAAATGATAGCTAATTCCGACTGTTCTAGATACCTCTATAATAATTTAATACCTTTCAAGCAGTTCTAAACCCACCTTACGGTGGTCAATTTGCCAGTCGCCGCGCATCCGGCGGCGCTTGTTCCGTTCTTCCACCGACGGCTGTGTGTGACCCACCCAGCAGAGTCATTGCTCGCCGGCACGCGATGCCAAGACGTTTTGTACTGTCATTCATTATTTACCACTATTGATTTAGAACGGCTCTCGGAGGAGCGTGTAGTTGACTTATTATACTGACGACCTCCTTGGTCTAGTGGTTTGTACACCGGTTTTCATGGTGTCGCCATCTCTGAGGTCCCGGGTTCGATCCCCGGTCGGGTCAATCTAGAAACTATTGTTTTACTGAATTGTCTCGGGTCTGGGTGTTTTCTATGTATAATAAGTGTATGTATTTATGTAATTTAAGTATGTTTATCCGTTGTCTAGTAACCATTTAACGAGTTTCTTCGAAGCTTCTCTTAGGCTAGATAATTGGTGTGATTGTAGAAAAGTTTATTATTTATTATATTAGGTCATTAGAAATTATAAGGTTTTAGATAAACTGCTTAGCCGTGTGGGATTGCGGATCAGAGCCGTCTGGTACAGCGGCTCAGAAGAAGGCGACTAACGTACTAAAGAGTGCACATACATTCAACAGCATAAAGCGGCGATGGGCTCCTATCTATCACGCTGAGCACATGTGCAGTTGCAACATTGTAAAACGTAAACTATAACAGAGAGTCATCGCTGCAGTCGCTTCTGCGGTCCTCATTGCTTAGTCTCTGACTAACTCTTTGGGGATTGTTCTATTCAAATAGCTGCAAACCACAAAATGCTCAATGGCATTAGCTGAAATTTTGACAGGAGTCGCTTAAAAGATGGCAGAAGACAAAAAGTTAGTGTTGCTAGGTGGCTTCAAGGTTCACTACTAACTACCCTCGTATGTAAGATAAACTAACGCGTAATTTACCTAGGCTCTTTGCCTCTGCCAGTACGTTGCGTCGCTAGTTTCCCTGAGAATGCCTATCCCATGCCTGTTTAGAGATATAATTTTATTTCCTCCTTCCTCCATAATTTATAATAAATTCACAATAAAATCTTTGATTGGATTGATGATTTTCTTGTCAAAGATCAGGTGAAGAGTACCCTAAACCTACAAGCAGGTGTGAACAACCTAAGACCGCAAATAAGTATGTCAAGGTCGTAGCAAAGTTAAGGCTGCTGTCTCTTTCTACCCCTCTAGGAAATGTGTGTGATGTATTGTATGAATGTATGTATGTAAAAGAGCCGTGTACAGTCACCATCATTAAGATGTGACTGTCGACGGCCCGCAAAAATATCTGATCATTGGTGGGAGGCATATATTATATAATGTGACTGTTAGAAACCGCAAGAAACTTCAAGGGCTGGTCAGGTCAAGTGTTTTAAACATGTCAAAAATGAAAAAAAAAGAAATTCGTGTTAGGTACTTATCGCTCAGCTGACGCGGACGGGTCAACACAACTGACGGCCGGCCGTTGCCTGCGCGTTGTAAATAATCGTTTTTTAATTGTTTTTATTTTATTTTTCTTATGTTATTGCTTTAAAACAAATTAGATGCTCAAAGACTATCCAATTAAAATTAACAAAATGAATTAATAAACTAAAAATGAAAAAAAAAAGATTTCATTTTTTGTCATGTTTAAAACACTTGACCTGACCAGCCCTTGAAGTTTCTTGAGGTTCTTGCGTTCACCTTATATATGCCTTACACCTGTAATCAGATATTTTTGCTCATCACATCTTAATGCTGGTGACTGTAGTATACCACCACCGCACACTTCAACATACATACATGTAATCACGACTATTATCCCCGAAGGGAAGAAGTGCGAGACTAGGCAATGAGGACAGTAAAAGCAGTCCTCTACCATAGTCCATTTTTTACCAAATAGCGATTGCACATGTGCTCATCGTGACAGGTGGTGAGCCCATCGTCGATCTATGTTTGATGCATGTGCAGTCTTTAGTCTGTAAGTCGCCTTTTACGACACCCAAGGGAAGAGAGGGGGTGGAGTATTATTTTAATGAGTCGCTATCGCTACACGACTCCAACAACACGGCCGCTAATTACAATAACAATAATATTATTCATACGTTAATATAGTCTTGCCAAAATAGGTTACCTACCTCTTGTGACCTACCAAGGCAAGGAGATTTAAACTATTAATTTCTTGCATAACCCAAGGGTTGTCTACTGAGTTGTTGTACCCAAAAGTTGTATACGTAATAAAAGAGACATATTTATAAAAAAGCATTAACAGTCTGGTGATTGAGAACGCTTTCGTGAGAACATTCCTCGTATCTTACAGCCGCGAGCATCTTGCATTCTTGAGCAACCTCGGTCATGGGGTTAGCGAGTTGGTTCGTTACATAAACCGCCGCCATTGCCAGCTGTATATTATGAACTTTTGATCGCGGTCTACTTAACATGTGTTACGGCCGCTGCATGCCGACTTATGTAACAATTAAATCGTTGGTATCGAACACCTTTTTACATAGGTTAGGTACATAAGTACATAGATATACCGTATATATCATAACATATTCATTGCTACCTATATACGTCTATTATACCCAAAGGATTATACAGAGACTAGGGAAATTTCAACTGCACATGGTGTTCAGCGTGATAGGTGGTCAGCTCATCGCCGCTCTATGCTGTTAGATGTATGTGCGGTCTTTTTCGTCACCCAAAGGAAAGAGGGGTTCGTAGTTTTCTTTTAGTGAGCGGCTATACCATACGGCTTAAATAAAATACATTAATTTATCCTACCCCAATAAATTCCGGTTTCTTCAACCAATTCTCTAATCTAGAATGTCAAGCTCGCCAGATCGCGTGACAGCCGCGCTAGCCAGTCCCATTCTATCCGCAACTCTTCTCACTTCGGCGTAAACGGCCAAATGGCTTGCTCGAGAAAATTACATCCAATGATTTACGTGATTACGTATAATTGAGTCGGCTTGATATCTGCGACCAATCATACGCGTCGCGAACTTAGACGATACTACAACATTTCCAAGTAATATACCTTTTCTTTTTACCCACATTTTGTTTCTGCAATTTCGTTTGATATTCTCAATGTTAGGGACGCTCCTTACATTCACATAATTAATGTACCAAACGAAAATAAATAGTCTTTTGTTTTGGGTATTATAGGACAGTCGGGCAATTTAAAGGAGATAGGGCAGCTTGTATTGACGTTTGGGCCATTAAATTAAATTGTGTTACAGACATAACAATTACTGCATCTTGAAGGGAATAATGTTAGCATTACAGATGTATCATTATTTTGCATGTACAACTCCGCAGATTAGAGTTATAGAGGATTCACATGAGTTGCTTACCTCGATGCCTTGGTCTGCTTTTACACTATTTCTTAGTTATTTGTGTAGTTACAAGAATTTGAAGCTTACTTTTTATTGATCTAGATTAAATTCTGTATTCAGGGGTATAATTTAACATGAAATGCCGTGAGAAAATAACTATTTAGAAAGAAAAGCCGGCACAAAATATTCTACAATGCATGGAGCAAAGAGAATGAATGAATGGATGACAATCGTATTGACATTGACAAATGACATATTCAGACCTGACATGACATTTCAGTAATCGATTTTAAAAATCGATTTAAATTAATATTTTACTTTTTTTTTTGTATTTATTATCATGATTGTTAATTAAGATAGTCTACAAAATACAAGAACTAACGTATTGGTATATTCATTATTTTAAATTAAATACTGTTTCAATAAGTATTTGCAGTTAGACAAAAGTACATCGAATTCGATAAATCGATATGTTACTGACTAGATGTGTGTTTACGAAGTCTGTTTAAGTGATATTTTCGAATATCCGTTTTATTTGTTAATCTTGGTTTTGGTGAGTGTTACAGGTTTATTTTAGAAACCAATAATAATACAATAAGAAGACCTTATTTTCTATACCATTTTTATTTCTGTAACAAATAACAACTCATTGTGACCCAAGATTGCCTATCTCCTTTATGAGCGGTTGCTTTTCTACTTTTATTAGTTTTCATTTTTTACTCTGTCTCTCACAAATGGTTATTGTTTTTATTAATGGCCCTCATTAGTTTATGTACTGTTAAGTACAACAATTAATGTAAACACGCAAATACATGTACAATTGCACGTATATTTTTAAATAATTTGAAAAAAGTTGGTAAAAATACTAATTAAATTAATAAGACATGGAATCATGTCTTCCTTCTACTGTCAAAAGTATGTATTTTAGCAGTTACTCTTTGACGTCTTTATCGTATTAAGACATATTTAATTGATATACTAACGATGTGACATGACATGAGGTAGCAACCGGCGCGGCCCTCCGTCAGGTTGGTAAGTAATACAATTATGGGATTGCGGCCACCGGCGGATTAGTCGCACGTACTGCCCTGCTCTTGCCTCATGTCATGGCGAATGGCAAAGTTGGCACAAACTAAGCTAATGTATTAAATTGAAACATTTAATACGGCTCTAGAAGATAGCGGTACCAGCTGGTATTTCCGGACCGTTACGACTTAGGGATCTTCAAGAAACGAGCCTCTTCGCCGCCTTGCCTTGCCCGCCTTTAAGGAAGGATCCTATGCTATTCCTCTGGGTTTAGGGGTGTCCGTCCATAGGCGGCGGTGATTGCTATCCATCAGGTGACCCGCCTGCTTGTTTGCCTCCTTTTATTATATAAAGAAAACTACTTCTCAGATGCTTTTAATCAGGAAGAAGGATAGGGGGAGGGCTCAGATTATCATTGCAGGAAGCCTTTATAATCTTTGGCGCGGCGAACATTTCCGTGGCTTATTACCTAGTTTATTGATGAGCGCCGAATAAATATTTTTATTTATCCACTAGCGGTCCGCCCGCGCCTTCGTCCACGCTAACTTAGAAAGACCGTCATAGTTCAGCCATTTAAAAAAATATATCTACAAAATATAAACAAAAACCATTCTCAGTTAGCGGTCTATCTTTATTGAAAACCGCATAAAAATCCATTGCGTGGTTTAGGAGAATAGTGCGGTGCCACAGACAGAGGAAAACGGCGACTTACTTTATAATACGTAATGATTATACGCCATGTTCAAGGACTTAGTGTTACTTATACAAAATAATATAAATGACTAGATGGTTATAAATGTACTTTTGCATTTGATAAGAAACGCATGAAGCATTGCCTAGACGGCACTTGTTCACTCTGAATTTAGAAACTTGAGAAGTACTCCTATACCATAACTTGTAGATCACGAATTGCGTTAGTAAGTCCAAGACAAATAAAAGCACATCTTACTGTAAGACTCAAACCCAGGCAACATCATTTGTAGAAGAAACAAAGACATTAATTACCTCTACGCTGTCTGCACCCATCAAGACTGGCTATAAATAATGTAAACGAAGTTAACTCATAAGTCTCTTGTTCGACGTCTTAATAGACTAGAAAGTAAAATTTCAATTACGTACAATTTATTAATACTTGATACAAAAGTGTTCGATGCAATTATAACATACGCCATAACTTCGCAGACGTTGTCTCTCGAAAGAGAAGCTCTTGCTTTTTTTAAGTCTTCCGTATTTCTTGGTGTATCAAAAAGATTCATCATTTTTTCTTGGTTAGTTGTAATTTGTTCTCTGTGCAGCGGTTTTAAAGTTGAGTTTTGCCTCAGTGAGGGCGTCTCAAGGTGGCGTTTATGAATGAGAGACGAGCCGAGGGTTGGCCAAGGACATCCATTGTGGGGATCCGGCCTGACAGAGAGGTTTAGGGTTGCTGTTTTATACTTTTTCTTATATACATGCACGCTTTTTCTCCTCAAGTTGTTGCTACGGTTCTTTCACTAAACGTGTTTTGTGATTTGTGAGGTTGGATGTTATGTTATGCGCATAATGTTAACCGTGGACTTTGAAGTTTCGTAAGCTTGTTGTTGTTTTTTAATTTCAAGGTTACACACGTCTTTTCATGTTATGTTTTATTTTGATTTGGCAATTAGCGAAGTCTTAAAGTCTCGCAGTTTTTCTTACGAAATAGAAACTCAATTGTAAAAATATGACGACTAATATACCTAATAATAACCTACCTAGATTCTTTATAAATCAACTACGAAAAAAAAAACATCAAAAACAACCTTGGATATTTTAAAATTTTCTAGTACTTAAGTACCTATAAAATTATCTACATTCTTATATTGCTCGTAAAGTGATACAAAACTAAAGACACCAACTGTTTATCCGACATGGAAATTGCACAGGAGTACCTATTATGGTTTTTTAATTATGCCAAAATAAGCTACAAACATTAATGACCTACCAGGTGTACCCGGAATGCGTTGCAATATCCACCTAAAGTATAAAAAATAAAGAAAAAAAACAATTAAATGTAATTTAGGAGGTTTTTTGGGCTAGGAACTCTTGCGGGCGACCCCAGAACACCCTGCCAAAGTTTCATCACAATCTGACCGATGGTTTCGGAACGCGTAGAGGACACACATTGATTTTTACTTATATGTATAGATGACATCTGAAAGTAGTAAATTAAGCGTCAACCCTAACTGCGGATGAGCCCGGTCTGGGAAGCGATGCAAGCGTTATGTAAGATTGCACCAAGAGGTCACATTTATACGACGCCGTGCGATGTGCGGCTCGCGTGACCCAAATCGTGTTTCACGTATATGGTGGACCGATTTGGACAATGGCATATAAATGCAGGAATGCGACTATTCTGCAGGTGTTGCAATTCTGTTATCAACTTAACTTTACCGTGGAGCTGTGTGAGTCGTGTGGAGCGACTCACTAAAAAAAATACTATTAAGGGTTGCTTCACACATATCAGTGAAGCCACAGTTCCGGCACAGTACTGACACAGTATTTTTTATACATTCTCTATGAACGCATCCCCACTTGTCAGTGATAATGCTCTCAGTGTCAGCGTATTCGTTTTGACATAATTCTTAGAATTCTCTAATATGAAAGAATATTTTTCACTGTGCCGGTACTGTGTCGGAACTGTGACTTCCCTGATATGTGTGAAGCAACCTTAACACCTCTCTTCCCTTGGATGTCGTAAGAGGCGACTAACGAACTAAAGAAAGACTGCACTGCACATACATCCAACAGCATAAATCGACGATGGGCTCACCACCTATCACGCTGAGCACATGTGCAGTTCTAATTTGGTAAATAAGTAAACTGCCAGCGAGCGATGGAGCGCAGTATCCTGGGAGTCAGATTGTCAGCCCGCGTCAAAAACACAATAGCTGTACCTATTGTGTTTTTGACGCGGTCTGACAATCTGATGTTGGACAAAAGGCTGCCAGTCTGAAGTGGAACTGGGCCGGACACATCTGTCGCATGTCGGACGAGATGTGGGCGAAAACCACGACTATGTGAATGCCACGCGAAGCCAGGAGACGACGCGGTAGGCCCAGAACGAGATGACGGGACGAGCTAGACTCCTATTGCAAACATCAAGAGCCCTTAATCGCGAAGAGTGGAAAAAGGGAAGGGAGGCGTTTGCCCTGCAGTCGGACTGAAATGGGTAATGGAGAGTTCTGAAGAGAGCGAGGAGTAAGGAAGGGAGTTACCTTGGGGGAGAACGCACAAACCTGGGTTTTGCTGGCATTAAACTCGACCAGGTTTCAGGCTTCTGCGGTTCTTATTGCCTTGTCTCTGATTAACCCTTTGGGGATAATAGTCATGAATCAATGTATGTATCATCATAACCTTCGTTTTAGCCGGTATCCACCCATCGCTAGGCATATCCCTCCTCCATACTATGTCATTTCCTTCAGTTATAGCCGCATTTAGGTTTTCCCAGCGATCAGCTCTTGTCTCTGACCTATCTGGTCGTTGGTCTGCCAACGCTTCGGTTGGTTGTCCTCGGCACCCATTCCATCCATCCATCAGGGCTTTCCTCCACTGTCTATCACCGCGTGGCCGCGACTCGCTATTTTTCCTGCCTATCGCATTTTAGTTTCGTAATCCGGTTAGCAATGTCCTGAATTATCGTCCGTTTTAGGTGTTGCTGTTGTGTAACTAAAACGTAAGACTCGTATTCTAAAACCAAACTCAAATCTCAAACTGATCTTGAGTACAGTTACATAAATAAATAAACTTTAAACTTTCCTACACTCACACCAATTATCTAGCCCAAGAGAAGCTTCATAATAAGTATAGAAACATATTTAAATACAAACTTATTATACATAGAAAACACCCAGACCCGAGACAATTTAGAAAAACAATAATTTCTAAATTGACCCGACCGGGGATCGAACCCGGGACCTCAGAGATGGCGACACCATGAAAACCGGTGTACAAACCACTCGACCAGGGGCCCAAGTCTGCTAATTTACGAATGCTAATGCTAATTTTCTCTTACTCATTTAAGAATACCAAATGTGTCAAACAATTACAATGCGATCCAATTGCGATTCAATTATGCCATTCGTAAATTAGCAGACTTGGGCCCCAGGAGGTCGTCAACAGAAAGGGATAGTGCTATTCATCGCATATATATCACCATCCTTTTCTAACTGTACTCAAGCAGAGATTTCAGTGTGAGTTTGATGGTTTTAGAATACGAGCTTAAGGTTCCTGTTATGGCGAAAATGCATTTCGATGTAATTAAGATTGATTGCTTGATCCCTTTACTGTATATATCACTATTTCCTTTTTTGACATATATATATATGTTCCATTAGTTTTATAATGTTTTTTAGGAGGCAAGTAACAAGAGTATGTCTAGGTTTCCTCTCCAACGCTACGCATAGGGTAGTAATAAAAAGATGTATATAATTAGTTGAACCCTTACTGTGTCTTAATGCTATGATTACACGGACGGAAGCCGCAAGAATTTATGTATCGTCTATGTGCTCCAAAAAAAAATAGTTTGAATGTCGGCAGCATTTCCCCACAGTAAAATGCCGTACGACATTACACTATGAAAGTAACTGAAATAAACTAATCTAGATGTATCAACGTCAGTTAACTAACGGATCTTCATTACTGCATAAGCCGCAGAGCTAAGTCTATTCGACAATTTAGCTATATGTGGGCCCCACTGAAGCTTGGCATCTAACGTGATGCCTAGAAACACAGTGGTGTCCACAGGATTCACATTCTTATCTTTAATTTGTACACTAGTTGTTACTCGCTTAACATTAGGCAATACAAATCTTACACATTTCGTTTTTCCCTCGTTTAATAGCAAGTTATTTACTAAACCAGTGAACAATCTTTGAGATCGCATTATTCACATCGTCATAATTTGGGTGTCGTCATTTCACTTTGAATAAAAGTGAAGTATCATCAGCAAACAATACTATTTCATGACTGTCTTTTGCAAAATAAGGTAAGTCATTAATATAAACCAAAAAACAAGAATGGACCTAGTATTGAACCCTGCGGAACTCCCATTGTAACCACTGATCCCGGAGATCTTTTACCGTTAATGTCGACCTTCTGAATCCTGTTACTCAAGTATGAGATTAGAAGGCTCAAAGAAGCATCCCTAATTCCATAGTTGTGAAGCTTCCTGACTAGAACTAGAACTTCCGAATCTCGATCAGATCCGACCGGGAGTCGGATCCGACCTAATGGAGACCGGGCCTTAGATTGTCATTTTTATGGAATCATACAATATACATACATATATTATTATACAGGGTGTTTCTTGTAAGGTGTCAAGCCGATGCGTGGTGATAGGGGACTACCATACCTGTCTATTGAACCCCCATGTATGTTCAGCAATTTGTGGTATTTTTCGAGCTATAGTTATTTTTCTTTTGTAAGTATTTTATTACAACATCAGTTTAAATTATTTTTTTGTAACTTGTATTTTTATTAGGAAGATGATTACATAGTTAAAAAAAATGTGAACAGAAATGTGTACGCAAAAAAAGATACTTAAAAAAAATAAAGTCATTCGTCATAGAATACTTAAAGAAAAAACATTATACATAGTTCGAAAACTACCAAAAATCGCTGAACATATATAGGGGGTTCAATAGATAGGTATGGTAGTTCCCTATCACCACACATCGGCTTAACACCTTACAAGAAACACCCTGTATACATACATACAGCACGCCCGCACAGCTTTTCATATGCTACGATTCTGACACACGTCCTTTGCTTAATTTCCTCTCATAAAATTCTTTATAAATGAGTATATGCTCGTCAGCTTAGGTTACTACAGCTCAGGCTATCAACGGAAATACAAAACGGTCTTGAAGCAGCCAGACTAGACATGGGCGCTGCCGTGGCTCGCCGCCGCCGTTTAGGTATGGCGCGCCGCCGCCGCCGCCGACTGTTCAAAATTTCGCGCCGACTAGACTGTTCCAATGTGTAGTAAACGTCCCACTGCTGGGCACAGGCCTCCTACGTGAACAATAGCACGTGGGGATATTGGGCCATAACCCACCACGCTGGCCCAGTGCGGGTTGGTGGGTTAACTGGCTGGCTTGTAACAATAATCTCAGTTTATTCTTTACTCATATGGGCCGTGCGGGCGCCGCGCGGGGCGTCAGCTCAGGTGCTCGATGAGGACGAAGACGACCCTATTTCCGATCAAGAAGGAGAAGAATCAAAAGAACGCCCTTTGTTTAAGGGACTTCGCGAACGTGCCTAACGTTAAGACGTCCACACCAACGCGTTGGCATAGTATCTTAGAAATGTTGGGGCACAGTGGCGGTACCTTCATACAAGCCGAAAAGCCCGGCTTGCCCTAACAAAAACTCAATATCACTACTGGTAAAACGCAATTATTAAAATCACTGAATATTTTTTACCATTGTTAATTTTCTTTCATCAGCATTCAAATTATCAATTTTATAAGTTTCTCATATTAAGAATCACCAAACAAATCGCATAAAGCTGCTTATAAATCGTGCGACGCTTTACATCTCTCTCGCACAAGTTGGCTTGCAACCGGGCTTCGGATTTTAAGTATATCCGCTCTCTTCTAACTTTAACAAAATTGCTACTCCATAAACATAATACTGCGTAAGTATGTATAGATTCTATGAGAAATTCATACTCTTCATCAAAGCCAGCTTGCGTTATGAAGTTCGCAAGTAAGGCCTTCTCCAAATCAGGCTTTATTTCTACCGAATCACGTGCAACTTAAACGCGGGCGAACCAATCAGAGGCGACCGACGACAGCTCGAGCTCGGGCGAACCAATCAGAGGCGAGCGTTAATACGCGATTGTGCTGTGCAGCAGCCACAGGCAGCAGCCAGCCATTTTTTATTCTTTGTTATTGTCACACTTCACTTTGTTTGAGCGATTGTTTATGTAACAAGTGTTTTCGTAATTTGTGATAAAAAAATGTGTTCCGAGTTCAGTTCGTCGCTTTATTGGTCTCTGTGACGAACTTAGATGTGTTGGGCATGTGATGTGTTTCAAACAAATGTGTACTTAAACGTGTTGATGATTGGCATACGAAAGGCAGAGGTAAATGAATTCTTTGAATATCACACATGATTTATGTATTTCGCAAACTATTAAAAGTCATCTAGGGCATTAATTATAATAGGTCTATGTAAAAAAACTCTTTGGATTGTTGGTTGCTTCCATTCAAATAATTAAGTAATAATTAATAAATAAAGTGCAGAGGCCTACATATCGACTGTGATTCCCGCGCAAAATGCCCATTTTCGCATTTTGTAGTAATTTTCGAGTTGTATTTATCGTTTTTATCGAAATAGGATAATAAATGCATGCTTAATATTACGAATCTCCACTCTCCGAGAAATGGCTGAGTTCGGACGGCCGGCGCATCGCATTTTGTTGTAATTTTGTACTTAGTTGTATTTATAGTTTTCATCGAAATAGGATAATAAATTCATTATAACATTTTTATTCCTCATGAAGTAACAATTATTCTGGTATAAATTTTACTCAATAATATTATCGTAGATAAGAGAAATTCACAGTTAACTTAACGCGATTTTCGTAGTTTTTTTGGTTTTGTTTCATTTTTTTTATTTCATTTGTTTAGAACAGTAGTTTAATCCAGGAGCTCAAAAAAGTGCTCTCTCGCAATTTATGAAAATCTTTCTCTGCAATTTTGAGTTTAAATAAAAATTAAGCGAAATTTACAAAAAGCGAGGCCGCTACGTAGGTACCTACTATGCCAATAGCTATTCTACACTATTCAATAAGTAAATACTATTAATGTATTTTTGTTTCTGAGATAAAGAACGCCTAAATTGGCCGCAGTAATTTTTTTTTCAAAAATTTCTCTCAAAAATCACATTCAAGATGTAATAGAAGGTAATAACCCGGTTTTTTTTTACCAACGACAAGAACGTTTGGAATGCCACGGCCTATGACGATTTGAGTAAAAAATGTGGCTAGTGGCACAAATGGGCACCAACATTGTATCTAGGTAGCAAGATTAGGAACTTCAGATTTCGTGGCTTGCCCCAATCTGAAGCCCTAGGCACGCCACTGTTGGGGCATATGGCACACTGCTGTAACTGTAACCGGAACCCCGTCAGCTTTCTTAGCCTGAGCTATAGGTAATATAAATGGGTGCGAAAAATTCGGAAATATCTTTATTTCCACCGCTGATAAAGCCTGACGGCTGACTTGCCCACACTACAGCTGAGAAGGTAATTCCACTCTTTTTGCAAGGAACTCACGTCTGGAAGTCGCTAGCAAAGTTCCACCTAAGTTGCCTATAGCCGACCTCTCCATGGGAGAACCTCACATCAGCAGCAAAGAGGTACTCAAAGCTCTCCGTACTCTAACGTGAATAAGGCTAGTGGTCCTGATAGAATCCCGGCCATAGTCCGACGTAAGTGTGCACCTAACTTGTCTACTGTTCTAACACACCTGTATCGCCTCTCACTTGAAACTGGTCTAGTTCCTCAGTCGTGGAAGCTGGCTAATGTGCAGCCTGTGCCCAAAAAAGGTAGCCGTGCCGATCCGTCTTACTGTAAGACGATTTCAGTCAAGTCCATACTCTGCAAGAATACGGAACGTGTACTGAACTCTCGGCTGCTGGCATACCTTGAGACCAATGATCACCTCAGTGACTGCCAGTTCGGATTTCGCCTATTATAGATCTGAGAAGTTGGAACTCACTGGCGCATTGGACCTAGAAATAGTGGAAAACTTTATATACCTGGGTTCCTACATCAGTAACGATGGTTCGTGCGAGAAGGAAGTGCGCAGGAGAATTGGCATGGCTAAGAGCGCCATGTCTCAGCTTGCAAAAATCTGGAGAGATCGCAATATTTCCGTAAAAACCAAAACCAGAGTGGTACAGACTCGTGTCTTCTCGATCTTTTATACGGCGCTGAGACTTGGACACTAAAAGCTGCAAACTACGCAAAATTCTCGAATACTTCGGTCACATTGCAAGGAAAGACGGTGACAAACTCGAGAAAGTCATAGCGATCGGCAAAGACGGGAAACGGCCTCGAGGACGCAGCCCAATACGTTGGTCTGACCAGATCGCACCACTCTTAACTCTTCAGTTCACAGCGCCCTCCAGACCGACAGATACAGAAACAGATGGAGGAAAACCATAAGAGAGAAAGTGATGCAGAAGGGACGTCACGACCCTCAGCATTGAGGAACACGACGCATGGAGGAACTCCATTATCAATTTTAATTACTTAGTGACTTTTCGCTCTACGGCGACGATATAATGTTTTGTTGTTGAAATCTTTGTGAAGTGTTGGTTTTATTTATCACTCTTATTTCTACCTCTTATTTCTACCTTTAATTACATAACCAAAAACGACTTCAAAAATCCCACGCCGCCGGCTTCACGCCGCCGCCGAGCATATTTTTAAGGCGCGCCGCCGCCGAATTTTTTTTACTCGGCGCCCATGTCTAAGCCAGACTGATTTTTTTTTGATAATTAGTTTCTTGACCATAGTTCTTTAGTCGAAATAATAGAGTTCATTTAAAAGCTTTTATAATGATAATGAGTGATGAATGATGTTCCCCCAAATCTCTTGAGTTCCAGTAAAGATGTGGGACTTTACTGAAATCTCACACTGACTTCTTGAGAGAATTTGAAAAGTGATGTTGCACTGTTTTGTTTTATTTGCCAACACTCATGCACGTTCACGAACACTTAACGGTTAATAATCCACCATTATTTCACAAAACCCCTCACTCTTGGATTTTTTTTGACACTAACTGTCTACGTCAAATTTGACAGAATCGAGCATAGACGCGATATTTTGCGATAACAATACAATTGTACAAAGTCAAGTGTGTTTTTGTAAGTGCGGTCTCATGCGACCGCTTGGGGTTTGAGGGGTTAATATTCGACAAAACACAAATTTTAGAAAATAAGACAAAACTGCTGCAGACATGACGCTTCAATTTCCCGCCAAGAAGTCCCAGCAGCCAGACTTTATCCTCGGGGTTACCAGAGCGCAGACGATAATGCTTGCATGAAACCGACTAATGTGCCGTGTTAAAGAGGAGCCTTTTAACCAGCAGTGGGCGTTAATGGGCTGAAATCATGGTATAAGTATTGTTTGTTTGCCAACTCAATCGAAAAAATGTTTAATGAGACTATAAATTGTAGTTACTTCAACTGAAAACCTTTTAACTTAACCGTCTTTGTGGAAACTAAGCTCTAGTCTACTCAACGTTCAGTCTTTGAGTTCGTGCAAACTAACCAGATTTGGCAATGCCAGGTCACCTCATGGGTGGTCATTAATAGGTCATTAATAAATTTAAAATCAAAATCAAAGAAAATCTTTATAAAAGAGTTTATTATAAAGTATCAGATTACACAGTAGACAAAACAGCTTAGATCTGAAATGCTCCAAGTATTCCAACAGCTATTTCTAATTGTCTATAATTAATTGTCGATACCTTCATTGTATTGTAGTTTTATATTGCATCATTTATTATTTTTTAATTAATATTTTGTATTTTGTGACCTGGTAACGACATATTCTTTTATTTTTGTAAATGTCGTTGCTTCTGTGCGCTGTGGTTTCTTGCGCCCGTTCGTTGCCACAGTTAAAGAATGACGTCCTGAATGGGTTGTAGGTTGAAAAAGATTTGAACGATTCAAAGTACTTATTAATTGAGTAAATTGAATAAATATGTTTTGACTTTGGTGATCAAATATAAATATCTGCGAGTCATCCGTATTTCGGAAAACACGTTAAACCTGTCAGGTTACTATTGTAACGTAAGTATATTTGATACCTTCTTTGGGCCAGGATGGTGGGTGTACTTTACTCTGATCATCCCTTTATTGTCCATTAAGGAAATTCTGAGCCCAGGATATTTATAAAATGGATAGAATAAAATTATGAGATAAATTGTCAATCGTGTTGGTGTTCTTTTAATTTTTTATCACATGCTTTAATATGAGCTGGACGTATATCAGCCAGATTGGACCACCGGACAGAAAGAAGGAGGGGAGGCCTTTCCCTAGGCTGACAAAACAATAACTTTGATATTAGTTTTACTATGTATACATATCTCTAATTGTCGTTCTGTTTGTCCCCAGGCGAGTGGAGGATCGATGAGACCCCAGCTCTTGTAGTGAGAGCGTCACCACGCTGCTCGGAACACTCACTTGTAAGCACACCCTGTTATTATTATTTATAACACAGCATATACTTTATAACACATATATACAGACGCTAACAGGTCAACCTACCACAAGTTTAATCAATTTAGAACCTTATTGCTTGAGCATAAGGATCAATATCGATTACAGAAATTTGAAAGATTTTGATAAATTGACGGGTAGTCATGTGTACAAACTCTAAGTAATTGTATGTGTTATAGCACGGTCGCATTAAACGTTTTAATGTGGCACAGAGATGTCGGTATAGGTCGACATCTGGTTATTATTACCATGATGTAATACTTTTTGTCCTGGCAATACTTAACTGCCAACGGAATTAAAGAATTACGCAAAGCTTATTTAAATATACACTGCTTATAGCGGTCGTGGATAGCCCTGGCGGCACGTGTGTGAGTTGCTATATGTATTTAGCAAGTATACCCCCTTAGGGGGGAGAATCTAACCATCTGCGTCTCCCCGGGCGGTGTAGTAGTTATGCCTAATGCGTTCTCCTAAAGTCTACGCCACGTGCTCCGCTATACTGTATTTAAAATCGACTAGGCTGGCAAATTAGTACGTGATGTGACAGTTCCATGGTGTGCGGGCGACGGGGGAGGGGTGACATTTGCACACAAATGATGCCTTTGCTCTTGGTATGCCTATAACGCAGTGTGCCTAAGTCGCGTTATGCCTAGACCAAACGAGATGTGGGCGTATTACGACTTCGGTCAATTCCGTTTTAGTCCAATAGCGAGATAGGCTTAGTGAGACTAAGGTTAATTGCGTTTTAGTCCAATAGCGAGATAGGCTTTGTGAGACTAAGGTTCATTGAGTTTTAGTTCAAGAGCGAGATGGACATCATTTTTTACTTACACGCTTCCACGCCGCCCTCGCTCTTCTTTCCCGCCCCCGCAAACTTTTGTCCCCGTCCCGCAGACCATGGGATTGTCACGTCGGAATCGGCCCGCCTATAGTATTTCTTACTACTGGGAGAAGATCGGTTTAGTTTCGTTTCGGCACCCTTGAGATGCCGAATTGGGAATTCCCATTTCGTCACCTAGTCATAATTTACTAAGAATTTCATATTTCTAAAGTCGCCGTTCGGTTCCCTCTGGCAATCATTTTAATATTTCAGTGTATTTTACCAGTAAACTTAGCATTTTTATTTAAAATATGTATACCAACAGCTCTCGTTCTTTTTTGTCGGTGACTGTACCTCCGTGATTGAAATTTATCAGTTCATAAATTCATGGGTGTCGAAACGAAACTAAGCTAGTCTACCAGCACACGTATTCCCTCCTACCTATGACATAGGGTCCTTCAAACGAGGCGTGAAGAAGCACTTTGTGGGCCGGCAGAGTGAGGATGACTGATGCTACGTCTCTTACGCTGCACCAGTTGTCCTCGCGCCTGGACCTCATTTCCACTTAACATCAGGTGGAGTGGGGTCATTTGCCGGGCATAGTATAAAAAAAATAATAATAATAAACCAGAAGATAGAAGATCGTGCGGTGAAGCGAGCATGTGGGATGGTCTCGTGGCCTAGCGATGAGTTGGTCGTACCTAGGTGGGATGTGGTTGGGAGTGTTTGTCATACTACCACAGTTCCAGAGCACTCCACTTAACATCTCAAGCAGCATTGGGATCCTTGGTGTTGACATATCAAGTAATGTACAGTTCCGCAAGTATCTAGAGGACAAAGCGAAGATGGCATCCAAGAAATTAAGATTTCTTAGGAAAGCGAGACGGTACTTCACGTCTAACCAGCTTTTACAGTTGTACAAAGTCCAAGTTAGACCTCACATGGAGTACTGTTCTCATCAATCTCAAGGAAGAGACGGTTACGCTTTATTTGAATAAATCTTACTTCGCCTTATATCTACAATTCGAACTGTCAAATCGTAATACAATAGGCTTGTGTCCACTAAGAATAAATCGGGTGAATTGGCGTTTCTAATGATCAATTATGATTTATGGAAACAAAATATCTAAAATATTCATTATAAAATATTGGGATTATTAATATTTTTAAAGAGAAAAATCGACAATAATACGCATTCAGTCATATGACATTAAACAGAAATCAAAAGCCGTGACGTCACGCCGTGCCAAATGTCATTTTATTGTTGTGACATTTCTATAGAACAAGCCTCGAACGAAACGGATGTTTGAAACGGCGTGACGTCATTTACTCAACATGGCGGTCATAAGCGTTTTTGCGATAAAATTAAATCGAAATGTAAAAACGCAAAATAAATATTTTAAATTATCTATTTTTGAAAAATAATGTACTTTTAGGATATAACAGGTAAACAGGTATTGTTTTAATATGATTTTAAAATTTAGTCGACTAGCCTATTACCTATATGCTTAAGAATAACTTTCCGATATTACGATACTGGACCACTCAGTATCGGAACTGTAGTATCGGATCTAGTGGTCCGAGATTCCGATACTACGATACTACGAGATTCCGATATTCATGCCCTAGTCGGGACTCGGCAGTCAGGAAGGACTTGCGCAAGCTTCATGCAGATGACTGGCAGAAGGTGGCGCAAGATCTGTCCGATAACAAGAGCCTCCTCCTGGGTCTGCTCAGGTTGAGGCTCTTTTTATCGGAGGCCGTGACTCACATTGGGCCGCGCTGAGCCCACAGTAAGATTGACAGTTACTCGGTATTACTGGAAATAAATGAATATTTTTTTGTACATCTATCTGTCTCAGAATTTATGAGGTCGAAAGTCAATGTCAAACGACAAAGACATTCAACTCCAGTTTTATAATATAAAAATTGTCGACGCATAACCTTGACTCTTCAACTGAGCAAAAGCAGCATTGCTAAATGTATTTCGTCTTGTATGTATGATTTAATTTACCACGTCCAAGAAGCCGGATGCTAAATTGTTAGCTCAAAACGATTATTAAGATACTCGTAGCTGTTAGGAGTTTTCGTAGTGGGCGTCAATTTGCTATGTAATTTGTTTAATACTATACGAGTTTGCGTGCCTTCAGTTATTATTAGATGTGTTCAAACAAAAAACTTGCATACCATTTCATTAGGACCTCTTTTTTAGCGATTTGGCAAACAGGTGTGTTTCGCTTGATGGTAAGATGTGGATATAACTTGAGAGTTGAGACCTTAGCTGTCTATGCCTTATAAGTTATAATTTACTGTATTGTCATATACTTAAAACATTGAGCCGTCTCGTCTGGTATAGAGCTCTCTTCCCTTGGGTGTCGTAAGGCCGCGGGCACGAGCTCTGCGTGCTGCGAGGGCGGAAGCGGGACGGGCGCCCTTTTCGTGTCCGCGGCCTAAAGGGCGACTAACGGACTAAAGACTGCATATACATCCAACAGCATAGAGCGGCGATGGGCATCACCTATCACACTGAGCACATGTGCAGAAAGTTGTAATGTGGTGAAACGTGGCCTATGGCAGTGGACTGCTTCTGTGGATTTCATTGCCTAGTCTCTGACTAACCCTTAGGGGATAATAGTCGTTAATCTTTGTATGTATACGTTGTACGTATGTTTATACATATATGTATACGTAAGTACATATATCCTACTAATATTATAAACGCGAATGTTTGTAAGAATGTATGGATATTTGTTACTCTTTCACGTAAAAACTACTGAATGGATTTGGATGAAATTCGGCATACAAATAGTTTATAACCTGGATTAACACATAGAATACTTTTTATCCCGATATTCCCACGGGAACGTGTGGATGGATGTTTGTTACTCTTTCACGTAAAAACTACTGAATGGATTTGGATGAAATGCGGCATACAGATAGTTTATAACCTGGATTAACACATAGGATAATTTTTATCTTGATATTCCTACGGGAACGGGAACCACGCGGGTGAAACCGCCAGCGGCCGCTTGTGTTGTATAAACTTAAAACAGGAACACAGTCATGCTACTGCTTGGCGTCAGAAATAGGTTTAGTACACTAAAACTAGTTCTGCGAAGCTTGGGTATTAAACTCGGCACCATCTAAAACCGATGGTCTAATTACCAGACCATAGAGACGTTTGATATTTGTCATAGACTCACCGATACTATTCACTGTATATCCTTTGAACTTTGCTCCCATTTTAGCTTCTGAAGGAAGCGTCAGTCAGTCCTAATGCGATTCGGCTGGCCGCGGCTAGCCATTCTCGAATCATCTAATAAAGTTAGGCCATTGCACTGTCGTTGTGCCAGAACGTTGTAAGGTCTGAGTAAAATACAAAGAGCTGTGTCACGGGGCGGAGGAACGGAGGAGTGACACGATGATGAGGAGTTTTAAGATAATAAATGCACGACGAGTTCAGAAGTATATTAAGGCTGGGATTCTCGAAATTCCCGAAAATAGGGTATTTTAAATTATGGATTACTCGCAAATCACAAGTACTCAAAATTTGGAAAAAATATATGTTATTCCACGGTCTTTTATCTAGTCATTCCGGCCATTAAATACTTTATTAGTTATACTTTACTGCATCAAATAAAATTTCAAACATCCGTCTAATCGTAATTCAAATACCGTATTACTTGCATTATGCTTACGTAGTAAATGGAAAATATATGAAAATAATTGTCTTTGAATACGTGAGGCATTCCGGCCGTTATAAGTTAAAAAATTAAAAATAATTCTTGATTTTTAAAATGACCTACCTATTTTGCTAAGTTGACGTTCGCGAATCGCGATGTGCAATCAATCAGTCCCCTACTAGTTTCTGCGCTCGGGAATCCTAGCCTTAATTAATCAAATGGTTAGATTATTATTAGTTATAAAAGGTTATGCACTATGTGTGTGTAGGTGGTTTAGGTTATAATTTTATTATTATCAGAACGTATGCCTGGAACTGTCTAGTTATAATAATGCACTATTCACTATAATAACAATATTTTCGTAAGGATAACAATAATTAGAAGGAGCTCTTTCTAGCTCCGCGGATGAATATGAATCTGAACTGAACTGGTTTTTTATGAAAACAGAGGCTAGACAAAGAAGATAATATTTGAGTTTTAAATTTAAAACTAGATATAAAAGAATGTTATTCGGAAAAGAGGAGGCTTTAGCTGCCTCGTTACAGCTGAGTGCAAGATTTGTGATCTTGCCAGTAAAGCAACTCTCTTAATGCTGGGTGACTGAATGTGCTTAATTAGAAACCTCTTGAGCTCCCCCGTGTTTCGGAAGGCACGTAACTGGTATCGGTTGTTGCCGTAAGATGGCAGTTGTTAAACCCCACCAACCCGCCTTTGGGCAACCGTGTGAGTTATGGTAAAATCTCCCCATTTGCTGTAGTCCATGTGGGAGGCCTGTGCCCAGCAGTGGGACGTTTAGGCTGATGATGATGACGCAAACGAAAACTTTGTATGGCAATAAACTCCCCCCGTTTGTCTCCAGGAAGCTCAGCCTTGCTAATCGAAAATACAATAATAGTTCATTGTATGCTGTGGTTTCTTGCGCCCGTTCTTTGTTCCACAGTTAAAAATAATTGTCCTGAATGGGTGGTAAGTTGAAAAAGATTTGGACATTTCAAAGTACTTATTAATTGAGTTTATTGAATAAATATATTTTGACTTAGATACAATTACGTAATTAAAGACGGAAATATTCATAACGAAAGCAGTTATGCTACAGTGAAATGACATTTTGTAACAGTCGCATAATCTCGGGGGCAAAGGTCTTTCTAATGTATAATGCACATGAATCGTGTATCTGTGATTCTGTATATAAATTCAGGCTTGCCCATTGTAAGCGTCACGCTTGGCCAGGGGCTATTGAATGCGCGGATATTGAGCTGCGTCTGCGCAAGAGGTTGGGGACCTCTGCATCATTCGATTTGCTATATGCATGTATAACTTGGTAGTACACTTGTTTATTGTCACGATACATAAATTCGAGACTATTATACCCAAAAGGTTAGTCAAGAGACTAGGCAATCAGGACCGCAGAAGCAGTCCACTGCCATAGTATCAACAAATTAAAACTGCACCTATGCTCAGCGTGATAGGTGGTGAGCACATCGCCGCTCTATGCTGTATGTGTACAGTTATAAGTCAGTCATTAGTAAAATAGGACTGGAAAATCCCAGAAGTCCTATTCTTTTTCCTGCTAGTAATTTAACAAACGCAGTAAAGCTACTAAGGAGACTTGCATTCAATTGACGTTAATTGTAAACATCATATGAAATCCAATACCCGATCCAGCTCCAACTAACTACTAAAGGCTTTATTTACATGACGTGTCCTGTCACCCTGACGTCGCGTGGGATATTACCAAGTTATTAATTTAACAACAAGGCCATTTGGAAATATATATATATATATATATAATATATATATATATATATATATCCCACAAGCAAACTTCCGTCCACTGAAGGCGAAATTACATTTAAAATGGCGTCCACCGCTATTTGACGTCCGCATACCGGACGCCACTTTTTTAATCGATGACACTTGGCGCCTCTAAGATCAAGCTAGCCGTAGAACAAAAATCGATGGAAGCCAAAAATTTATTGTAATGGCTGCAAATAAATACTGGATAGTTCCCAAAAAAATCTCAGCAGAGGTGCGGCGCTAGTGTCGTGCGTATATCCACAGCCGTATTAAACGCGCTTCTTTTCTGACGTATTCATATAAATTTGGCGTCCGCTAATGCGACGTTGCCAGCTTACTCAATGTTTGGTGCCTACTAAAATACAATATCACACTAATATTATAAAGGCGAAAGTTTGTGAGTGTGTATGTTTGTTACTTCTTCACGTAAAAACTACTGAATGGATTTGAATGAAATTCGGCAAACAGATAGTTTATAACCTGAATTAACACATAGAATACTTTTTATCCCGATATTCCCACGGGAACGGGAACCACGCGGGTAAAACCGCGAGCGGCCGCTAGTTATTATCATAAATCGTAATCTATTATACTTACTTATTAAAAATGTATTGTCATAAATGACTTTTTTTTTAAACAGGTGACATTTTAGCTTGATTGCGTAATGCTTTATCAGAAGGATAAGTTTTATCCAATGATTGAATAATCAGCCATAAAACTAATAAATAATTAATAAAAAATTTAAATGTACAGACGCCTGCAACCTATCCAAAACTGTAAAATTTCTTTAATACATTTTTAACCATATATTTAAGGCATAAAGTTCAAAGTCTATTGAAGAAAATTGGACATTTTGTGGTAGGTAGGTTGATGTGCTGGCGTGTGTACATGTTCTTTCATCATCCCACCTGTCGCATATTGTGTTCAGAATGCTCTTAGAGCTGGCGCAAACTGTGAAATAGCAATATACGGGCGCCAGATAACAATATAATAAGTCCTCAACAAAGGGCCTACGCCTTTCAACTATAAAGACAATTAAGTTAGGAAGCCACTATCCGAGGCGCAATATGAATTCGTATATCGGATTGTCCGACTTGTCACATATTATGCTCAGGATGTTGTTAGAGCTGGCGTGAAATGTCAAATAGCAATATCCGATATACGGACGCCAGTCATCAATATACGGACGCTAGATGTCAATATACGGACGCCAGATGTCAATATACGGATGCCAGGTAACAATATACGGACGCCAGATAACAATAGACAGACGCACGGTAAAAAAGGGCCTAGGCCTTTCAAACTATAAGGACAATTAAGTTAGGAAGCCAGAACCCAAGGCATTTACGCAATATGAATACGTAAATCGGACTGTCCGACTAGTTTTTTTTTTTTCTGTAAATGGGTTTGCTCTTGATCCCAATCAAGCCGATTCACGATGGAGCGAGCTAACCCAGAAGGTGTCTATTCACTCTTGCTTTGAAGATACTTAAGATAAGTACTCGGAAACACAGACGCAGGGAGGGAGTTCAACTCCTTTTCTGTGCACAGTATAAACGATGTTGAGTAGTGCTTTGTGCGATATTTAGAAATATCCTCCAAGAAAGGGTGGTAGCCCGCAGTGCGTCTGGATGTCCGATGGAAGAAAGGGGATGGCCGTATGAGCTCATGGAGTTCCAGGTCTGTAAAAGACCGACAGAAAGGCAACTTTGCGGCGGTGAGCTAGGGTGTGAAACTTGCTCTTCACCAGTTCTTTGTCGCCAATTAGCCTCTCAACTCTGCGTTGAATCGTGTCCAGTGCAGTTACTTGGTATTTTTTTTTATATAATTCACCAACGTTTGTTTACACTGATACATTAAATTACTTAATTAAGTTTGTAACATTATTTAAGTGTAACAAACACTTACAGGTAAATACAATATGGTAGGACTCCTTCATGTTTAGGATAATAATTTTTAAACAATAATAATCTAAAAAAGTAACAAGAAATACAAATATTCACGATAGATCGATTCGATCAGCGATAGATGTTCACTGTAGTAATCTTTGTTTTCAAAAAATCACTAATTTCATAGTTTTGAGACGCTTTACTGTCACTATCAATATACACAGATGCAAAGTACAAGTAATATTTCGCTGAGCCGTCCCATAGGTGACTGCAATATTCCATACAAGATCGGACTTCAGCTTTAAAGAGAGTTTAAAGCTATCCCGGCGTGAAATATCACTTGACCTTATTTAGGACGCCCAGCTTTTTGACTGCAGTTTGCATCCGAAAGGTATCTCTCTACGACAGTACTGTCATCTGCATACCCAACAATTCCTGGTATCAACAGGTCATTGATGTGCAACAGGAAAAGCGTCGCAGAGAGACCCCCGAGGAACTCCGGCATCAATAGCCACTGAGTCAGAGGACCAGCCATCGATGACTACTCTGATCGATCGTTCCGTCAGAAAATCAGCTATCCAACTACAAAAGTACATATAATAATATCTACAGCGGGGACACCATACGCAGAAAGGTTGCGCAGCAGACTTGCGTGCCAGACCCTTTCAAAAGCCTTCGAGATGTCCAGTGATACGGCAAGTGCTACGCCGTGCATCTCGAGGGCCCCACCCCAGTAGTGCGTCACATAAACTAGAAGATCCCCAGTCGAAATCCCCGGCTTCCTCGGCGGAAGCCATATTGACAGTCACTGAGGAGGTCATTAACTTATAGGTACATACCTATAAGTTAATGACCTCCTCAGCTCCTCATACCAACTTACTGTTTAGAACTCTTTCCATGACCTTACAGAGTATGGAATTGATAGCGATCGGTCGGTAGTTGCATGGGTCAGCATGAGACTTCCCTTTTAGGGTACTGGCTGCACATTGCCAAGCTTCCAGCATTTCGGTACGGTTTTTGTCTTTTTTTCTCTTGTTACATAATTATGCTCAGGATGTTTGTTAGAGCTGGCGTTAAAATGTCAAATAGCAATATACGGACGCCAGACATCAATATACGGACGCCACATTTCAATATACGGACGCCAGATAACAATATACAGACGCACGGTAGCTCCTCAACAAAGGGCCTAGGTATTTCAAACTATAAAGATAATTAAGTTAGGAAGCCAGAACCCGAGGCATTTACGCAATATGAATTTGTAAATAGGACTGTCCGACTTGTCACATATTATGCTCAAGATGTTATAAGAGCTGGCGTGAAATGTCAAATAGCAATATACGGACGCCAGATATCCAATATACGGACGCCAGACATGAATATACGGATGCCAGATGCCAACAACGGACGCCAGATATCAATATAGGGGCGTACGGTAGCTCCTCAGCTTAGGGCTTGGATAGTTAGTAGAACATCATCTTTAAAGGAAAAAGAGAATATAAGTACTTATTTAGGAAATCAGAACCCAAGGAATGCAAGAAGAACCACTTACCCAAAACTGTCAATTTTCTCGAATCGATATTGACCCTTATAGCTAAATAATAAATTGTGTACTTCAGTGCAGCGGCTATTTATGATGGCCGCTGCACTTTTATTTAGATCGAGATCAAACCTTAAGGCATCACATTGATGAACCCAAAACTGATGTCAGTTTCTTTAATGAAGCGTTATCGCATTTCAGTTTCCCATACAAATTTCCAAGTTGAAATTTTTAAAAACCATTAGGCCATTTTTGATGAAACTCGGCATTAATGTTTTTATATTTTAGCGTTTTATTAACGCTTAAATATACTTAAGTAAAATTTTAAACACTGAAAAAAGACGACAACCTCAGGCGGGAATTGAACCACGCACCTTCCGCATTCCGGGCGACTGCCTTAACCACTTGGCTACCGAGGTCTGGCTTTCAAACGTCGAAATTTGTCAGTGCTTGATGCTTATGTTTTTAGTCAACATTGCTTCATCAAATCTTAGAAGTTTTCACCTCTGAGATCCGAAAGAAATATTTTTACAAATATTTGAACATTCTGTTAAGATGAAGCTGCGTTTATAGATTAATGTTTTTATGTTTTAGCGTTTTATTAACACTTAAATATACTTAAGTAAAATTTTAAACATTGAAAAAAGACGACAACCTCAGGCGGGAATCGAACTACGCACCTTCCGCAAAAATTTTACTTAAGAATCACGGCATGCTGAGGTAAAATATAGAGATCTAAATAGTTTGTTGAAAACATTTTTAAAAAACCTTTATTTAACTGAGTTATTGCGATTTTAAATCTCAATAACTCAGCCAAATAAACGATTGGATCCCTGTGTTTTACTTTAGCATGCAAAGTTTCATAAAATATGGCTTAATGGTCTTTAAAAATTTCTACTTGGAAGATTGTATGGGAAACCGAAATGTGTAAACCCTCTTAAATAAAAAAAAAGTTTGGTTAACAATTTTAAAGACATCTGTCAAATTGGACCCAACATTAAAATATTCGGTGAAAGAAAGAGATAGGTAACGCATTGCTGGCAACGTCGCATTTACAAAATCAGGAGGACGTGAAAATGTCAGCGCATTAAGTAAATGATAATCAGTATATCCAGGAAGCCAAAAATTTATTACCATGAAATGGAGTTCATAAATGTTTGGGCACGACTGCAAGAAGAATATTGCCACAATTAAAATAATCGCAAAATAAACTATCCTACGGAGAAAGGCATCAAAAAACTAAGAAACATTCGCAGAGAGATGATCTAAATTGTAAGCTGAACTGGAGGACGTCGTAATGATGCACAGCATGCATGACGCCAAATGCGTAGCTGGATGTAAATATATATATATATATATATATATTTCCAAATGTATATATATATATATATATATATATATATATATATTTATTATTATATTAATAATTACTAACCGTGTCTCGTAGCGGTGAAAGAATACTACCACCCCCTCTCTTCCCTTGGGTGTCGTAAAACGCGACTAACGGACTAATAACTGCACATACTTCCAACAGCATAGAGCGACGATGGGCACACCACCTGTCACCCTGAGCACATATACAATCGCTATTTGGTGAAAAAGTGGACTTTGGCAGAGGACTGCTTTTGCGGTCCTCATTGCCTAGTCTCTGACTAACCCTTCGGGGATAATAGTCGTGATTATATATACGAGTATGTATGTAATTAATAAGAAGTGTTCCTGGATTGATTGTAGGTTCACTATGGTGGTATCAGCCTACCCTTTCGAATAACGTTGATATTGTTCACAATAAAATATGTTTATGAATATTATTATTTGTAAATATAAAGGTAGGTTAGTTTCTTTATCTCAATTACATTAATCAAACTACGTCGTTGACCCTAATTGATTAACTAATTAGATAAGCAGATAAAAAAAATGTTGTAGGAGTAGATGTGTTGTACAATGTACAATAGTCAAAACACGCAGCGCGATGCATAATGGAGCGAGCTGCTGGCTGCTTGTAACCCATTACGGGCCATTGTGGGACAATGGCCGCCAGACGCGCGTTACAATGCAACGTGTATACTGGCTTTATAGTGCTGTTACTTTTATATAACAAACTAGCACCCCGCCCGCGCCTTCGTCCACGCTAACTTAGAAAGACCGTCATAGTTCAGCCATTTAAAAAATATATCTACAAAATATATACATAAACCATCCTCAGTTAACGCTCTATTAAGTTTCTCCTAAACCACGGTTTTCACTAAAAGATAGAGCGTTAACTGAGGGTGGTTTATGTTTATATTTTGTAGATATATTTTTTTTAAATGGCTGAACTATGACAGTCTTTCTAAGTTAGCGTGGACGAAGGCGCGGGCGGGCTGCTAGTTTTATATAAATTCTTTTTTTTTGTTAACGTCATTGATTGGCGTGTATAACTTTTACTCGGCATTCTGTTCACATAACTTTTATACTAAATTGATAGGTACATTACATGTTAAACTCCAATTAATAGGTATTCCTTGTGTCACGTGACGTGTATTTGCCATATCAATTACCAGTATTCGATGTCACTGCCGCATTTTACACGCGAAGCTAATCAAGCTATTGCATAATCATCATAATACAGCAACAAGTACTCCCATTACTGTTTGCGGTGCTGTTTTATTTTCTTTCCGCATGTATGCAGTTCAGTGTTCGAATTCCTATCAGCCTGTACTGTACATATCTTGCTGCTGCACAAACAGTCGAAATTAATAATTAATCTGTTTGTTGTTTTGTCTACTAGAGTTATGTTGGCGGCAGGGGGGGTAAGTGGGGGAGTACTCCTCCCCCCTCCCCCTACCTTCTCCACCCCCACCCCACCCCCGATTCAGGCGACTCGATTCAAAAGTTTTACCGCTATTTCTAATTGCCTATAATTAATTTATATAGAGCACCATATTTAATTAAACTATTTACATTCAAATTCATATTTTGTATTTTGTGACCTGGTAACGACATATAATATATATATATATTTTTTGTAAATGTCGTTGCTTCTGTGCGCTGTGGTTTCTTGCGCCCGTTCTTTGTCACACTTAAAAAATGATGTCCTGAATGGGTGGTAGGTTAAAAAATATTTGGACGTTTCAAAGTACTTATTAATTGAGTTTATTGAATAAATATATTTTGACTATTGACTATTGACACAGAAGACAAAACAGCTTGGGTCTGAAATGCTAAAAGTACTCCCCAACAGTTATTTCTAATTGTCTATAATTAATTTATATATTAGAGTACCATTTACATAGTTTACATTCAAATTCATATTTTGTATGTCATGACCTGGTAACGATATTTTTTTTTTGTAAACGTCGCGTCGTTGCTTCTGTGCGCTGTGGTTACTTGCGCCCATTCTTTGCCACAGGGTGGTAGGTTTAAAAAGATTTGGGCGATTCTAAGTACTTATTAATTGAGTTTATGGAATAAATATCTTTTGACGTTTTGATTTTATTATATAAAAAAGTATGTCAAATTTCTAATTTTACAAGTAGATAGAATAATTTCGGCCGTATGATACCACACTGGCCCAATACGGGTTGATAACGACTGCATCCCACGATAATAAGAATAACCGCTCTTAGAGGAGATTTTTTTCAATATATTCACTATTTAGAATGTATAATATTTGTAGGATCGCTAGTCGCTACCCTAACATTCAGGAAAGATACAAAAAGACATTTTAATTTGTATAGTCTTATATTCTAGGAGCAATTTAGCGTTCTATAACGTCCAGTCTAAAAATAGGGAACGAAGTTGTATAATAATATGTTGTTCTAAGTAAACTAGCAATGAAACTATTCAATTGGCAAGCCGACTAAATCAGATCATTAGTACTCTCCTAATCTCCTTATTAATGATTTCTTATCGTTATCTGTCGACTGCTGGCCCAATACGGGTTGATAACGACTGCATCCCACGATAATAAGAATAACCGCTCTTAGAGGAGATTTTTTTCAATATATTCACTATTTAGAATGTATAATATTTGTAGGATCGCTAGTCGCTACCCTAACATTCAGGAAAGATACAAAAAGACATTTTAATTTGTATAGTCTTATATTCTAGGAGCAATTTAGCGTTCTATAACGTCCAGTCTAAAAATAGGGAACGAAGTTGTATAATAATATGTTGTTCTAAGTAAACTAGCAATGAAACTATTCAATTGGCAAGCCGACTAAATCAGATCATTAGTACTCTCCTAATCTCCTTATTAATGATTTCTTATCGTTATCTGTCGACTGTCGGTGCGCGCACGCAAGCCCATGTTCAAACGCTTAACGCCGCGCCGCGTCGCCATTAATTAATAGGCGTTGATTTAATTCGCCGCTATCAGATGCAACCCGACGCCGACCGATAAATTATGCAGTGCTGTTCTATCGCCACTTCTATCGAAGATAGAGTCTGGTTAACGAAAGCTGAACCTCGTAGTTATTTGATTGGCAACACTTTGTCTCTATGTGTGTCTATCTGAGGTGTCATGTCGTATGTCAAATTGAAAGGACAATGCCCGTCTGTGTCCCAGTAAGAGAAAGAGTGCCCAAAAATAGTATAATATCAGAAAATCTTAAATAATTATAATTTAAATTATGGTATTATTTAGAAGTCCGATAAAGCACCACATTAAAAATAATAATAATAAGACTGGATTTATATTATTAAAGATATTAACACTAATATGTCATTCAATATTTCATTCATTCATTGTATTAGTGTAGTTCGGGAAGAATTCGATTAATAATCGATTACACTCACTTTTATTTGAGAAGCTAGAAGGAATTAAAGGAAGTATTTACCTAAAATATACAGCCGGACATATTTATCAATCTCCCATCTGTAAAATATTGAAAATGATTGTTGCTTCTATAATTAAATCAACAAAATATAATCGACAGCCACTTGTGTGGTAAAAACTTCTATGGCAGTCTTAATCGATTATTGGTTGTCTATCGTATCGTAATACACTTTCGCGTTGTGTAAAAGCAACACATTTAGAAGCATAATACGCACAGCTCTTGACGTTTGTCATACTTTGACTTTCAGACTCTGAAATGCACCCAGTTTTCTTTTTGCTATAGGGAATGCGTACACCAGCAGTACGCCTGTGTATAGGTACTGATGATCATGATGATGACTTTTATACATAGTATTTACTTTTATATACTTTTATAAAGATTATAAATATGTAAACAACTATGATCAGATTGCAATTATTCGTAGCTATCGTAAAGAAACCAATTAATTCAAGTGCCTAGTTAATAATTAATAGCTATGATATCTGCAAATGCAAACTGTAAAATGAAATGAAAAAAACAATGGGCACTAATAGCTTATCGCCTATAACTTTTCAACCGGTGCTTTACATGGAATTAATAAATAATAAATAAAATAAAATTAGTTTACGCTCACACCAACTATCTAGCTAGACCAAGATGAGTATTCTTGTGAAACTCGTTTATATGGTAAGATAACGGATAAATATACATAAACATAGAAAAAACACCCAGACCCGAAATCAATTTAGAAAAACAGTTTTTCTCTAAATTGACCCGACCGGGGATCGAACCCGGGACCTCAGAGATGGTGACACCATGAAAACCGGTGTACAAACCACTCGACCAAGGAGGTCGTCCAATTAAATCTAGATATCATAAAATTACGACTAAAAAGCTATTGTATGACATAGACTTGCATTCTGTGCGTTTCTGGGTCTGAGCTCCATGCTAATTTGGGCATTGTCCTTTTTCTGAGAAAATTGCAGCTGTGTGAGTGACCCTGTTATCTGTTACCTTGTCTTGATTTTTTTTAAATTGCCGCGTTTTTCCTGGTTCAGCTTTCGTTGGCCAGACTCTAGTTTTGAATCATTGGAGGATGTTTTGTTTACAGGGTAGCTTCTATTAACCGTGTCGCGTAACGGTGAAAGATTACTACCACCCCCTATCTTCCCTGGTGTCGTAAAAGGCGACTAACGGACTAAAGACTTCTCATACGTCTAACAGCATAGGTTGGTGATGGGTTCACCACCTGTCACGCTGTGCATATTTTGCAGTCGCTATTTGGTGAAAAATGGACTATGGTAGAGGACTGCTTTTGCTGTCCTCATTGCCTATAGTCTCTGCCTAACCCTTCGGGGATAATAGTCGTTATTATATGTATGTATGTAGCTTCTATTTGACGAAGTTTGAATGTAACGTTAGTGAAAGAAAAGTTTAAAGAAAATTGTTTGTCTTTGCGGATGTTTCTGACTAAAAAATTTAAGGTGACTGTTTCTTAAGAAATACTGACACCTAATATGGCTTAGAAGAGATTTAAAATTTTGGGAGTTTTTGGCGAAAATGAAAATAAAGTACCTATGGTGATGAATTAATGGATGTAGGAGGGGAAGAGAAACACTTTCTGTAATATTTTATAAAACCTATCAAATAACGCATTGGGCCGCCGTGGCGAGTTATTACCTAATTTTCCCCCCATGTGCTGTGTCCATGTGATAAGGCCTGTGACCAGCCGTGGGACGTTAGGCTGATTTTATAGTGAACCTTGAAGCCAGGCCACAGATCAAAAAAGGGAGTCGCGCTTTCGATAAGTGGCGTGTTGCACCTGTCGAAAAATCCGAAAACCATTGAGGTACAATAAACTAGAGAAGATACCGCGAAGCAAGTTTGTGCGCACTAAGTTGCAGCCCATGGGCTACAAACGCCTCAGTGATTGCGCGTGATTCAAGCCTCAATTCAACTTGACAGTTTTCAAAAAAGTATTTAAAAAGTTACAAACGCTTATTTTATACCTCGTACAATATTTTCTTTCTCAAAAAAACCTATATTTAACAGAAAAAAACGTATTATTTTCTTTATTGATTTCAAATTTCGTGCGAAAACGGTTGGTGGTCACGTGACATTTGAGTCTGTAACGTCACATTTCATTAAATATAGAAACTTATCTTGAAACATGACAGATAGTTTATGATGATTTTGTGAAATGTGACGTCACACGAAGCTCCATCATGGCCGCCCCTTGCCGCCCATGTTTCAGGTCCTTGTAATCCACAGATAAAACACGCAAATTTTTTTAAAATAAAATAGTTATTAATTATTTTAATAAAAAAAACTTATTGGATAATTATCGTTAAATCATAAACTACCATTTCCGACATATTTCATATTTTATTGTTACAACTGTCAAATAGCCAATTGTGGACGTTGCGACTGCACCTTAGTTGCTCACAAACTTGCTTCGCAGTGTCTTCTCTAATTTATTGTACCTCAATGCCGATAACACACTTTTCCCGACCTGGAATTTGAATATCGAGCCGAGCGTTTAACTACTCGGCCACCACCGAGGCGTTGATGTCATATTTATGTTATGTAAACACCATAATTGCATAACGTTTCAAATCGGGTATCAAGTTCCAAACGTTCAATTTCAGTAATCGTAAAATGGTACTACGGATCCCTAACTAGTAAGTACTTGTCGCAAATATCAATTAAGAATACGACATCTAGGTAATAACGGAAACAGTTAAACTATCTCTGTAATTATTATTTTATGACTGTAGCTCTGCATGTCTACAACTTTTCCTTACGCTTACGAGCAGAGTGGACATTTACGGCTGTAAATACATACGTACATACTCAAAATCACGACTATTTATCCCCGAAGGGCTAGTCAGAGACTAGTCAATAAGGACCACAAACCAGTCTACCTTTCATCACCAAAAAACAACTGTACATGATCAGCGTAATAGACAGTGAGCCCATCGCCGCTCTATGCTGTGTGAGCATGTGTCTTTAGTCCGTTAGTCGCCTTTTTACGACACCCAAGGGTCTTCAGAGAGGGTTTTGTGACTAGTACCTATCCTTTTAGTAAGCCGCTTTAACACACGGCTTACTTAAAGGATAAAGGACACTTTTATTCCCGCTGAAAATTACTGTGGTGTAGTAAAATGTAGTCCACGTAATCATTATTCCGTAAGTCACCTTTTACGACACTCAAAGGTCTTAAGAGAGGGTTTTGTGACTAGTACCTATCCTTTTAGTAAGCCGCTGTAACACACGGCTTACTAAAAGGATAAAGGACACTTTTAATCCCGCTGAAAGATATTGTGAGATGGTAAAATGTAGTCCACGTAATCATTAGTTCGTTAGTCGCCTTTTACGACACCCAAGGGTCTTAAGAGAGGGTTTTGTAGTACCTATTCTTTTAATAAGCCGCTTTAACACACGGCTTACTAAAAGGATAAACGACAACGACGGTGTTTTCCTGTGCCTATCCATCCATCCATTTAAAAAAAAAATTTGACGATTCAAAACGCTTAATTTAAGCTTACTGAATAAAGTTATTTTGATTTTGATTTTGATTTTGATTTTGACACTTTTTATCCCGCTAAAAGTTACTGTGGGATAGTAAAATGTAGTCCACGTAATCATTAGTCCGTTAGTCGTCTTTTACGACTTCCAATGAATTTTACCAGCAGGCAGTTTATGTAATATATTTGTTGTAATAATGTGTCATACTGTGTTAACACTTAATATTAACACCGATCAAGGTGAGAGGGATCCATTACAAATAAAGGTGACTAATACATTTGCAGGCTTACGGCACATATTGTATTACAAATGTTTGATTACAACGTGTAGTTTGTGTTTGTTCAAATGGTTGTGTGTCTTTTTATAACGTCAATGTTATTAATGTAGTACCTACTAAGGTAGAGTCGAGGTCCAGTTGAAGTAGCAACTAGATCGCTAATATAATAACGCAGCAATGTTATAATAAACAGTGTCGCGTAGCGGTGAAAGAATACTACCACCCCCTCTCTTCTCTTGGGTGTCGTAAAAGGCGACTAACGGACTAAAGACTGCATATACATCCAACAGCATAGAGCGGCGATGAGTTCACCCCCTGTCACGCTGAAGCACATGTGCGTGCAGTCGCTATTTGGTGATAAGTGGACTATGGTAGAGGACTGCTTTTGCTGTCCTCATTGTCTAGTCTCTGACTAACCCTTCGTGGATAATAGACGTGATTGTATGTATATTATAAATCATAACTAGGTATACTGATACCAGAGAGCTTTGTGTAAGTTTGTAAATGTGCAAACGTTACTATCGCGTTTGGGTTAAGAGTTTTGATTCTCGATCTTATTTACTTAGCATTAAGATCTATGTGTCAAAACTTAACTCAAACGCGATAGTAGCGTTTGCACATTTACAAACTTACACTCAGCTCTCTGAAATGTATTCTACAATTTGATAACAAAGCTCACCTGTAAAACGAGTTCACCTGTCGTTACAAAGACACAATAATTACTCCCACCATCCGCCCACGCAACAATAAAGCAACGCGTACGCGACGAAAAAACCTCACGATACGGCAGTAAAAACTAGTAATACGGGTGCATTCGTATGTAAATAGCCTTAACTAGTAGCTTTAATGACACACGTGGACTCTGCTACCTACACTCGGTGTAGGCCATGATATAGAAGACCATGGAAGTATTGTGAACCCAAAAATGTTGTGAGCTCGTTTTGCGTAAACCTGAACGCACCCGATAAAACTAAAAATGATTGACGGTATGCCAATATCTTTTAACTTTGAGACGATTAACACCTCAGTCTCTATGTCACCACGGAAACTGTAAAGGGTCCAAAACGTCTGGACTAAAATTAAAAACCCTAACATATAAACGTGAGTTAGATCCGAAGAAAGTGTTTCGTTTCAATGTGTAGTGCTCACGTAAACCTTTGTAAACATTATGTATGGTACTTAAAATCCATTTATTACATACATAAATTCACGTCTATTATCGCCAAACGGTTAGTCTTATAGTACTATAGCCCGACAAGTTCGTGCGCGACCTTCACGAGGATTAATTTAATATTAGTTACAATAATATTAACCTACCTTATAGGACAAGAAATTTCAATATTTGTAGTCAGACAAATCAGTGCCAGACGCTACCACGGAAGAAATTGATACGCGGAAAGGTCGCGCACGAACTTGTCGGGCTTATATAGGTAATGAGGACCGCAAAAGCCGTCCACTTCCACTGTCCACGTTACCACAAAAACCACTGCACATGTTCTCAGTGTTACACGTGGTAAACCCATCGCCAGTCTATGCTGTTGGACGTATGTACAGTCTTTAGTCTGTTAGTCGCCTTTTACGACATCCAAGTTAAAAGCGGGGTTGGTAGTATTTTCCAACAGCATAAATCGGCGATGGGCTCACAACCACCTGTCACGCTGAGAACATGTGCAGTAGTAATTAGGTAAATCGTGGACATTGCCTAGTCTTTGACTAACCCTTCGGGGATGGTAGTCGTGATCTCGTGAGTGTACAGTCGGCGGCAGATCAACCTACCCAAATCTGTCAAATTTCTCCAATGAATATTGATACTTGTAACCAAATAGTAAAGTTCAAAATTGATTGTAGAAATTTGACATTTTTGGGTAGGTTGATCTACTGCCGTGTGTACATATGTAAAGTTGAGTTACTTTATCTGCCCGTCCACTGTGACGCGTACAACTGCAGCCACAAACTGTTACGTTTACGAAACTATGAAGAAAAGGAAATAACAAAAATAGTCGGGGAAAGTTAATAAACAAGACAAACATTACCTACGGCTGTGTCAAAAAACGACGGGAGAGTAATTAAGTTATGTCTATAGACAGACGTACTCATATCGTAGTTGTCTTAACTTTTTCTCGAGTTAGGCGTTCTTCCTCTAAGTAAGTATTTAACTTTTCTCCGATTGCTGTTTTGCTAAAAGTTAGTTCATTGTATTGAGATACACTTACCTACTTTTAGCGTTATTCATTGCAGTACTTACTTATATACTTATTATTCAATAAGTAATAACAAAAAATACATCAGTACTTAAACTAAGAAACAGGTTTTTTCTAATTTATAACTATAATTAGTTAATAAATTAAGTAAAGAAAGGAATAAAGAACGAAGCAGTAGATAGAGCGGACGGTGGGACCTAATAAATGCCTACTCATCATGCCCTCAAAACTTTCAAAGTACTTATTTTATCCTATAACAGGCAGTGGTATGACATTTCTCACAATATTTTGAACTTCAATAATAATAACCGTGTCGCGTAGCGGTGAAAGAATACTACCATACCCTCTCTTCCCTTGGGTGTTTTAAAAGGCGACTAACGGACTAAAGACAGCATAGGCGATGGGCTTAGCTTAGAACAACCACCAACCAGCATAGTAAAACTCTTAAATTTCCTTCAAGAAAAACCCAAAAGTCACCTAATTGCTAATATAAGCTTTTTTAAAATTATAATACACTATTCCGGCAAAATTTTTAAAATTCACCAAAAAACAAAAAAGTCCAAAAAGAACATTTTCGGCCAAAATTTCAAAAATTTAAATTTTTCCAAAACTTATCACAATCATTAATTAGACCCTAAAATATATAAAAAACAACTTTTTAGAAAAAAAAATTATATAAAAATTCTTCAAAAATAAACTTTTAAAAACCTAACCTAACTCTAACCTAACCCTAACCTAACTTGATATGGCACATATCACCAGCCCGCAGCCGCTTAAAATGAGTAAGCCGGAGACCCCAGGAGTGGTAGAGAGGTCCTACATGAGGGTGAAGGACGTGGAATCGTTTGAGACCATGGTCCGACGCTATTGCAGCCGGATAACGGAGGCGGTTCGGTCGGGCAAGTCGGTCACTAAGGCGAATAAGGATGTCATCCTTGATGCCGCGACCGGTATAAACTGCTGCCTGACCAACCTGCTGGGCTCTGCCGACGTGCCGGACCTCTCCCAAGAACAGGTCATTGAGGACAGCGTAAGGGAGCTCAGCCACAAGCTGGACAACAGCATGAGCGCCGTAGTCGCTATCCAGAGCGAGGCTTCGGCGGAGATCCGGCGAGAGGTGTCTCAGAAGATTGACAAAATGATGGCACAACAGTCGCGTCTCGAAGACCTTGTGCAGCTGACCGCTAACATGGTCACAGCTGCACTGAAGGAGATCCCTCTCTCCCAGGGTCCACCGACCGGTGCTCATGCCGTCCAAAACGTCCAAGAGGCTGGACTCCTGAACGCTCCCTCATACGCCAGTGTCGTTGCGAGGCCCTAACCCCTTACGCCCAAAACATACCCAGCGGTCTTGGTATCACCATATGACTGCTCGCACAAGCCTCCGGAGGTGATGTCTCTGAATATGTAATTCTAGTATAGAGCAGCGGTGGGCTCACCACCTGTCACGCTGAGCACGTTCGTGCAGTCGCTATTTGGTGAAATGTGGACTATGGTAGAGGACTGCTTTTGCTGTCCTCATAGTCCCTATCTACTGACCCCTATAGATAGGGTATCGCAGATGGCACTACGGGTCCGGCTGTGTTTCTCAGGGGTACTACGGGGTTCCGGTTCATGCCCCCCGCTGGTTGTGCCTTGACCGGCGCCTCCGGCGCGATCCGGACGTGGGTTGGACTCGTAGTCGCTTGTGGTTAGCTGTAGAGCTGGGGAATGTTCGTTTGTCCTGATATACTGTGCCAGGACTTCCAAACTCGCGCACAGCGAGCGGGGCCTGTATCGGTCTCTGTGGGGCCAGCAGCGTAAAGTCCTGCGGGGTACGTGAGTTTCCCTTTGAGTTGGCAGCTTTGTCCGGTGGTTCTCATTGGACATTGGTGTTGATATCTTCGGCACTAGTCCGGAGAACTAGTAGAGGCGGCCCCCTAGATGCCTTAGCCTCCGGTCCAGCCAGCCGGCAGCCGCGTAGGACGTGGGAACTGGCTAGGCGCCCGGATGGGTTCCGAGAAGTGAGTGTGCTTACTACTCCGCGACCAAGGTGGACACTTGGGAGTTGACTTTAGAGTCGACGACCCGAGCAGTGGCAACTGCGAGTTGTGCCCTTCGTGCAACGAAAAGTGAGCGAGCTTGACAACTCCGGTTACCTATCTGGACAATAGACAGTGAACTACATTGTGTTCACTGGGAAACTCTCCTGAGACACTAGTCTTATGAGTACCGATTGAAGAGCGCGCTTCAGCGGGCACTGATTCAAGACCTAACGCAGATGGTTTCCTGCTCGAGTATTATGATGGCGCAGGGACGTCTGGCACTTCTTGCATAATCTAACGGTTGGTCTCGAGGTGCCAGTACAAATAAAACTGTGATGTAGGGAGAGGGGATATCCTCATTGCCTAGTCTCTGACTAACCCTTCGGGGATAGTAGTCGTGATTATATGTATGTTTGTACTTTTTACTTTGAAAGCCAAAGACGCCCATTCAATGTCAACAACTACGTCATAAACATCCGATCTTACATGTGTGTGCTTGGAATACTCAAGCTAAAATAAATTAAAAATTATTATTAGGTACCTAGATGTTTTGGCTTAAATTCAAAATTATGATAGTGATTATATGTATGTATGTCAATAATTATAAAAAAAATTACATAAACTTTATGTCATTGAAATGCAACTACTTTTGATTACCTACTACTGAACAACTACTGATTGAACACCAAAGAAGTATATTTTGCCGTTTAATATAAACGATCAAAAGTAGTTCATTAACAACCCACCTGTGGGATAAAAAAGACTTAATATATTTTTAAAAACAAATAAATAGTTTGTTAATAAATAATAACTAAAAAAGTGCAATGGCAAGTCAACGCACATAATATTTGTTTGGTTGCGCTCGCCCTTGGACGCCCAATGGACTGGAACACATCACAATGGCTAATTGGACAATGCCGTGGACAATTTGAATAAGCAGCCATCATTATCTGGCACAAATGACTGGCGGACAAGCGGACAGCCGGACAAATCTTCGGAGGGCGCGCACAAAAGCCCCGACGCATTGTCTACTGAAAAGTGGAAGTAAAACTGGTGTCAAGGTTGGTTACGCAACGGTTGCTGTTGGTTTTTTAAACGGTTTAATAGTTTTATGTCTAAAAATTGTAAAGTAAATATAGCCTATAAAAACCGTCCGACTGATAGATAAAGGCTTTGCCTTACATTGGGAGATTGAACCATAACATACCACACTGGCCGAATGCGGGTTATGTGGGTTTTAACGACGGCCATCTTCGACAACAACAATAGCTTTACGTACTATCGGCGTCACCGTCGCTTTACCAGTTTGCAGAAATTTTCGTATGATGCGCACCGACGCCCGGGTGCGTGCCCGTAGACCCGTAGCAATCCCAAGTAACAAAGTTCTCCTGTAGTGCACAGTTTACAGGCTTACAGTACTAGTTCTCTTTCAGTGGTTCCAAGTTTTACTACCAAGCTTATAACAGGTTACACGGAGCTCGTTTGGGTTTAAAGTACAACTGTTCTTATAAGTTGACTTAAAGTCGTGTATAGAACGAAATTATAGGCGCAGTAAAGGCTAAGATGGTCTATAAAAGTATTGCATAGGTGTAAATACACTTGAGAAAACTGGCATCATTAAGTTACACTTATAATCGCCTACAAGAAGTAATTATAAATCCGCTATAAGTGTAATACGCCAGTAATTACTATTACTATTAGTAATAATTTATAGACTTAGTAATTTATAGACTTAGAACCATTTGCACTTGTTACTAGACCTTTAGGGGTGTATAAGTCAATTTTATGTGCCAATTATAAGTGAATTAGTTCTACAGTGGTGTCTTCTAAGAGTAAGTGTACTTGGTACTATTGTGGACTCTCGAATGTTGTTATAGTCTTAATTTCTATATAAGGGTTTCTTGTAAAATTATTAGTGTCCAAAGATATCTCCGTGAAGTCCATTTAAGAAGATAATTGCTTTTAATATTTATCGCAGATTCACGGCCATTTTGACTTCTTTTGAGTCATTGGGTTTTTATTAAATTATTACAAAAATGGATATAAACAAATCGAAATATGGTCATGATATTTCGATCAAAGTCACAACTACAACATAAAAATAATAAACTCTTAGTTATTTACATTAATCATAAGACATTTGTATGCGGAACCCTATTTCGTCACAATATGGACGACAATGCTGTTAGGACTAATATTATTTTTAAACACAACTTAGTAAATACGCCGTGTTCAAAAGGCGAACAAAAATTGAGATGTAAAACACAATATACTTCACCGAAAATACTTACGCGTTTGTCGTGCAAACATATGCACGTATAATATTACGTGCGACATACTTGTTAATACATTTTATTATTAAAATAGGTGAAATACCTTTAATTATTTTTTTCAACCGCACAACAACAACAGTTCACAAATGTTTGAAGTAGCTAGTAATGTAAGCGCAGAGTACGATACACGCCTGCCTGGTTCTATTAGATGCTCATAGTTGGCTTCGCGGGAGCAGATAGTTCTGCGTAGTCGAACTATAAGTGTATTATTGGTCTAAGTGGTGCTCGCCAAGTCTACTATGAGTGTTTTATTAGCAAAAGTACGCGTATAAAATGGGCCCTTTTCCGTGGTTATAAACTTTTACTAGCCTGTTATAGACCTGGCTCCGGAACCACTACAAGACCACATTCTGTTACTTGGGAATGACCGCGGTGTGCAAGGGATTTTGGCCTTTAGACTGGTAAAGCGATGGAGTCCGCGATAGTACCTTCCCAAGTATGGAGGAGCTCTAGATGTTTTCAAAGAGGATCAAGGTCAGTTACAGATACATACAAAACTAGCGGCCGCTCGCGGTCTCACCCGCGTGGTTCCCATTCCCGTGGGAATATCGGGATAAAAAGTATTCTATGTGTTTATCCAGGTTATAAACTCTGTATGCCGAATTTCATCCAAATCCATTTAGTAGTTTTTACATTGCCTAATCTCTGACTAATCCTTCGTGATTTTATGTATGTATTAAAGTAAGTATCCGTTATTTAGTACTAGCGGCCGCTCGCGGTTCCACCCGCGTGGTTCCCGTTCCCGTGGGAATATCGGGATAAAAAGTATCCTGTGTTAATCCAGATTATAAACTATCTCTATGCTGAATTTCAGCAAATCCATTTAGTAGTTTTTACGTGAAAGAGTAACAAACATCCATCCATACTTACAAACTTTTGCGTATATAATATTAGTAGGATAATATGCATGCATATCAAGCCCGCTTCCCGGATGGGTATATGTATATAGGCAAACCTATAGACCACTGCTTCTGCGGTCCTCATTGCCAAGTCTCTTACTGACCCTTTGGGGATGTATTCGTTAAGCTATGTATGAGATGAATGATTGGTATCGATGCGCTCGACTAGATACCTCCGTAGTACTTGTCAAATGCGGCAACAAATACTACGCGGGAATCGGCGTACCTGAGAGCCAGTCACACTTCACACTGATAGCTGTGTGTAAAGTGTACGTACCGAATTTTTTATTTAATTTTGGGCATAATTAAAAGTAAAATGCCAGTTTGCGTAATAAAACTGTGTAAAAATAATACTACAAAAAAGTAAGAAGTACAGCATTCTTGCAAATTGTCATAATTGAGTTGCCGCATTTACGGAGCTGTGGTTTTTAGATAGGGCGGTATCTAGTCGAGCGCAGCGAGACCAATCGTTCATCTAAGTATGTATGTAGGCACTGTTGTGGTTTAAACCTCCCGCCGAGAAAAATGAATTAATAACAATTTCCTAATTTTCCTAAAGGTATTTTCCGTACTCCCAGAAATTATGCCGCGATGGTTTGGGTAAATGCCTCGGACGAAAGCCGCATACTTAAATGCCAGAACAGGGCAATCAGGATCCTAAATGGATTACGCGAGCGTGCGCCAGCAAAAACAACATTTTGCGATTAATTATAATATCATGACTTGGCAGTTACGGCTGTATCACTGTGCGTGGGTCTAAAAGAATACACCACTCCCTATGGACATATCAATAAACTAACTTAATAAGGATTTTCTATGTTTAAGGTACAATCTTTACTTTACGATTAAGACTTATCTGTATGCGGAATAAAACTAGCAAGTTTTATTCGCTGCGATTTTATCGATCACATTTTATTGTTTTGCTTTAAAGCGGCGCCTCCTGGTAACAAACGAGGTGAGTTTCAATCATCTTCATGATGATGATGATGATGTTCAGTTCATGTTCAGTTACAATGTTTCATACGAAATCTTGTTTTCGTTAACGTGAGGGGGTTACAGTTACTCGCGTCCGTAGGTTTACCCTTGAGACCCTACACGTGACCCCTGGGTGGTGCTAAATGAGTGACACAGACTGAGTGGTCGAGCCACGCTGCGTTGCAGCACGCATTGGGCCGGCTCGCTATCGCCATTGCTCTCCAGGTGGCCCGCCTGCTCGTTTGCCTCCTTATTATAATATTTAAAAAAAAACGTGATCAAACAGAGGTAGGTTAGGATTCTGACCAGAACCCACTGGACAGCGTGCCTTTTTCTGCCGCCAATCAACATTGTTTTACGTAGCTGCGTTCCGGTTTAAATGGCCTAGTGCCATCCAGTAAAATAACAGGGCGTAAAGGCATAAGAACTAAAGCTTAAGAGTCGGCAGCGTGCGCGTGATGCCTTGGTGCCGCGCGCGTCGATGGGCTGCAATGGCCGCGCATCATCACACGGGCCATCGCATTTTAATTGGATATTTCCCCATTCTCCTGAATCTCTGTCGAGGTCTTCGGGTCTGAACAGGGAGGCGGGAGCTGGGCTATCTTGTAATGGAAAATGTCCTTCTATGATGGGAAGGCATTTTGTATTTGTATTAACGCTCTAAAAGAAAGGGAGAAAAAAATTGCCCTTGCTGAGTTTCTTGCCGGTTCTTCTCAGTACAAGGCTCCCGCCCCATAGTTAGACTTACGAACCGATGGCATAGTGATATTCATAAGTGCTCAATTATTGTAGCCTAAATTGAATAAAAATTTTGAATTAGAATTTTTAGGTACAGAAACCGGGAAACGGGTAACCACCCGTGCACCTCGGGCGCGGTGATACTCAGTAATGAGCTTTCCCGAGTAAAAAAAAGGCTGGTCACCGCAACCCATGGATGATGCGCGACGTATGCTCGTTTACCGGCTGAGTGTCAATGAAAAGAATAAAACTCGTATGTTTTTTCGCCATTTCAGAGGTCGTCGGTGAAACCTGCCATCAGTCCCTTGCATTCGTAACTGAGTTACTCATCGTGCAAGCGTTTCACCAATATGCCTCATTGCTTTGTGGAAATTTGGAAAGTATGTCGCATCGCATCATACGTGTTAATGATCTACGAAGGCTTTGGCTAATCTCGTTAGGAAGGTAATTCTTTTAGCGGCTCGCGGATAAGGCCCTTGTTAGAGATAGCGTGAATTGAATGCAAGGCACGAGCTTACGGCGGGTTAAGTCATTCGCGTTTTCTATTAATATAATTATGTCACAACTGCCGTGTTGGCGAAAACCTATTATTATCATCATTATTATTATCATCATTATCATTACATATTATAAAGTAAAGTCGCTGTTTTCCTGTGGCACCGCACTATTCTTCTAAGGGTGGATTATGGATGGTGACTTACTCCGATATTAGCCTATACAAATTCGACGCTTAATCTAGGTATAAGACCTTATTCCAGTTTGGTCGAATCCACCCTAAACCACGCAATGGATTTTTATGCGGTTTTCACTAAAAGATAGAGCGTTAACTGAGGATGGTTTTTGTTTATAATTTGTACAAAATGACTGAAGTATGACGATGTTTCTAAGTTAGCGCGGGCGGGCCGCTAGTGTAATTATAAAAAAAATGTTTCGAAATTTGCGGAATTTTGCATTTTCCGAAAGCATTTGAGTCTAAACCCGTACAAAATTCATTCATTGACACAAGGGGTACAGGTTAGTAACCGTTCCTAGCGCATTGGCTCAACGGCTTCGTAAATAAACAAAATTGTCGACTTTGAACTGACAATCCTCAAAAAATACTCGAGAGGATGTTGTTATTGAAAATCCATGTAGAACTATTCTTGAAATATGATTAGCGCTACTCCTAATTAGTGAGTGTTGATTGATTGACATTGGACCAGCGTGTGGGCTATGGGTTATTTATGGCCCATACGTCCCATGTGCCGTTGTCTATGTCGAGAGGCCTGCGCCCAGACTATGATGACGATGATACTAGCTATCCTGAATATAGATTTAATGAGAAAAATCTTACGGGTCAGGGATATAGAGCTGATCGCTGGAAAATTCGTGGATGCGATCTGCTCGAAACAAAATAAAATGGCATAACATGGAGAAGGCCTATTGCCTATGCCTCAGCAGTGGGTGCCCCTCAGGCTGAGAACGTCAACTTCCTAAAATGACAAGTTCCGAAAATGACAACTTGTTAAAACGACAACTTCCTAAAATGACAAGTTCCGAAAATGACAACTTCCTAAAACGACAACTTCCTTAAATGACAAGTTCCGAAAACGACAACTTCCTAAAATGACAACAATTTAGAATGACAACATCCAAAAACGACAACATTGTCATTATTACAAACACTATGAAAAACAAAGTAAGTAATTCAGAGTTACAACACAAACATCCAGTCAAATATTACTTGCTACTACGGAACACTTATGACCATACGCTAAGATCGAATACGTATTAATTTGACATTTCACAACTGAGGGTCGAAATTCACACCCCATAATAAGTACCCCCCCTTCTTAGTAAGTTGTCAATTTTGGAATTAGATATTTTCGGAATTTGTCATTTTTGGAATTTGACATTTTCGGAATTTGTCATTTTTGGAAATTGACTATTTTAGAATAGACGTTTTAGGAAGTTGTCGTTTTCGGAACTTGTCATTTTAGGAAGTTGACGTTCTCAGCCTGAGGGGTGGGTGCATGGATGCAGGCTGAAATGATGATGATTGATGCACATACACATAATCACGACTCACGACTGTTATCCTCGAAGGGTTAGAGACTATGCAATGAGGACAGCAAAAGCAGTCCTCTACCATAGTCTACATTTCATCATATAACGATTGCACATGTGCTCAGCCTGACAGGTGGTGAGCCTATCGCAATGATTATGATGATACAGGAAAACTCTCGCGACTTGTACCGCGTTGATGGCAATGCAAACAATGGGCGATGCTAACGGTGCTAGCGGGCTGCGCACGAGTCGAGGAGGCGCGAGCGCAGAACACGACGCGCGCGCTTCGGACAAATTACGTGGCCCATTGTCTACACGCCTTTTGTATTCGGACCGTGTTTTTACGACCGAACATGGTCGCATTAATCGATTTGGTTTGTCACTTTGTTAAAGGTAATTATGATTAAGCAAATGTGTGGCCTAACATCACCGTATCCATATACATGATGACCAAAGGTGCGAAATTAATACATCGAGGAAGATTATTTTATCAAGCGAACATACTTTCATCGATTGTTGTATTTAAATTCGAAGCTTATGAATTGATGACCGAACATGGTCAACACGACAAGCTTCGCAGAATTATAATCAGTTTTATTTGGTAAATATTGTATTTAAGCCGACCGACACGTCATTCGAATTCACCCGAACTGAAAAAGAGGTGGTAAAGAGCTAAACTTTAATCGTTGAATGTTAACGGCGTGTTCTGCCAGCCCAACATTCCCGATGAATGAAAGTGGCGAGGTTACGTTATAATTACACGCGTGAACACTTGGAAACAGATCGCGCGTTTGCACAGCGCAGGGTTGCCAAATCTAATTGAGTGAAAGTGCTCGTTCGCCATTCGGTTCGATGTCCGACAGCTACCTACGACACAAATTAGAGATAGTCCTAGAATCTACATATAAAGATATATTTACAAGTTTAATAATACTTAATTACTTATCTGTTATTATAACTTTAATTGTTTTGTTCTATCGCCTTACTTCTAGTCTTCCACATCCTTACCGGTTGACTGGTAGAGAATGCCATGTGGCGTTAAGTCTGCCTTTTGTAGTTTTGTTTCGCAAAGAAGATTAAATAAAATAAAATAAAATGCTGCCTCCCCCCATTCTTCATGGTTTGGGCTGTAACTTGCCAGTCCTTCCGATTGTAGTCCAGCTCGTCCCGCCAACTCCTTCTGGGCCTGCCGCAACGTCGTCTAACGTTGCTTGGGCTCTACTCAGTGGTGAGTTTAGTCCACAGCTCGTCCGACATGCGGCAGACGTGTCCAGCCCAGTTCCACTTCAAGCTGGCAGCTTTATGACGAACGTCGGCGATTTGGGTTTTGGAGCGCAATGTGCTATTTCTGATACAGTCTGATATCTAACTCCTAACTAGTAATAGGGTCCCGTTTTTATCCTTTGGGTACGGAACCCTAAAAAGTATTAGCGTTCTTTCATCAATTAGGAAGGACTAAAGACTGCACATACATCCAACAGCATAGAGCGGCTATGGGCTCTCCACCTGTCACGCTAAGCACATGTGCAGTCGCTATTTGGTGAAAAGTGGTGATTATATGTACCTATATAACTATTAAAGTTACTACTCTAAGAGGTGACAGCAGTCTACTGTCAGTAGGGCACCATGAGTCAAATGACGCGCTGTTGTCGCTGCCACCTTGTGTTAGGCAGGTCTAATCCATCATACCCAAGTTCATGTGGCAGCCCTGACAGTTTCACGTCAGTTAATACCGTTCGCCGGTGGAATGCGTGCCTAATGTAATAATAACTTGTAATCACGCTAAACGGCGCAGACGCCGGAAACTAAGTCTGCTTTTAAACAACACTTACAATAATATCCGACTGCAGTTTTTAACATAGCATTTGAATGTAATATGAGATAACAAAAATGTGTTTGACGACCGCCGTGGTCGAGTGGACACTAGCCAGCATGCGCCGGTTCTGGTGATGCATCTGAAGTCCTGAGTTCATTCTCGGTCGGGTCAATTTAAAAAATAACGTTTTTTTTCTGTTTTATATTTTAAACTATTCTCTAAAATATAACCGTGTCGCATAGCGGTGAAAGAACACTACCACCCCCTATCTTCCATTGGGTGTCGTAAAGGGCGACTAACAGACTGAAGACTGCACGTACTTCCAACAGCATAGAGTGACGATGGGCTCACCACCTGTCTTTCAAAGCACATGTGCAGTCGCTTTTTGGAGAAAAGTGGACTATGGTCTAACATTGTCCACCAGTCCTCTAGGACTGCTTTTGCGGTCCTCATTGCCTAATCTCTGACTAACCCTTCGGGGATAATAGTCGTGATTTTATGTATGATTTAAACCAAGTATCCGTTATTTAGGGTGGATTCGACCAAACTGGAATAAGGTCTTATACCTAGATTAAACGCCAAATTTGTGTAGACTAATCTCGGAGTAAGTCTTATTCCAGTTTGGTCGAATCCACCCTTAGTAGCTTAACTGGGGCTAGAAGGAATTAGTGAATGGCGTAAGAGTCGTATAGTTATTTATTATTGTTTATTTTGCTACCATCCCTAAGTACACGTTATTGCAATAAATTAAGTGTTGTCAAAGTCACGTTCTTATTTTATGGTGTTAACTAAGTTTACGCGCAACATTCAAGGTGCATGCATTCTATGTCATTACATATTATAAAGTATAGTCGCCTTTTCCTCTGTGGCACCGCACTATTCTCCTAAACCACGCAATGGCTTTTTATGCGGTTCTCACTAAAAGATAGGGCGTTAACTGAGGATGGTGTTTGTTTATATTTTGTAGATATATTTTTTTAAATGGCTGAAGTATGACGGTTTTTCTAAGTTAGCGTGGAAGGCGCGGGCGGGCCGCTAGTGTATTGATAAAGAAATAAAGGAATCTAATTGCATATACAATAATGCTGTAGGTACATACTCGTATATGTTTAAATAGTTTATGATTGACGTTGACAGACTACTTTATTAAGATAAGACATAATATAGGTTAATCTATTTCATTGAAGCAATAATACGATAAGCACGATAGATAAATCTCTACATGTCTTTCACATAGAATTAATAATACGAAATAGCTTTACAACTATGTTGTGTTTCGACAGTAGGAGCTTATGATTTACGGTTTTCTTCATACCGTTTGAATTTAAGGTTTAAGTTTAATCTTTCCTTGATAAGTGAGGACGTTTACGTAAAGCTTTTCGCTTTATACTACTCACGTGTTTTAGTTTACACTATTATGTTTCATCGTTACCTCAAAAAAATCGGAAAATCGAACCATATTTGAAAAGTTTAAATAATGTCCACTACATAATATATAATATTTTTTATATATTATGTAGTGGACAGCGTATATTATGTAGTAATAGCGTTTTTAGTATTCTCATAACAATAACTCGCAGAAAACACCCAGACACGAAATCAATTTAGAAAAACAGTTTTAAATTAACCCGACCGGGAATTGAACCTCAGAGATCGCCAGAACGAGCGTGCTAACCAATAGACCACGGAGGTCGTCAGTCGTATGTATAGCGCCGCGATCGTCTCCGTGCGCTCGTGTTCCAATGTCAAGGTCAAACGCATTCGCCTTCGGAGTCGGCGCACGCGCAACCCAGCCCGTCCGGACGGCACTGTCGTTACACTTTGAACTCGTGCTTAGCAGGTGGGCCGATTTGGCCGGTTTCAAGTTCCATCCACATGCAGTATGCGTCAACTTACAAACGTAATTATTTAAAGATCTTTTGATGTTATGTATTGGCACAGAATAATACTATTGGAATCAATGATGTTACAATAAAAAGAGGTAGATGCGTTACATGTAGCAAAAACTGGCAACAGAAAGCTATGCTAATTGGCTTACCTTAGCGTAGTCTCAGGAAAGCGTTGATAGCGGTGTGTGGTTGACAGTGTCAGTTTGCGTAATGTTTCCGTTAATTAGTTTAAAAATGCCGTCCTGTGTAATACGACACTGTAGAAACAACACAATTAAGACTAATAAAATTCATGAGATGTTTACATCGTAACGCTTTGGTCCATTATTGACATCACATTAGTACTGACATAACCTATCTACCTCTTTTAATTCTAATATCATTGACTGGAATGCTTTTGAGCAAACGGCTTTCCTCCCTTTCCCACCTTTATCCTAAGCCTCGGAGCAGAGTTCTGTCCAATTTCCAATCAGGGCCCTTATTCTGTAACGATTACTTGTTTCAAAACCACGTTAATTCCATAAAAAGTTACGATATCTTCCCAAAAACGTATGCGTTTGACGTTTGTGCGCGGTACGGTTTAGGTGTGGAATCTATAGATTGCGATACAGAATCAGGGCCCAGATGTGGGCGCCTGTTTCACGGCTCGGGGAAATCGAGTGAGTGGCGCCACACGGGCGTGACCGTCACGATCTCTAGCACCGCCATTCAACCCGACCTCTGTTTGCCACGAGCTACATGGGACGTCTACGGTACGGACACGTGTCATTTGTGACATGTCATATGCTATTGTGACTTGTGACTCCAGCTAAGAATACCTGTCTACATACGTATATTCACGAGTATGATACCCAAAGGGTTAGTCAGAGACTAGGCAATGAGGACTAGCAGCCCACTGCCATAGTCCACGTTTCATCACATTACGCACGTTTCATCACATTACGCATCATGTAGTCCGCACCTATAATTGCACATGTAGTCCGCACCTATAATTGCAGTGACATTTGGCTTGTGTTATCCTAAGTGTATTTTTGTTGTGTAAATTTTATTGGTGCTCATTGTGTTGGTGTTCGATTAAATAAATAAATAAAATTACAACTGCACATGTGCTCAGTGTGATAGGTGATGCCCATCGCCCCATATGCCGTTGGATGTATGTGCAGTCATAAGTCCGTTCGTCGCCTTTTACGACATTGAAGAGAGGGGTTGGTTGTATTCTTATTGTTTTTGTGAGCCGTCATACCATACGGCAAACCATACATACGGTATATCATCATCATTGTCCGTCCCATTGCTGGGCACAGGCCTCCCACTTGGATAATAGCACGTGGGGATATTGGGCCATAACTTACCACGCTGGCCCAATGCGTGTTGGTGGGTTTTAACGACTGTCTTCTTACGACAAAAACCGAGACCAACGGCTTAATGTGCCTTCCGAAGCACGGAGGAGCTCGAGATGTTTTTTTAAATTTGGTTACACATCCATCGACCCGGCATGCATTGCGAAAGTTGCTAGCCACTGCGCCATCGAGCTCCTTTGCACCATCGAACTCCTCACGGTATATATTTCAGCTGATTGTAGGGCCTTCTATATAGTAGTGTGTACTTGTTAATAAGGTAAATATTAATTTTCCGTAGAAAAATCTTCAGTGACGAATAAACTTCCGTATACGTGATGTGTGACCTTCCATTTTTTTGTTATTTACTCTGTTCTAAACCACCTGATTTAACAATTGAGTTCGCCTGTCTGTTCATTACACAAATAACCTTTGAAAACAATAACGGCTCCTCCCCCCTTCTCCCCACAAACGCCCGTGGCCTTTTTCAACCGCAGCTCTGTTCACCGCTGAAGATGTGCTTGACGACACCGAGTACTACCGGAAACACTTCGAGACGTTAGAACCTCTTTCTCATTGAGTTTATTAGCGAGACTTGTGACTGTTGTTGCTTGTCATTGAAACGAGTATATCGATAAGGTTAATACACATTTGAAGTAGTAGTTATGTTAATAAAAATTTTTTGTAATCAACTAATTTTGGAGTGAAGAAGTAATGCTCTATGACGTTCTGTTTGCGATCTGGCAAGTTAAGTAACTTTCTAATGTCGAGTCATCGAAAGGGTGATTGAATATCTTGACTTAAGCTCCTCCGTGCTTCAGAAGAAGGCACTAAAATATTTAAAACCCAGCATTTTACCTAAGGCTAGAAGTCCCGAGCGCAGAAACTAGTTGGGGACTGATTGATTGCACATCGCGATTCGTGACCGTCAACTTAGCAAAATAGGTATGTAATTTTGAAAATCAAGAATTCTTTTAAATTTTTTAACTTATAACGACCGAAATGCCTCACCTATTCGAAGACAATTATTTTCGTATATCTTTTATCATAGGGGGTCAAAGTTGCTCGGGGGTCAAAGTTGCTCGCGTCCGTAGGTTTACCCTTGAGACCCTACACGTGATCCCTGGGTGGTGCTAAATGAGTGACACTGACTGAGTGGTAGAGCCACGCTGCGTTGCAGCACGCATTGGGCCGGCTCGCCCGGCGTAATACCACCCTCTCACGAATATTCGGCGTGAAATAATGGCATCTTGGTGCTGTTGTGTTTCGTCCGACCAGTGAGGGTTCCGGAGGCCCCCCCCCTCCTCCCATTCCTATTCCTTCCTTAAACCTATTCCTCCCTTAAAGGCCGGCAACGCGCCTGCGATTCCTCTGGTTTTGCCTGGTGTCCATGGGCGGCGGTGATTACTCTCCATCAGGTGACCCGCCTGCTCATTTGCCTCCCTCTTTTATAAAAAAAAAATATATATTAACTAAAGTCAAGTATAATGCAAGTAATACGATATTTGAATTACGATTAGACGGATGTTTGAAATTTGATTTGATGCAGTAAAGTATCACTAATAGAGTATTTAATGGCCGGAATGACTAGATAAAAGACCGTGGAATAACATATATTTTTTCCAAATTTTGAGTACTTGTGATTTGCGAGTAATCCATAATTTAAAAAACCCTATTTTCGGAAATTTCGGGAATCCCAGCCTTAAGGCTAGCGATGTGATGAGTTAGCTGTAGCTAGGTCTACGTGTTAGGAAGTCCTGGCCCGACAGTGTGAGGCGTTTATTAGAAACTTTATAATATTAATATCACATGTATGTAGCAAAACAAAATCATTAAATTAAAAGCATCTAGAAATGAACAGACTTTTAAAATATGTTTTTATAATTATGTTTATTTTAGCATTGCTTTGCATTCAAGTGGTTTTTGATTGATACTTACCTAAAATACCAGATGGGAAGGTTACCTAAACGATATACAGTAGATATCGTTGTCATATAGTGGATCGCAATAATTATTCACATCCGCCGAGCCGCATATCGCTTGATTGATGAGGATACCAACGTTCCATTGTTTGTTCCATTTTTAGAGCGCACAAAGCACAAATGTTTCGCTTTTATCGGACTGTGGCTTCACCATTGACACGATTTTATTTCGTTTGGAGATCCATTTGGCGATTGGTTTAATTTTGCGTGTGAATCGTAATTGGGATCTCTGCTTGTTTACTTTACTTGATCCGAATTGTTTTCTGGTAGTCTAAATTTCTGTGGCATCAGCAATGATATACTCGTATTTTAAATGTTCACAGAAATGAACGAGACATAACTTTATAATTAACGTCCAAATCACAATAACAAAATTAACAATTCGATCAATGCAATCGGTGAGTTCAGCCGAATTACAGGTGGTTCGAGAATTGCGCAATTCGCGCGGTTGTATCACGGTTTGCACCTTTTTGCTTATCTCTCTCTGTCCTACAGACCGTTACGGCTTTGATTGTCATTTACATCTCCACAACAATCGTTGGTTGTCTCTGTCTGTCATGGTGAAATTTCTTACGTGCGACAGAGAAAGTTAGCGTCGCGTGATAGTTTTCCAGTACCGATGTCATTGCGCTGCACAGGTCTCGCGTGGGAAACTGTTTTTATAGCTTCAACATATGTCTCAAGTACTGTTTGTGTGTCTACGGCGCGAGCAGCTGAGTAAATAGTAGCTAAAATGAAGTCTTCTTCTGAATGATAATTTTTGTGTTTTTTTGTTAAGCTTTGGTTTTTGTAACGGTCTCATGCGTAGCTGGCGTCACACATTATGACATTACAAACAAATCATTTGTGTTGTCTTTCTTTTGTTCTGTGCGTATCTTTCATAGTTGAAAAAAAAACTAATACCTACTTGTTAAATCAGTATGTAACAAAATCACTGCGTTTAATAAATCTGATAAATTATTAGACATAAAGTTATCAATTTAACTACTTTTAGTGCTATAATTATAGCAGAATCCGTAGCTGTACTTCATTATTACAAAACACGAGTATGGTATTGACAATTTACAGAGACCAATTAACGGCAACGACCTCCAGGATACAAGGATGTCGGGTTTGCTATTGATCACCAACATGCCCATCCATTGTGTGGGGATGACTTGACATTAATGGCTCTCTTTGCCCAGCAGTGGGTCAGTATAAGGGGTGTAATCGTTAAGTGTGCACAGGCGATTATTCCAAAACTATGAGAGATATCAAAAAACTTAAAACTGATAACAAAAGTACGTTATCTAATGAGTAAAATGGCATCAAGTTATTGATGCCATTTTACTCATTATATATGATATGATAATTATGATTTTCAAGTAGATACACGTGTAGATTAATAAGGTATCTTACCACTTCAAACTAATAATAAACCTTGTTTCAATATCGCATCGCGGGACGGAATTTTGAATTTAGAACGAATAACAAAAAGTTGCTTTTTTTGGTATTTTTGTAGTGCGTTGCCTTTCAGCTAGTTCAAATTAATCATAATTATCATATCATACATAATCATAAAATATGATTAAGGTAAAATGAATACTAGACCACTTAAAACAAAGAAACTAAAACCTTTCTATTAATCTCATACTAAATGTATGGGAGTGTTTAATGTCAAAATTTTGGTTACTTCTCGTTTAATTTTTAAAAAGTTATTGATGTCATTTTACTCATTAGATAACGTACTTTCGTTACCAGTTTTAAGTTTTTTTGATATCTCTCATAGTTTCGGAATAATCGCCTGTGCACACTTAACGATTACACCCTGTATAGGCTATTACTGCAGTAGCAGTAGTAACTCCTATTACCTTCGGAGACTCCAAGCATTATTCACAGAACAGAATGGTGTTTAAAAAAAGGGGTTATTCCTAAAGGTCCATGACTATTGTTTTCAAAAATTGTAAGTTTATACTTTGATTCCCAACTGGTCCACGACATCAAAAATAAAAAACATTTTCTTTCCCAGCAGGTCCATAAGAACGTATGGAACAATCAGCATTAAAAGCTGGGTTATGAAAGGATAGACATTATACATAAATAATTATATACATATAATCACGACTATTATCCCCGAAGGGCTCTTGTATCCTTTTTGTTGATTGTACTTCGGATAAGTCTCGTGGACCCGTTGGGAATCCATATATGAAAATTTTAAAATTTCATGGACCCAGTGGGAATATAAGAACAATAGAGTTGTGAACCATTAGGAATAAGCCAAAAAAGAATCAAAATAATGTTGATGTTGAGAAATGTTGATGGCATTTTTTTTTGTTTGAAGTTGTTTTGTCAATGTGAAATGGTGCAGATAATGTACTATGTTATCCGCTTGACCAGTTGAGCTTTCATAATATCTGTTTTTCTTTTATTACACTTGCTAACAACGATAATCTAATTCTGTTATTTTAACGAAACCGTAAAAGCAAAACGTACTGGTTACTTTCTCTTAAATGTAAACGTAGTAGTGATTATGTGAAGCTTCACAGTCACAGGTGATCAAAATGATCATAACGCCATCTAGTAAGTGTTTACGAAGTACCTTTTTTTTAAAGAATACGCCTCATTACGTAACACAATAGCGTTCATGCGAAAACCCGATACGTTAACTAGAATGAATCAGCTCATATAAATTACAAGGTCGTTTAGTTACCGTACATGTATTCGACAGACGTTTTTCCATCAAAAACAACGATTTTAACTTTTAAACCTATCCATTTAGTGTTCAAATCAGTTTTGCAGGCTTCGTCGTCATTTTTGTGGGTATTGTTGTTCTAGACCGAGATATCATTCCGTGTCTGTGACTCGTGGGGTCGGGTTTCTTCGCTGTCATTTGTATACAATACAAAAGTGTCGCTGAGATTAAACATTTCATTGACGTTAGCAAAGTTATTTTCGTTGTGATGTGATGTTTACTAGTGGAGTTTTGGGGGAATCAAAAGGAAACTAATTGATTGCCATTGCCTCTAATTATCCTTTGGTCATTATGTTCGATTGGTTTTCTATTTCGGTTTCATTCCACGAAACATCATATTTTTTATATTGATAGCTGTTTTGGAATTCTTTCAATTAATCAAATTCTGATGGGAGAAGTCATTAGCTATCTGCTAATTGCTCACGAATGTAGTGTGATTCTCTGTACTTATTGCATTTTTAAATTGTACTTATCGTGTTTTCATGATACTTAGCACATTAGTCAAGGACTATTAAATTATTTCATACTATCGTGAATTCGTGATCCAGTAAGTTGCCTATGTAATTTTTTTATTATAATTCTAAAGATTTAAGGCCATTAAGTTATAAATTAGGTTTTCAAAGAACCGTTAAGAAGTCATTATGACCTTAAAGTCGTTCAATGTTTTTTCCCCACATACGGGTAAACGCTACGCCTTCATCTTACATAATGATAACTGCCGATACGCCTTCCGAATCCTCAACTACTAAGGACCGCAAAGCATCAGATATTGTAAGAGATTGTAAGACCATGTAATTCAAATAAATAAACGTACACAGCCGAGTCGGTACCGTGCGTAGCTCCCATCCGTGTCTCCGAATAGGAAGACAAATGGCAATAAAGCTATTACGGCCACCACTCCGCACATCCTCGTTCGCGTGTGTGTGAATAGTTGCGATTTGTTTACTATTCGTTATCGCCATTGGGTGGCCGTGGGAGGAAGCCGCTCAATCTCAGCGGCGCAAGTGGATCACGACAATGTCTTTCTTGTGAGTGGTGATTTCTGAATGAAGTGCGGGTATTCTCAGCTACTGAGGGGTCTAGTTCGAATTTCGTTCGTCATTCCATCACGTTTGTGAAAAATAAAATTTGTATGCCAAATTGAATTGTTTGTCACCAGATTGCGCGATGTTTCAATGCCTTATTGATGAAAAAATTCGCAGTTGCAGTCTGTTATTTTTGGGTGTGCTATGCATGACTACCGAATAGTCATCTCTGTGCTGTGAGTTGTGACATCTGTGTTCCAACATACAGTTTTTGACAGGTTCCGATTGTGACTAGACTTTAAAGTATCTGCGACCTTAGTGGTGCTGTTTTATAACGTTTGTTGGTTTCGGTTCGATGTGCGTGTGACCTCTGAGATGACAGCGGACAAACGGCGCAAGTGTAAAGGGAAAGCGCATCATGTGCTCCAGTACTTTAGGTGACGTATTTGATAATAAGTTTGCTTTTAGGGCGACTCGCTTGCTTTTGCTTACATCACCAATAAGATTTAGAACTAATTAGACCGCCTTTGCCCACATTAGCTTTTTTTTTTAAATGCTTACTCTTTTTGTGTATGTTTTCTTTATTTATCTATCTATCTATCTATCTAATTTAAAACATTAGTCCGTCAGTTGTTTTTAAGCTGAAAGAGTCCCTTAATACGAGTAGTATTAAGTTTTGTGATTTAACTAAATACAAAAGAATTTAGAATTTTGGTACAAGTGGCCCATAAATTTTTATTACTTTGTTAATTATTGCTATTCAGAATTTACTTTCATAATATATTAAACACACAGAACTTATAAAGTTTATTTTAAATCGTATAATCAATGTCGGGGTCGTCGGGCACCATTAGATATTAGAAGATAGAAAATGTGTGTCTATTTTAGTAGATTCATCATTCGAATGATGTCATTAGTAAGTTATTCGGAATTCTTGAAGAATTCCCACTATTGTGATGGCATGTTTTGCTCATGCGGTGATGCCATTTAATACTGATTTAATTACCATGTATTGTTTAAATTGTAGAGTAGGGTAATAATAACACATTTTTGTGATGAATCGTAGAAAGTAAGTAATTTGGATTTGGAAGAACTTTGTTTTACTATGCTCTGTTCTAATTGTATGATTTTTTTCTTTCGTCTGATTTATTTTTAGTTTTAGACTTTAGTTGTGCAAATTACATAGCGTAAGGAGAGCGAATGTTAATGAAGATTGTAAGGATCTTAAAATAGGCTGAATATAATCGGACACGTCTATGATAGCTAACTGTTCATAATAATGTTTTTGTTTCAAAATATAGTGTATCCAATTTTTTTGCGGAGTTGTTTTTACGTTTTTATGTTTTCACATAACTCTTGAAAAAAATTTTATAATACTTACATTACATAATCACGACTATAATCCCCGAACGGTTAGTCAGAGACTAAGCAATGAGGACCGCAAAACCAGTGCTCTACCATAGTCCACTTTCCACCAAATAGCTACTGCACATGTGCTCAGCCGACAGGTGGTGAGCCCATCGCCGCTCTATGCTGTTGGAAGTATGTGCAGTCTTTAGTCCGTTAGTCGCCTTTTACAACACCCAACGGAAGGGAAGGGAGTGGTAGATTCTTTCACCGCTACGTGACACGCTTAAAAAACATATAAATATGCTGTATATATCGGTTTCGGTGCACGTTTCCTAACTCGATCATTGATGATCAATTCCCAAAATTCATTCTTACCAAAATAGCTATTCGGGTGTTACCCAATTCACCTATTTTCTACTGCCTCTATATGTCATTTCCTGAAATGTGCACTTTTATTAATTATCCAATTTACCTATTTTCTACTGCCTATAAATGTCATTTCCGGAAATCACTCATTAAACCGTGGTTTATTATGAGCGATCGCATGGTGGCATTGATCTTGACATTTAACTGCTATTACGAGCTCGAAGACGGCAATGCCACAATGCGGATCTCGTTCTCGGTGTCTGAAGCATTGAGTATTATAACTAGAGACGACACTCCGAAGCGATTTTTTCGCGCACAGATTTGCGGTCGCAAGGTTCACAATGTTAAGGATCACTCACAACCACTGTGGCGTGTGCAGCCCATTCCAGCCAACTCAGTGCGCAAAAACTTGCTTCGCGGATTTGTCGTCTAGTTGTAATAGCTCAATGGAGTTAATGGCCGCGACCGGTCCGCGCATCGCTGGGATGGGAATGCCGTGCGACATCTACGCTAATCGCTGTAGACGTACTTGTGTTTGTTTATCGCGACTACATTATTGCTCTCTTACTTCAATTCTATTCATAAAGTCATAGAGTCAAGAGACTATAGGTGTTTAGTGCTATTTAAATTAGGTTCTTTTCTTTAAACCGTTTTTGGTTGTCGCTAAAGCTTGTTAAGTTGTGGTGGCGATCTTGTAAGTTAAACAATTTTTTAAGATTGTCGTTTAAGAACCTTCTTCGTAATATTCTCCAAAACTTTTCTACGCTGAAGAAACTGTCAGCTGCCAACGTGCTATAAGTCTGTAAGCAAAACGTTTTATACACATCATAGAAAAAATTGTAATGGGCTATTTGTTTCCAACGTTAAAAAAACAGGAATTATATTGTTTTGTTCTGAAAGGAGATTGAATCTGCGATTGTCATAACTATGCGATGGCGTATAAAAATAATTAGAAAAATAAAGATCATAAGGCCTTTCAGATCATAACTTTCAGTCATAAGTCTAAGTATACATACCCGAGGAGGCCGTACATTGTTTTTTATTTGATTTAAAAAAAAATACTTGTCAAACTTGCAATATTTATTTCAGTGAATATTGTTAGGCACCTCTGTGCTTTATGCTATTTAAAAACGACATTGAAGTAGTTGTCTAAGCTAACAACGTTTATTTATAGGTACCTACCTACAGTCTGCTGTCGGTAGGGTTGCCAACCCTACTATAATATTTAGTATCATACAATACTAAGGATCGGACTGCCATATTTTAACTTGCAATATTTATTTCAGTGAATATTGTTAGGCAGGCACCTTATGCTATTTAAAAACGACATTGAAGTAGTTGTCTAAGCTAACAAAGTTTATTTGTAGGTATCTACCTATAGTCGGCTGTCGGTAGGGTTGCCAACCCTACTATAACATTTAGTATCATACAATACTAAGGATCGGACTGCCATATTTTAAAATAATGCATGAAATAGCAAATTGAACGAACTAACTTTCATTATTTTTTCACGTTTAGCTCAAGCTAAAATTGCATGTTTATTCATGTACATGTAGAAAAAAAACCTTAGTTAAAGTTATCCATTCCTGTAATTTAATTATGAAATACTTATCCCTGATAATGCAAGTGTCGAAAATGCTGACAGGACAGTTCACGCCAAGATTTTTCAATCACAACCAGTTAATCCGGTAGCCATTAACTGGTTACTGTAAAAACACAACAAATCTTAGGGCCTGTCAAGGTTTTCCTTGACAGGCCCTAAGATACACTTGATGCACAATCAAAATGTCCGCACAAAAAGAGTACATAGTGAGATTTTATGTAAGTACGCATTTTGTTTGGTAGTAGTGTGCTTAGAGGGTTTACGGATTTCGGTTTCCCATAGAAACTTCAAAGTTGACATTTTTAAAAATCAATTATCTAATTTGCATGCTAAAGTAAAATACGGGGATCTAAATAGTTTGTTGAGAACATTATTTTGTAAAATAAACTTTATTTAACTGAGTTATTGCGATTTTAAACTTTCTATCATCATCAGCCTATAACGTCCCACTACTGGGCACAGGCCTCCCACGTGGACAATAGCACGTGGGAGGCCTGTGTGACATTGGGCCACAACCCACCACGCTGGCCCAATGCGGGTTGGTGGGTTTTAACGGCTGCCATCTTACGACAACAACCGGGACCAACGGTTTAACGTGCCTTCCGAAGCACGGAGGAGCTCGAGATGTTTTTAATTTGGTCACCCATCCAGCGACCTGGCATTGCGAAAATGGCTTAGCGAGCAAGATCGCAAGCCGAACGCGCTAGCCGCTGCGCCATCGAGCTCCTCTTTAGTGGAAATCTTTCTATAGTGGACCTTAAATCGCAATAACTCAAGCTAAATAAACGTTTTTTTTTAAAGGTTTTCAACAAACTATTCAGATCCCTGTATTTTACTTTAGCATGTAAAGTTTCATCAAAATTAATTTAATGGTTTTTAAAAATTTCGGCTTGTAAGTTTGTATTGGTAACCGATATGAGTAAACCCTCTTAAATATATTATTTTCTTCTAAATCACATAAACGTCACATTATTATGTATATCAAAGCTGCCGCTATTCCGCTATGATTCAGTAAAGGATTGTTTGTCTAGTTTCTATGTGTTAAACAGTATAACATAAATTTGGCAACCCTAGCTACCGGTATAGAAGATAGCCAAGGTTGCAATTATCGGAAGATAAATATGCTTTGGTGACTTCATGCACGCTAACATTGAGCACCAAGCTTTTGGAGCCGAACGTGGCTAATTCGAGATGTCTATTCTACGGCCAAAATCGATGAACGTATGTTAAAACAAAATTGTTTACAATTCTTTGGGCAAGTATCTAGTGTCACTTGGATTTTCACTTTTTCTTGAAGGAGATTCACGAGAAAACCACTAGGTACCTAGTGGATAACAAGCTTTAGGGCCTAAAGCTTGTTATCCACTAACCTAAATTTAAGGCTAAGGTGAATCCAATACTCTTGCTTACGTTAGTATTATTAGCAAAAGGGAATTAATTAATTATCTTGTAAAGTTTACGTGAACATTGAAATTGAAACTACATACGGATCTCCTCGCTTCTCGTTCATTTTACATCATCATATTCATTACATATTATAAAGTAAAGCCGCCGTTTACCTCTGTCTGTGGCACCGCACTATTCTCCTAAACCACGCATTGGATTTTTATGCGGTTTTCAATAAAAGATATGGCGTTAACTGAGGATGGTTTTTGTTTATATTTTGTAGATATATTTTTTTAAATGGCTGAACTATGGCGGTCTTTCTTAGTTAGCGTGGACGAAGGCGCGGGCGGGCCGCTAGTAATATAATATACAAGTATTAATATTAATAGAGGATATTTGCGATACCAGAAGCAGTTCGCGTTAATCCCCGTGTCGCGTGGCGGTGAAAGAATACTACCACCCCCTCTCTTCCCTTGGGTGTCGTAAAAGGCGACTAACGGACTAAGTCGCACATAGATACATCCATCAGCTTAAAGCGGCGATGGGCTCACCACCGGTCACGCTGAGCACATGTGCCGTCGCTATTTGGTGTAAAGTAGACTATGGCAGAGGACTGCTTTTGCGGTCCTCATTGCCTAGTCTCTGACTAACCCTTCGGGGATAATAGTCGTTTTTATATATATGTATTTACATTTAATTAACTATAATTTTATTTACAAAGTAACATTAGAACATTTTACCGTTATTATAATATCAATAGCGGTTCAAATATTTTTTACTGCACGAATTAAAACGACACCCTTACTCTTGAAACTGATCGTTATTGGATCGGATTGGTATTGTAAATTTTCGTATTTTTAAGTTACGACACCAGCGCTAATTTGGCTTCATATTGGGTGAACTAAATGGCATTGAGTTTTGTATTTTTTTTCACTCAATATCCACGCAATATGAATCCATATTAGCTCTGGCGTCGTAACTTAGGAGTACGAAAATTCACAATACCAATCCGATCCAATAGCGATCGGTTTCAAGAGTAAGGGGGCAGAACGGTGTAAATGTATCAAAGTTAAAAGCGTCATTATTTATGCGTGAAGTCATCCACGCGCACCGCTTAGCCGTCCGTTCCGTTCTAATGAACATTTTTATCTGATGAGGTAACTTACAAATCTGCCGATGACGTCACTACGTGTAATATGTACCTTTTTTAACTGTGAAGAATGCCTTATTCGGAATTGGGTCTGGACTGGAGCAACCCGCGAGTTGTGTGGGGCTCTTCCTTTTTGCATACCGCCTAACTCCGACGAGTTCGACGGGATGCATGGGAGCATCTACAAAAGAACCGGCCAAGTGCGAGTCGGACGCGCCCATGACGGGTTCCGTGGCAGGAAGTAACATTTTCTTTAAATTAATTAAATTATGACGTATTAAAAAAAAACTACTTACTAGATCTCGTTCAAACCAATTTTCGTTGGAAGTTTGCATGGTAATGTACATCATATATTTGTTTTAGTTTTATCATTCTCTTATTTTAGAAGTTACACGGGGGGGGGGGGGGGACACATTTTACCACTTTGGAAGTGTCTCGCGCAAACTATTCAGTTTACAAAAAAAATATATTAGAAACCTCAATATCATTTTTGAAGACCTATCCATAGATACCCTACACGAATGGGTTAGATGAAAAAAAATTGAGTTTCAGTTCTAAGTATGGTGAAACTACCAAAATTTATTGTCTTTTTTCTATTTGTGTGTGAAAATCTTAATGCGGTTCACAGAATACATCTACTTACCAAGTTTCAACAGTATAGTTCTTATAGTTTCGGAAAAAAGTGGCTGTGACATACGGACGGACAGACAGACATGACGAATCCATAATAGGGTTCCGTTTTTTGCCATTTGGCTACGGAACCCTAAAAAACGCAGTATAGTAAAGTTATAATAGGTATATTAGATATTGCACTGGTGAGTAAATGATAGTCCTTGTACTCAATCATGTTTATTGGATACTTATTTGAAATTTTTTATCGTAGATGCCTCCGCTCGTCGTTGCTACGTCTTTTTTCGACACTGCCATTCGTTACATTGCCATTATTTTTTCCGATCAGTGTTGCCACTGTATTCAATTAATCTGGCGTACGAATGTTTCGTTTTCATTACAATAACGATTTTGCATTTAAATAACAAAACGAGTAAGAAAAACTAAAAAAATTTAATAAAATTATTTCTATTAGACATAAGTAATTTTTTGAATAACGCTAACAGGTAATATCGGTAATAATAGGCTCGGGACCACAAATAGCAGAGACCGAGTATGTGTAATGTGTACCTACAAATACCAGAGTGCTATGTTAGTGACGTGACATAACTGTACTTTACCTAGCTTGTTGTACTGAGTTTCGGCAAATACTAGGAATAGTCACACGATTTGTTTACACAGTACAACATACTCAGCAACTCAGTATGAGCACGGACTGTACATACAAATTGTAAGGAATAGTAAACATTTTTATTAATGTTTTCTATAGTTTTGTGGTCGAACGCTTGGCTCGATATCCGAAGGTCCCGGGTTCATTTGACAGGTCGGGCAAAGGGTGTTTCCAATTTTTCGATGCATAGCGGGGTTTGTGATCACCAATCCGCATTTGGCAAGCATGGTGACATCTATACTTAAAATATACTTACTAATATTATAAAGCTAAAGAGTTTGTTTGCTTGAACGCGCTAATCTCAGGAACTACTGGTCCGATTTGAAAAATTCTTTCAGTGTTAGATAGCCCATTTATCGAGGAAGGCTATAGGCTATAATTTGTTTAGGTACGGCTACGGGTAGTAACACGTGCGAAGCCAGGGCGGGTCACTAGTAGTAGAATAAAACACTATCGTGGTGAAGAAGCCAATACCTGGTACTAGGTTTTTAAGTGGGTAGGACTCCCTTTCCCCAGTCGAACTTTTCTATAACTGGGCGGAGGAGGGAGAAGAAATTTGTTTTTCTATAATAAGTAAAATGGTTCACGCTTTCACCGAGGCTTGGGGCGAGTTACTCAGGACTCCTCCCCCTAACCCGCACAGTCTGAAAAACTCCACGGGAAAAGAGGAGGCCTACCCACTAAAAAATACTAAGAAAGAATTTTCGCATTAATATTACACAAAACAATTTTTTTTTAAATAAAACCTATCATGATAGGTCTATCAATAATCAATCACTAAATAATTTTGCTCATTCAAAACTGGTTATGGCTTATTTTGGGTTTGCACCGTACGTAACACACATTTCAAAATTACGACGCTTGTTTATATCGAATTCCAAACTGATTTCACGTCATTTCTGTAATAGTTGCATATTGATCGATACTGACTGCCAGATAATTTGATTGCAAAGTTCAAGGCGGTTTATTAGATTAACATTCGCGTCGAGTTATGAAATGGTAATAAATAAACAATTATGAATGCTAGTTAATTGTTTATTTATTGTTGCCGTTTCGTAACTCGACGTTGTTATAGTTCGATTTGTTCGGTAGTTTGCTACATCGCCAAAAAGGCCCTTGTACTCTTTAGAAGGTTAAATAATTATGTACTAATCAATAAAAAACCTTGTTTTTTTCATAGTACTTACCTTTACAGTTTATTTCTATTATGTTTGTGTTTCATATAATTAGGGCGACTCTTGACTTAACACTGTGTTATCTATGTCGTTTTAAATGACTACTCATTAGACTTCTACTTATTACAACAAAGACAGTTTAAAGTTATTTACAACGATTTGCCTTCGCAAGCATTGATATTATATTAAGTGAATTATTTTTTACAGTATATCCTACTTACATTTACTGTTAATTTTACGTCATATTTTTTTTGATAAGATACCGGGTGATACGCTTGACAAATGTAACTTATGTAAAATGTAACCGGCCATTTCAGTTGTAAAAGTTGAATGATAGTTAGCTAAGTACTTATTATTAGTATAACGTTATACTACCCATTATTATATTGGCTAAAGTGGCGTGTAATAAAATAATGTCTGATACAGTTTAAGTTTGAAGTGTGTACTAAAGAGGCATTTGCCTTTCCCCCTACACAGGTTTGTAGTTATACTTGCCTCATTCTAAACTTATGCAACATAATTATTATTGTTGGCTGGTGCTATGATTCTCCTTATAATACGACTGGATGGCTACCACGCTAAAACCTATTTCTGCAGCCAAGCAGCATGTCGCGCACGTCCATAGGGTGCGGTGACCGCGAACTACAGACGGGGTGAGCGTCAAGTTAGCAGCCTCACCACGGAATTAGATGGTTTTGACTATGTCAAAAAATTGTGTATAAATAGTGATAAGTAGTGACGTATAGCATATAAATAGTGATACTATGGTTCAAAAGATAGTGAGTATCTTGGTGAGGCTGCTAACTTGACGTCAAGCTAGCAGGCACCTTATGAAATACAGTTTGTATCGATGTGATTTATATGTCAAAAACTGCATAAATAGTAAATTGTATACGCAAAATTTCAATAATAGTAATTCAATACAAGCCGAGATATTACGGTCTCTAATTGGGCTGCTAACTTCACGTTTCTTGCGATGGCGATTCCAGAGAAACGGGTACAAGTTTTAAACAAATAAAGATATGAAAAAATTGTGCATGAAATTGTGAATCTTACATTAGGCTTAGTATCTTAAAAAAGCTATGTTCCCTGAACACAGAAACAATCATCATCATCAGTCGAAAGACGTCTACTGTAGGATACAGGCCTCCCTCAAAAGTCTATCTCTACCACGTCCGGTCTTTTGATGCTCGCATCCACTGGCTATCCGCGACCTTTACTATATTGTCGGTCCAGAATCAAATAATCAACGGTCTCAAAGAATAACGTCATATCTGCGATATAACTGTCTTGCATAAATGACGTTATTCTTCGGGAATGTCGCAATGTACTTTAAAAATTGTGACTTAATTCTTATCAAGCCTTGTCTATTGTTGCAGAGGGGCGGTGTGTGACTGTCGCACCGCCATGTCGCACCACAGCGACGAGCAGGCCCTGCTCACCGTCGCCTCCGACTCGTTCTGGGAGCCGGGCAACTACAAGAGGACGTCCAGACGCGTCGACGACGGCCACCGGCTCTGTAGCGAGCTCCAAGCCCTAGTCCAGGAGCGTGCAGACATAGAGAAGACGTACGCGAAGAGCCTGCGCGGCTGGGCGAAGAAGTGGAACGACCTCATCGAGAAAGGTCAGTGCAAGTTGACATTTCTTAACGCCAGTTCACTTAGTTGATGAGCACCTTTGACTATATACATGTCTAGACGGAGCATCGCGGTACAAACGCTTCTCAAAATCCGTCCGGTTTTTGTATTGAATTTGAAGTGTGCGTGACAGCCGCGTATGACTGACACTAGCGCGAATGGTTGCCAGCGAATGCCTAATTTCCAATAAAGTAGGAAAAAAATATTTATGCACAATACAATAATTTTAAAATGATTCATAGTATAACATAACTTTTAAAATTAGGTATGTCTATCGTATATGTAGGTAAGTATAACGCAGAAAAGAAGCTAGTGTGTTTAGAAGAAATGGATGATTGAAGGCGAGGGCGAGTACAATAAAATAATGCGCTAATAGAAGCCTGCGTGCGTGTGATATGTTTGTAATAGGGACGAAATAGAAGCAACAGGCAGGATGATTTACATTTATTACTTAATCAAAATTGATTTTTTTATTAGAAATTTAAATATATTAAATTAAAATCAAAACAATTAATGGCGTTCTGTTTGTATTTGTCTCTTAAATAACTTTCGTTTGGATGTCACATCATTTTTCATGATCTCTAATTTCTTATTATGTTGAAACCTTATAGTTAAATATTTCGACAACGACTTCTTTCTACGGGATCAGTTGGAAATCTGAAAATTAAAATGTTTGCTATGTGGTCGAACAGTTGTAAAGGTTACATAATGTGATGACTGCTCATCAATATCCGTGTCCAATAGTTTACATGAGACGAGAAATATTGACCTTTTAGGGGCACAAACATACACCCGCAATTTCTCAAACATCGTCATCATCATCATCAGCCTATAAACGTCCCACTGCTGGGCGCAGGCTTCCCACGTGGAGATAGCACGTGGGGATATTGGGCCATAACCCACCACACTGGCCCAATGCTTGTTGGTGGGCTTTAACAACTGTCATCTTACGACACCAAACGGGACCAACGGCTTAACGTGCCTTTCGAAGCACGGAGGAGCTCGAGATGTTTTAAATTTGGTCACCCGTTCAGTGACCCGGCATTGCGAAAGTTGCTTAGCGGGCAAGATCGCAAGCCGAACGTGCTAGCTGATGCGCCATCGAGCTCTGAAGCATACATACTACCATCCCCTACATACATATAAGGTGACTGCTAGAAACCGCAGGAAACTTCAAGGGCTGGTCAGGTCAAGTGTTTTAAACATGGCTAAAATGACAAAAAAAATCGTGTTTTATTCATTTTTAATGAAATAATTAATTTTGTGAATTTTAATTGTATAGTCTTTGAGTATCTAATTTATTTTAAAGCGTACGGCCGTCTGTTGACCCGTCCGCGTCAGCTGGGCGATAAGTACCTACAAAAAAACACGAATTCCTTTTTTGTTATTTTTGTCATGTATAAAACACTTGACCTGACCAGCCCTTGAAGTTTCTTGCGGTTTCTAGCAGTCGCCTTATATACTTAAACACACGCTTCTTACATAAATACTTACGTACATTCCATTTCAAACATAATATTTTTTTTATTCATTTCGAATATCGATACCATACCACAATAACAATTTATAATAGTAGTATTATAAAATATTACAGTAGGCATTATATTTTTTCTTGTTTTAGAACGGAACCTATACTCCAGCCAAAATCGATGACGAATGTTTGTAAACAGATTACTGTTTTACCTAGTTGCAGTAGGATTTTACTTTTTCTTGCGAAACATTTACAAGTTACTATTATGTCTTTCTTTCAAAAAACAGTAAAAATCCTAGTGAAACTAGACATTTGCACAAATGACAGTAATATGTTTACAAACATTCGGCATCGAAAGGAACCGTGACATTTATTCACGCTCTTATAAATCAGACATCAGTTTAAAAAAAGGAAAACTTTGAAAGTGTTCCAATAATAATTATATTTAATGTATTTACTTTATTTACAAGAAGACCATGTATAAATACTAACTTACAAGACTGAGTATTTTTTATCATACTTATTATATTTAAATCTCCTTTTATATTCTGCCACCAATAATGGGAATTCTACATTTTGATACCAGCAACACTACGCATACATGGCCGTTATTATTGTTAAACTTTCAGTTTTCATTAAAATTTATCGATACTTACAGATGAAACGTGACTTTCCTTTTCGAAAAGATTTTTCCTTTGTAGTTTCGACAGAATTTCACTGAGCAAACGGTCATTTTGCGAACAATTTCACCGAAACGCGAGAGGGAAACACTGCTTGACGGCACAATGACACTGACCGCCAGGATTGCGCGATAGGCCAATTTTGGCCTATAAATTTTTCTACGTTTTTTTACGGCTAGGGTCTATCTAGACATGTATATAATCAAAGATGAGCACTTTCAAATCATCTTCTTTATTTAAAGAAATGTTCAAAAAGAATGTCTACTTCAGGTAGGATTTTTATCAAGTTTTCCTTATTTTCGAGTTTATTTAAGCGTTATTAACGTGAATAATCGAATATTACGAATTTTTTCGTCTTTTCTACCTTCCATTTTTCCATGTTCAAGGTCAGCAGCCGTAAAAATACCCATTAAGGCCCAGCAGTGCAACGTTTATACACTGATAATGATGAGTCCAAGAGTTTTTACTGAGGTTGAGTGAATGACCTATCTAATAAACAGTTTTTAAAAATATTTATATAAGTACTTACTAAAAATCGTATACATATACCTATACGACAGTCTGCCTATGTTTTTAGTAAGTAACTCTAATGTCAGAAAACGTCTTAAAGTTAACTCGCACTTAAGTATTATGCAAATGCAACTAATTAAGATGTTATCAGTTGGTTAGATGTTATCATCAAGATGGACGAACAAAATACATACAAGTGTCGAGTGTGGTTACCACACTACATTGGCTTAGGTTTAGCGGCGTAAGCTGAAAAACAACACCTAACGCATTGCAATAAGACTCAAACTGTAGTTTGAGACAATTCGGGACTTAACGGTGTACATGTAACGCGTTATTTACACCAGTATTGCTTTTTATTCTACAACGCTTGACCTTCATGTCATCTGATGGTAAGTGACGATAAGGTCAAACACACTTCAGACTAAGGAATTATCTTATCTCTTAGCTGTCAGAACAAATTTTTTACCAACATTGTTGTTAGGGCGACAGACTTGGATATGTTGTTTGCCTATGGGGACTTTTTCTTTAATACTTATACCTCCGATATGTGACCGGAGTCAGTTTTTGCTTAGTTATCTCTTTCATACAAGATCTCGCTTTTATACCTCTCGTACTTTCATACCACACTTTCATACATCACGCTTTTGTTATTTTTGCGGATGGGATTTCCGCCTACACCTATGTGCCATGTGCTATTTATCTTAATTCTAATTTTTATTTTACTGGGTAAATAAGTTTTGTCAGAGGCACTTCTTTCCTTTTTACATTTCTCTTTCTAATATTTCTTGTCTACTAGTTTACGCTATTTCTTAATCTATTACCTTCTTATATTTATTTTACTATTTTGAATTATTACATTCTTTTTCTTTTACTGTTTTACTACCTTACATTTTTTATTATTATTATGTTATTTCTTAGACTATACATTTCTTGGTTACAGCTTTTCAGCTTTTATTTTTTATACCAGCTATGGGGACTTAGAACGACCACCAACCAAGCAGAGTACAATAATATGTAATTCTAGTATAGAGCGGCGATTGGATCACCATCACCTGTCAGTGTCACGCTGAGCACATGTGCATTTGTAATTTTATATTTATTTTACTATTTTGAATTATTACATTCTTTTTCTTTTACTGTTTCACTACCTTACATTATTTATTATTATTATGTTATTTCTTAGACTATACATTTCTTGCTTACAGCTTTGCAGCTTTTATTTTTTATACCAGCTATGGGGACTTAGAACAACCACCAACCAAGCAGAGTACAATAATATGTAATTCTAGTATAGAGCGGCGATTGGATCACCATCACCTGTCAGTGTCACGCTGAGCACATGTGCATTTGTAATTTGGTGAAACATAGCAGTGGACTACTTCTGCGGTCCTTGTTGCCTAGTCTCTGACTAACCCTTCGGGGATAATTGTCATGAATCTAAGTATGCATATAAATTGAACCCGGCATTTAGACACTAGACTACAGAGGCAGTCGACTGGTTGGTTCGTCCCGAACGATATGCTTCCTTCGTCCCAAAATATTATTTTAATTATTTAATTCTCGCTTTGTCTTTTTACGGCACATATTTGTTTTATATGCCAAACTTACTTATTGTATGTATAATCAGCATTTTTTTTTACTATAGTTTTAACTATCTACTTGTAATTTGGGACGAAACACAACTTCAATAGTGATATCAATAGTGAGCCTATTCCTTCCTTAAAGGCCGGCAACGCGTCTGCGATTCCTCTGGTTTTGCGGGTGTCCATGGGCGGCGGTGATTATTTTCCATCAGGTGACCCGCTTGCTCGTTTGCCTCCTTCTGCTATAAAAAAAAATGGGACAAACTAAGAATTTTTTGGAATGTGGGACAAAACTTCGGGACGAACGAAGCATAAATCGGTCGACTTATTGACTCGAGTGCGCAACGCATGTTTGACGTCTGTGTTAGCCCGCGCCGGATATTTATTCATAATTGTTCGATTGCGATTAGTCAAAGGCACGCCTTTTATGTGTCCCTATTGGCGGTTGTGAAACGTATGAATAGCTCGGCGATCGTTAAGAGAGGCTACGGATCTCTTTCACACGGTGTCGTCGTCATAAATCAACTTTTATTTGCATATTTGCATCTCTATGAAATACATGTGTGTATAATATGTCTTGGAAGTTTGATTTGTTTTTGTGAGACGTTTGCCAGTTTACACAGGTGACAACCCTAACTTTAAAGTATGTGTCATATTGGTTTGGTCGGTTGGTTTCAGTCACGATCCTATCCCGGTCTACCACTTCTCGGCGATGTTCGCTTGCACACGGTCAACGCGCATACTCCGTAGTGTCCGTAGGCCTATATAGCATGCGCAACACGAGAAAATTTTCTCGACTCGTTTTCTCGTGTTACTATACACGATATTATGTAAAAAATAGACATAATAGTAGTTTTGCTTGTCTGTGGTATTTTTGTCTACAAACAACATAATTTTATCGAGTTTTGACAACTGTAAAGGCCCCAGTACACATTGCCCGCAATGGCGTTGGCTGGCAGTGGGCCAACATACGCCAATGTGTGCTGGGGCCTTAACCTAGATAGTTTGTCGTTTCTGCTATCGAAGGAAGAGAAAATATCGTCCGCGACATATTATCTCGTGTTGCGGATGCTAGGCCTACAGTGCGTACGCGCGGTCGGAATATAGCGCAAGCGAATATCTTCAAAAGAGGTTGACGACGGGAAAGTTCCCCGATTGTACCCGCTTGTTTTAAGCAAGCATAATTTTCACTATCATTAAACGACATTTGAGATTCTTGTGCCATTGGCCCTTCCTGATTCCGATTATTGATTTTGATTTACTGAAGAGCTCGATGGCGCGACGGCTAAGGCGTTTGGCTTGCGATCTTGCCAGTTAAAACTTTCGCAATGTCGGGTCACTGGATGGGTGACCAAATTTAGAACATTTTGAGCTCCTACGTGCTTCGGAAGGCACGCTAAGCCGTTGATCCCGGTTGTTGTCGTAAGATGGCAGTCGTTCAAACCCACCAACCCGTATTGGGCCAGCCTGGTGCCAGCTATATGCGACAAATGTTTATAGGCTGAAGATTCTGATTACAGTGCTAACAAACTCTAGGAGTCTTCGCGACAGACAAGGGATAGTAATGCAATTAGGAAAATAAATATGTTGGGTATCCTGATTACGAGTGATACCGTAGGGTAGGTAACGGATTTACGACGAAAAGGGAGGTCCGAGCGAAGGGAGAGCTGCACAGATTACGACGGTTCATGTGGGTAGTTTAGTAGGTAGTTAGTTAAGACAAAATGTAAAACTGACCACATGAACCGCCAGCTGTCCCAAGAGGCCGCTTGTTGCCAACCCATAATATATCCTAAACAAACGTTATGTAAAGTTTTACGCGGACACTGCAAAAGTAGACAAACAGTGACTTACCACCACTTTGCTGGGTTAATGTCTGCAACCTCTATTTAGCGCTTCAGTACCATTAGCTTCACCACTGCAGCAAGATGGCTGATATTATCTGATAATTGCCAAGATAATACCGAACCAGTTGGTGGCTCTCGGAACCAGCTCCGCTCTCGAGAACAGCCCGGTGCCGTCCCGTTACGATGTGATATTTTACACGTCGACACTAACGAACAAGCCGAGTGCTAAGTGCCTTGACCTTAGGAAAACTTGTGTGCAAGGAAATAGTATTAATTCTTTGAACAGTTAACACTACTTCGTAGCACCGTCAGACAGTAATGATTTAGTTACCAAGTGATCGGTGCTATGTTGCTGACAGCCATTCGTTGTTAATGAATGTTTAGTGAGGGTTTAACAACCCCTTGAGGATCGTAAAACCAGACACAATTAAAAATCAATTATTTCGCGACCGCCGGCGGTCTTATGATCCTTGACCTATTAATAACGCAAAATTGTCACAAATAGCTTAACCTGCACGAAATTGTGAAAATTTACGTATTTTGAAGTTACTGGTACTATGCGCTGAATTAGTTAAATACATTAAAAGAACTTACGTAAGTTAGTCTGATCATTGCACAAGGTCGTGGCCTTGTTGAAATTTGAAACAAATTCTTTAAACAAAAACAAACAATACATAAATCTAATGATTCCTAAAACATTTTTTTTTCGAGAACTTTCTTATATAATTCTTAAATGAAAATATTTGTATTGATATTTCGCAGGGTGCCCCCATCCTAAAAAAGTAAATTTTAATTCCTATTTAACACAAGCGCGTGATGGTTTTGTACATTTCGCAGAATAAAAACATTGCTCTAATCAAATTACTAGGCCTGAAACTTCAAAGCAGAGTAGTTCTAATTTTTAAATATCGATATGATTGATTTTGCTTTTAAGTTCATTAAGAGACTTAGGTCAGGTTTTGCGATCGCGCGGCACCCTCATTTAGGTACTTTTATTAGAACGGCCGGCACCAGAAGATCGCATGCTTAAAAAGCAATATTATGTCGACTATAATTTTGTCGACAGACATTTTTACAATATAATTATTATTATTTTTAGCTCTGGGCATATATACCGCTGCAGGGCTTTGCCCTACACAATATAATTGATAAAATGTAACCAGTAATTTACAACATTCGACGAAATCACTAGCCAAGAATGAGGACAGAAGTTCAGTCGAGAAATTGTTTCTCCATGGCAATTTGAATATTTAACTATCAGAAGGGTGTTGTTTATGAGTAGGTAATTTGAATATTATATGGACATTTAATGTTTAAATTGAATTGAGTTATGTATTGTAAATTCAACATTTACATACACACCTTTGTTTGAAGAGCTTGTCCCACATTTTAGCAAAGATATTACTGATTATTAAAAGCTTTGCGCTGTGTGGGAGGCCTGCGCCTGCGTCTAGCTGTGGGATGTTAATTGGCTGTTGACGATAATGTTAAGTAGTCGCTGATAACTACGATTCGACTAATGTAGTAGACGCCCTTGACAACAAAAATGTGGAACCTAGTAAAATAGAATAAAAAGCGACAATAAATTAAAGCAAAACCAATATAAAGATTGAAAGTGTGGCATGTGGTCAATTAGTTCCCAACTTCAGCTTGTGCTGCAAGACAACCGCTGTAGCGCTGGTATTCTGGTGGGGCCTAAGTGATACGCAGAGTGGCAGTGGCAGCAGTTGGATTCTCCCACGATACGGCTAACCTGAGCCGAGGTGCCTTAAGTGGCGCCCACGGGTTTTCCTCTCTAGTCAACTTACTCGAATCCCCGGGAAAATGTGGGAGAAGGGGAGAGGGACTTCGAGAGATGCCATCTCCCGCCAGAAACACTATGGGGAAGTTCGGTCACACGGCTTGAGGAATCTGGTCTGCTCTTGCAATCTTATTTTTTATTGGTAGTATTTAATAGTTTTTCTTTTTTTTCAAAGGTACTGTAAGACGTTGTTCGTTTTATTTTAAATCGAGCAATACCTGTTTTTTTAATGAATATTCTTTTCTATGTGTTGTGTTGTCTTGTAAGTTGTTTTTGTTGTAATGGAAAATGGCCTTCTATGATAGGGAGGACATTTTCCATTTTGTATTGACACTCACAATTTGTATATTTGTATGTTGTATGATTTGGTAACGACATATTGTTTTGTAATGTCGTTACTTCTATATTATTATAAATCTGTGGAGTTTCTTGCGCCCGTTCTTCTACAGCTAAAATACTTTTTGAATGGGTTTTGCCCATCCATTCATTAAGTTTAGACGATTCATAATGATTATGTAACGTTTACTGAATAAAGAAGATTTGATTAGTAAGTTTCCCACCGCTCCTGAAAGGTTCGGTTACGCTGTAAAGGTCATCAGCGGTCAAAACCAACCTCTTTCAAAAAGTAAACTGTTTCATCTATGGGAGAGGCTTACTTATGTCCAACAGAAAACTGAGGACGAGCTCATTGCGATGAGTTACTACTCAGAGAAATAGACTTGAATAGACACAAAGGTTTTTACAGTGGTTTCAAGTGAAGTCAAGGGTTCGAATATGCATATACATTACATTCTCCAGCCTTTATATCTTTGCTTAAGATTAAGATATTCTATTCATTGATCACTGATCAGTGCGCGGCCGCAGTTCAAAGCTGTCTGGGACAACATAATGCCATTATTATGCCATCGTCGTTTGTACCAATTCTCTTAATATTATCTGCCTATCAGGTGAGCAACCGCAAGGTCAAGAGGTCAAGGTAGGTCAACTTGGTCAATATTCTTTCTTACCTCTAAATAACTCTCAAGTAAAATCAATAAGTACTTACAATTGTTTGATTCATAGAAATCGCTTATTCAAACATTAAGAGATTCGGTTACTCAATCTGTGATATAACAGTAATGGTATGGTAATTAGGGAAAACGCTCACGAGAATTACTAAAGTATATAATATCAACAAATATTGTGCAACGCAGTGTGTGAAGATTTTATATTCCGTTAGTATTGTGATCTTTGTGTAAAAATGACATAACACTTTAAAAAGAAAAAGCTAAACTTTAACATAGACTATCCTATTCTAATATGTGCATTAGCCTTTGTTTTATTTACTTTGCTTTAATGGGTTCTTTTGCCCAAGGGTTGTAGCCTTTGTTTTGTTTACTTTGCTTTAATGGGTTCTTTTGCCCAAAGGTTGCCTGGCAGAAAGAGCTAACCTAGCAATAAGGCCGCCTTTTGTAAAATCGATGCGTTTACAATAGCCGTTGTTTTATTTACTTCAATTTTATGGGTTGTTTTGCCCAAAGGTTGCCTGGCAGAAAGTGCTAACCTAGCAATAAGGCCGCCTTTTGTAAAAAATATCCGTTTATTATGTATTGTTTCATGGTTTTTAGTGCAATTAAGTATTTTTATTCATTCATTAATTCGTTGTTCAATGAAACATTGTTTTCATCATTTTGACATGAAGTTAATTTATGTTTTTTTTTAAGTTTTAAGCGAGCACTACACATTGAAATGAAACACTTTTTACGGATTAACTCGCGTTTAATTTTACTACATTACATATTTTTTTAGTTTCCTGACGTTTCGAACCCTATACAGTAAAAACTAAAAAACTACCTATGTAATGTAGTAAAATTAAACGCGAGTTTAACCGTAAAAAGTGTTTCATTTCAATGTGAAGATAATTTGTTATTTGTTAACTCTCTTTCTTCCTTCCGACCTTCGGGGATAATAGTCGACAAACTTGGGACAATTAGAATATGGTAATCTGTACAATTAGAAATCTGTAAAAATGTGGTTCTGTATACATGCAAATCTGTAGACATAAGAATCTGTAGAAATTAGAATCTGTAGACATGATAATCTGTAGAAATGGGAATCTGTAGACATGAGAATCTGTAGAAATGAGCGTAGTAACGTTAATAGACATCTGTTTCATTTTTTATTTATTTATTTATTATTCATTATATTTGTCCGGCACAATAATAAATAAGTAGTGGATGGCGAACGAAAGGTCACGTGTAGCGTAAAGGTAAACCTAACTTAGGTATCCTGTGGTATCGTAATGTGTCAGAGTTCAATTGCGCGGTCCTGGTCGATTGACCATGATTAACGGTATTTTTGTGGATATGTTTGATCAATTTTAGTTTCTTCATTTTTCACTAAAAATATTAATTTAAATCTGTAGCTCTAGATTAAGTTAAAAATATGGGGTATTATATGTGCAAAGATAAAAGAAATGACTGAATACATTTGACGTAACTATGTGTTTTGGAGGAAAAATCAATATTCAAAAGAGCTCTTTGCCATGTTGACACTTAGCAAACGAAGAAACCAAACCAAACGAAATGCGTACCTAAACATATTACTTGGTAGTTGGTACTCTTTTGGTGCGGCCGTTTTGGGAGCGTTGATTGTACATCTTAGTTTTTTTATGCGAATGAAGTCGCAAGGTCCACAATCGCTTGGATCACTCACAATCTATGCGGAGTTTGTTTGCAACCAATGGGCCGCAAGCCGCAACGCAACTCAGTGCGCAATAACTTGCTTTGGGGTGTCGGTCGTCTCCAGTTGTAATATCCCAATGTGCCCAGTTGCGCGCCTGCACCTCTCTGCACGTTTGTTTTCACTTCGCGCAAACACTTAACGAAAAGCAATTTTTCTCTTGTTACGTTACGTAATAAGTGAAAAATTATACCGGAATGTGCATCTTGAAATGGAAAGCTCGTTGAGAATACCGAGTGCGTGCGAGTTGCAAGCGATTAGTCTGTCGAGCTTTCGAACAAAAATTTAATGAAACAATCATCCTCGTTAGTAGAATTTTCATTCTCCAGAAAAGAGCAGTTCGGTTTATATATCAGTTAAAAGCACGTGATTCGTTGAAGGAATTATTTAAAGATATAGATATCATTACTTTACCGTCCTTGTACATATTTGTAAATATTATGTACGCTCGTAAAAATCTACACCTTTATACCAGAAACAATGAGGTTCACGGATATAACACAAGGAACAGGAACTAACTGTGTGCTCCGAAGTTCAGACTTAGCAAAAGTAGTAAATCTTTTATATGCAACTCAATTCGTTTTTATAACAAAATACCTGACGACATCACTACATTGACAGACAACAAATTCAAAACGCACATTAAACGTGTGTTAATTGCGAAAGCTTATTATAAGATCAATGACTATGTTGCAGACAAAAATGCATGGAAATAAGTCTACTCTGTACTAGTGTTTATTATTAGTATTTTTAGTCTATTATTAACTATTCTTTCATTCAATTATTATGAATTGTTGAAATTATTTAGTTTAGTTATTATTAATTTTATTGATGCGTACAAATTGTACTTAATTATGTTTAATAATTTGTACCTACTTAATTAGATCTATGACACTGTAAAGTAACATTGTTACTTAGAGGGAGAAAAAAGTAAGGCCTCCTGAGTTTCTTGCCAGCTCTTCTCGGTCGAAGGCTCTCCCAAAATCCGAACTGGTGGTAGATTGGTTAGGTAGGTAGATTAGGTAGGTAGAGTAGGTTATGGTCTGTGCCAGCTAGATGTGCATGAAGGGTCATTTACCCCATTTGTACCAGTGGGGTGCTGCAGTTTAGGTACGTTCGGCCGGCGTGCCTCCCAGGAAGGCCGCCTAGGCGTATGACAGTAAAGGTTGCCGCTCGGCTCTCACGCTCCACGTCGCGCGTCGTCGCTTAAGGCCAGGTATTTCTCTCTCGCGGCTTCTCTCTCGCTCTCTCGATGGTACGACGGTACGGGACGGGTATAACAGCGAAGCGGCGCGTTTTATAGGTTTTATTGCCTATATTTATAGACTTTATATATAGGATTCTCTGCTAATTTATCTGCGAATTATTTGTCTTTCGTTGAGTACAAAAATTAAATGTAAAGTATCAGTATCGTATTTATATATGTGTATAGTGTGTATGAATGTATTGTATGTGTGTATATATATGTATGCATGTATATATATTATATTTTAAAATAATTTTATATCTTATTTGGTGGATTTGGATCAGTCGTATTCGGTTGCATTCGCATCACTGTCGATCGAGTTGGACTTGTGCCGATGCTGCGTCCCTAGCCTGGCTTCTGCTGCCCTCGTCATTTTTGTCCTCGGTCCTGTGGGGGTGAACCGGTGTCACGTCGTGTCGCGTAGGCAGGCTGGATCGGAAGTGAATATGGCCGGCGCGACGCGACGCGATGTTGGTTTGCCCCCGTAGGATCGGGGATGGGGAGTGGTGGGGGTGGTGGGGGTTGGGTTGGGGACGTGGCGTCGGTGCGGGTCTGGTTCGATTGATGGTGATGTGAGTGTGGTTGAGTGTGATTGATCTAAATCTACCACTAATTTATTATTATTATTATTTTTTTTTTTATCGAGTGATGTTTATTGGATTTTGTAACTGAATGAGACTTTGAATAGATTGGATCCTTAACTAATACATAGTTTTTTTTTTTTCCCAGAATTTAAACCATTATTTTCTATGTCTCAGATGTTTTGAAAAAACTTAAAGCGCGATCTATCTAGCCTTGAGTGGAAAAACTGCGTCGGCGTGGCGTTCGGGATTCTCATGCGGGGCGCGGGGGAGCGGCGTTTCGTGGTCCCCTGTTTCCTCCTTCAGAGGTGGACCAATTTTTATTTAAGCGTCGGTTGGGGGAGGAGGTTTTCTGTGTCTGTGTTTTTGATTTTTTTTTTTAAACGAATTACCTAATGTTTCTGAAGACGCCTTAAAACGAAGTGATTTCGCTTAATTTTTAATTTTGAAGGCTCCTGGTTATTAAATAAATGACTTAATGCAAAGGAATCAAGCATACGGACGTGAAGGGTCTCTTTCTTTAACCGTTGCTGAAGGGGTGGTGGGGGTTGGTCCGGTTTTGGAAGGGGGCTGCGGGGCGTCGTTTTTCTGTGTTTGGTGTGGGAGTTTTGGGTGCCGCGTTGGCGTGGTGTTTCCTCTTAACTCGTAATCCCTACGCGCGCGCGTAAACCCTGCGCTCCTGATGGACGTCAAATCGATATCGAGTCGGCTGTGCTTATCGGAATATGAACGCTCGGGTCACGAGATAGGTTTCAGTTTCGCGTGGGGGTCGTTGGAGGGTGAACCTTCTGTACGGTAGTAGTATTAGTTATTCTGTGCTTGTACCAAGACGAATAACGAAACAATTTTAAAACACACAAGTTTATGCTTATTAATTTTTGACGTTTTTTTATGCTTAAGTTTTTATAAAAAAAGATATTTGAATGATTAAAAATGTCAACCTTATTGGTTAGGTACTAATGTTTTCCAAAACTCATTTCAGCCGCTACTTTATTTTACTTCAATAACTCCAATTTATATTACTTACCACAGTATCAATACGATAATTGGAAATCATATTACACAATTCTATGACCACGGCTTATATTTCGGTTCGACGCGATTCTGTTTCGGCGTGCAGTGGTACTGGGGGTAGCAATGCGCATTTGTCTGGCACAGACTATAATAGCTCGTTAGATTAGTTATTAAGTCTTAACTATAAGTTAGTTAACTGTTTTTTTATTATTATTAGTATTGACGTCAATAAGTGCCTGTAAAGGTTTACATTGAATAAATAATTTGACTTTGACTTTGATTTTGATCATGCAAAGCACAATAACTGCCCTTTAAAATTTCACTTTCCATCCAGTCCAACACGGTTGCCTGGAAGAAATTGCTTTGTAGCTATAAGGCCGCCGATTGTATGTTACTTTGTGTTTGTCCTTTTGTTGTTAATATGGTGTACAATGAAGAATATTTTATTTTTATCTTTATCATGAGCACACCGACTTGACCTAAAAAACTAAGCAATTGCTATTTTTTTCCTGGAAGCTACAGCAGAAGCTATAGCAGAAGCTGCATCAATTGCATCTTGAATTATAATTAAATGCTACGCTACGAAATGGAAAGTTCATCGTCATCGTGAATACCGAGTTGAGTTTCAGTCGATTGTCGATTAATTCGATTACTCTATTGAGTCGGACTCGGACCATCATAACGTAAAGCAATTTCGTTATATTTGATGTTTTTGCGTTAATAACGCTCAAATATACATAAAGACTTTTTCTTGGTTTTTACTATCTTTAGAAAAAGTAATGTAAAACTTACTTCTCACCTGATTTAGTAATTTTTTTAACGCTTTTGCTTTAGGTAAAGCAATTTCACACATGTTACGAAAACGGAATGTGCATCTTGATTCTTGAGTAATAATTATATGCGACGAAATGGAAAGTTCATCGCGTCGAAATTAGGAGTTCGAGTTGCGTTCGATTTATTCGATAACTATATCGAGTATTCGGTACACGAACGTCTGGTTGACGCAAGGACATGTGCGCGTGCGCTGATTAGATACAGCCAGCGCAGCGGCGCTTGCGAAATTAACATACTGCATAATATTTATTAATTATATATGTATTTAAAATCTATTATTATTATTATCATTTAGAGGAGCTCGATGGCGCAACGGCTAGCGCGTTCGATTAGCGATCTTGCCCGCTAAGCAACTTTCGCAATGCCGGGTCGCTGGATGGGTGACAAAATTAAACATTTCGAGTTCCTCCGTGCTTTGGAGGCCGTTGTTCCCGTTTGTCATCGTAAGATGGCAGTCGTTTAACCCACCAACCCGCATTGGGCCAGCGCGGTGGGTTACGGCCCAACCTCCCCATGTGATGTTGTCCACGTGGGAAGGCCTGTGCCCAGCAGTGGGACGTATGGTAGGCTGAAGATGATTTTGTTATTATCAGCCTGTTATGGACATACGTAGTACCTACCTACGTAGGTTGAAGGACAAAACAGGCTGAAACATAATTTAGCCTATGTGTTACTCGGAGATAGTGTAGCTTCCCAACGGTGAAAGAATTTTTCAAATCGGTCTAGTAGTTTCGAAGCCTATTCATTGCAAACGAACAACCAAAACTTTCCGCTTTATAATATAGATTTTTCTAAAGATCCAATAGAATCGAAAGAACCGGGTTTTGATATTTTGGAACCGGTTATTTTTGTGACCCTCAGAACCGGGAATTCCCGGTCCCTTCGGAACCGGGAAAACCCGGTTCCGATGCCCTAATACATACGGTCGGGGTCACCGTCGCTTTACCACTTTGCAGCGATTTTCGTATGAAGCGCACCGACCGCCCGGGTACGTGCCCGTACCAAATAGACGACGCGGTGTGCAAGGGATTTTGACCTTTACACTGGTAAAGCGACGGAGTCCGCCATTGTACATACACTCACGGGCACGACTATTATCCCCGAAGGGTTAGTCAGAAGGGTTAAATAACCGCGTCGCGTAGCGGTGAAGGAATACTACCACCCCGTCTCTTCTCTTGGGTGTCGTAAAAGACTAACGGACTAAAGACTGCACATATATACATACAACAGCATAGAGCGGCGATGGGCTCACCACCTGTCACGCTGAGATCATGTGCAGTGGATAGTTGGTGAAAAGTGGACTATGGCAGAGGACTGCTTTTTCGGTCCCTGACTAACCCTTCGGGGATAATAGTCGTGATCATATGTATGTATGTTAGATGAGATGGGTTGGCAGTATTCTATTAAAAAGCCGCCACACACCATTTGTGTACAGTCACGATCAAAAATATCTAAACAACTGTAACTCTTAATACAATGGAATAAAGAGTCAAAGTGTAGGTATACATATCGGTGCTCGTGACTGTACATACAAATTACTCTTCGTCATCTATGACCCGCATCTTGCATTGGAATTATTAGGTACTTACTAGCGGCCCGCCCGCGACTTCGTCTGCGTGAATACCCTGTCATCCTGTAAACCTTGACGAATTAAAAAAAAACATATTTCACATAAACCTAGTCCCGCCAAAAAGAATTACCCACATAGTTGCAGCAGTTCTGGGCCCTTATTCTGTAATGATTCCTTGTTTCAAAACCACGTTAATTCCTTAAAAAGTTACGATATCTTCCCAAAAACGTATGCGTTTGACGTTTGTGCGCGGCAAGGTTTAAGGTGTGGAATCTATAGATTGCGATACAGAATCAGGGCCCTGAAGTGATGCGACATTCTGGCAATTGATTTTTATTATGATTGAGTGCACAATGGCACATGTATATTTATTTCTATGAGGGCAGGGTTGGCTGTAATTGCTTGCTGGTACGTTTAGTTGTCGTTACAGCATGTGAATATTCAACCGGTTGATCTTGATCAATTATGTAACTGCAACAGTGTTTAGTGCCACATACAAAAAGTAGATACATACACATAATCACGACTATTATCCCGATGGTTTAATCAGAGACTAGGCAATGAGGACAGCACAGTCCTATACCATAGTCCACTTTTCACCAAATAGCGACTGCATAATTGTGCTTAACGTAACGTGGTAAGCCCATCGCCGCTCTATGCTGTTAGAAGTATGTGCAGTATTGTACAGTCTTTAGTCCGTTACTCGCTTTTTACGTCACCCAAGGGAAGAGAGGAGGTTGTAGTATTCTTTCACCGCTACGCAATACGGTTAAATTAGAAAATCAGAGTGAAACTAGATATTTCCACAAATAATAACAGGATGTAATTTGTTTACAACATTCATCTAATTTGGCCGTTGTATAGTCTAATGCATGTTGGTAGGTCCGACTGCCTATAGTCTAATGCATGTTGGTAGGTCCGACTGCCATATCACCACAACCATTACCATCAGTGCCTACCGTACCTTCCATGGAATACAAATTCGCTTATTACAATAGTTAACACGTGATCGGTGATCGTTCACGAAATCGAAAGTGTCTCCGAACGAGGTGGCCTGCCATCGACGTCGCCACCACACCTGTTATGTGGCCGTTATGAAAGTGGTTGTTGCAAAACATTGTCTGATCGGCTCCTACGAGCGGACGGTTAATTGCTCATTCGGCGGCGGTATTGGTGATTTAGTACGTTAAGGAGCTACCCACATACAGTAGTTTTTATGCCACTATGATGGCTATTAGCAGCAGTTAGTGGCTAGTAGAAGTGTAGATAAACGTTTGCAACACCAGATTGCCTAGACAAGTGGCAAACGCTCACCCCCTGTCTATTCGTAATTCGTCGTACACTGCTGTGTGTACTGCTATGCGATTCTCTAGGCGACACATAGACGCTGCGCGCGTGGCTGTCATCTGTTGTCTCTTTCCAATTCTATGAATATGAAAGAGACAGAGTCATTTCTTGCTTTAGCTTAGAGAATCGCATGGCCGTACTAATTGGTAGTGAAAAATATATAAGCAGGCGCGCATTGTATGACGAATCCTACTAATATTATAAACGCGAAAGTTTGTAAGTATGGATGGATATTTGTTACTCTTTCACGTAAAAACTACTGAATGGATTTGGATGAAATTCGGCATACAGATAGTTTATAACCTGGATTATGCTGTTGGATATATGTGTAGTCTTTAATATAATTTGCGCCCGAGTAATACACTCTACTTTTTATCACCCACTATGAGAAAATATTATTTTGATGAGCCCATCGCCGCTAAATGCTGTTGGTTGTATGTGTAGTCTTTAGTCCGTTAGTCGCATGTTGCGACACCCAAGGAAAGAGAGGGGGTAGTAGTATTCTTTCACCGCTACGCGACACGGTATTTAATACATACAATGTACATACAATGTACATACTGAGGAGCTCGATGGCGCACCGGCTAGCGCGTTCGGCTTGCTATCTTGCCCGCTAAGCAACTTTCGCAATGCCGGGTCGCTGGATGGGTGACCAAATTAAAAACATCTCGAGCCCCTCCATGCTTCGGAAGGCACGTTAAGCCGCTGGTCCCGGTTGTTGTCGTAAGATTTCTGTCGTTAAAACCCGCATTGGGCCAGCGTGGTCGGTTATGTTATGGCCCAATATCGCCACGTTCTATTGTCCACGTGTGGGAGGCCTGTGCCCAGCTGTGGGACGATTATAGGGTGATGATGATGATGATGAATGTATATACTACATCATGGAGCTGTGATGGTAGCGGTGGCGGTTCATTGTTACAAGAATACTACCAATTCGTCTCATTCTTGGGTGTCGTAAAGGGGTACTAACGGACTGAACACTCCTGACACCCAACAGCATAAAGCTGACAGGCTCACCGTCTATCACACTGAGCAAATGTGCGTGTGTTGTTATTTAGAGAAACGCGGACAGTCAGTGCCAGAGGACTGCTTCTGCGGTTCTTATTGCCTAGTCTCTGACTGACCCTTTAGGGATGACTCAGTAGACTGACATAACACGGACAGACTGAAGGGCCCCACACACGATCAGTTCGCCGGCAGATATCGGCCTGTCAGTTAGTAGTACCACAGCATAACTAATAGTACTACCGTACAGAAGGTTCACTCTCTAACGACTTGCACGCGAAATTGAATCTTATCCAGTGATCCGAGCGTTCATATTCCGTTAAGCAACGCTGACTCGATATCGATTTGACGTCACAGAGCGTAGGGATTACGCGCGCGCGCAGCGATTACGAGTTAAGCGACTCGGCGTTCGGTGTTCGGTGCGTCGGCTCGCGGCACAGACCAATAAGTGGTCTGTGCCTCGCGGTGACCTTTACTGCCATACGCCTAGGCGGCCTGCCTGGGAGGCGCGCCGGCCGAACGTACCCAAACTGCGTAGTGACATCCCCCTGGTAGTACAACGCACGGCGGCTGAGGCGGCTAGTACTAACTGACAGGCTAATACCTGCCGGCGAACTGATTGTGTGTGGGGCCCTTGACACTCACGACAGTCGTGACTTACTTGAGAGTCGACGACGACTTGTACAAGACGTAGGTGCATGAATGTTTGTGTGTCATCATGCCCGTTTCCGTAGAGGTAGACTGCAGCTTTAGGGCGCTTTCAATTTAGCAGGACGTTGGGGCACCGGGATGGATCATGTTATATTTGCTGACCCTTGATTCACTTAAAGAGTCTACACTATTGAGACACACGCACGGCTGCGGTCCGTTTGTCGTACGCAGGCCAGAATACACTGAGAAAAATGGGGCACTATAAACTATTGTGCATGCACATCTTTTTGACCAATCGTGCAAGCACGTTAAATTACGCTGCCGACGATGCACATAAAATTATGGTTCCACCGTAATTTAGTGACGTCACGATCTTATTTGCAGCTCGCACTATAAAATATAGTGCAAGATATCATAACGTTTAGCCCTAAGAAAGAAAAAATATAGTGCACTGCACCAAAATACCTAGTTGACGGCATTTTATATTATAATGCAATGCGATTACTTATAGTTCCGTATCATTATGCTATTATGTGCGTTTGCACTTTATTTATTGGTGCCTACCAAGTCGTGCACTATAATATTTCGTGCCTGCCCATGATATTATACGATTGCTGGAAGCATGTCTTTACGTGCAAGTGCACTATCTATTATAGTGCTTCTTTACATTGGCATGATCTTTTTATGTGCTCGAGCATTTTTGTCGCACTATTTAATATCGTGATGGCACGGCTATTTTTCAGGATTAGCACTAAATCTATACAGGGTGTTTCTAGACGATGAAATAATATATTCAAATTAGTGTTCGGAGAGGTATCCTGAGTCAGGCAAGATTGATAGGTCAAACGAAAAATTCGGTCGTTTTTTTTGACTTCACATACAAACTAGCGCCCCGTTGGAACTAATAAACGATTTGTATAGGGAGTCGAAAAAATAATCCGTTTTTTTTGTTTGACCTATCAATCCTGGCTGATTCAGGATAAGTACCTTTCCGAACACTAATTTGAAAATATGATTTCACCGTCGGGAAACACCATGTATAGATTTAGTGCTAATCCTAAAAAATATCCACTTACATCACAATACATATAATAAGAACAGAAAAAATGTGCTGAAATTCACGATGCTTACAGTAATAATCACACACAAAGTCTAGGGTATGTAAGTAATTAAAAAAAAGGTTTAAAATTATACAAACATTTATTTTCCATAAAAATTAGAACTTATCAAAAAAAATGTATCATAGATTAAAATAATCTTTATTACTATTAGAAAACCAAGGTTTAAAATTATACAAACATTTATTTTCATAAAAATTAGAACTTATCGAAAAAACAGATGGTATCATAGATTAAAATAATCTTTATTATTATTAGAAAACCAAGGTTTAAAATTATACAAACATTTATTTTTCATAAAAATTAGAACTTATCCAAAAAATAGTTAGTAACATAGATTAAAATAATCTTTATTATTATTACAAAACCAAGGTTTAAAATTATACAAACATTTATTTTCCATAAAAATTAGAACTTATCCAAAAAATAGTTATAACATAGATTAAAATAATCTTTATTATTTTTAGAAAACCAAGGTTTAAAATTATACAAACATTTATTTTCCATAAAAATTAGAACTTACCCAAAAAGTAGTTAGTAACATAGATAAAAATAATCTTTATTATTATTAGAAAACCAAGGTTTAAAATTATACAAACATTTATTTTCCATAAAAATTAGAACTTATCCAAAAATAGTTAGTAACATAGATTAAAATAATCTTTATTATTATTAGAAAACCATCATGTAATCTATAAAAAAGGCGCATAAAGAGTTTACATTGGTAATTATAATCCATTAATTTAAATACACTTGGCAAACTTACAACTATACATATTCAAATAGAAACAGTCTTAAATACTAAAAGCTAATTAAAGGTTTCCACATCTGCACTAAACACACAAAAATACACATTAACATTTATACCAATTCCAAGTTTAAGAGGAAACACTACGTGGAAGTGGCATGCAAAATTCTTATACAAAACACAGAAAAACGACGTTTCGTAGTCCCTTGTTTCCTCCTTTAGAACTTGACCAATTTTTATTACTTTTTCAGCATCGGTTAAAGAAAAAGATTTTCTAAGGCTACATGTTTAACTTTTTTTGCATTAAGTCATTTATTGAATAACCAGGAGCCTTCAAAATTTAGCAAAATCACGCAGTTTTAAGGGGTCTTCAGAAATATTAAGTGGCTGGTTTAAAAAAAAAATCAAACATACAGACAAAGAAAATCTCTTTCTTTAAGCGATTCTGAAAAAGTAATAAAAATTTGTCTAGTTCTGAAGGAGGAAACAGGGAACGAAACGTCGTTTTTCTGTGTTTTGTATGAGAATTTTGCATGCCACTTCGACGTAGTGTTTCCTCTTATGAACCTATGAAGCTGTTATAAACAACTCCATTATGTAAGTGGTACGCATTAAATAAAAAGACCACAACAGTGACAATAACAGTGGTATGCATTTAAATAAATTGACAACATTAGCACTTCAAACTCATAAATTACTCGGCAGGTTTACGTAACGATTCAGTATCTTTATCTGTAGGCAATTACTGTTCTATATACCATCTGCTAGTAATGTAGTTCATATAATTGTATAGTTTGCTTAGATTATGAGGGAAGGGTGCTAAAGAATCGCTGGCTTTTATACAGTTGTAGTTATTATTTTGTTCGACCTCATAAGCCTGATAATGCTCATTGAATTCAATAGTATCAAATAACCGGCAGTAAAAGTAAACAATATTTGAGGGAGTTACAACTATTGCTTCAATGGCTGCAAAAATGGGCAACTCATGATTTGGTTCATCGAAATCCACAAATACAATGCTGTTGGGTTTCCACTCCACACCTGCTATTTTTACGGATGCAACAAAAGTTATAGGACCCTCCAGGTTAAAACGATCAAGAAAGATGCTCAGCCGAATTTTCTTGCCAAACTGAACGGCATCAGGGACAATCTGATTAAAAAGTAAGTTGTTTAATTTAAGTTGATGTCTGATTGCTACAGTTTTAGTAATATTAACACGTGTGGACGTTGATCGAGCCACTATTTTTGAAGTTCTATGCTTTGCTTCAAAACGCATTGCCCAAATGTTTCGTATTGGGCCGAATTTACGTAACATGGCAGGGTAATGAGTAAGAAAGTGAAATTTAGGCTTTAGTAGTGACCCCGTGAGCTTCATAAATAAAGAGTTAAATTCAGAGACTAAGCAATTCAATTTATCGGCTGTAAAGTCATAAATTCTACAAGCTAACAAAATGTCCAAAATCTTACGTAATAAAATGAACAAATCCCAGTTCTCTTCGCCAGTGGGAATATATCGACCAACGATTAGTCCAAAGTACCTTACCAGAACTATCATTTCGGAAGCTGAGCATCTTAGCCGGACTCTAGCCCCTTCGAACACTAAACAATTGCTAGGTTTTGAACTTGAATCGGGGCCGTAATTGAACGATATCATGGCTTCTTTCAGTATATTAGCCTGAATTATACCATTGCTTACATAAAAGTTTATTATGTAAGTCATAACATAGCGACAAACACCTTCCAAGAAATCGTGCATGGCGTCAACTGCTACATTTTCAAAAATACAAAATCCATCTAATTCCAGCCAACAACATTTTTCCTTTATGCCTGTTAAAGATAAATCATTAATATTTAACTGTTCGTTGTACAGTGTCATGTTCCTAAGCAAATCAGGATTTTCACGAATTGAAGTTTGCAGATCTGCCCTTTCGATGTTGCATATTCTGCAGCATTTGTTTGCAGAGAAGCTCTCAGTAAATCCTAGAATAGAATTAAGACCTAAATTATCACCAGTAATTGCAACAACTTTGAATTTTATAACTCCTTTAAATACATCCGTGTCAATAAAAACTCCTGTACTTTGCAACTTATTTAGTTCCATAATGGCAGAACGGAAAATGGCTTTATTACCATATTTCGTCTTGTAGGAAGAATGACAAAGAGCCAACAGAAATACGTGATCTAGCTGGGAACATAAATAAGGAGGTAGTGCTGGCAGTGAAACATAAACACCCCCAAGCTTGTGAACCCCTGCATGTCCGCCCAACGGGTTTCCGACTTCGAAATCATCATAGTAAACTATAAGAGGCAAAATTAGGCTGGCATCTGCTGGCTGGATTAGCATGTGATGCCGCCAAAGGGAACCTTGCATTACATTTTCTATACATAACAATGCACTATCATTGCAAGCGCTCACTCTAACAGCACCCTGCAAGTGATCCAAATAATGGAGAACTGCCTGAAGAATTCCGTTAATAGATAAAAACTTACTAAGAACTCTGCCCAAAGGAATTACTTGCATAGTACATGGTAAAGTTGACATACTCGTTACATGCCTATGAGTCGTCAACCTAGGAAAATAATCAATTGTAATGGTTGTAGGAGGAATATAAGTACCCAAATTTTCAAACTTTTGCAACCTCAGAAATTCCGAACGAAAAGGAGTGAGCACTGATGACATAGACGATGTCCATTTGTTAATACAATCTCGCAGGCTGTTGTTTTCTACTGATTCACCGTTTTCACAATCTATCGAACTTAAAGCAGATTCCGCTAAAAAAGGAGCTATATCGATCAAATAGGATTGTAACGCTGAAACAAAACATTGAACAACCGATCTCGTGACACCAGGATTGCTATACAGATTTATTAAAAATCTACATGTTAATCTGTCAAGATTACTATCCATACTATCATCACTAATGCGCAACTCAGACTCAATCGTTTCCATAACAGCTGGGGGTGGGGAACTAGCACTACTGGTACTAGGCACTGGCTCCGGTAGCATCTCAACAGTTGGATGGAGGCAGTGAAAATCAAGAATATGCTTGCGAAATTGACGGACATCACTAAAGCATCGACTGCAATTTTCTTCCCCACACTTATAAATGTAAGGATCAAAATTTAAAGGACATTCCTTTCTTATATGACGAACTAGTTGAGAGATAAGATCGAAAGTCCTTTTACAATCGCGACACACTACCATTTTTATCAATATTATTACGATTCTCTCAACATTGTTTTATTATTACTTATTTTATTATTATTATATTATTATTATTATTATATTATTATTATTGTTTTATTATTATTATTATTTAGATAATTATTTTAGCTCAAGGTATGGCTGCAACGTCGAAGCAAGACCCAAATCTAGAAGTAGCTGTTTTAGTGATCGGCTGTAGTCATCATAATGTGTTTTAACGTGATAGAATGCTATTTGAATGAAGAGCCAGGTTGAATAGCATGACGTTGGATATGGACATGCAACTGCGTGAATTATTTTAAAACCCGCGTCAAGGGCTTCAGGGAAGCTTTTAAACTTCCAAAATGTATTTTCGGTCAAGCAGAAGAAAACACTGGTTATGATGTTGTATGGCTCACCAACTGAAATAAAGACTGGCTGAAAAGAGCCCTGTGTTGCTAAGGCGTGCTCCTGTATCGCCCCAGTGACATCATTTTCGGACGGAACGAAAGATACAAGGCTCTTCAGCACTTCGGGTCGACTTCCAGTACCCCCCTTCCTGCTTGCAGCCGGCGAAATTTTGTAGAGGCAGCCTAGTAATATTATGGTTCCAGTTATAGTGACATCGTCATCATCTGAAAGAAAAATGAATTCAATGAAAACATTGTTTTTCGAATAAATTCGTAAGTGGGGCTGCCGTCGATTGTACTCATTAAGCTGGTAAAAATATTTTACAGAGATTGTTAAATTGAGTTTGGTTTTTAAACTCCCAAATACTCAGACATCTAAAAGTTATTTAGTACTCAAGTTACATGCTGTCACTGTCAGTTCCAAAAATATAATAAAGTATTCAGCAGTAAATTTAAGAGAAACTCACCACTTAACATACACTGCTCCGTAATTGTTTTGATGGTAGCAACAACAAATTTGTCCTTCAGGCTTTTAATTTTATTTTGCGAGTAACTGATAATTTTAGGTACCAGTTCCTTGCACGTAGCAAGCCCGTCAGCTGCGGCTGGGTAAAGAACTTCAAAATCCTTAATAAGGAGTCTCCAGCCTTCAGACCCCTTCAAGACAGGATAGGTGTTCAAATATTCCTGAACCTTTCCCGTTTCGTGGTAACAAGTATACAGCCGAGCTCTAACTGTCTCCGACCACAGTTCTTCTATTGTCGGCCAGGGTACGCCCACGATGTCTCCCTTCAGTTGGTCTATGGCACTTTTTACCAAATCAATTTCACCTGAAACAAAATAAATAATGTGAATACAATATAATAAAATAAAGACGTTTTGCCACAACCGACCATTACGTTCTGTACCTCAAGAGGAAAAATAACTACTGTCGAAGACCCTGTTCCAGGGTTATATTCTTGTAACTTAAGACTGAGAGCAAGGCACTTTTTTGGAAATATTTGGAATAAATATTGCACTGGGTTTCAAAACAAAGAAAACTGTATCTGTCATCGGCTATCTAGTAGGAGGTTGCTTTCATTAATATATGTCTGAAACAGCTGACTATTTAATGCATCTTACCCGCTTCCAGGTGACTCAAATCAATTGGATCGTTGTTGGCAGGCTCTGACTGGGGCGCTGGTGACCCGGTGTCCGTAGAACACGAACGAGATCGTTTGGCTGGTGGCTCCACGAATCCTAGGCTCATCAAGGTTTTTCTTCGGTTATATCGGGCATTCACCAGCCACCCGGATGTGTTCTTTCTTGGTGTAAATTTTCCTCTTCCGATGGAAGGGCAGTAGTAAAGCGCCGCACTTTCTGAGTCACAAAGGCGCGCTATATCTTGGCTAATCTGCAGGAGATGGTGGTTTTCCGGCAGCTTTACATTTTTGTCAGCCGGCGTTAGCTGCGTTATTAAATATGTACACAGCTGGTTTCGCAGTTTGGTCTCCAGAGGTCCTGTCTGGCTTGCTCTCTGGCAAGCTTTCAATAAAGCCTGCCCCTGATTCGTCGCCTCACAGAGAGTAACAACCTAAAACAAATTACGTTCATTCATTTCGTTGCATGAAGCTGCACGCTATATCTGACTAGAGCTTAGAAGTAGGTAAGCCTGATTTTACCTGATTTCCCCGACCTTGGGATTTAGGAGTGCTGCTAGCGGCTGGTGTGGGTGCGTCTGACAAATCTTTAAAAAGCAGCAGCGGGCTGTCCCGCTGGTTGTGTGGTTGGTCGGTTGGCTTTCCCTCTGGTAGGTTGTAACTCGTGCGCTCAGTAAGCTCCTCCAAGTCAATTAATGGTCTTTGATTATCGAGGTCAAGGAAGTCCCCCTGTTCCTGACCGCCTATAGCAGACCGCAATAGCGATGAAAGATCGTTGAAGCTAGTACTCGCCTGAAATACCATAATAGATTTAAATCACACAATAAAAAAAAACTTAGGTTCTCGTCTACACCGACCGAATGTTTTCTATACATTTTTTTTAAACTAATATCACACGACCGAAATAAAAAAGATATACCTACAGGAGAAAAAGGAAGAGGTACCTATATAAAGTTATAGGGTCAGAGTGTCATCTTAGGGGCTGTTGGTGTATAGCCTTAGGGACACTATGTAAGGGCAATCTAAAAAACCGAAAAAAAAAATTCTTTGATTTTTTTTTTTTAACAATAATTTAAAAAAAAATGTCCCTCATAACCTCTCTTTTTTATAGGTTTTATGGATAGTGGCCATTAATAGAAACACTTTAGGTCAATAAAGTTTTTTCGTAAACCGCACCATTTTTAAGTTAAATGCAGTTTAAGTCAAATGCTCTTTTTACGGTATTGCTTGTAACTTGAAAACGGTGCGGTTTACGTAAATACTTTATTGACCTAACGTGTTCCTAATAATGACCTCCATCAATAGAACCTATAAAAAGGGGGGGTTGTGAAAGAACAACTTTTTTTATGAAAATCTGGCTAAGACTTTTCGACCTTTAGGTACTGTACTATTGTAGCGATAGGGGCAAAAAGACTAAGCTTACTTTTTATATGCTTATCGTTTCAAGGACATGATTACTAACAACTTTAGTAATATAATTTTTTACGTACGACGCATAGTTTTCAAAAAATTTAAATAACAAAAAAAAATTAAACTTCAAACTTATATCAGTCATCAATAAAATAGCTAAACATTGTACGTGTCAATTTTTTTTTAAACGAATATAACATAAAAACGGTGCGGTTTAAGAAAAAAAATTTATTGACCTAAAGTGTTCCTATTAATGACCTCTATTAGGACCTAAAAAAGAGGGGTTATGGGAGGTAAATTTCAAGTTTTATTAAATTAGTTTCAAAAAATTAAAGTCTTTTCTCCATAGAGCCCCTCTAAGGCTACAGTCCAACCAAGTATAGGTATAGGCAACGTAATTGAGAGTTCGTAGAAAAATAATGGTCTAAAATCGCAAAAATCTGTTGACACTTGGCACTGGCGGCCCGCGGCACAGATCTATATTTTTTTTTTAATCGCACTGTTTATGCGTTTGCCACAAACTTTAATGACCATGGGATATAATATGTCAAATAAAATATTTATTAGATTTTGGCTTGACCACTGACTAACCATTTTTTGCTCTTGTTTATAGAGGCTTAGATTATTTTCAAACCGAGATCGGTCCCCAATTTTGGTAAACAATGCGTCTATATGGCGCGGCGACAATTGCAAGGCCGTTGCAAGGTCAATCCCTTCTCCTAAAACCAAATAAACAAACAATAAATCACAAATTGAATGGCCAACAGGAGCATGTCAGGACACCGCCGCACAGTGATTCCATTTTGAAAATAAAAACTTGTAAAAAATGAACATAGTGGTCAATGTTGGAATATCGAGCCGATTTCTTTTTTCTGTGCCATATGTCAAATATATACTATAATTTTTTGCCATCAACAAAAATCGGTGGAGTCAATATTATCTAAGAAAGAAAATATTGAAAACAAAATGAAGGTGTATAGATTTTTCATAAAAATAATGTGCGCAAGGTTGCAGGTTGACCCCACTATTAAAAACGGTTTTGGGTAATGGTCAATGAGTACTTTAAACTACGAAAATTACAAGCTGACCAAATGAAAAACGACTGAGATACTTAGGTAAAATTTTAAACACTGAAAAAAGACGACAACCTCAGGCTGGAATCTAACCAAGCACCTTCCGCATTCCGGGCGGCTGCCTTAACCACTTGGCTACCGAGGTCTGGTTTTCACCCGTCGAAATTTGTCAGTGCTTGATGCTGCCGCCCGGAATGCGGAAGGTGCGTGGTTCGATTCCCGCCTGAGGTTGTCGTCTTTTTTCAGTGTTTAAAATTTTACTTACGTGAGCAAGCGCCTGTAGCCGATCCGTCGAACAAATCCAAACGTTTGTAGAGGTTTCGAGTTTACGGCAAGTGCCAAGCGTGCGGACGCGGCATAACAACAACCGTAGGTCAAGCATCATAAGACCGCCGGCGGTCGCAAAAACAATTGATTTTCAATTGTGTCTGGTTTTACGGTGCTTAGGGGGTTAACCGACGAAACACGATATTTAACGCGTGATACAGCCTTTTATCGGCAATGAACTGTCAAAATCCATTGTCTTTTGACAGTAAACGTGATAAATCACTATATCATATCGCGTTTCAGTGGTCATGTTAGGGGGCTGGAGATAAATGGGGAAATTATTTCAGCAGCGCCCCCTAGCAGCTAAACACCATAACACATATCTAAGAACCAACGCCGATAACCTAGAAACCTATTACAGAAAACCGCATCGAAATCAGTTTAGTAATAGTTTTTGAGAACTTTTCAAGTGACGACTTATCTGGTTGCTGCAGCGGCCCCTGGTGATCTACCACCATGAAACATGTCTAAGCTGCTCTGAAATGATACCTTTTGAATGCAAAAAACCGCATCGAAATCGGCCTAGTAGCTTCCGAGGAAAATGCTAACAGACATCCATACAAACAAACAACCTCTAACCCCAAACGCATATAATAGGTATACCGCCTCCGTTCCGTTCGGTCCGTCGGTCGTGGGTAAAAATAATAGGTAGGTACTTATTGCTATCGCGATAGAATCGCTATCAGAATCCCAAATAATGCTTTTTTAATCCAAATGTTAAACAAAAGTACGTTTACTTGTGTGTTCTTCTGTAGCCGGACCACAGTTAAGTACTCAGATGCTATAGTTCGAAATAATACCTACCTAAAGTCTACTTTCATCGGGATATTGATTTCTTAATAGTTCATTATACTTTATTTAATTTGAGGTGGCGCGGCGAGAGAGCACTGCTTCGCGGTCGGACCACATAAATTGTTAATTAAAAAGTTATCTGTTGAGGTACTAAAAATATATATATTCCGATGAAAGTAGACTTTAGGAAGGTATTATTTCGAACTATAGCATCTGAGTACTGTAACTGTGGTCCGGCCACAGAAGAACACACCGTTTACTTACCTACCTAAATTATATGTTGAAATGAAACACTTTTATAATAGTAATAGTAATAAACTATGTAATTGTAAATTATACGCGAGTAAATCAATGACCTTAAAATATCATTGGAGTAAATCCGTAAAAAAGTGTTTCATTTCAATGTATAGTGAAAACAATAAATTATTAGTGTTTCATGTCGGTATTTACTTACTAGAATTTGGCACTGTTAAATATTTAAAACTTAAGCATGTAGGTACCAGCGATATATACGATGGAAGGTACTTATTCTATTTTTTTCAACACTAACCACGCACGTGTCTGACGAAACGAAAAAATAGGAAACTAGGTAAGTACTTACTGGAGAAGTGCTCAATGATTTCTTCACCAAAGCCCCATTTTCTGAGAAGTTCTCCCATGGGATCCATTATTAGGTTTACTAAAAGCACAGCACGATAGGTACCTACGCAAGAAATCACAGCAAACACGCAACACACGCTCGAGAGGTCACAATGATGAATGAGAGAAAAGATGTCGTCGACTCGCCTATACCCCGTTCCCTGTCCCCCCGCGTTCGATGCATGCACGTAATTTTTAAGTGCATACGCACCATATATTTTAATGCTTACATAATACTTTTTTGTGTTGAGCAATATTTTTTTCAACCTGGCACGATACTTTATCGTGCAATAATATGTATGCGCACTGAATTGTAATGGTATGCATGCACGTAATCTTTATGTGCATACGCACCATATATTTTAAAACTTACATAATACTTTTTTGTGTTGAGCAATATTTTTTTCAACCTGGCACGATACTTTATCGTGCAATAATATGTATGCGCACTGAATTTTAATGTTCCTCGGGATTGTTATACTTATTGTGAAATAATCGAGAATGGCACTATAAAATTTGCTGCATAGTTTGAAATGTATACATGCATTGCATCAAATGTAATGATGCAACTCTTTGAACCATAACTTTCTACGCAAAAAACGATATTTTATGGTGCATTTAAGACGTTGCTAATAATATTGTGCTTTGATCACTATAGATTATGATGATATCCACAATTGTACGATAAAAGATAGGACATGTGCACTTTATATTTTGGTGAGGTTTCTTGCACAATAAAGTTTAATGCCCAGCAGAATAATTATACATTCGTGTCACTATTTAAAGTGTTGCGCACTGTTTTATTAGCGGTAAGCAGGGTATTTTAAAATGTTTGCATAATATTTTACTATGTCGATCTCAATCCATTTTTCTCAGTGTACCCTGTGGCCTGATTCACGTATTTCGTAATGGTCGAAATGAATGAATGAATGAATGAATGATCTTTATTTATTCTCTCTCACAAATAGGTTACATAGCAAATAACTTATACTATGGTAGTTATACATAATTTTTTTGGAATTGACCCGTGTGTGAGAGACTGGAGCCTGGGATAGGTTTCTAAGAGAAACCCGAAGTACAGGTCTCCAGAGCCCACCCCCAAGTAAATTGCATATTTGGTGTACAACGTTCTTTACAGATAGTGAGTTGTGTATATTGTGTTGGAAAAGTGCAATGTATAGAAAAGAAAAAAAAAAATCTTTAAAATTCATGAAGGTTTGCAACTTAGGCTAGAGAAGATAAACGTGTGTTAGTATTATTAAATAGGTAATTTAAAAATATTCATGCTTGCATTTATTTTTGTAGGTAATAAACCATAACGCCATGCTAAAAGGAAAATAAGAAATCAATGGTGAAAGTACCCAAGCAAGTGTTTTATAATAATAGTATAAAATGTTGCTTCGGTAGTTCCATACTCCACATTAACTAAGCTATATTACTAATAATGAAATTAGTTTATTGTTCATTTATTATTATTATTTTAAAAGCTTAGTATTTGTGACTAATTATTATAAATAAATAATTTAAAAATAATTTAAAAATAATATTTTAACATTATAATGTTGCGGAGATGATTCAATAATATATAGATTCAACATTAAATAAATTATAACAATGGTAAAGTGTGTGTATGGTAAAGTGTAGTGTATGTACTAATATTACTAGATTTGTTGCTTGTATGTATTCATTATTATTTATATTCATTTATTTATTTATTATTTACTTGTTAAATATATATATATATATTTTTTTTTTATTTTTGCTCATGAGAAATTGTACTAATTGTTTAGTGGTTTAGTTTATATAGGTTGAAATAATAAGCTTTCTGTTTCAGTGTAGTCTTGATTTTTGAGCCAGTCTGTGACTTTATTTTTACAGGTGGCCTTCGTGAGGTGATACACATCTAGAGCCTTATTAATTTTGTTGTATAGGTAAGCACCCAAAAAACAGAAGAAGTGTTGGGAGTGGCGTGAGTGGAATGATTCAGCCTTGCAGACGTTCCCTTTGCGACGTTTGCCGACTTTGATGTCGGGGTCGTAGTGAAGTTGTGAATGTTTTTTGAGAACCGTTTGCAGGATAAAAGATTGCCTAACTGTCAACACTTCCCATTCCTTGTATAAGGTTTTGGTGGGAAACAGGTAAGGGTAACCAGCACTCACTTTTAAGATGCATCTCTGGGCTCTTTCGAGCTGGATGAGATGGGTTTTGGCTGAACCACCCCATGATGTGATGCAATAATCTATGATCGATTGACAAAAGGCGTAGTAGACGATCTTTATGGTTTTCTTATCGGCCACTTGCTTGAGGGTTCTAAAAATGTGTATAAGCTTTCGCATCCTTGAGGTTAGTAGTTGAATGTGAGGTCTGAAGGTAAGAGTTTGATCCAAGGCCACTCCAAGGTACCTGATCATGTCTGTTCTCTCCAGTGAGGGGCAAGAGCAGCTCAACGAACTTGAGGGACAGGAATGTACGGTGATGCTAAGTGCAGAAGGCGGAAGAAGGTGGGATCGATGTGCGAATGCTACGTATTTAGTTTTAGAGACGTTCAGCGTTAAGATGTTATTCTGAAGCCATCTGCTAACCCTTACCATTCCCTGCTGAGCGGTGTTGAAGACATCATCCCAGCTATTCCCTGTGAAGAATAACGCCGTGTCATCGGCGAAGGTAATGATAGAGCCATTGTTGAGCTGGAGATTACAGAGGTCGTTGACGTAGATAAGGAACAGCGTTGGACCATTTATGCTGCCCTGCGGTATACCGTAGGTCACACTCTCTTCCTCGCTAAGGAGATTATCGATTCTGACTCTTTGTTTACGGTTCGACAAGTAGTCTTCGAAAAGTTTTAATGGAGTACCTCTCACTCCAATCGCTTCCAGTTTGTATAGGAGGTGTGAAATGTCGTTTACGTTTAGAAGTCGTCCTATTGAAAAACAGTCACAAATCCGTATTCACCTGTCATTTCGCTAGAACGATTACTCGATAGGAACGCAACTCAGCGATTTGTCAACTATTTAAACTTAATGTTGCCATTACAGTTCTACCAAATAAATTCAAATACTTTTTGTTAACAAAACATGCAGAAATGTTTATTATTTTTTTCCAACGACTTGGAAATTGTCTAATTTTACGTGTAATCGCTGAAATCCGATAAAACTAAACGTCAAAATAATAGGTGAATACCGCGGAGGCAACGATCGAACTTCGATTAATGCACGTGAATACGCTTAAACAAAACCGACTTAAACAAAATCGTGCGATTGATACGTGAATACGAAAAGTGACTTGAGCGATCAAATCGCTTGCATGTCGTTGAAGTTTTGTTACGTGAATTAGGCTACTGGTCGTTACTTAAATAGTCTGTTTCAAGTATAACTTGAACCATGTTGGTCCTGTTCTAAACGCTTAAATTGAAAACAGCCTTACATTTGCTACGATCCTGAGCCTGACACTTCATATGCTTCGTTTACTCTCTTGCACAGGGCATCAACAGGACTCCTATACGTTATCAACCTACAGAAAGGGTTTACAGGTTTAGGGTAACCCATATTATCCTGTGACTGTATGAACTCTACTATCTGCTATCATTGCTATTGTGACTGTAGACTTAAACATAGTTGTTATAGCTTAAAAGCCATGATAATTATGATAATTATAGCCAATAACATTAGCGAATTACTTCCAAATATTGTGTAAACAAAACAACGATTAACTGCCACAATAAAACCTAGTATGATGTGTACAATAACTTGGGAGCAATTATTTGATACATAACACAACTTCTTCAAAATGCCACACTTCTTGAATTATACGTTACAAACTGTTATTTATAATGCAAAATTCATGACGATTGCAATTGCACGATTCAATTGTACAATATTTGTATAATGAAATGAACACAAACAAAATCATGCAATGCTCGGAATTTACATGTCTTGTGATTTTATGGCTGCATGACAACACGATGACTCCTATATCGTTATTATTGTGTGCCTCACCAACCACAGTGAAGTATGACGCTTGTACATGGAAATATTTTTACATTAAACATATTAAGAGAGAGATATATTCCTAATTTTTAAGAGGTTTGATTAAATGTTAACTTCTTCTTACAACCACACTTCTAATCTTAGCTTCCTGAGTCACCAAGACTTGTTGTATAGCGCAACTGCGTTTTTGCTATCAATTTGTATATAAAATTACAAATATTTATATTCAAATAAAACGTAGGTCACGTAGAGGAAATGAAGGTTATTTACTTTATGTCGACAACCTTTTTTGCTTCAGATATTTTTAGTACGTATACAGCCAGCGTTCTGAATTCCTGATCATTTGACCTTACTAATACATGAAATAACGGCATTTGGTTAGTCCGGACCCCCCCCCCCCTCACAATTCCTATTCCTTCTTAGGGCGCCTGCGATTCCTCTGGTTTTGCGGTCCATGGGCGGCGCTGATTACTCTCCATTCATGAGTACTAACTCAATGCTTGCTTTTTTATCGTTTGAGTATTCTCTTGGGGGCTAATGGCATTCAATCACATAATATGAAATCTAGATGCACAATCAGCGATTTTAAAACATCTGCACAAAAAGAGTACCTAGCCTAGCGAGATGTTTAGGTTAGGTTAGGTTAGGTTAGGTTAGGTACTCATTTCGTTTAGTAGTGTGCGAGCCAAGTATCAACATTGCTATTATGCCAAAACACTTCAACGTCAAATGTTGTATGCCAAAGCTGCCACTAATCCGCTACGATTTAGTAAAGGAATGTGTATATTGTTGTTAAGTTGGTGTACAACAAAGAATATTTTATCTTTCTCTTTATCTCTTATTTGGTTTTTATATTTTTTTGTAGTTATTTATTATTTTTATTGCATGCGGCGGTGATTGCTCTCCATCAGGTGACCCGCCTGCTCGTATGCCTCCTTCTCATATTAAAAAAAAATGTATAAAAATCTGGATACTTGTCCGGCAAGAAAACTAAGCAATAATGGGTGAAGTAAGCCACATTTTATGTGTTGATATTTGTGTCGTTATGAAAGTGGTTGCGAAAACCATCAGCCGCCGCGCGACTGGTTTATTTATGGGCCCGTCTGTCTTCGCTTTGTGCGGTTACAAAACTGCTCTGCAGCGGTGTCCAATGTTATCAATTAGTTTGGTTACGTTGCTGCAGCTGATCAATGATGCTGGATGTTTATCTCGTAGTCTGTCATACTTGTTGCCGCCAAATAGACAAAATAAATACGTAGTGTGCGATTTTTGCATCGCACCAGTGAAGTTACGGGATTTAAAAAAAAAGGTCTGAGAAATACGTTAATAATCATATTTGAAATGTTTACAATTTGTGTGTTTAGGTAGTTTACATTGTTAATATATTTATAGGTATTTACATTGTGTAACGCGGGGTTTATAAAAGTATTGCCAAAGCCAGTGCTGCGCATACGAACATCACTGCATGCCTCCGCCTTCTTTCCCCCGCCCGCCTGCGGCCCGCGCCAACGCTAGGGTCCGCTGGCCGGCGCCCGTAGAGAGAGCTTCCCGATCGCCGAAGGGAACGGTTGAGTATCGATATCCTCCGCGAATCTCTTTAAGCGTGACGTATTAGGTATATCTTAGTTTCTGTACTTAACAGTTGTGTTAACAATAAATATATTTCAATCATTTAAAGTCTTTCGCTTTAAACTGGCGCCCAACGTGGGGCACTCTTAAAGCGAAAGACTTTAAATGATTGAAATATATTTATTGTTAACACAACTGGTAAGTACAGAAACTAAGATATACCTAATACGTCACGCTTAAAGAGATTCGCGGAGGATATCGTTACTCAACCGTTCCCTTCGGCGATCGGGAAGCTCTCTCTACGGGCGCCGGCCAGCGGACCCTAGCGTTGGCGCGGGCCGCAGGCGGGCGGGGGAAAGAAGGCGGAGGCATGCAGTGATGTTCGTATGCGCAGCACTGGCTTTGGCAATACTTTTATAAACCCCGCGTTACAATTGTTAATATATTTATAGGTATATCTTCAAATGCAAGTGGGAGTCATCGGTAAAAATATTGCAATTGCAACCTTGCATTTCTGCCTTCCATTATGAACTTTTGTTTCTGCAATGCCTAGTTTGGGATGACTATTTCCCAGCAGTTCCGGTGATTATTCGGTCACTAAGTTCCCCTGTTTTTTTCGTTGCCTCTGAACCCGGTACCTACTCAGAGGATTTGTAGTGAATTCCTAATAACTTAATACTATATCTTACCTTACGCAAATACCTCTTACTTTGATCGCTTAATACGTCAACTACTATTTACCGGTTCAATTACCGGTGGAGATACGAAATTTTCTATCTAATTTATTCTGGTCGAGTTAGCCTATCAGCCAAACAATTCTAATCTTCATTTTATAATGCAAATTTTTAATTGCTCGGCGCAAACGATGAATCATGTGCGTGATTGGACCAAATTAAGTACGTTTACCCTATGCACAAATGCAAATGCAGATTTTGCGTCATTGTAAATTTTAATGTAATTTGCAATTACGATTTCTGTGGCCAAGACATGATTTAATATCGGTTACAAAAAGTGTACATGTATTTTTATATACTTGTAATGAAATTTTGTCGCGAACAAATATAAGGTGGATTCTAGAAACCGTAAGAAACTTAAAGGGCTGGTCAGGTCAAGTGTTTTGAACATGACAAATATGACAAAAAAGGAATTCGTGTTTTTTCATTTCATCGTAGGTACTTATCGCCCACCTGACGCGGACGGGTCAACAGACGGCCGGCCATTGTTGTTTTTCATTTTATTTTTGATATGTTATTGCTTTAAAATGAATAAGATACTCAAAGACTATCCAATTAAAATTCACAAAATGATTAAGTATTTAATTAAAAATGAAAAAACACGAATTCCTTTTTTGTCATGTTTAAAACACTTGACCTGACCAGCCTTTGAAGTTTCTTGCGGTTTCTAGAATCCACTTTATATAGTAAGTACTCCGAATTTTCCAATTACTTCATGTCTAAAATCTTTGATTTAGTTATGAGCACATCTGTCGTAATGTCAGACACAATAGAAATTCAATCGTTAGCAACCTTAACAACCTTTAGGAGTCTTCATGACATACAAGGGGATATTAGCCCTCAAGACTGGTTCTAGACCGCCATGTTTATAAGGAGTGCACTTGAGGCGATTTCGCGAACACGCGAAGCCAGCGAGGGTCGGGACCGCGAAAAAAGTTGTTATACGCGCTCAGCTCATGCTCAGTTGGCGGTGCCGTAATTATGGCTTTATTAAGTCATGCGGTTGGGTAAGCCGAGATACCTGTTTTACGCGCAGTCTGCATCATCATTGTCGCTGTGGTAACGCGATAGCTAGATTAGTGGTGGCAAGTGTTTGAACTCACCGATCCGCTTTCGGCTAGCTTGACTGAGCAATACCTGTTTTTTATTAGATATTCTTTTTATGTTGTTGTGTTTGTCTTGTAATCGTCCTAAATGTTTTTTTAATCTTGTAATGAAAAATGTCCTTCTATGATAGGGAGGGCATTTTCCAATTTCTATTGACGCTGTAAAAGAAAGGGAGAAAAGAAATGCCCTTGCTAAGTTTCTTGCCGGTTCTTCTCAGTACAAGGCTCCCGCCCCATAGTTAGACTTACGAACCGATGGCATAGCGACATTCATAAGTGCTTTTATTGTAGCCTAAATTGATTAAATAATTTTAAATTTTGAATATCTTGGTGGGTTATTATGGCACATTTTCTGTGTGCTATCCATGTGGAAAGACCTGTGCGCTGCAGTTGGATTGGAGGTTTATAAGCTTATGATAAAGGGCTTATCAGATTTAGATTATCTCTCTCTTGACACTGGGTGAATGTGATAATCGCACTAAGGGTGGATTCGACCAAACTGGAATAAGACTTACTCCGAGATTAGTCTATACAAGTTCGGCGTTTAATCTAGGTATAAGACCTTATTCCAGTTTGGTCGAATCCACCCCTAAGACATTTAGAAAAAGACTAAGGCTCGTATTCTAAAACCAAACTCACACTGAAATCTCTGCTTGAGTACAGTTAGAAAGGGATGGTGCTATTCATCGCATATAATCGCCATCCCTTTCTAACTGTATTCAAGCATGGATTTGAGTGTGAGTTTGGTTTTAGAATACGAGCCTAAGACATTGACTTTTTAAGCAAAAAAAGTCAAGTTCTATTTTAATTCTGGTGCATTCACAACATTACATTGATTAGATTCTATTCTATGGTGATTATTTTGTTAAGACATTGGTCGCCATAAAATGTTTGTACAATGTGTCTGTCTACCTTCAAAGATAGCAACTAGCAACACCATTCTCCATTTGATGTCACGGACGACAGTTGTTTGTTTACCTTTGCCAATATCAGACAATGAGCCTTTTAAACAACAGCAAAGTTGAATGGTAAATCGCTGACATTCTTTCTGAGGTTTAAGCATACTCGAGTTACTTTAATGGCAGCGTCGCGTGTGTGCGAAGTAGCTCGGTGAAACAGTTTTAACGATAGAGAGAATATTAGAATGTTAAGAGTGAATTAGGCTAACGGTGACCACTACAGAGGTACAATTAAACTTTCGATATCAACATAACTTCTGGACTACACAAATAAAAACTTTTTCTTTTAATATACTACTCTGTCAAGAAAGTACCGGGAAAAGATCAATAATACACAAAATGTTAGTTATTTATCCAGATTTATTATAATATATTTGTTATATATTTGTTTTCGAATGAAAACGGGTGCCACGAAGTGGTAATTTGAGTTTAGGAAAAAGAAAGAGACTTCTTTCTTTTTCCTAAACTCTGGCTGGAGCCATATCTGGTGAATAAGGTGGTTGCTCGATGGTATTTGTTGAGTTTTTGGTAAAAAATTCTTTCACAATGATTGTCTTGTGCTAAGGCGCATTATCGTAACTAAAAACAGCACTGTATTTAATCTAAATAACAGATGCAACTCAAACTCCGCGCTAAAACGGATAACAGTTGTGCCAATCTAACAACAAAAAAAAAACAAAAAAATGAATTTGGAATCATAACAAATCATCCGTTCCCGAAACTATTTTGACAGAATGTACATATTTGGTTATCAAGATATTTCTGATAACGTTTCGTTGTGCAATATTCTGCGACTGCGTTGTTTAGTACTGGAATCAATTACACAAATAAGGTATTTTTTCTATCTACCATTTATTGTATATTGTTTTCATTCGATTCCTGCCATGAAGTCCGAACTTAAGACTTCAAGAAGGAGGAGATTCTCAAATTGACGACTTGTATTGACGAATGAAGGATTAGAAGGATAGTGACTCAGATGGGATCTGAACCGACGAAGATATCTATTGGTCGTGATTTAGAACACTAACTGTAGTTGAAATACTGATGTTACCACAAATTGAGACCCTAAACTGAAACTGTCTCTGCCACAACCACAACCCGATCGCATCTGCACACGACAGTCTAAATGATGAGTGGCGTACTGAATATATCGCAATTCTCAAATGCGTAAAGCTATTTAGCTGTGAGAATGGTTCAGTAAATTAACGATAGTGTTTTTAGTATGTGAAAGCAATCAAGAAAACGGTCAATTAATGACTACATACATTGGTACGAAAACATACACATATCAATTACACCCGTTTTCCGGGAATCCGCAGAGACATATCTTTCCATTTTGATAAAAATCGGGGTATTAATGACGTCGTGCGTAATGGAAAAAAATGTTGCCATAGTCAATAGTGGAACAAAAGTTGACGCGATATTGAAAGCAATAGATGGCAGCTAGACAACCGAATGTTAATCGTAAGGTGTTAGACGACACTTTCACATGTTTTAAATGAGTTCTAAAAATAATATTAAAGGAATTAATGTTACACATGACACAATAATTTGTTGTTATCGTTTGTATATTGATTATTTTATAATCGTCAGATAAGGAAACTCGATGCACACTTCATACATTTATAAGCACACGCACGGTGTGCTTATCACATTTCCCTACAAGTGATTGTAAAGCTTAGAATGCAATCTCGCCTTGCATTATCATTATCAGCGTTGGCTTTTAATAGACCGATAATGCTGCGTTTCATATTAGACTACCCATAAACGAATAAATGTCATTGTAATGAACAGACGCCACTCTACCCTTCTAACCCCTGGTGGGTTATGTATAGGACATCAAAAAATATATTTTTTTAATCACACTAATAAAAGGTGAAAGTTTGTGAGTATGTATGTTTGTTACTCTTTCACGTAAAAACTACTGAATAGATGTAGAGGAAATTCGGCAATCGGCAAAAAATAACCTGGATTAACACATAGGATACTTTTTATCCCGATATTCTTACGGGAACGGGAACCACGCGGGTGAAACCGCGAGCGGCTAGTCTTAATATAATTTAATAATCTTAGTTTACTAAGTAATCGTTACTAAGATTACTATCACTGTACTTATTTTGATCTAACCTGTTTTTTTCGTCTTCACTGCATAACCTTGCTTCAAATATTTTTTATCCTTGTTTTTCTTTTCATTGTAGTTTATTTATGAACCTACCAAGTTTCATCAAATTTAGAAAGAAACATTTAATACCACCGGGGGGGGGTTAAGAGGCTACTGAACTGACTTCCCTGTGATCTAGTGGCTAAGTCTTATACCCAGAGGTCCCGTGTTTGAATCCCAGCTACGGATACATCATTGTGTACTTGGTTTGATTGGTGGTAAAGCTTGTTAAGTTCCACCTGGCCTGGCTAGCTCCCACCATCTTATCTAATGTCTGGAGCCATAATAATAATGTTAATAGCATTGTTATGTCCAGGCAGTTTAGATGTAAGATTGCCAGTTCCTCATTGGTTGAGGATGCCGGGTGAAGCTCGCTTCCACCTTCCGCCTTATCGTCACTTGCCATCAGGTGAAATAGAAATAGAAGAGAAGAGAATGAAATGAAAGTCAAGTACTTACACGAAGTGGTTAAAAATAAACAGTTAAGGGGATCCTGCACGAAATTGTGAAATTTTACGTATTTTTAAGTTACTTGTACTATGCGCTGAATTAGTTAAATACATTAAAAGAACTTTATGTAAGTTAGTCTGATCATTGCACAAGGTCGTGGCCATGTTGAAATTTGAAATAAATTCTTTGAACAATAACAAACAATACATAAATGTAATGACTCCTAAAAACATTTTTTTTCGACAACTTTCTTAATTTGACGCATGAAACAATAATGTAAACATGAATATATTATTTGTATTGATATTCCGCAGGTCGCCCCCATCTTAAAAAGTAAATTTTAATTTTCTAGCACAAGCGCGTGATGGTTTTGTACATTTCGCAGAATAAAAACATTGCTCTAATCAAATTACTAAACTTCAAAGCAGAATTCTTCTTCTAATTTTAAATATCAATATGATTGATTTTGCTTTAAAATTAATTAAATTGTTCTAATTTTAAATATCAATATGATTGATTTGGCTTTAAAGTTTATTAAGAGACTTATGTCCAATGATATTAGGTCATTGCTTATGTCCCTTAACTAATTAGTGAATCCTCTGTTTACCCAAAACGATACTTTACACTTTTCAATCCGCAATGTCAACCTATGTGTTTAAGAGGCGATTAAATCAAATGCAACCTGTCTGGGGCGCCGGGCTCACCCCACAGCAATTAACCACACCAACCTACTGTCACTGCCATTCCAATATCACACTACAGTACTGGTGAGAGATACCAGTTTCCCCTAACGAGGAAGTGGGGCATTGAGTGATTTAAATTGTGGTAATCAAGCGCTAATCGGCCCGCAGATGGGACTTGGGTGAGCGCAACGCGTCGCTCGTCGACTCGTTTTAATCACGATGTGTGTTGGTGGATTCTCATTGCAGAGTCAACCTTATTGTAGATAGCATAAGTGTTATATGTATACTGGTCGTGAAACATGGTGTAGTTATGAATGATATGGGATCATGTCTTCATTTCACTTGTTTGTTGGTGTGTAGTGTGGATAAGTTCCTTGTTAACCTCCGATTATACTTTATATCTATGAACCCAAACTTTACTTTTGTATATTATACTATAGTTTTGGCACCTTTGGGTATTTTTAAATATACTGTTCTTAACAATGCAATATAATTAGATGACGCTTTAGACACTTAAGTTACCCCGTATTGATGAGGAGATGCAAATCGCTCGCCTGGACACAGGCCTTCTTGCATGGATAACAAGAACATGGGGACATTGGGTCATAAGTTCATAACCCACTACTTAATTATTGCCCTATGGGGGTTGATAGGTTTTAACGACTGCCATCACGACGATTTTCACGTGCCCTCGACGACGGCAAAATGCGTTTTGGTGCAATCTCACCATACCAGTAAAAATAATGGATATCTGTGATTGCATATCCCTTATATAAGTGCTTGCTTGTTCCAGGACCTGAATATGGCACAATGGAAGCGGCGTGGAAAGGAGGCATGGTGGAAGCGGAGCGGCTGTCGGACCTGCACCTCAGCGTGCGGGACCGCCTGGTCAATGACGTCATCGCACAGATCAAGAACTGGCAGAAAGACACGTATCATAAGGTCAGTCAGTAGTTCTTTTTTTAACCACTACGGGTAATGTCTTGGCTTTCATCTCACCTGATGGTAAGTGACGATAAAGGCCTAAGGTGGAAGCGCGATTCACCCGGAATCCTATACCACTGAGGAAATCAGTACTGAAAATCACAGTGTTAGAAAACCGCGAGGCCTGACTGCGAAAAAACGTGGTGTTTCGATTCAGGATGTGAACCACCTACTGTCTTGCCCCTTGACGCATAAGGACAGACTTAATGAGGAACACAGAAGCTGACTTGCATGTAGCCATGAGTTTTGTGTGGGTGTATTAACACGGACATAAGAATAAGTATTAGCAGAGATATCACTACGAGAATTAAGAAAAACTGCGTTGATCACATCAAACTATCGTAGAATTAACCGCATCGTGATATGCCAGCGCCATAAATGAAACTGCGCCATATCAAAAAATTACATATTGTCTCTGTTTCATGTTATGATAGCCAGGTTTACATGCGCGGTATTCCAGATACATTAGTACAGACAGCCATGCATCTCCTTTTCTTCACGCCTCGTATAACACTCATGTATTGCCGAAGGCTTTAACGCCCTGGGCCATCTAGGAAGGCATGGAAATGAATATAATGCCTATTTGTCTTAAACCTATCTTCCACCTATCTTAGAAGATAATCAGGCTTGTTCGTTTACACCGACTTGAGAAACATTTTAAGACTCCCGTGCCGTTCATAATTAAATTACGTTGTACACATGCGGTAGTACGAAGAAGTAATTCTATTTTGTTAGTCGTGTACCTGTAAGATTACATCGTAATGTTGCATGCAGATCTTGTTAGAAAACACCCCTTTCATCGTGTTTTCAATTATTGATCAAACAGTTTAAACTTTTCTCGCAGTCGATGGTTTAAAATAAATCTACATCGAATTAAGCAAATGGTGTGAAAGCCAATGTAATCGAAAAGGTTTCTTAAAATATTTGAGATTTCTATTTGTGCTCGCACTATTTGTACGCGCTTAACATTGGAAAGGAGACTCGATATTCCGCGCAGCGCATTGTTATTTGTGTAAACAGACTTTGTTTATTCCGATTGGGTTTTCGTGGGATTTGTAAATCGAGAGTTTGTTGTTTTGTGCTCAACATCTGTCTTCTAAATACACAAAGCTTTGACTCAACTTATAAAATGTTACTGAATATGCTTCTTATAATAATTATAACGGAATAATTATTACTGTTCTTGTTTTGTTATAACATTGCCGATCTAACTGCCGGGATATACAAACACCTTGTAATCCATTTAGAATCTGTTTTGTGGTGTTATTGATGTTATTTTTTTTGCTTATTTATGTAAGTTTGTTAATGAAGTATTAGATTACGAATTGGGTTAATCTTCAATACAATATCTATGAACAAATGGACTATCTTCATAATACTGGTGAAGATATTTTGACTCAGTTGACTTTAGTTGTAGGATGTTTGGTTGGCCCGCACTAGAATGGCTTTCTTCTGAATCACAACAAGAATCATAAAAAAATATTTTAAGGCTAGGATTCGCCTTCGATTTAGGATTCCCGAGCGCAGAAACTAGCAGGGGACTGATTGATTGCACATCACGCGATTCACGACCTTCAACTTAGCAAAATAGGTAAAGGTAATTTTCAAAATCAAGAAATCTTTTTAAATTTTTTAACTTATAACGGCCGGAATGCCTCACCTATTCAAAGACAATTATTTTCGTTTATTTTTCATTAACTAAAACCAAGTATAATGCAAGTAATACGATATTTGAATTACAATTAGACGGATGCTTGAAATTTTATTTGATGCAGTAAAGTATCACTAATAGTGTAAATAAAAAAAAGTAAATAATAGTTAATAAAAGACTGTGGAATAACATATATTATTTCTAAATTTTGAGTACTTGTGATTTGCGAGTAATCCATAATTTAAAATACCCTATTTTCGGGAATTTAGGGAATCCCAGCCTCAACGCGGTTAACGCAAACTAAGAGTAGGTATCCAAGATATGTTCAAAGATGGCCGTCGTTAAAACCCACCAACCCGCATTGGGCCAGCGTGGTGGGTTATAGCCCAACCTCTCCATGTAATGTTGTCCATGTGGGAATTCCGTGCCCAGCAGTGGGGCGTTTATAGGCTGATGATTTTTTGGTTTGTTACTTGTTTAGACCAAATTACGATGTGTCGGCTACTTCGGGCGACCTCGCCTCCGCCATTGCCACCGCCATTGCTGGACGGCGGCGGTCAAGTGCGAGCGTCACGCGCGCACGTGCCTCGCATTCCGCCGCGTACATGCACGCTCATGAATTAAACAAACACCCTGTAATCCTTTAAAGGCGTCTCGCTTGACCATAGACTTAACAATTGGCAGATATAACATCGTTGATAAATATTCATCATCGTCATCACCATATGAGCCTACAACCATCCTCTTCTGTGTAAGTATAGGCCTCCTATAATATGTGCAAAAATGACAAAAAAATTTCGACCTCCCATACAAAACTGTCCGATCAGCTGTCGACAATATTATGGGAAATCGATTTTTTTTTTGTAATTTTTGCACATAGGTTTCTTGGGGTAAGTTGTTCAGTTTCATGGGTGAAAATCACCCTTAATTGTTTTTGTATTAAGAAAAATTAAGGTTGTATAAGTACTTTGTTGGACGCACACTTTTTTTTAAACCACTCGCCGTCGTTGGGTCAGTGTGGTGGGTTTATAATAACCCAATCTTCCCATGTGTCGTTGTCCATGTCCTAAGGCCTCTGACCTCTGACCTCTGCCCATGTTAAGGACGTTTATATAATAATTGCTGATGACGATGAAACTACTTTTTAAATACTTGTGATTTTATCGCCCCGGTTAAGAATGCATCTTCCAACGAGATTTTACAAAGAACACAATTACATCATCTTAAAGCTAGAATGGTCTGTACCTATAATATTTTACATAAGTAAAAAAATTAGTATATTTGTAAATCTGTATATTTTGTATATTCTATTATTAATTTGTTTGTAGTTGTATAATAATCAATAAAGTAATTGTTTTGATTTATCGCCTAACCTAAGTCTCTTACATAGACAACCTTAATTTTTCTTAATACAAAAGCAATTAAGGGTGAGTTCCACCCATGAAACTAAACAACTTTCCCCAAGAAACCTATGTGCAAAAATGACAAAAAAATTCGACCTCCCATACAAAACTGTCCGATCAGCTGACGACAATAGCATGGGAGATCGAATTTTTTTTTTATAGCAGAAGGAGGCAAACTAGCTAGCGGGTCACCTGATGGAAAGTAATCACCGCCGCCCATGGACACCCGCAAAACTAGAGGAATCGCAGACGCGTTGCCGGCCTTTAAGGAAGGAATAGGCTCGTTTCTTAAAGATGCCTAAGTCGTAACGGTCCGGAAATACCGCCGCCAAAAGCTGGTTCCACAACACTGTAGTTCGAGGCAAGAAATTTCTTGAAAAACGCACAGTAGTAGACCGCCATCCATCAAGGTGATGTGGATGGAATGACAGTCGATTGCGTGTAGTGCGGTGAAGGAAATCAGCGGCAGGGATCAAGCTGAATAATTCCTCAGAACACTCCCCATGATATATACGGTACAATATACAGAGAGACGCCACGTCTCTCCGAAGAGCCAGTGGATCGAGCCGACCTGAAATAACCACGTCGTCGACAATTCGAGCAGAGCTCTGCGTTGAATGCGGTCAAATGGAAGGAGTTGGTATTGGGGTGCTCCAGCCCAGAGATGGGAGCAGTATTCCATATGCGGCCTGACCTGTGCTTTATACAGTTGTAAACGGTGGGCCGGCGTGAAATACTGACCCGCTCTATTAAGCACACCCAGCTTTTTCGAAGCTAATTTAGCTTTACCTTCCAAATGACCACGAAACTGAACGTCACTCGAAATATCGACGCCAAGGATCCCAATAGTCGGATTGGTATCAAGGGGCGCTCCCTCAAAGTTCAGAGGTACGACGAAGGGATGTTTTTCGCGGTAAATGCGCAAACTTGTGTTTTGGAGGGGTTAAAGTGGACTAGGTTATGTCGGCCCCAATCCGAGACATGACTTAACATGTTCTCGGTGTCAGTCACAAGTTTATTCCGGCTCTCGATGACGCTTTCCAGAGAAATATTAGCTCGCCCGGTGTAGAGCGTATCCCCAGTACTGTCGTCTGCATAGCAATGAATGCTGTTGTTATGCAGCATGTCATTGATATGCAGAAGAAACAGAGTAGGGGACAACACACACCCCTGCGGGACTCCAGCATTCACGGGCTTCATGTCGGAGCACGAACCGTCGACTGCGACTCTGATGCTACGCCCAGTAAGAAAGCTGGCAACCCATGAACACAATTTCTCAGGAAGCCCGTATGATGGAAGTTTAGTGAGAAGAGCCCTGTGTCATACCCTGTCAAAAGCTTTCGCTACGTCCAAGCTTACTGCCAGTGCCTCCCCTTTACTCTCGACTGCCTCCGCCCATCGGTGAGTAAGATACACTAAAAGATCACCAGCCGAACGACCGCGACGAAAACCATTTTTTTTTTTTTATAAAAGAGGGAGGCAAACGAGCAGGCGGGTCACCTGATGGAGAGTAATCACCGCCGCCCATGGACACCCGCAAAACCAGAGGAATCGCAGGCGCGTTGCCGGCCTTTAAGGGAGGAATAGGTTTAAGGAAGGAATAGGAATTGGGAAGAGGGGGGGTGAGGGAGGGGCCTCCAGAACCCTCACTGGTCGGACGAAACACAACAGCACCAAGTGCCATTATTTCACGCCGAATATTAGTGAGAGGGTGGTATTACGCCGGGCGAGCCGGCCCAATGCGTGCTGCAACGCAGCGTGGCTCTACCACTCAGTCAGTGTCAACTTTTCCCAAGTTTCTTGGGGAAAGTTGTTCAGTTTCATGGGTGGAACTGACCCTTAATTGGTTTTGTATTAAGAAATATTAAGGTTGTATATACTTAAGAGTACCTATAATTTGTAAGATACTTATAGGTAAGGCGTACTTCTTTGTATTTTATGTACAATAAAGATTAAATAAATAAATAGAATAATAGTTAAGGGTATCTGATCAAAGTTTCTTGCCTTAACGACGTCTTCTTCTTTTATTGAACGTACCAAGCCAGATAATGCTAAATAAGTTATGAAAGCCTACTTTCGTTAGATACATAAATCAAGCTCAAATCTGCGGTAACACAATTCATAGCCAGCAGATAGTTAATGGAAATACTTGTGTGTGATCTATTCGGTCTATGGTCCGAACCGTGATAGGCAAACGGACAGAAGCTGCCGTAACAGCACATCTGAATTCGCTTATATACTCTATTTCGTTTCATTACGGTTCATATTGTCAACATGGTGTAATTCCTAATTCGGCGTCCACAGTACGCTCGAGTTCATCGCATCTTCAGGATTAAAGCGCTTCGCTGGGTATCTGGCTGGGATTTGCTTTGCAATACAATTGCGAATGGCTAATATTGAGAGGAGAGGAGACTGCAACTTTAAATTAAGTAAATTGTTGTAGTATGTTGTTGTTGTTTTCTGTTGAGAAAAGCACACAATCGGAAGTTTGATGTTATGTAACCGATTTAGTATGTATGTATGCGGATTTGTGTAAATATTATGTTGTTACTTAGAAGGTCTCGATGACAGGCGTGTTTGTGTTGTGATATCGCAAGTTAGGCATTTTTGGAAATAACGGGTTACCGTATGGGAGACCAAATATTAAGACTTTGAGTTGTATCGTGCTTCGGATGGTGCAAGTTTCAAATAAGCCGTTGTTCGTGGAAGATCGCAAACCGAACTAAGCTACCGGAAAGGACCGTACAATTGTTTTCGCAATTATGCCCAGTCTTTAGCTACCCATTTAAAGACACATTCGCGATCGTGATGCAAATATTAACAATATATCAATGTTACCTTATGTGTTAAATGTTGAATAATGATTCAACGTGCGATCATCACTATTTAAATAGTAATACATACACATGAGTTGTCCGCATCGTCTAGAACTTGCCCGCATACAAAGAGATTAAAAGTAATAGTTTAATATCTTTGCCCGCATAGAATAGAGTTCATTGCTTCGCTACTTTGATTCATTAAAAACAAATTTTTAAGTAATCAAACTAGCGAAGCAGTGTATGCGTTACTCGACTATATTCTTGCCCGCTTTGAAAATTTACTACTACACAACACGAGAATAAATACGAATACATTTTTATATGTTACAATCGAATGTCATACGCTCAACATATTATTGTTATTAATGTAAGCAGATAGGGTTATACAATGCATCGTAATCATAACGATTGTTATTCAGAAGAATTCACAATAATTATGTCCAACATTGGCAAAGACGTTGGCAACAGCATATAAGTTTATTTTTTGTTTTGTTTTTAAATTACTACCACAGCATAACTAATAGTACTAACGTACAGAAGGTTCACTCTCTAACAACTTTCACGCGAAATTGAAACTTATAGTGTGAACCGAGCGTTCATATTCATTCCGTAATCCGTTTAGCAACGCTGACTCGATATCGAGAGCGCGCGCTATCGTAGGGTTTCCTTCCACTCACTCATGGATATACTAAAGAACGATTACGACTGCGGAGTGACACCCCCGTTACTACACCTCCAGTATGGTAGTTGGAGTTCTGAGCTAAATTTTCTCTTTCATTCTAGTTCTATTTATCTATTCTTCTCGCACTTTCGTTCCTCATACTATACTCTTTCGCATCGTATCTTTTGCTCTTTAGCGGTTGGCATATACCAAGGTATTACTCCCGCATTTCCGACCCTGGAAAACCTTTTTGAAGCCCTTTTTGAAGAAAAATGTAAGTGCAGCCTACTGTCCCACTGCAGGGCAAAGGCCTTATTGAAATCAGTCATCGCTACAATAATAATAGGCTAGTTGACTAAATTTCAAAATCATATTAGAATGATACCTGTTTACCTATTTTATTCTAAGAATACATTATTTTTTTTTAAAAATCGGTCATTTACAATATTTATTCGGATTTAAATTTACCGCAAAAACTGTAAATGACGACACGCCGTGCCAAATATCCGTTTCGTTCAAGGCTTGTTCTATAGAAATGACACAACAATAAAATGACATTTGGCACGACGTCTGATTGAATGCGTATTATTGTCTATTTTTTTTCTTAAAAAATATTAAAAATTTCAATTTTTTTTATAATGAATCTTTTAGATATTTTGTTTCTTTATTAACATAATTGATCATTAGAAACGCCAATCCACCCGATTTGTTCTTATTGGACACAAGCCTATTGATGATGGGTACCTCTTTGTTTAATCAACACGCTAGCGAAATGCTAGCGTTGTTGGTGATCACAAACCCGGGCTATGCATCGAAAGTTAAAAAAACACCCTTTGCCCGACCTTGGAATTGAACCCGGGACCTACGGATATCAAGCGCTTGACCACACGGCCACCGAGGCGTTTTTGAATATAATAGAATAGATAATAGAATATAATAGAATAGAATAGAATAAAATAGAATAGAATTCCTTTATTGCTTAAACTGTGTAACAAGTACTTAAAAAAATATATAGTATCAACAGTTTGCCCATGATCAGGCATGCAAGGAACCTCTAATTCGTTTGTCTGATATCTTGTGTGTCAATATGCGTGTAAGTCAAAATGCGTTTAAGTCAATATGCGTGTACGTCAAAATGCGTGTAAGTCAATATGCGTGTAAGAAGTTAGTAATTATGCGAGTAACCCGTATTTTCGTGCAAATATAATGTTATCAGTTACCTAATTATATATGGTTTGTGAGTCTGACGCATGTGTCGCCAATCGTGTGTAGTAAAGTCAGATGTCAATGCGATGGTGCCAAGGATACGACGCTATTTAACTATTAAATATAATGACTACGTAATAATTGCAATAGAAGCTAAGACTAGTGCTCATAGTGCTTCGTTCAACATGTGATCAACACAATAATATTGTGATGTTTATGATAATACCGCTTGTGCACGAGTTTCGTCAACAATGGAACTTGTCAATTTATACGAGTTATTTATTAGTAATGCAACTAATGTTGGTGATGTTTCTCTGTGTTAATTAAAAGTGAAATATGTTAATGAGATTCGTCGAAAATTCTAAGTTAAACGACTATTAGCGCTGGGTAGCTCTATGCTTTTGTGAAAATGATCTAACAAATCCTCGCGAGCGAGTTGTTTAAAAGAGCCGGCTCACCTATTCTAGCTCACTCCCGTTCAATTTAGCTCAGTGTTCATTTTAGCTCAATTAGCTCAGTGTTTCATCGGAACATGTCGGCTCGGAATCGAGAGCGGCTCGGCTTGATAGTCAAAAGGGTGTCGCAAAGAGGGTGCAGGTAGGGTTGCCAGGTGTCCGGCTTTAGCCGGATATGTTTGGCTTTTTACGGTCGTGTCCGGCCAGATATTTACGTGTCCGGCCTGTCCGGCCTGTCCGGCTTTTGTTAGGCTTTTTTTTGTCCCATCGTGAATTTTAAATACCTAAGTTCCATTTGTTTTTTTTTAATTACTTAAAAGATTGTTGTTTTTTTTCTTTTTTAAGTTTCTAGTAAGTGCAAATGCCAAGACTGATTGTGAATGTGTAATTCATAAATAATAATTATTAAAAACCTTAATCCTCATCTGAGTTTTTTATTGTTAAACTGTTGTCCGGCTTGAAAAGCGTAAGTCCAGCTTTAAAATAGTGTCTTGGCCTTTCCACACAAACACCATGTCCGGCTTTTAGGGCGAAACCTCCGGCTAAATACAGCGCTGATTCCGGCTTTTTTATTTTAGGACCTGGCAACCCTAAGTGCAGGACAAAATTTTCTGTTAACTTTTATATGGAGCCTTAAAACTTACAAACTTTAAAAAAAAATAAGGTAATTTTTTATAAAAACGCGAAAATCTCGAAGACGGTGCGTCGTAGCTAAAATCTAACGAAATTTTGGCCCCCTGTAAAGCCCCGCAAGAACTTGAGCGGTATCCGATGAACCTAACAAGAAAAATAACTTTTTTTTTTTAGGAAAGAAAAGTTTAATTTTCAGATTTTTGTATGGAGCTAGATTTCTGTTATCTAATAAACAAAATTACCTCGAAATTCAAGACAATACGTTGCGCTTCGCGCTATTTCCTGAACAGTACAAATAAACGACTCAAGAGCCCTATCTTCATGAACTACACTGAGTTTAATGAGCTACTGAGCTAGAAGAGCTATATAGCTCTCTTATCTCTTCAAAGAGCTAAATTTCTCATGACTAACGACTATTATCCCCAAAGGGTTAGTCAGAGACTAAGCGATGAGGACCGCAAAATCTGTGCACTGCCGCAGTCCACCAAATCACTACTGCACATGTGCTCAGCGTGCGATAAGTGTTGAACCCATCGCCGTTCTATGGTGTTGGATTTATGTACAGTATTCAGTTCGTCAGTCGCCTTTTTTTTCTCTTAAATAATGGCTTCGTGCGATCAGCACATTAAGCCAGTGTCAAGTTTTCAATAGTAATTATTATTTTCTTAACATTAAGTGGATGATAATGAGTGATAATGAACGTTTAATGGTAAATGATTTTCCCCCAAACCCCTCGAGACTCAATAAAGCTGTGGGACTTTATTGAGGTCTCACACTGACTTCTTGAGAGAATTTGAAAAGTGATGTTGCACTGTTTTGTTTTATTTGCTAACACTCATGCATGTTCACGAACACTTAACAGTAAATAATCCACCATTATTTCACATTAATCGACAAAACATAAATTAAAGGAAATAATACAAATCTGCAGAAATGACGCTTCACTTTCCCGCCAAAAAGTTCGTCAGTCGCCTTTTACGGTACCCAAGAGAAGAGAGAGAGGGGACGAGAAGACACCTAAACAATAAATAAGCAAACAATAAGTTGAAAATCTAGTGGAGAATTTTCAGTTTTAATCCCGAAGTCGTGTTGTGTCTCGTGTCGGATAGCGGTGAAAGAATACTACCGCACCCCCCTCTCTTCCCTCTCTTCCCTTGGGTGTCGTAAAAGGCGACTAACGGACTAAAGTCTGCACCTACATGCAATAGCATATAGCGGCAATGGGCTCACCACCTGTCACAGTCGCTATTTGGTGAAAAGTGGACTATGGTTGAGGACTGCTTTTGCTGTCCTCATTGCCTAGTCTCTGACTAACCCTTCGGGGATAATAGTCGTGATTTTATGTGTATAAGTATGTGTTGTGTCTACACACGGCCTTACATTGCAGATGATTCACGGACAACCATTGTTTGCAAAACAATCGCTTACCACTTACTGCCTACTGTATTGACCGACATGCAATCGCGAAGTGTCACTTGAATGTAGTCCTTATCTAGTACACTATAAGAAGCATGCGATTGCATACATTATTATGCCGATATTGATTGAAATAATGAGCAATATTATGTAGTGAGGGCTGAGCACTTCACGTGTTACTGGAACTGTGAAATTTATGTATTCATGTTGTTTGGCAGTAGCTATATTTTTAATAAGTGCAAAGAACAATTATTTGTATGAAAGCATCTCTGAAACTGCGAAAAAAAATCACCCGTTCCACACATTTAGGTTTGCAGTATTTGCAGTTATTTATTTTATTTATTTATTCAGATAGGCACACTAACAGCAATACATATATACACTTAGAAACTTATTACACATTAAGGCTAGGATTCCCAAACGCAGAAACTAGTAGGGGACTGATTGATTGCACATTATTTTGTATATTTATTCATTAACTAAAACCAAGTATAATGCAAGTAATACGATATTTGAATTACGATTAGACGGATGTTTGAAATTTTATTTGAGGCAGTAAAGTATCACTAAAAGAGTATTTAATGACCGGAATGACTAGATAAAAGACTGTGGAATAACATATATTTTTTCCAAATTTTGAGTACTTGTGTTTTGCGAGTAATCCATAATTTAAAATACCCTATTTTCGGGAATTTCGGCAATCCCAGCCTTTAAAGCACGCCTTACATGTTTGCCACTTAAAAGTGTACACAACATTCAAAAGTAAAGGCATTAAATAACATACTAATAACACTACTAAAATAACAAAACCAAAAAAAATAACAAAACAATACAACAACAAAACCTAGATGAATTTCAGAATCTTACGCTTAAACTGTTGATAGGAGTTCTTAAGAGGTCAAAGTCCGGTAATTTAACGAATAGAATAGAATAGAATAGAATAGAATTCCTTTATTGCTTAAGCTGTGTAAAAAGTTCATAATTATCATTGGATGTTGAACAAATGGAGAGGGGATGATGCAAACCCAAATTAGTTCTGCATCGAGGTAGATTAAAATTTTTAGTCACGGGATCCAGGGTTTAATTATATGGAACGGAGAATCGTATCATGTAAAGTATATTATCTGATTATTAAGAATTTTGTGTAGAAACAACAAGTCCGTAATTGTACGTCGATCTCGCAAGGTTCATATTAAAGAATGAAGGTAATTTCATTTTGAAGAATGAAGGTTATGTATGAAACAGCTGATTTTTTCTCTCAATTGTTGAGTTGCTCTCATACGAAGGTTGGGCAAGATTGCAGTACAATAAAGTTCCTTTTTTGTAGAGATACTTGCTGTACACCGCATTAACTTTTTGGGGATCGAGACGATTGGGGACGACGAGAACATTAAATAATTCAAAGATAACGATATAAAGCAGTCTTATCTTTACTGAATGTTTTAAATATTGTAAAATATTTTCATTTCTCTAACAATGTAAGTTCTAAGAGGTTTCATAAGACACTGTTGCTATAAAAACATAAAGTTAAAAGCGTTGAAAAATTTCGTCGGTCTAACCTAACCAATACCTCGGTGGCAGAGTGGTCAACGCAGCCGCCCGCATTGCAGAGGACGCGGGTTCGATTCCCGCCTGAGGTAGACATTTTTTTCAACGTTTCGTTGTCTTTGAGTTTATTTGGGCGTTTTTTTAACGCAAATAATCAAAAATTACAAATTAAATAATTCTCCAACCTAGCCAGTACAGACCCGAATATTTTATTTGTAGATATCACTTAAAACATCAAGAGTGGTTTTTTCGAGCACGCATGTCTACTTTACTAAGTAAAATTTGGAAATAATATTTTCAAATGTTATCCATTTGCGACCATCACTTGGAACATTGTACAGACGACAGCAGGGTCAACCTACCACAAAATGCCAAATTATGTCAATACATTTTGAACTTTATGATTTGGGTTAAAAGGTTCAATATTGATTTGAGATATTGGACGGTTTTTGTAGATTGACCTGCTGGTCTGGTGTGTGTATCCTCCCACACGAGGGTCCGCGTAAGGCTATCTTTAACTGTGATATATCTACTGCAGGTGCCCTGAATATAAAGCAGGATCTTTGTAATACGAGCCGATGTTTTCATTCAGAAATACGGGAAGAACAAATAGTAGCCTTATTGATAAAACAAGCGAACAATAAAACATTTTAGTACATTGCTCTTTGAAGCCTAGATCATATTGCTATCTTGGGGAGACCTGACCTGGAACGGAAACGAACTAACATAAAGTTAAATATATTCAATTCAATTCTCGGTGAGAACCTATAAGTGGTTTCTATGTATTTTATTCTGCAACCTTACTGAAAATAAATAAAACCTTGGGTTATTTTATTTAAAAAAAATTACAATTTTTAAAATGTTCAAATATTAACCACTCTAGATGGATTAGAATAGTTTGAATAATTCAACTGTACAGAATTGGTTTATTCAAAAACACTTTATATATTCTAATATTTCTCTTTATTTCTAAGTGAAAACATATTCCAAACCTAATTCAAACAAAGACAGATAGAGACAGTGTCAGTTTATTTATGTTTTAAAATAATTTGAATTCGGTCCAAACCAAATTAAGAAAGAATATAATGTTTGTGAAGTATTTAAAGGCTGAATTCCGGAAAATAAACGATGAATAAGCGTTTTCCGTTCTATTCTACCTACAAGAGGGAAATAAAGATAATGGCCCACCGTCCGGAGTTTATTCAGAAGACATACTATTACCTCTAAAAGCAGAGCTATTATTTACCCTAAGAATAATATTTTTTTAAAAGCTGCTTGCTGTAAATGTTTCGCTAAAATCGTGTAAGAAAAAAATACTCGTCGGTTTATGCTTCGTTCGTCCCCTGAGATTCGTCCCACATAAAAAATCCTGGTTCGTCCCTAACAATATGCTTCCTTCGTCCCAAAATATTATTTTAATTATTTTATTCTCGCTTTCTCCTATTTTATATCCCTTTTACGGTCCAATTTTTTTTTAAATGCCAAACTTACGTAAATCTTATTGTATGTAGGTACAGTCACCAGCATTAAGATGTGATGATGCAAAAATAACTGATCATTGGTGGAAGGCATATCAGCAATTTTTTTTACTTTACTTTTAACTGTCTACCTATACCTACTTGTAATTTGGGAAGAAGCACAACTTCAATAGTGATATGTTACAAACTATGAATTTTTTGGAATATGGGACAAAACTTCAGGACGAATGAAGCACAAATCCAAAAACTTAACATCAGCCCCCTTACTCTCGAAACCAATCGCTATTGGATCGGATTGGTATTGAGAATTTTCGTATTTTTAAGTAACGACACCAGCGCTAATTTGGATTCATATTGGGTGAACTAAATGGCATTGAGTTTTGTATTTTTTTCACTCAATATCCACGCAATATGAATCCATATTAGCTCTGGTGTCGTAACTTAGGAGTACGAAAATTCACAATACCAATCCGATCCAATAGCGATCGGTTTCGAGAGTAAGGGGGCAGGTGAGAGGAAGGCTAAGTGTTTGCTTATCCGCAGTGAATAAAAAATAATTAATCACTTTTGCAGTATCAATAAGTAGATCTGCGTACGTAAACTTGCCAATAAAACGACTCGTCAACATTACTATGGAAAGTTGCAAACATTTTGCATTTAAGTGACAACTCTACTGAGTAGTTCCACAAACAGTGAATGTTACTGTCATAAAAGACAATGTATTTACGAAACAAGCAATAAAATGTTAACTGCCCCATGGGGCCGAGTCGTCGCCGTCCTATCCTGACCCGCTATTGTTCGAGGAACTTGCCAGGATTAACTAACTTTTAACTACTTTTGATCGAGTACTGGACTATGTGTATGTAAGGGGATGTCTGTTATACCAATTGAAATTTTGGTGATATTCCTTGTGCCCAACTGCTAAGTGTATTAAGTTGCTACGTTAAACCCTTCAACTTTGATATAAATCTTGGCCCAAAAGGGTTTCATTTTCAACTTAGATATGATGAAAACTTTTGTACTAGGATAGGTAGAGAGAAAAAATGAACTTGCAAAAAGGCATTGCCGATGTTGATAGCAAAACAGGGACTGGGCAGGTTTGACTAGCCTAATCTGTGTAACTAATCTTACTATGCAAATTCCTATACGAATTTTGCTATTAAGATTAAAGTAATACTGCTTTAAGAGGTGACAGTGCGTCGCCCTAGTGCTTGTGTGTCCTATCGACCAAATTGTCGAAAATGACTTTTAAATGCAGTATTTTTAAGATTAAAATTTTGGTCCTGTTAGTCAAAAATATTTAAAACATTTTTCTTTTAACACAACTAAAAAGGTATTTTAATTTTATTTGTGACATGACACCGTAACGAAAATTCCGTGCTTATTACATAAAATTTTGAGTGCTTGAGTGTTCTATGTCCACTCAATCGACCAATCATAGCCCGCGACACCATCCCCGCCATTTTGTTTTATTTGTCAATGTGGCTGGAGACATCACCAGAATTGAGAAAAAAAACTGGTTTATTCGTTGTAATTGATGAGTTTATTATATATCATTGTTTCAGAAAAATGCCAAATTATGTCTAAGAACATATTGTAAAAGTAATTAAAATCAGACGCAGCCGCAAACTGAGCAGAACATACATTTTACTTCAGTGATGAAATTCAAACAGGGTGTTGTTTTAACGACATTTTACAACCTCCAAGCTCAGCCAATTTTACCAAACTATTAGTTATATTAAAATAATCGAATATAGTTTAGTTTTGGTTTAAGTTTAAGAATTTATTTTTATTTTAGACGTCGCGTCGCGTAGTAAAAACATTTAAGTTAAATACATAAATCGGAATAAAATAATAATACGGTAAAAGGTGTTAAAATACTTACATACCAGCAGGTCTATTCTCTAACTCAACTGACAGTTAAACATTATGAACACCCAAGGAAATTTGTTTTACACTGCCGTGTACTATGCTAATTGCTAGTGAAAAATACAGATCGCGCGCGCAATGTACGACGAATTTCCTTGGGTGTTTATCACTTTAACTGTCAGTCGAGTCAGAGAATAGGCCTACAGGTCGGATGCACCACCAACTATGCTGTATAACAATTGGATAAATTTTATATAATTTATGCTCAGCTGCCGTGAAACCAGGCACAAATAATTCAGTTTATAGACATCAATAAATTACACTTAATTTTTTTTTTAAATGCATTCGTTATTTATACTTAAGTACTTTAAATTCAAAAAGAAAGTTTTCAAAGACACATGTTTTATGCTAGTCAGTATTAAATTGAGGCCCAAAACACACGAAGCAATCCAAATGTGATAAAACTGAAACTAGAGTTCCTTTTAATTAAGTAATACTTAGTTTAGTGATTTATACACCATCCTGTATATACATTTGGGACATAGAACAAACAAGCACGCAAAAATAAAACTGTCACTTTGTCCTATCTTGATTGAGGTATTGCTCTAAGTTCACATGCGTAATTATTTTTGTGCATGTTTGTCCTATCTCCACAAAAACTTGTAAAATAAGGTATAATTGATTACCATCTATAGATGACATTTATATCAATCAACTCTTATGTAACTCATGTATTAAGAAAAACCTTCAAATCTATAAACTATAGCTTCCTTATATTATAGAGCATAAAACTCGTCTACTGTAAAATTGAAGAAATGGAGATAGGACAAACAAGCAATAGGGCGACGAGTAGCGCTTACTCATGAGGAAGTGCCCCTGATGCCACCTGAGGAGAGGGATCACTCCATCCTCCTCTCCTCCTCCATACATTGGAAGCCTGAGAGGCCTTTAGAGATGAATGGTGAGAAATCGCCAATCGAAGACCATTTATCAGAAGTAGGCTAAATAAAAATGTTAACATTTACAAAGTATGTTTTCGAATGCCAAAACTACGCCAAGGCTTTGCTTAGTTACGGCGGGAATGGCTACGTACATAGTAGTATTAGTAATTAGAATCACTATTTAAAAATACTTCTGTAAATTAGATTAGTCGCATAAACAAGCTACTTACTTTCTTCGTACCGACAGAAGCCGCAGGAAGCTACTATTGCTATAGCCCGCCCGCGACTTCGTTTGCGTGAACACCGGCCTGTGTCTCGTGACGAATTTCCAAAAAAATAATGTCACACAAACCTAGTTCTGACAATTACGAATACATTAAAAAAATAATTACCAAAATAGGTGCATCTGTAAACATTTCGGCAATTGATTTTTATTATTAACTAGCGGATCCTCGCGGTTTTACACGCGTGGTACCCGTTCCCGTGGGAATATCGGGATAAAATATAGCCTATGTCACTTGGGAAGAATGTAGCTTTCTAATGGTCGAAGAATTTTCTAAATAGGTCCAGTAGTTTCGATGTCTATTCATTTCAAACAGACAAACAAATCTTTCCTCTATGCTGATAAAACCTTAACCATTTAATGACGACCAAAGTCTCGGTAGATCAATTTGGAATGCAGAAGATGATGCGTCGAATCAACCTTCGCCAGTAGCATTTTTCAAGCGTCGTTTTGCATCATTCTCAATAATAATGTAGCATACTGAATGCAAAATAACAATTTTAATATTCTTGATGCTCGTCTATAAAATGGGATTATATGCAGACTGGCATAACGAGAAACAATGTGGGCAGCGGCGAATAATAAAATGGTCTGAGCAAAAAGAAAATGACGATGGCGGAACGCTACTCTAGAACTTTTTATCTTTGGCGGTCTTTCTGCAACATGGATACAGTTTTCAATTCTTTTGCGCTTTTATTACAAATACAAAATATTTTTATTTAATTAAACTTAAATACATACATATAATCATGACTTTTTGTTATATTATATTATGAATGTGATTGTTATTGAATGTTTCTAGATTCTATATTTTTGTAAGTGTTATATTATTAATTTCTATTTGTTAAACTAACTCTGCTATCGCATTAGGTACCCATCTGTAATGATTGATAGTTGTAAGTGTTTTAAATGAATAAATAAAATAAAAAGACTATTATCCCCGAAGAGTTAGTCAGAGACTAGGCAATGAGGACCGCAAAAGCAATCCTGTCCTATAGTCCACCTTACACGAAATAGCGACTGCACATCAGGTGGTGAGCTCATCGCCGCTCTATGTCGTTGGATGTATGTGCATTCTTTAGTCCGTTAGTCGTCTTTACGAAAGCCAAGGGAAGAGAGGGGTTGGTACTTAGTATTCTACAGCCGCTATGCGACACGGCAAATGCTTGCAATAATAAGCACTTTTTAATCGTCCAAAATGTTCCAAACCCATTGTGACGGCTTTTTTTAACTCTGGAAAAGAATGGGCGAAATCTGGAACGAATATTGTTATTTTTCTATCTATCATTGTTTTTAAATATTGTTTTCTAAGCTTTACGCGAGCACGAACACTACACATTGAAATTAAACACTTTTTACGAATCTATTATTACTCGCGTTGACCAGTATTACCTAATAAACGCGAGTTAGATCCGTAAAAAGTGTTTCATTTCAATTGTTTTTAAAGTGATTACCAAAGCTAAACTAATAAACTTCTCTTCCGAGATATCGGTAAACACTTGACAAATGATCTGGGCCAACGTCACGTAGATATGCGCCAGCATTTGGTTCGAAAGTCGACAGACGCAATCGTGGCGAAAGTTCTCCTCATTTATGTGGTTTTCATCTCGATTATGTCTTTTATAAATAGGTTTGATCCATAAAAGGTATATACAGCAATAAACCCATGAAATGTTATTAGATACCTTTTAAGGTATTAGACTGGTACGCTTGTAGCTGTTAAACTAAGTATGATAAGATATCTTTATTTGCTATTATAAAAGTTGTAGGTTCATAAAAGAAAATACTTACATTAAATGAAGAACAAATTAAGTTTTAAAACAGAACACTATATTATCAGGTTAATAAGGTTCAACCGTGCAAAAATAAGCGCATTTTTTTTTTATAACAGAAGGTGGCAAACGAGCAAGCGGGTCACCTGATGGAAAGTAATCACCGCCGCCCATGGACACCCGCAAAACCAGAGGAATCGCAGGCGCGTTGTCGGCCTTTAAGGAAGGAATAGGCTCGTTTCTTGAAGATCACTAAGTCGTAACGGTCCGGAAATACCGCCGCCGAGAGCTGGTTGCACAACACTGTAGATCGAGGCAAAAAATTTCTTGAAAAACGCACAGTAGTAGACCGCTATCCATCAAGGTGATGTGGATGGAATGACAGTCGATTGCGTGTAGTGCGGTGAAGGAAATCAGCGGTAGGGATAGTTAAATAGTTTAAAGTTTACTTTATTTAGGGCTGATTTTTCAATCCTCGGTTAAAACTCATCGGTCTGATAAAGTATAACACAATCAAACTGTATAAAAGTCACCTGTAAAGAAAGAAAAGACTGATGACAATAGATTTTCAAAATGGTTGTGCAATACTATAACAGACAAATAAGTTTTATCTGACTGTTGAAAAATCGGCCCTTAGAACTACCGAACCATCTCTTCCCTTGGGACACCCGTACTACGTGATGATATTGTTGTAAAAGGCGACTAACGTACTGAAGACTGCACATACATCCAACAGCATAGAGCGGCGATGGGCTCACCCATTCACGCTGAACACCTGTGCAGTTGTTATATGGTGAAATGTGGACTGTGGCAGGGGACTGCTTTTGCAGTCCTCTATAGTCTCTGACTATCCCTTCGGGGATAATAGTCATGAAGTCGTGGCTGTCTGTATGCATGCACAAGTGCTTAAATTTTTCCCTCCTCCTTCTACACTGGCCCGCAAAAATAAGTATCACACTTTTAAAATTTAGTTTTCTTCTAAACTATAGAAGTAAGAAATTTAAAATAAAAAAGTTTTATAGCAATTTTTATCAGTTTTCTTTTTTTTTGTTTTACAAAATTAAACTGTTTTTCGAGTACTTTTTGTTTCGAAAGTATATCTTGTGTACTTAAAAAGTTATTGCAATTTTAAAAGTGTGATACTTATTTTTGCAGGCCAGTGTATTTACTCCGCGGGGACATGTGAGTGGGTGGAACACGAAAGTTTGTAAGTCGATATCACCCCGCTGGTAAATATTTTAAATACACAAAGCGATAAAGTTGCTTCAAAGGAAACTGTCCTAAGTTTTCTTGCCACTTCCGACGTGCCTTTGTGTTCGCCGGTATCGTCTGGCAAGACGCCAGCTATTTTGGGTGGGACATTGGAAGTGTAACCTCTGACATTTCGCACCTCGTCTTACTTCGACTTGGCGAGAACTGAGACAGCTGTTTCTGTAGGGAAATTGGCAGAAAACGTACTACCATTACTTGTAGATTTCTTTTATGATTATGCGTCAAATACTTTAAAAAAGGCGAAAATTGTTACTTTTAGTCTAGCACGTAACGCTGGTATGAGATATTCTTGACGTCAGTTCTAAATTAATGTGACTGATCGTTTCCGAAGTAAACCAGGTGTGGATAGCGTTTTAATGGAGAATTTGATTTGCGGTCGCGTTTTTATTACGTAATTATCACGTCCACGTCAGTATCACGTCCATAATTCTGTGTGATACTTCGCGCGTTTGAAGGGTGTTAGATTCAGTGAAATAACAGTGCATTAAGTAAAGCATAAGAACTAAAGATTCAGGGTGCGTTTCTTGGAAATTCGTCACGGGAATGCCCTTGCTGAGTTTCTTGCCATTTCTTCTCAGTACAAGGTCTTGCGCCCTATAGATTTACAAACGGATGGCATAGCGAGTAGCGACATTAAAAAGTGCCCAATTAAGCTACCGAGAGAGAAGACTCGTTTAATTTTTTCTAGTAGTTGATGATTTACGCTGCAAGCCAAAGGTATTACGTCACTGTGAAGGTTTACCTACCCTCACAGTCGAAAGAAATACTATTGCAAGTATTAACAATCGATAAAGACGTATTGCTCATAAATGTCTTTATTATTAAAATTTTGCACTCACAATGCTATGTGAATGTGTTTACTAGAAAAAAAATCAACCATTTTTTATTTTTCTTGTAAGTAAACATTTTATCCTATATCTACATTGGCCTGCAAAAATAAGTATCACACTTTTAAAATTGCAATAACTTTTTAAGTACACAAGATAAACAAGACACACTTTAAAATGTTACTAATGTCTATAGTTTCAAAAAAAGCTGATAAAAATAAAAATATATATGTAATATTGTGAATGCAAAATTGCTTAATTATTGTAGCCTGAATAATATGGTATTGAATCATAATGTTTATGATGATTAGATCATAAATGGAATTGAACTAGGATAGGGAATGTTTACGCTCACAAAGTTGCAGGCTAGCCGCTAGTTAAAAAAAATCTTTAAGAAGACCACACTGTTCACCTCTCGCGAGGTCACAGCATGTTACCCGTCGCCTAGACCCTCCAAACATGCCGCCGCCGGTTTAGAGGCCCATCTGTCAGTTAACGAATCACCGTCTGCTGTTTAGTACACATGTGTTATAAAATTGTTTAGAGAGACGCCATAGTTTCACCAAGTTTGTGTTACGATATCTGTGCTGGAAGTAATGTGTTACGATATTGTAAAATAGAGCACTGAGGACCTTTTTCGGCACAGTAATGGTACCTGAAGATGGGATGGATAATTGTTATTTTATCATTCATTCATTTATATAATCACGACTATTATCCCCTAAGGATTAGTCAGAGACTAGGCAATGAGGACAGCAAAAGCAGTCCTCTACTATAGTCCACTTTTCACCAAATAGCGACTGCACATGTGCTCAGCGTGACTGGTGGTGAACCCATCGCAGCTATATACTTTATGTGTAGTCTTTAGTCCGTGTTAAGAGGCCTATTACATCTTGACTGTGATTTTTGCGTTAAATTGCCAATTTTGGCGTTATGGATCTCAGAAACAAAAATGCATTAACAATTATGACTTATTGAATAGTGTAGAATAGCCATTGGAATAGTGCGTAGCGGCCTCGCTTTTTGTAAATTTTGCTTAACTTTTTAATTAAACCCAAAATTGCAGAGATAGATTTTCATAAAGTGCGCAAAGGCACTTTTTTGAGCTAATTGATTGAACAACTGGTCTAAACAAGTGAAATAAAAAAAATATAATGTTATCTCTTATATTAGTCGAATAGTGTGTAGCGGCCTCGGAAGTTTTAGATATCATTGATTTTATATAGGAAAAAAATCTTATTCTAAACCAAGAAACTTCGAAAATCGCTGTAAGTTAACTGTGAATATCTCCTATCTACGATAATATTATTGAGCAAAATTTATACCAGAGTAATTGTTACTTTATGAGGAATAAAGATTTTATAATGAATTTATTATCCTATTTCGATAAAAACGATAAATACAACTGCAAAATTACTACAAAATGCGAAAATGGGCATTTTACGCAAAAATCACATTCGAGATGTAATAGGCCTCTTAATCGTGTCGCGTATAGCGGTGAAAGAATACTACCACCCCTCTACCTCTACTACTACCTCCTCCCTTGGGTGTCGTAAAAGGCGACTAACTAAAAGACTTGTTATTTTATTTTATGGAAAATTTGATCCAAGCTCCAGATTACATCCGAGCTGAGCTGAGCGCCAGATTTCATCTGAGCTGTCAAAGTTAGAGCTAGCAAAGCTAGAAAAGAATGAGCTGATTTTATTTTTTTTACTGTTTAATAGTAAAACTTGTATCTGCATGTAATTTAACATCACTAAGCAAAGAGCCGCAAGGTAACAAATTGCGCAATGGCACACTATCTCTCCGGCATGGTATCGGCATGGCATGCGGAAGGATCGGTCGCGCCGCGGCATGCAAACAGCGCTAATCGACAGTCAAACCATACGTGACATTGGCCTTTAAATTCACAAATAGTTAAGTCAGGTAAACTAGACAGATACGAACAATCTAATAAAATAGTTAATGTTTTATTATTCACTATATTGTCTAGTCAACCTACATCGTGTTAGAAATCAAAGTTAAATTCACCTCAAAGTAACACAATCTGCGCTGGCAAGATAGACGAACTGTACCCATCATACTCCATCCGAATGTCAACTATTTAATGTGAATAAATTATATTTCATTTCATTACGATCAAAGTCGACTAACATTGAGTAAGTAGTAGTATAAGCCAAATTTTTCTTCTTATCTCATTTTATCTTGCGATCAGCCCTTAGGCTATGAGCAGATATGTGGAGTGACTTTTGGCAAATAGAGTCAATTCCCCAGCGGGAACCTCTTCATGGGCATAAATTCACAGAATAGAAGATCTATAATTTTGCGCCTTTTTAGACGTTTTATTGTGTCCGGGATAAGAAGCTGCATTGCAAGCTGGTTTGGATGGTTCTGAAGTCGAGATTTGAAGGTTTTAGCATAGCTTCGTATTTCCTCCTTTACGATGCTAATGTTCAGGTGTTCGTGAACTTCCGAGTTTCTAATAAACCAAGGAGCATTCGATATGCTCTTTAGAATAGAGTCTTCAGCTCTTTGTATAATGTTCAAATTTGAGTCGCATGCGCAGTATGATATGAGCCTATAAAACTATCCCAGTCCTGGGCAATGACATCTTAAAATAGTTTACATTGGTCTCCGTCAATAAAAAAAATGAGACAATGCTATAAATCTTACGTAACCTCTTAAATCTCTTTATAAGGCATCCAAGTGATATCAGAACAGTAGGTGATACATCACAGGTATCTCGGCTCTTCGCGAGAGGCGAGATATGAGCCCGATACGCCTAGATAGATGGTTATCGCTGGGGCAGCGCTATCGGAATGCAACGATCTCTTATCGCTGGTCACGTTCTTACTTCTTTCGCTTTAAAAATAAACGAGATTGCGTATTTTTTTCTCCATAAGTAAATTAATATTTTGTGCCACCCCAACTGCTGAGCAAAAGCCTCCCCCAAACCCTTCCACGTATCTCATATCCTTGGCGCTTGAAAGAGAGGAGATTGAATGAGTTGAATGACGTGCGTGACAGCAGCGGCAGCGTTACGGCGACAAACACAAGACATGACAGTCACAGACAGATGACAGATGCTGATTTTTGTGGCTCCGCCTTGCTGTGTAGTGTGAAAAATGCGTTTCGTTCAATTAATTATAAAATTAAATACCTCATTTTCCCCGGGTTCTAAAAATATAATTCTCGCTGGAAGTGACTGTTCTGAAGGCAAGGATTTAAAACATATCAATATAATGTTCTCTATTTATTGTTTTATGTACAAATCTCGCCATCATTCTTTTAATTTTTTTTAAATGTATTCCCAGGTTCATACTTGGAAATACATTTTGTTACCAGTACGTCTCAGTAAGAGTGTTTTTATACCCTGTGTATACTATGCCTCGGTGAGCGAGTGGTAGGACCCGATATCCGCAGGTGCCGGGTTCAATTTAAGTTCGAATCCGAGTTCAAAACCGGGGCGAGTGCTCTGAAAAACTCTTTGAACCTAATCCCGGCCCTAATTCGGCGTTTAATCTAGGTATAAGACCTTATTCCAGATTGGTCGAATCCACCCTAAATGAAATACTTTCATTTAGGCTGGATTCGACCTCGGATAATCGGATTTAACGGTTGGCTAATTTGTGTACTACCCGTAAGGCACTATTAGTTAATCTGTGGTACTTACTACCTTCCATTAAATGACATGAATCTTGAGACAGTTTAATAAGGTGTTATTACAATTGGCAAATATCCAGAGCTTAGCGAATCGTGCATAATACTTGAAAATATCTTGACGAACGGAATTGCCATAGCCTAATTTCAATTTGTCCGAGGCAGTTTGAACGACTCCACTCCAATGTCGCAATTCTAATGGTATTTTATAAGCGCCAACCGGCAATGGTGAAGTGAATGTTAACATACAGGTAGTATTATGGTATATTATAAACCATTAAAATGCACCATGCCACCTCAGCAAACGATATTACTTAGATATTATTAAGATCGTTCGCTGAGTTCGCATGATAAGGTTTGATGAGAAAACAATTTAACATTTTCTTATTTTACTTATTTTAACGCAAGTTTTGTTGTGAACAAATTACATGTTGTTTTAAAATTATAAATGTTGAAAAGGAAGAGCACCTTACTTGTATTTTTATGTATTCTATGACCTGCCCCTTACTCTTGAAACAGATCGGTATCGGATCGTATTGGTATTGTGAAATTTCGTACTTTTAAGTTACGACACCAGCGCTAATTTGGATTCATATTGGGTGAACTAAATGGCATTGGGTTTTGTATTTTTTTTCGCTCAATATACGCGCAATATGAATCCATATTAGCATTGGTGTCGTAACTTAGGATCGGGATCGGTTTCAAGAGTAAGGGGGCTTGGCTTGGATTGCCAGAAGGGTGCGTGTGCGAATCCTGCTCGTGGAATATTTTTCAACACTTCTCAATTTGTAATTTAACAACAACATTTAACAGTAACAGTTGCCTTTTAATTGGAACAGCGATAATATTTAACGCAAATCTTGGTGCGAACTGCACTGCATTGCAATTTGAAAAACACTAACGTAAAGCATTTATTACTCGGAGCACTATTTACGTTAGTTAATCTGTTTGTTTACCTTTTTCTTTCTCTTCGAAACATCATTTCGTGTAAGTTATTAAATATATATAAAATATATATAAATGAAATGGGAATCCTCTTTTTCAACAATTTTTTTGTCCTAATTTAATTTGGCGTAACAAGTTAGGCATATATATATTGTCATTCTAATATTTTGACATAACTGTTTTATTTCAGTTATCATACATATGGTTTAGGCTAGTGTTTTTTTCCCTAATTTTGATTTGCATAAAGTTATAGGGCATATTGTTTATTCGTCTAAGTAATAGTTATTAGGCATAAAGATCTGGTAGATTAGACAAGACAGAAGGTGAGGTTATAGTTTCAAAATCAATTTGGATTGGTTTTTTTATCAGGATTTTTTAATTTTATTGATAGCTATTTAAATCTGAAAACAAAAAGTGGCTATTAGATTATCAAAAATAACGTGATAGTAGGTTAGGGTGCAGCGGGAAGGGCCCTTGGGCAACCCCTAAGCCACCAACATGTTTATTTTATATACAAAAAGTATTTTATTAAATGCAAACACAAAATTTCCAAAACTTTACTATTTCCCTTATTATGCCTTTAAAAAATATGCTTAAATAGCATTATGTGTAAGCAAATTTAGGCTTTAGAATAGTATGCTTAATAATTATTATTCTAATAGTAGTTATGCTTAAAAAAATGTGTTATGCCAAATTAATATAATGCGTAACTATTATTAGGATAAGTAAAAGTATGCAATGTTAAATTGTGGCATAAAATTAAAATAGGGAACCGAATAAGTCAAAATAAAAGATATGTCATCCATGAACGTTATAATGAAGTTACTCGTAGTATGCCTGATTCTCACACTGCTGGTATGCCACCTAACAATAGCAACATTGCTAGTCGTGAATTTGAATATTGCGTGTTGTGGGGATGCGTTTCCATTGCACTGATTTGATCTGATACAATTTTAGTGTATTAAATGATACTTGTTTTTTTTTTCTATGGAAGATTGAGTTTTGCCATTGCCTGACTGTTCTATGATAAAAACTGGCGCTTGCCTGGGGGCTTACTCTTGAAACACAATTGCATTAGTCAATTTCCAATCACAAATCTAAAAAATGTTAAATGGCACTTTTGTTTGCGACATTGGAATTAAATTGCGTGAAAATTGATTGAACAAATTATTATCGAAATGGCGTTCCGGAATTATCTTTACTTATCCCAATATCGATACTTATTAATCGCATTGGAATTGTATTGAGATTGAGTTTGCGTTCAAGAGTAACCCTACTGATCGTAATCTATTACGTATTTTCATAAATGTTTATATGAAACTGCAATAGCTTCATTTTCGAGGTTTACTTAACTTGATAAAAAAACTGACTGAAACATCTAGGTATGTTATGGACTTATTCTTGATATGGAATAAAACTCTTGATGATGTTGATTATAAATAATGTGTAATCTTGCTGGTACATACAATGCTTGAAAAAGGAATCTTGTTTTAGAAGAAATTACCAATGGTTACCTTTTCTAACTAATGAGGTTCGAGGTGCTAACTTGGTGGCCCAAGTGGTATTGAATATACATCATGCATACACATATAATCACGACTATTATCACAGAATAACTAATAGTACTACCGTACAGAAGGTTCACTCTCTAACGACTTGCACGCGAAATTGAAACTTATCGTGTGACCCGAGCGTTCATATTCAGTTAAGCAACGCCGACTCGATATCGATTTGACGTCATGACGTCACAGAGCGTAGGGTTTACGCGCGCGCGCTGGGATTAAGAGTTAAGCGACGACGCGCGACGTGGAGCGTGCGTCGGCTCGCGGCAACCTTTACTTACTGCCATACGCCTAGGCGGCCTGCCTGGGAGGCGCGCCAAACGAACCTACCTAAACTGCGGAGTGACACCCTCCTGCTATTATCACCGAAGGGTTAGTCAGAGACTAGGCAATGAGGACAGCAAAAGCAGTCCTCTACCATAGTCCACTTTTCACCGGATAGCGACTGCACATGTGCTCAGCGTGACAGGTGGTAAACATCGCCGCTCTATGCTGTTGGGTATATGTGCAGTCTTTGGTCCGTTAGTCGTCTACGACACCCAAGGGAAGAGAGGGAATGGTAGTATTCTTTCACCGCTACGCGACACGTTTGAATAATATATTTTTCATCCCCCCATCTCAGAAAGAGTGTCTTTACTCTTCGATATCTGAGTGCAAAAGCCGTTTTTATCCGCTAGAGGATAAAGTAAATTGAATTTAGAACATCGTGTGCACTAAGTTTGTGAATTCAAAACATCATTAAACCTATTTACTTCTCCCTCAATGGTGCCGAATTTATCATACACCTTTTTTTAATTTGTTAAAAACTCAGACTCGGAACCTTTTTGGTGTACCTACTTTTTTAATTTGGTTGGTAATTTTCTCGTTGAGGTGGGATGAAAAGTTACGTGTTGCACTTGAGTGCAAAGATTTTTCACCTCGTGTTCTTTTGATTCCCTCGGTAACGCTTAGGATTCTAATTTTTGAATCACTCGCTGCGCTCGTGATTCAATTTTAGAATCCTTCGCTTGCTCGGTCATCAAAATTGAGCACGCGGTTAAAAAGCAAGTTTGCACTCTTGTATAACAAATAACTATTAATCTTATTATTATTTCCAACTAGCGGCCCGCCCGCGCCTCGTCCACGCGAACGTAGACACTTTTATACTTCAGCAATTTTTGTACAGAATATCTACAAATTCTATAAAAAAAAAAACCGGCCAAGTGCGAGTCGGACTCGCGCACGAAGGGTTCCGTACCATATCTATAAAACTTTGATCGACGTTTTTAATAATAGTGTATTTTTTTTAATTAAATAATTTATGACGTATTAAAAAAAACTACTTACTAGATCTCGTTCAAATCAATTTTCGGTGGAAGTTTGCATAGTAATGTACATCATATATTTTTTTTAGTTTTATTATTCTTATTTTAGTTACAAGTTACAGTTTACCACTTTGGAAGTGTCTCTCGCGCAAACTATTCAGTTTAGAAAAAAATGATATTAGAAACCTCAATATCATTTTTGAAGACCTATCCATAGATACCACACACGTATGGTATATATATATAAAAAAAATTGAGTTTCAGTTCTAAAGTACCCCCAAAATTTATTGTTTTTTTTTTTCAATTTTTGTGTGAAAATCTTAATGCGGTTCACAGAATACATCTACTTACCAAGTTTTAACAGTATAGTTCTTATAGTTACGGATAAAAGTGGCTGTGACATACGGACGGACAGACAGACATGACGAATCCATAAGGGTTCCATTTTTTGCCATTTGGCTACGGAACCCTAAAGACCATCGTGTGAACCGCGTAATATCCTTTGCGTGGTTTAAAAGCAGAAAACGAAGCTACAGACACAGGAAAACGGCGACTTGAATTTATAATAATACTAGCGGCCGCTCGCGGTTTTACCCGCGTGGTTCCCGTTCCCGTGGGAATATCGGGATAAAAAGTATTCTATGTGTTAATCCAGGTTATAAACTATCTGTATGTCGACTTTCATCCAAATCCATTTAGTAGTTTTTACGTGAAGAAGTAACAAACATACACACTCACAAACTTTCGCCTTTATAATATTAGTGTGATAAAGTAATGATGATAAATAGCTAACAATTTGATCATATCACTTTTTAGCTAAACTTTTCAATTTTTTACTTTTGCATGAGTTAACTAACAATTGGGTCTAAGGCGACGCAATTTTTTGGCAACGCATTGTTTTGCAACGTTTTATTTTCACCAAAGAAAACTTAACATGTAATCGACGTCTCGCCCCAGCGAATGGAGACGCGCGCATTACGCAATCCCGCTAATTGCACATTGCGTTGCACGGCGGCGCTGCATGCCACGCGCTGCATCGCCAAGCAGCGCAGCGATGGAAAGCGACATGACAACTGCAGGCTTATTACCTAAAATTTAGCAATCAGCAAAAGTTGCGCAGTTATCGCGCGATAGACGCGCGATCGATTGCTTATCGTTAACAAAACTCGTATTACGTATGTGATCGCTGGCAAATCGCTCGCCTGCTGATTGAATGCACTTTTTGCTACGACACTAGCGCCAACAACAATTTAGTAGCAATAACAGGAACTATGTGTCTATTGGATTGGATTGGAGTGTGTGACAGATGTTTTCGCGCTAAGATTCTTGTTTACGAAAAAAATATAAGAAAAAATGGCTTGGCGTCCATTTCAAGTGGTAAATTCGTTGGTTTTATGTAACAAGTGGACAAATTTACGTTAGCGTTGAATCAGTGTGTTGATTTCGTTTGTATCGTGAATTCGTGAGCAAAATTATTTCCATTTTTATATTAAAACAAAAAGGGTTTCCATCACGTCTCGCAAAGTAAGTATAGTGAGTGATGTTATACAGTGAAATAATGCAGCAATGTTTGTTTTATTACTTAAATGTTCGGTGTTTTAGCAATGGCAAACAAAGTATCCAACGATCAAATGGACGAGTTATTGGATTTCCTTGCCTCGCATCCTGCTATAGCCAAAGGAGTAGGGCTTGGAGCAAGGTCTAAAGAAGCAGTTGATAGGCAGTGGAATGACCTTGCTAATAAGCTCAACTCCTATGGCAATGGATCAACAAAATCTGGTGAACGTTGGAAAAAGGTAAGCTTCCTGAATTTGTTACTTTTAGGTTTTCTGCTTAAACATGGCCTAAGTAATAAATTTGTTTATTTCTTGTCCCTCTTTTCTGATATCACTTTTAATTTTATAGTACTGGGCTGACTTAAAACACAAAAGCAAGACTAGGTTGTCTAAACGGAGGCAGGAAGCTTTGGGGACCGGTGGTGGTCCTAGTAGCCAAGATGATCTTTCCGAAGTAGATAAGAAAGTCTTGGCTATAATAGGAGAGCAAGCGGTGGTTGGTGATAGTGTGCACAAAGTCCCTGTATTTGTAAGTTTCAACATTTCAAAGCGTATTTTATAAATTTATGTAAAATTAATAAACTTGTTAATTCACATACTTACTTAATCTTTTTTTCAGGGCATTAAATCTGAAACTCACACTGAGGAAATAAGATCTCAACGTGAAAACATAGTTTATGCCCAGGAAAATATTATACCTGATAGTAAGTTATTCAATCACACACATCTCATCATCCATGTTTTAGATTATTTTATATAAAAATTATTTTAAAAATTCATAGGTGAGACAGTTGTGGCGAACTCGCCACCAGCGGTGGTGAACTCGCCACCAGCGGTGATGATCTCTCCTTCAAGAAGAGGTCATACAAGCCAAGTTTGTAAGTAGTAGTGGTTTTGAAGTTTTATTATTTAGTGTATACTTTTAGTAGTCCTCACTTACAATAACTGTACTTTTTCTCACTTACAGATAGCACTACAGAATGTGAGCCCACTACTTCAGCTCAACTTAGAAATACTACAGTGAGACACACACAACTAGTATTGGAACAACCACAAACTGGTACAAATACTTAAAATATTTTTAGCAAAGGACTATGCTTGTATTTGGTACATTAAATGTGATTAAAATTTGTAGATTGATAAAATTCAATTTAATCTTATTTATTTTTACAGGAGTGGAGAGTCCTGTCAGTCGGCCAATTTCTGATCGCCCTCACCTCAGACGTAATAGACCTTCTGAAACTACAAGTAAGTCTAGAGAACAATCAACTTTGAAAGCTTTACTTACTATGTGGTTTACTATTATAGTATAAAACTATTATACGTGTACCTACCTAATTTTAGTGTACTATAGTTAAGTTATAGTGCATATAAATAAACACCATTTTTATTTCAGTTCCATCTAGAATCAGCCCTGAATGGGTAATGGAGTTAGAGAGAAGCAGGACTGAGGCTGAAAACAAGCTTGCAAATGCTGCTCTCATAATGGCAGAATCATCAAGAGTTCAAGCCGAAACAGCACGTGAACAGGCAGACTTGACACGCCAGCTCGTAGAAATTATACGTCGGCAATCAGACGACATAAAGGGGCTGCTGGTGATGATGCGAGCTGCTAACGCTGCTGGAGATAATAATATGTGAGCTGCAAAATCTCAAAAAATAAATAGTTTGATTAGGAAAATCTTTTATGCCATAATTATGTAATTAATTTATAGTATAATAATATTCAATGCATTTATTTGTAAGTTTGTTTATTTTTTGTAATTTTTATGACTGTTGCCTCTTGCCTGTTATTGTGCCAAATAAATAAAATAAATAAGTAAGTATATAAAATATATAGGTAGTTGCTTTCTAATATTTTGATTGTACTTAGTTTAATTTTTATAAGTTTGTTTATTGTTTGTTACCTAATTGATTTTCATTAAAAGCCTATGCTGAAAAGTTGTAATTATGTCGCCTTGTGGGTAACTGTACTACACAGTTGTAGTTTTGAAACATATATTTTTTTAGTAATTTTTGCAAACATGTGTTTATTGTTCATCACAAAAACTAGTTTGATTTGAACCACACAGTCATTTTCATAAGTATTGTGTGGTAAATATAATGTTATTAAACTGTAGTAGTTGTATTGTAATCAAAATTGTGACTAGAATTAAGATAAACTGTTGAGCTATGTTGTGTGAAACATCTTTTAATAAATAAACGCAATGGCGGAATACCCCTATTTTCAAAAAAATAAAGCAGAAATTTACTTTTATAGTTATTTTAATTATATCATTAGCCACCTTATTCTATATATTATTATATACAACATCTTAACTTATTCTATACAATATCTACATTAATATTAAATTTTTAATAAAGTTGCAATTATTTAAATCAAACTTATTCTATACAACACCCACATTAATATTAAATTTTTAATAAAAGTTGCAATTATTCAAATCTAACTAAATTATGTACATTATCCTATTTCTTTATTTTCTATAGTTAATATAATATACTTCTTATCAATACGCTAACACATATTTAACTAATTCTGTACAATACTAATTTGACCTTGAACGCCATAGTCTCTGCACAATGCGATTTCTTTGCTGTCGGCCTCTAGCCAATAGCTCTTGTTCAACTCCAGTTGCCTGTTGTAACTGATGTGCAGATTGATTTTGCTGATCACCCTGAGCGTCAGCACTTGGCAATGGTGGTACCGGCAGCAGATGTTTATTGCAGATGTTATGCAACACAGTACAGGCATTAATTATCATAGCCACTGTGTGATGGTCATAATGCAACACTCTATGTGCTAGCAAACATCTCCAGCGAGCTTTCAGAACACCAATGCAACGCTCCACTGTATTCCTAGTCAGACAGTGAACATTCGTATAATTCTCATCTGCACTATCAGGTTCAGCATTGACAATTGGAGTTAAGAGCCATGGCCTTAACGGGTATCCAGAATCACCTGTAAATTAAAATCAATAAATGTTTTCAGATTTTTAAGGTAATCTACTCAATACTAAAATAGTAAGTTAGTACTATTACATACCAAGCAGCCAGACAGCTTCTCCTCTATTATGCAGGTCTTGGACATGCCTTTGTATATCAGACATTCTCCAAATGTATGCATCATGTGTAGCACCACCAAATGATGCATCTACATTGAGAATATTTAAATCACTATCACAAATCTGAAAAAAGTAATAATGTAAAATTATTATTACACTCATTATATAAATATAAGTGGTCAGTTATTGTAACTACTTACAATTTGTACATTTCTTGAATGGAAATGTTTTCTGTTAAAAAACCTTTCTTCATGCTCTGTTGGTTTAATCAGAGCCACATGAGTGCCATCAATGCAACCCAAACATCCTGGGAATCCAAATTTGTTGAAAAAACTAAAACAAAATGACAATGATCATGATTTACAAAATACAACATATAAAACAATAAAATATTGTATTGAAGACCTCTGCCGTTCTTTACACAAAGTTATTTTTACCCCATATGTGTTATTATACTTACTATTATCATATAATATAAGTAATTAAAAAGGAAAAACTGCTTAGGTACCCACTATACTGCAGCACCCTAATACAAATAGTAAATACTTTTGTAACATGGAAACTATAAACCTTATTAGATTAAAATCTTACCCATTAATAATTAACTGTCTCTCTTGTGATGTTTGAGGAAAACGAATATGTTTGGCAAGAACTCTTGGATTGTTTAAAGCCCTTGTGACTTCTTTTACCGCATTTGATACACTAGCCTGGCTGAGCCCATGAAGGTAACTCATACCTACAGGCTTCTGATAAGAACCCGTGGCAAAAAAAGACAATGCTGTAAGAACCTGAGAACGAACAAAATTGTATAAGAACACATCTACTATAATAAACGATGTACTTTGAAAAGGAATATATTTTCGGTAGGTAGGTACCTACCTTATTTTCCACTGTAACTTTTGTTCTTCTTCTCGGGTGAGCCATGTAAGGCTTCAGCTCACTACACAGTTCTGTAAACAACTCTTTACTAAGTCTGTAGTGTGCTCTGAACTCTGAGTCGGAGAGCTCCAATGCCTTGGCTTGGTCACGAAGGCTACGCCTCAATCGTGCTGTGTTGTTGGTTTCACCTCTTCTATACTCAATATTTAATGCTTCTAATAACAGTACAGCACGAGCCATGTCGATACAAGAGTGTTATTAAACTTTCAAATACGTAGCGATGGTGCAGCAATCGAAAAGACTAACCTTTTTTGTTAATGCTATTTGACATCCCAAATTGCTCACAGATTGCTATCGCTTTGCTGTCAAAAGCCATAGATAATACGAAAAATTTGACAAGTCACAGAGTTTGGGTCGGTTGAATGCACATTTTAATTCATCTATTGTTCGGTAGAGGCAGCACTGTCGCTATTTGCTATTGGCTTTGTTTTTGCTAATACGTAATACGAATTTGCGATTTTGGAGCAATTATTGCGCGTTTTTTGCCATCGCTTGGCTTTTGCAAGATACGTAATAACGGTGCTGGTGATGCGACTCGAGCGCCTATTCGTATTCAAGGGCGGTTACAGACCAGCGTTTCTTTTCGCGCGTTTAAACTCGCACCGGACTAAAGACTGCACCATATTCTATAGCATAGAGCGGCGATGGGCATACCACCACCCAATGATGTTACAATAAAAAGTGGTATGCGTTACATGTGCCAAAAACTAGCACCATAAAACTATGCTAACTGGCTTACCTTAGGCCACCAAACACATTATCTGTCTCATTTACGCTATAGCTAGTTGTCATGCTATCTTGCTCACACTTCGTTCTTCGTACGAGCTTTGGCCCATTATTGACATCACATTAGTACTGACATAAATAAGCTACCTTTTTTATTATAATACTAGCAGCCGCTCGCGGTTTCACCCGCGTGGTTCGCGTTCCCGTAGGAATATCGGGATAAAAAGTATCCTATGTGTTCATACAGGGTGTCAGCTAACTCTATACCAAATTTTATTAAAATCGCTCCAGCCATTTAGACGTAAAGAAGTAACAAACATAGGTACACACTCACAAACTTTCGCCTTTATAATATTAGTGTGATCATTGTTACCACCCCTCACGCTAAGAACATGTGCGGTTGTACATACATATAATCACGACTATTATCCCCGAAGGGTTAGTCAGAGACTAGGCAATGAGGACCGCAAAAGCAGTCCTCTACCATAGTCCACTTTTCACCAAATAGCGACTGCACGTGTGCTCAGCGTGACAGGTGGTGAGCCCATCGCCGCTCTATGCTGTTGGATGTATGTGCAGTCTTTAGTCCGTTAGTCGCCTTTTACGACACCTAAGGGAAGAGAGGGGGTGGTAGTATTCTTTCACCGCTACGCGACGGTGACGGTGTGCGGTTGTAATTTGGTGAAAGGTGGACTATGACAGTGGACTACGTCTGCGGTCTTCACTGCCTTGTCTGACTAACCCTTTAATAGCATAGTTGTGAATCTTTGTGCATGTATGTATGTTCAATTTAAAACTTATATACTTTACGCTTGACGTCGCTGTGTGACCGCTCTAAGCAGCCTAAGAACATTTATTATGTGCCTCTAATGCCTACACCAAAGACGGCTATCCAAACAGTTTAGCGTCGGGCCGAAACAGTCGCTTATGTATGAGTTATGTATGAATAGCGGTCGAGCGTGCCTTTGCATGTGCCATCTAGACGCGAGGTGGCAACGACGTGACTGCTGCGATGTAGCTAAGACGACGTTAACCCAACATCACGCCCGTTCACACTTTAGTTAAGTAAACATGTTAATAAAGTTAAGCGGCTAACAATTTGCTGTGATATACAACTACGAAATCTTTTTGAGATCCTAAGTGGGGATAGCTAGCGACTATGATAATATTCTTTTTCGCAGTTTTCAAGCTTATTGGAAGTGAATGGAGGAAGAGGTTAAAGGAGAATGACCATTTTACTATGGGAGTTAGGCTAGTTTTTTAGCTAGCTAGCGTAACACAGCGCTTTTATGAAATAAATAGTAATCAATAGCAGCAATGCTCTGAATTATGTAGAAAAAATTACATTACAATATCATGCTTGCATGCATGAAGCTATCTTCATTTTTAGCTTGAGACTTTTCAGGTATTTTGAGGTTATGACAACTGTTATCGTCTGTCTATCAGTTCAGCTCAGCATTTATTTATCACTTGACTCTTAACGCGGCGTTCTATAGAAAACCTTTTTTAACAGTAATCAACACTTTTGATATGCGAATGATTAAGACGCAATAGATATCGAACAGGCCGATTTGGTCATTCTCCTTTGTTGTGGTTTTTTTTCAAGATCATAATTTTAACACTTCTTCCCATACGGTACCTAAGCTAATACGCTTAGTCTCTCCGGGTACCGGGCGTGATGAATCTAAATTACAGCCTTGAATACTGTCCCACAGGGCAAACACCTCTATCATTGAAATCATCGCTACAATAAATGTTTGTATGCATAACACCACGCTTGCCAAATGTAGGTTGGTGATCACAAGCCAGGGCTATAAACAAAGAAAAATAAACAAAATAAATAAATAAATCTTTCCTACAATCACACCAATTATCTAGCCCAAGAGAAGCTTCGAAGAAACTCGTTAAAATGGTTACTAGACAAACGGATAAACATACTTAAATACACTTATTATACATAGAAAACACCCAGACCCGAGACAATTCAGAAAAACATAAATTTCTAAATTGACCCGACCGGGGATCGAACCCGGGACATCAGAGATGGCGACACCATGAAAACCGGTATACAAACCACTTGACCAAGGAGGTCGTCGATATATGCATCGGAAAAATTCGAAACACCTTACCCGACCTGTGAATTAGACACACTAGACGCAGGCTTGCCTACCACCCCTACATAGTTGATATTCCACCTGCTTCTTATGCGAACCGCCGAGAAAAGGAACGCGTTGCCTGCTCATGTGTTTCCTGATCACTACAACCTTGGTCTTTCCAAGGCAAGAGTGAATAGGCATTTCCTGAGTAAGCATGTAACACCCTAGACTACATCCTGCTCACCAAGCAAGTTGGTGATCAAATGCTTGCCCAGTTTCAATATAAAAAAAAACCACTTTGTATCAGGCCGAGCGCTTAGCCACGCGGTCACCGAGGAGTTTATGGCACTTGAAAGGCCAAAATGCGTTTGTTGAAACTGCAACAAAAGGACACGTCTGGTCACTTCCGGCCTCAGATTCAAGTTTCACTATGTAACGTGTTTCAACTGCATCCTCTTATATCCCTAACACCTAATCATCACAATCACTTTGTCCACAGTCAATGATCCAGCTAAAGGAGCGCAAAGAGATGGACGAGGCGTTCAAAAAGGCGCAGAAACCCTGGGCGAAGCTACTCCAGAAGGTGGAGCGCACTCGCCTGGAATACCATACCGCGTGCAAGCAGGAGCGCACCGCGCAGAACCAGGAGCGGAATGCAGGCGGGGACAGCTCGCTCAGCCCCGACCAGGTCAGTGCACATGTAAGGACCTGAATCTGCTGTTAAGTTTTATACACATGCATGCAGTTGCACTGTTCTTCTTCGTTTGTCCACCGTTACGTCATAAATCCAACTACTGCCGCCTACGATCCTATATAAAAACTGGATACACAATTCCTCGCTCAGGCGTCATGTCTTTTAATTTACGATACCAGCGCTAATATGGATTCATATTGCGCGGATATTGAGTGAACTAAATGCAAACTCAATACCATTTAGTTCACCCAATATAAATTCAAATTAGCGCTGGTGTCATAGCTCAAAAGTACGAAATTACACAATACCAATCTTGATTGATCGGAATCGAATTCAAGAGCACCTTAAACACCTTACCATCAACCTTATTCGTATTTAACCGATTGTGAACTAAAGTGAGGTTGTGTTTTTGAAATCTCTTGTTTCTCTAACCACTTCTGCTCACACTAAGCACATGTGCATAGTCGTTATTTGGTGAAAAGTGGACTATGGCAGAGGACTGCTTTTGCGGTCCTCATTACCTAGTCTTTGACTAACCCTTCGGAGATTATTGTCGTGATTATAAATGTGTATAGGTATGTATAATATAGTATATTATTATCGACTTTAAAGCTTAGTTTAAAAATATGAATAATTTATTTTTTTCGATAATTCTAGTAACAGTGTGTTATTATTATGTACCATGTCAGCCTTCGCAACCTCTTATCGACCACTTATCTCACGGCTGACTTATCGATTGCTCAGAATTCAAGGAGCGATAACTCGAGATCGACTTATCGAATCGCTGGAAATTGCGAACGCCCTTGAAGGTGTGCTGCGTTACGGATTAAAATAACTACTTTTCTTGTGTAAATGTTTAATTAAATAATACAGTTACCAGAACTTGTGTTAGGAGAAATTCTTGTTTGTGAATTTACGTTTTTGTAGTTGCTTTAATCTGTCTTTAGAAAATAAGTATATTATGATTTTGTAACGTAATATCCATCGGTGAAGCAGCAGCGCGTTCTGTAACTAACGACCGTAAAGTTAAACAATTAGGCATTGCCAAGATGGGTTTCCATTCCAGATAGGTGACCGAATGTAACAAAAAAAATATTGCTGCTTTAATTAAAATGCATGTAAAACCGTTGGATGGTCGAGTCCAGCAGTGCGCAGTGAGTAATAGTCATCATCATCAACCTATAAACGTCCCACTGCTGGATACAGGCCTCATACGTGGACAATAGCACGATGGGGATATTAGGCCACAACCCACCACGCTGGCCCAATGCAGGTTGGTGGGCTTTAACGACTGCCATCTTATGCGACAACAACCGGGACCAATGCTGAATGTTTATTAGCTATTGTTTTTTATGCTTTACGCGAGCATTGCTTTTATATCATATAAATCAAGCATTTATTGCATTATGTATGCCCATGTCTACAGATTCTTATTTCAACTGAATCACATTTTTACAGATTTGCATGTATACAGAATCACATTTTTACACATTTCTAATTGTACAGATTTCCATATTCTAATGATCCTAAGTTTATGATTAGTGATTAGTTACCTTTCAAAAATTGTTAAATAGTGAATCAAGTGTGATTGGTAATCTGTAATTGTAATGGATAGCTGTAGAATTGGGAATCCGTAATGTTAGAGATCTGTGAATTTGGGAACCTGTAAAACTAGGAATCGGTGAAACTGCGAGTCTGTTAAACTGGGAACCTGTATAGTTGGCAATCTGTAATGGAAATCTGTAAAATTGGGGACAATTCATTTAATGCATACCCACCCACACAAAACTTCTGCACTTCCCCTCACGTTTCGCCATTTGTTATCACCAAATTCTCAAGCAGGATATTTCATGACGCAGGCAAGATATACAAAGGGACTACTCGGAATCATGAACTAAATCACGGCAGTCACAAAAATATTCATTATAGTTTTGATCGATATTTTGTAATTTTTAATGTGCGTGTTCTCGGGGGATGTGGGTGGTTCGGTTCCGTGTGCCGCTCACGCTCATATATGATTCATAGCGCCGACACGTGTTTTACGAAGAAAAATTTATAAATATATATATACTTGTTCTTGACCGAGACAAAGGTCGATACAGTTGTAGGTCACCCCTAGGTAGCGGTTGATGACAAAAACAAAAAGAGGAAAGAACATCAAAAGAACTTTGCTCTATCTATGACAAGATCCAGTTGTTGTTCTTAAATTTTAAAAACGAGTCAATTATTTATGAATATTACGAAGTAGGAAAATGTGTTTCGAATACTTACATTGTTTTTCTTATGAAAGACGTGTTAATTTTACTATGAAATATTCGTATAGGTATTTGCAAAGTAATATTAAAACATTATTGCTTTAAGAGTTGACAGTAGGCTAACAAGCTTGATAAGATAAGAGAAAGTTAGTCAATGTCAGAGTTCCATACCAAGAACTCTATTAATATGACACAATAGTTTAAAAAATAATACTTAACTTTTTAATTGTGAAATGGAATACGTGACTGTTTAGACCTACACACAACGAGTTGAAAAGAATAGGACTCACCGGTCCATGTACAGACGCCAGCTGAGCAGGCCAACCTACCTGGGGGTTAAAGTTACTCGCGTCCGTAGGTTTACCCTTGAGACCCTACACGTGACCCCTGGGTGGTGCTAAATGAGTAAAACTGACTCGCCTGCTCGTTTGCCTCCTACTTTTATAAAAAAAAACATAATATTATGACTTAAACCAAATATGGTAAGGTAAGTATTAATATCGATTATAGATATTGGTCAATTTTGGATAGATTCATAGAATAATAACTAAAGCATAAATGGAGTCCAACTGAGACTCGTATAGTTGTCCTATTTTTTCAAATGGGCCATAAACATTGAAAGAAAAGAGACAAAATAAGTTGACAAAAACGTCAAATGTCCAGCGAAAAAAAAACCTTTCACCATTTACGATACCGAATTCAAAAGCAAACGTAAGAGCTCGTTCCCACTTGTCGGATATCGGGCCCGAATTTTAATCGGATGTTCCAGTGGCAGAGCATTTTTTATGAAGCTATCCACACTCGTCGGAACCGATTTAGTATGAGACGCCGACGTTTTTTTTAATAATAGAGGGAGGCAAACGAGCTGGCGGGTCACCTGATGGACAGTAATCTCCGCCGCCCATGGACACACCCGCAACACTTGTGGAAATTTGCTGACACAAAAATTGGCGCAACAGTCAACGTCAAATTTGACTGAATCGAGCATAGACTATGCGATATTTTGCGATCACGATGCATAAAATGTACCACAGAACCGAAATAATCAAACTTGTTCATACTAAAGTAGTCTGTAAGTCTATGAAAACACGGTACAAAGTCAAGCGTGTTTTTGTAGGTGCGGTCTCATGCGACCGCTTGGGGGCTGAGGGGTTAAGGAAGGAATAGGAATTGTGAGGGGGTAGGGGGTAGAGAAGGGCCTCCGGAACCCTAACTGGCCGGACAAAACACAACAGCACCAAGTGCTATTATTTCACGCTGGATATTAGTGAGAGGGTGGTATTAGGCCGTTCCAGCCGGCCCAATGCGTGCTGCAGCGCAGCGTGGCTCTACCACTCAGAAAACGTCCGATTAATATACGGATCCGACACCCGACAAGTGGGAACGAGCCGTAATTGGAATGGTGACCAAACGGAGAGCCCAATGTCATAGCACTCCTTCTATGCTTTACTTATTATTCTGAGGATAGATTGATCTGCTGGCGGTGTGTACCTTTGTGGTATCCGGTATTCCGGTAATATACATACATTAATATAATCACAACTATTTATCTCCGAAGGGTTAGTCAGAGACTAGGCAATGAGGACCACTCTCCTTACATCACTAAGTTTTATTTGTACTGGCACCTCGAGACCTACCGTTAGGTTATTGCAAGAAGCGCCAGACGTCCCTGCGCCAGTAGAACACTCGCGCAGGAGACCATCTGCGTTAGGTCTTGACGCCAAGTCAGTGCCCGCCGCAGCGCGCTCTTCATTCGGTACTCATAAGACTAGTGTCTCGGGAGAGTCTCCTCGTGACTACGTGTAGTTCACTGCCTATTGTCCAGATAGGTAACCGGAGCTGTCGAGCTCGCTCACTTCTCGTTGCACGAAGGGCACAACTCGCAGTTTCCACTGCTAGGGATAGTCGTTAGTCCGTTAGTCGCCTTTTACGACACCCAGGGGAAGAGAGGGCGTGGTAGTACTGTTTTAAAGCCGCTACGCAACACGGCCGGTAATATGAATAAAAAATAGGTCGAATTGCGCGTTTCGTTTCTTTTGAAGACGTTTTATTATGTTATGCCACAGAATAGGCTAGTTGACTAAATTTCAAAGTCATATTAAAACGATACCTGTTTACCTATTTTATCATAAGAATACATTATTTTTCAAAAAATCGATCATTTACAATATTTATTTTGCGTTTTTATATTCCAATTTAAATTTACCGCATAAACGCTTAAGACCGCCATGTTGAGTAAATGACGTCACGCCGTGCAAAACATCCGTTTCGTTCGAGGCTTGTTCTATAGAAATGTCACAACAATAAAATGACATTTCGCATGGCGTGACGTCACGGCGTCTGATTTCCGTTTAATGTCATATGACTGAATGCGTATTATTGTCGATTTTTTTCTTTAAAAATATTAATAATCCCAATTTTTTTTAATGAATATTTTAGATATTTTGTTTCTATAAAACATAATTAATCATTAGAAACGCCAAACCATCCGATTTATTCTTAGTGGACACAAGCCTATTGTAACGAAATTACCAAAACTTGATATTTGATTTTTATTTCTGTTATCGCCGAGTCAGTTACGGGGCGGAAAGGTCAGTTAGGGATTCCTAAAATAACTGGCTGGCATTTCTCACTTTCGCTCTTCCGCACTTTATTAGAGGGAAGTTGTTACGTTTCTGGAATAACTTTGTTAATTATACGAAACGAGAGTTCTTTTAATGGACTGGGACTTCAAATTAGTTATGGGCGGGCGAAGAAATTCATTGAATTTGCGTGTTTTCTTTTAAGATCGTTAAGGATGAAATATACATACAACCAGCAGACTCATGTTTGTGTGTATTATTATATGTTAAAAATCTTTAATGTCCGTGGCATTGTATTTTCTAAAGTTAGAAATAAGGTTAATATAAGAAATAAATATCTTTACTTCTAATATAATTTAAATATACACCCTTATTTTTATTCGTTTTAATGAAATTAAGGGTGAGTTCCAGCTTCCAGCCATTAAACTAAACAATTTTCCCCAAAAAAGCTATGTGCAAAAATGACAAAAAAATTTCGACCTCCCATACTACATACTATTTGTCGTCAGCTGATCGGCCAGTTTTGTGATTTTTGTTTGTCATTTTTGCACATAGGTTTCTTGGGGAAAGTTGTTCAATTTCATGGGTGGAACTCACCCTTAATTTCATTAAAACGAGTAAAAAGTGAGGGTGTAGGTATATGAAAAATATGAGTTTGCACGTCTTTACTTCACGTCTAAATCGGTAGACGGATGGATGGACGTGATTTTTAGCATAGAAATTGAAAGAGGGCATGTTGCCGTTGGGGATAATTGTTCTGACTGTATTTATGTATGTATGTTTTAAATTATTTGTTTCGAACTTCATAGAATTACGTTGTATTTATTTAACGTCCTCTCTCAACGCCACGCTCATTTGTCCATATAGGTAAAACCAGCTAATCACACACATCTCACTTTTCGTTAACAAATATCACATTCAACACTCGACTTGTAAATAAATAACGACTTAGCATCTGGCTCTCACACCGAAGATGTTTCCATTGAGTGCTGACGTCACAGCGGCAGAGCTATTTCGGCCACACACTAGACTTCTCTTATACTGTCTATAAAAATAATCTTGCGTCAGTTACGAGGACGGCCGTCGTCTTAGTGACGTTGTTTGTTGACGACGGTAATGGTCTACACATTATTGACTGTGATATCGTATACCAAAATGTGTTAACCGGAGAAAGTAATGTGCCGCCTGTCTATGATTCCCAGCATACAGGTTATCAAATCACAGCCAAAACCACACTGCACTGCAATTCAAGACCAAAAGATTCTGATGTAAACTCATTTTACGTAAAATAAAACGCACCCGATGAAATTAATAGACGGAAATGCAGGGTATAAGTATTGTGAGATATCCAACGTTTCATGTGTTGTTGTAAAGGGTTTGAAACGCAAGAGATAAAATAATATGTAAAAATTAATCACGTGTTATATGATGATGAAGGGGAAAAATTATTGGCCAAGACTGGGCTATAAGGAACAGATTAATGAGAAGGATATTTAAATTTGAAAAATGACGACCTCTTTGGTCGAGTGGTTTGTACACCGGTTTTCATGGTGTTGCCATCTCTGAGATCCCGGGTTCGATCCGGTCAATTTAGAAATTATTGTTTTCTAAATTGTCTCGGGTCTGGGTGTTTTCTATTATAATAAGAATGTATTTAAGTATTTTATGTATGTATGTTTATCTGTTGTCTAGTAACCATTTAACGAGTTTCATAACGAAGCTTCTCTTGGGCTAGATAATTGGTGTGAGTGTAGGAAAAAACAAATCAATTTATTGGATATCACATAACTAATAAGACTTATGGTGATAAACATAAACAAGGCATTCAAGCGACGACGCTTCGTCGCTTGAATGCCTTGTTTCGATCGACGCCCTGCTAGAGCACAGAAAATAAGTGTAGAAAATAAGAAGCTGATCGTCGTGTCTTATCAAGAACTCAAGAAATTACGCTATACCAACAAGTACGTTGCTCTTTTAAGTTTGAAGAATAGATTCTTAAATAGTGTTTTATTTCAAGGTTTGCGAAAAGTTTAGGAGAAGTACATTATAATAAGACGAGTTTTGCTCGGTCATTTCGAGGAAATTCTAATCGTTCTATACAAAATTTTATCTGAATATCATTAGGTGTTGCAATAAAACTTCTAAGAGTAGTTTGAAAAGACGTTGTTATCACGAGTCGTCGTAAAAATATCTAACAGATGATGCAATCGCGCATATCTGGCGATAAACAATGGATTCGTATCTAGGCCTCGCATCTATGTACTGTACTAACAAATGACCTAAACACGCCAGTGTCCATGGCATAGAAACAACACCTTTTAAATGTTGTACCATGTCGCGATGGTCATGCTAACAGCGATTCGATACAAGGGCCGTAATTAAAAGCTTAAATACAGATTCGACGGTAATCCTACTTGAAACGTAATTGTACTCTGTCAGTTGGGTGTTAGAGAGGGACAGAGTAGATACTCTGATTTTTGTCAATAGAAATACATTATTATTAATTAATTGACGTTTCACTCAATTTACCCGAGCAAGTGTATGTGTTAAGTTCCTGACGTTATAAATAAATAATACCTACAATGATGTAAATAAAAATCTTTAAAAAGTAAACCTTCATAATAAATACGGTACCAATAGAAAAAAATATGTAATTAATCACATTTCATGTCAGAAAATTATATTTGTAAAGGCATCCGATGAATGGATTCCATGTCACAGGAAAATGATTGAGTTAATCCTAAATAAACATGGTTATTCTGCTACCTTGACACGGTTCCGATTCTTCGCGGGTCTTCTGAAGCGCAGGAGAATTTTATTACCATTATTGGTATTCACGTATATAACTAGAGACGATACCGCGAAGCAAGATTTTGCGCACTCAATTGCGGTCCATGGGTTGCAAACACCTGACGAGACGAAGCCCCGGGCCCCGGCGGGCGTAGGGTTGCCACTTGTCTGGCTTTAGCCATACATGTTCTGCTTTTTATAGTCGTGTCCTGCCAAATATATGCAAGTCCGGCCTGTCTGGCTTTTGTTAGGCTTTTAGTCAACCCCGTCGCTCTAGTCAAATAATGCCGAACGAAAGCGCTTGAGACATACGCACGCAGACACGTAAAAACAAATAAAATAAAAATGTTTTTCTTTAACAATTCAATATGGCAGGCTTTTAGGGCAAAATGTACGGCTTCAATATGAATCGGTGTCCGGTTTTCTACTTTTGGGTAGCGTGGCCGTACCTGCGCGTTGCCCGCTGTCATCATGTTGAGCACATTTTTTGTACGGTATATCTGCTCCAGTTATTATAAACTTAATGATTATTGGTGGATGAATGGACCGTCACACAATACCAGTTGTGACTGCGTCCAACTCGCCCGCATTCGTATGCTAATATTCACTTGTTTCTTGTGTCACTGTGTGTTTATGTCATTTTGGGAACTGTTACGAATTCTGTGACACCGATGATGATTTTGTTGTGTCAAGTTCATTGCGTTTGCAGTTGTGTTTATCTTATCTGTTTATCCATTGTTCTAACTACAACGGTACATAATGTAATGTAATTAAACAGTACAAAGTTGAAAAGGTTAAACACCAATACGCCACAGTGCGGAAACTTTTAATCACTTTGAAGAAATATTTTTGGGCACTACTGTCACCTCTTAGGCTCGTATTCTAAAACCAAACTCACACTCAAATCCATGCTTGAATACAGTTCGAAAGGGATGGCGCTATTATCACATATATTGTGATAAATCTCTCTTAGGCTCGTATTCTAAAACCAAACTCATACTTAAATCTGCTTGAATACAGTTCGAAAGGGATGGCGCTATTATCACATATATTGTGATAAATAGCGCCATTCCTTTCTAACTGTACTCAAGCAGATTTAAGTATGAGTTTGGTTTTAGAATACGAGCCTAAGAGCAGTATTACTATAATCTTACTATGCAACTTTAGTGCCTTACAAATAAACAAAGAATAAGCTACGAATTTATTCTGTGTTTTTTTCCTGTCATGTAAATGTAATTTCAAATTAGAGCAAAAAAAGACAAAACACGGTATAACTATTCCGACCTTATTCTCTGTTTATTTGTAAGGCACTAAGATTAAAGTAATACGGCCTTATCAAATATCATCTACCACTCTAAGGGTGGATTCGACCAAACTGGAATAAGACTTACTCCGAAATTAGTCTATACAAATTCGGCGTTTAATCTAGGTATAAAACCTAATTCCAGTTTGGTCGAATCCACCCTAACAATGGTAGAAGATATTTGATAAGGCCCCAGAAAAGTTTTTCTTCAAAGTGATAAAAATATTCCTTTTATTTGAATATGTTTTGATCGGGCCTTTGTTTTAAGTTTATATTTAATGATCATTACTTTCGTCTTTCATGTGATGTGACAGCAACGCATAAAAATAAAACAGAAAAGCGTGTTTTACCAAAACATCCCGAATTGGAAGAGATACATCTTGTCAAAACGCGTTCCAGTAAATGCCGTACAATCGGCATAGTTGGTGTCCAAATATATTATCTCGAATGAATGCCCATTCTTCGCCATTGTTTAGACTTGGTAGATAACACGGAAACTTTATTGCCCTCAAGAACAATGGCTTCACTACGAAAGAGCAGAGGAAAACTTTGAACTGTTCTTGGATCATTAGGAAATTCGTTTAAAGTGTAGTTCTGATGAGCACGTTATGGGATAACGTTTGTTAGTTAATAAATCTTGCGGTGTAATAAATCGGTGCTATCGAATGATCCTGTTTTGAATCCTACTAATATTATAAACGCGAAAGTTTGTAAGTATGGATGGATGTTTGTTACTCTTTCACGTAAAAACTACTGAATGGATTTGGATGAAATTCGGCATACAGGTAGTTTACAAGAACCACGCAGGTGAAACCGCGAGTGGCCGCTAGTATATATATATAATTAGTGAGCTTGATGTCTTAGAGCCGCCCAACTAGCAAAATAGTGGAATAAGCGATCAGTTACTCCACTAAAGATCGAATAAATGTTGAATAATGGCTACCGAGTGATCATATTGTGCTAAAGATGCGTTCGTGTGACTTTTTAGCTATTTTCCCTATTGTGCGCTATAATTATGACGTATAAACGTTTATTCTACGTACTTATATCGCAACTATTCGACAATCGTGTAATAGTGTCTATTACTCGTTTATTCAACATGAGTTTGTTATAGTAGCGCTATAAGAGCATTGAATTACCTATTTGTCTGTGTAGGTCGCAACTATACAGCCACTACTAAACGTTCCGTTATCAGAGCCAATTTGCTGAATAGTTGCTACCCGTTTATTAAAAAGCGTCATGATTACTGATACAGCGTTATAAATCGACTAGTCCAATAATAGCTTTTAGATTACAGCTACTGAACCAGAATTGTTTACAATGCCATTATATCACATTTATTCAGTACAAGATGCAATAACAGATTTTTAGTGACCTTTAGAGCTCTAATGTGAGGATATTTTCTTAACCACTCTGAAGATAGTGGTTCCGTACACAATTTATTAGTACACGAATATCTTGAAACTCATGTTTAATTAATTAAATTGATAGAATACAGTGAAGAAGTCGACTGTCAAGCTTCACTTTTTGCAATAGAAGTTAATAATAATGAGTTTTTGAAGATTCCTGTAATTGCAGTTCAGATTTTGAAAACCCAGAGAGTTTTGAAAATGAACAAGACATAGAGATTTAGAATAAAATGTATTTTTCTCGTATTCCAATCTGTTTCCACTACATCCGTAGCACCTTTCTTATAAAATAAAATGCGTTTCCTGCCATTTGTCCACATTCATAACTAATTATAAACAATCATCTAGCAAGAGAAAAAACTTGAATCATTTCAGTGGCTACCAGATTATAGAGTTATATCTATAGTTGTTAACCAGCGGCTTGTAAGCCGGTAGTTACCGAAACCAGCGGCTAGAAACGAATAACCAGCCGCTTGATACCGAGTAGAAGATACCCGACTTCACATCGAAAAAAACGATTTTTATTACATTTTTTAATGTTAAACTCTTATTTTTGTTAAAAAGTAGGACTTACTATGTTCTGCTTTTTTTGTTTTTTTTTTTAAATAAACACGGAATACACTATTATTTAATTTATAGACGAACAGGAAACTAAATCTGAAACAAGATTTTGTGTTTATGATATGATATGATATGATAGTGTATGAAAATTAAAAGAATAAAGGTAGCTAAATTAGTTTACTTTAGATCTAATCATTATTATAAACCAAACGTAGGAATCTCGCGGCAAAATTTAGGCTCACAGGCTTTTGGTGCATTGAAGTAATACAACTAAATGCTTACTAGGTATCTTATTTCATAGATAAATACATATTTCCAAAACATCTCTCACAAATAAATTAAAATAGTCCTATTCCACTGCTGCGTCACATTTTGTATGACAATTTTGAGTATTTAACACATAATACGGATGCAAATTTCACTGTTTATGTCTATTTATGTTAAATGTACCTATCCTATAGTAAATAAATCAGAAAAACAACAAAAACCAAAACTAAGTCATGTGAATATAAACTGTACAATAAAATGTAAGCAGCCGTTTTCAGCCGCTAGTTATCGCTAGAAATAGAAATAGAAATAGAAATAGAAATATCATTTATTTGCGTTAGAATAAGGTACACAGTAGATGTTTGAAGCAAAATATATAAAATCTGCCTATTCAGCCATTACAAACAGCATGCAAATATCTATAATTAACATTAAAATTAAAATCAAATTATTGTCAAAGTATAAAAACTCAATTAACGTATTTAATTTAAATTACATATTATTACAATTATTATATAAACATTATTAATTATTAAATGTCAAGTTTTATTAAAAAAATCATTAATCGTATAAAAAGCATGTTCCATAAGCCAGTTGTATAAGGCCCTTTTAAATCTATTAAATGGCAATTCTTTTAAGAATTCAGGTACTTTATTAAATATTGTAATAAATATAGATTATTACAATATTTAATAAATTACAAATTATTTATAGATTATAAATATAGAATTATATATTAAATATAGAAATTATAACAAGCCAAATAAGCCGTTTCTAGCCGCCAGGCTAGAAGTGTTAGTAACCAGCACATTAGATCTATAGTTATATCTAACCATTCAAGTTTTGTTACCGACTTTGAATCAGGAACCCTCAAATAACTCCATTTATTAAATATGGTGGAACAGTGTCGCAGTTATTCAACACATGATCGAATTTATGCGCTATAACAGCAATCTATTCACCAAATTCGTGTAATTTATATATTATTTTAATATTTATTTATTAATGTAACGTTTTTAGCAGAGCCCATAAATATATGTGAATTATGGCATATCACTTTATCGGAAAATTAATTTCGCAAGATTTCTACACCTGTACACGTACAACCATACTACAAAATTCATATTTGGTTGAGTACCTACTTCCATTACTATTGGATAATAACATAAGGAGAAGATTGCTATTTGTTCACTCAGTTGCAGTTGCATTACAGCAGAACTTTTTGGAACAACAGTATTTTATTCGCTTTTATCGCATCAAAATATCGATTTGTAGCACATCGGCAACCTTTATAGCATTATTTTGTGGAATATTGGAAAACATGTAACTTTAACTCCATCAAATAGTGCAGTAGTTGCCGCGACAGTGCTATTACTGCTCTAAAATGTGTTAGGTTTGCTGTTATATCACATCTATTCCAGGCGATTTATTCCACAGTTACTCTGCTTCTATTGCACCAATTAGTGGAGTAATTTGCGCCTAAATCCCGTTGAATACACGTTGACTCCACATCTATTCAACTTATAACGACGCTCTTATAGAACTGTTTAGTAAAACAGGAACGTTGCCGTTACTGTTATAGCACACCGTTTTGCTAGTTGGGCGTTGTTATGGAGTTCGTGTCTTCAATTTCAATTATACATACATACAATAATCACGACTATTATCCCCGAAGGGTTAGTCAGAGACTAATAGGCAATGAGGACAGCCAAAGCAGTCCTCTACCATAGTCCACTTTTCACCAAATAGCGACTGCACATGTGCTCAGCGTGACAGGTGGTGAGCCCATCGCCGCTCTATGCTGTTGGAAGACTTGGAAGTAGTCCGTTAGTCGCCCTTTAAAACACCCAAGGGAAGAGAGGGGTGGTAGTATTCTTTAATCGCTACGCGTCACGGTTAAATAAATTTCAATTATGATTTTAATATAATTAGTTACTCGTTAAGTTAGTCAGTTAAGTGGCTAAGTGCTCGGTAACCGGAGGTCCAGGGTTCAGATCTGTTAAAATGTTTTCTGCTCCAGCTCGGCTTTAACCTCTAATGATATTTCATGTGAAATGCGTTGCGTGTACGTGCAAGCTGAAACTACACTCAACTTTGCTGAACTCACTCGGTAAAACTCATTTTGGTTTGCTCAAACACACCGTGTGATATTATTTGGGAGCAGTTTAGTTTGATGAACCATTTGGGTTGTTGTCCAGAGAAATGAGTTTGACAGATTTGAAAAATTGAGTAATTTTAAATATATTTTTTCCAAGCCGCATAATAACGATAGCCGACATGTGATAGGAGAAGATGGCAAAAAAAAATGGTTTAAAATATGTTTAAAGAATTTTGATGTAAGTTAAGTACCTACCTAATTTATGAAATCTATTTATTGTAACGGAGGCATAATATTTTGCACAAAAAGCTAATCTTCTCAGGTCTATCACTGTGATTTTGTATTTTATCACTGTGATTTTGTGTGTCACAAATGTTTTATCTGTCATACATTCTTTCCATTCGGGCTATCATGCCGGCTCGTTACACACGGAGGGGAAACTGTTAAGGACAGTTCCTTTGTCCGCCGCTCAACCGTGAGGCCCTTTCCTCAGAGCGTTCCACTAAGGATCTCACTTTTAAAACTCCGAAAGTATGTTTTTAACACGGCTCAATGTACTCTGCGTCTCTTCATTAAAGACAGGCATACTACAAGTAGATACAATACAATAATTGTTATAGCAAAAATTTAGGGCCTTACATAAAAACATAATTAAAGCATTATCAAGTTAATTGTGTCTACGTCACACTATCGTCATTTTGAATTTGAGCAGAAGAGACAAAACAATGTTTTAAACTAAGTAATGCTTAAATAGTATAATAATAGCAAATAGTGTTTATAAGTAAGGCCCTTAATTAATGTTATTATTTACTCTTTTGTGGTTTAATAAGGATTTAAAAGATGTTACTTACATGATTATTCTTCATTAGGATCTTCTAAGCTACGATGATATTTAACTTGTGTAATAATATAGAATGTTGTATAAAAAAGCAATTACCATATATTACTTAAATTGATGGGTAAATTCGTTATCGTATCATATATTCGGTCACATGCGTACTACCTAGTAATATTATTCTGTGGTACTACTAACTAGAATGAAATGATGTCACTTTAAAATTTGAACTCATACATTAACAATAAATTAACATTATTTGTACAGTTTTATATTTAGCTTTGAGAGTTTTATAAAGAAACTTCTTATTTTTTTCCCTGGTGGGCTTTGCTAGGCGTCGTGTATTTCTTTATTGCAGCCATCACAACTTAACGTTGTCTTGTAAACTTGCCTCTAACTTAAGCCACTTACTCCGGTGCCGTTGTGTCTTGATAAATTATTGTTATAGTTGTTTCTTAACTTAGGTAAAGCGACAGTATCCTACTGACTAATATCCTTAAAACAACATTGAGTATAAAAGAGAGAGACGAATTGAGAACTTCCTTCTTTTTAAAGTAGGTTAAAATATACATAAATTTGTGTGTATGACTTATACATACATACATACACATACATTAATCACGACTATTATCCCCGAAGGGTTAGTCAGAGACTAGGCAATGAGGACAGCAAAAGTAGTCCTCTACCATAGTTCACTTTTCACCAAATAGCGACTGCACATGTGCTCAGCGTGACAGGTGGTGAGCCCATCGCCGCTATGTGCAGTCTTTAGTCCGTTAGTCGCCTTTTACGACACTTAAGCGAAGAAAGGGGGTGATAGTATTCTTTCACCACTACGTGACACGGTTATTGTATGACTTACCTTCCTATCTATCTATCTATCTAATCAGCCGGTTACACCCACCCACCCCGGGAAAAGGTCTCTTCTTTTTTCCGCCACTCCATGCGATCCTGCGCTAGCCGTATCCACCGCTCTCCTACGACCCTCACAATATCGTCCGTCCAACGAGCAGGGGTCTGCCCCGAGGCCATCCAAAGTCTCTTGGCCACCATTCGGTGACTGCCTGGTCCACCGGTGATGTTCCTGCCCGCCTTGCCAAGTCCCACCCATCTCCACATTTTTTTTAAAATTCTACAACGGGTAAGCGGTTGGCCTTAATCTCACATGATGGTAACTGACGATAAGGCTGAAGGTGGAAGCGCGATTTACCCGGAATCCTCAACCACTGAACCACCGAGGAACTGGCAATCATATCTCAAATTGTCGTAGCATATTACAATAAAATTCTATAAACATCGTTGTTATGGCGACAGACTTAGATAAGATAGTGGTAGCTAGCCAGGCGGACTTAACAGCCCTACCACCAACCAAACCGAGCACAAAGTGTACCCCCCGCTGGGAATCGAACCGGGACCTCTGGGTATGAGACCGGTGGCTTAGCCACTAGACCACAGAGGCGATTAAAACTTAAGCCTTGCAATCCGTATACCTACATCCTCGTCCTTCGCGCGGCGTCGAATTTCGATGTTTTGATACACGGTCTACGAGGTGGATGCCTAGCATGGCCCGCCCCATACCCTGCCTTTGATAAAATTCATCAATGAATCGGCGTGATATTTTGCACAGTTCGTGATCCTGACTTACACGCGGCAGAAGTCATAGGCGGAAGATAGTTATGTAATAAAATTGTTACGACGGCGGGCGACTAACGGACTAAAGACACATACATCTAACAGCATAGAGCGGCGATGGGCTCACCACATATCATGCTGAACACATGCGCAGTTGTAATTGGAAACGTGGAATATGGTAGTGGACTGCTCTTGCAGTCCTCACTGCCTAGTCTCTGGATAACCCTTTGGGGATAATTATCATGAATCTAATCTATTTATGTATAATGGCCACCCATCCAGTAACCCACAAGTTGCTTAACTTGTAAGATCGCAATCACAACTTACAAACCACTAAGCCGTAGAGCCCCCCCCCCCCACCCCTCACTACTTTTGCTTAACTTTCAGGATCGATTTAAGCTGTTTATCTCTGTTGACCTTTTATTTCTGCTATAATGCCTAGGCTGTTAGCTTAGTGCTTCCCCGAGGATATTAGTCTGTTACTTCGCATAACAGAACGAGACTGGAATTTATTGGTTAAGTCAAAAAGTCCATCAAGTCAGAGGCAAATATTAATTTCAAGTTTTATGAAATAACTTTTTACCCCTTTTTTCTTCTATCTAAATGTAATTTATGCGAAAAGCGCCGTCTATATACCTACCATTATTACTTTTACTACGGTTTTAGGCTCTTTCTCTTAAAAATGAAAAAACAACAAAGAAGTTTGGTCATGACCAGTTAAGAATATTTTACGATTTTTATCAATATTAACGTTCTTATAAATATAAAACTGTGTGAAAATGTTCGGTTATAAAGTTATAAATGCCTTGATGATTAATTTTATGTTTAGTATTTCATTTTCTATAAAGGAATAACTTTAAAAATGGAATATAGGAAAAATAAAGTTGTTTGTTACCATGTATTCAATGAAAAATTCATATCATTATTTTAGCTCAATTAGTAAAAAAATCATATCATTATTTTAACTCAATTAGTAAAAAAATCATATCATTATTTTAGCTCAAGTATTACTGAAATTCAACTCTACTTATAACTTTTAAATTGAAAATGTAATTCGCTGTACAGCAAATTTTTACACTATTTCCATATTTATTGCCTTCTATAATGATATACATATTGCTAACAGTTGGCTTGGTTCTGCTGACTACTGCAAATTCCGAGGTTGTTTCGGAACCAACTTATAATGTGATGTGATGTAATGAAATTCTTTCGGTGATTGATTGAGAATCAGAGTATGTTGTAAGTGATTAATATTTATTTATTACTATCAGACGTTTATGATATTTTGTGATCTATTTATCTGTAAGAAGGTTGTGGATTAGAATTAAATTTATTGCGTATGCAGAAATTTGGACACCATTATACTTTTGGATAAATTAAGCTACAGTTGTGTTGTGTTCTAAATCATAGCATGACATACTTGAGTTAAGTAAATATGAAAATGAAAAATATAAAGTGATTGCTTCATTTAATGGACATCATACTATAGGTTTGAAGTGTAAATGTATTGTATTCAACATACTGTTTTACAATATCTAAAATTAAAAGTACTGTTTCCCTGCATTTATTTCTGCCGATTACTTTTTAATGGCCAATATGCGTGTGTTACGGCTATATAGTAAAGGGTTTCACTCTGTATATGCACACATATTATATCCATTTCAAAGCTTATGTACTTATACGAGTATACATGTATGTGAAGTCATTGTTAATTCGGATGTCTTGCTTAGAACAGTTTCTAGGCGGAATAAACCGCTGTCATGTTCGCTTCGCGACAAAGCCTTTGAGATGTTCAGGCTACAGTTCATTTAGCTACATGTCTTGCTATCTTATCGAAAGAGATTCACGAAAACAGCGTATACCTATCTCTTATCTTGATAACATCTCGTTGTTAGATGGCAAACTACACATAGATACCTATGTAAATTTATTTGTTGTTAGTTTTTTAGAATAGTAATAAAATCCTTTTTTATCACCGGTCTTCTGTCGTTGTTTCGATTGAATCGTCGCACCTTGCTAAAACTTATGTCTTTTACGATCATAGAGAACACAGAACTATCGTATGTGTTCTCTATGATCGTAAAAGTTAAGCTACTTAGGGCAAAGGAAATAATCACGTGCTTTGGGTGTGGTCAATTTCTATTAGTTAGTAATATTGGCTCTATGTAAAATGCTATTTAGAATGAATTGCAGACAGTAGTGTATTCGCGTTTCGGAATAAAATAATTATTTATGTCGCGTGTCACGTACCGATAAAAGAACACTACCACCCCCTCTCTTTCCTTGGGTGTCGTAAAAGGCGACTAACGGACTAAAGACTGCACATACATCCAACAGCTTAGAGCGGCGATGGGCTCACCACCTGTCACGCTGAGCCGTTGTGCAGTCGCTTTTTGGTTAAAAGTGGACTATTGCAGAGCACTGCTTTTGCGGTCCTCATTGCCCAGTCTCATGTATTTTGTATGTACCTACAGGGTGTAAGGTAATGCCATCCTTTTAAGTGCAAAGAACAACTATTTGTTAAGCGAGAAATGAAAGTGCGTAAAAAACAGCATATAACACTGCAATTTCAAGTGGATCTAAATGTGAGGAACAGCCATTTTTTTCCCACAATTTCAGAGTTCTTATAGTTGTCTTTGCACTAAATAGTATCGCCCAGTTTTACAGTAGTAGTTAGGGATTTTATACCCATTATCAAACTCTTTATAGGTACATATAGTCACCCGGGGCATTTGCGTCTTTGGGGCTAATGCGTTTATTTAGAATTACTTAAAAACTTAATGACATCTGTGTGTACTTTATGAGAACAGAATTTAGTTAAAATGTTTTTCACTAGATGGCCGAAAATGTCGTAGTTCGATTAAACGCATTAGCCCCAATGACTATTTATTTTATTAATAATTATCCCGCACCTTTCATACCGCCCACAGAGGTTGTATAAACTCCATTCCCGAGAGCTACGTCAATTTTGTATTTCCACATTGTGGTTTGAACAAATAGTAGTTTCCTTTATTTACTGAAGTGAAGTGCTTGGAAGTGTTCGTGTGTGCTATCTGTGAACACAGTCTTACAATAACATCGAAAGTAAGATGACTGGCCTCTGCCAGCACCCTCTGGGTGGGTGCCAATGACGGGTCAATTTAGAAATTATTGTTTTTCTAAATTGTCTCGGGTCTGGGTGTTTTAATATATGTATAATACGTATGTATTTAAGTATTTTAAGTATGTTTATCCGTTGTCGAGTTTCATAACGAAACTTCTCTTGGGCTAATAGATAAATTGGTGTGAATTTACCAAAGTTTATTTATTATTTATTTATGTTTGAACTGGCAACACATAATATACAGCGCGTTAGTTAAACCGAGGGACTTTATAAGGGAGGACATTAGGTATTCGATTCCTGATCCGATTCATTAAAAAAAAATCTTAATTTTTTGCATAATTATTCTTTTAAATAATGTTAGCGTAGGTATACACTAAGCGCGGGAAAAAATCAAATATGATCAATTATGGAGGGAAAACGGATCACACCAACCACGACAGCTACCTAGCAGTGGCGAAGCGTGAAATATTGAGAGAGGTAAGCCGGAGCAAAAAAAAAAATGCTTACCTACTCCGAGCGCGGGCACGCAGTCTTGAGTCCTTACCGAAAATCTGTGATTGGCATCCTGGCTTTAGTCTTGTATAGGCAGATGTATCTTCAGTCCACTTTTACTATACGTGTAAGCACTGAAATATTGAAACAGTGTCTTGCAAGCATAATAGAAGTGGCTTTGATAAAAGCCGTTTGTGGTGAAATGATGATATGATGTAAATTAAACAAAACTTAATCGACTAAGTACTAATAATACTACTTATACTCTAAAGCTATTCGTCTATTCTTTCTTACAAAGTGCGCTAAGACATTATCATAAAAGCCGGGAAGAATCTAAAGCTATTAATGCCGACATCTTACAATTCTACCGATTACTTTGCAAATCTACTTACTCTAAATACGTAATTTCAACTTATTACAATATCTACTTACCGCAAATGTAAACAAAATGTAAACATTCTACTATATGTTCCAATCAAACAAATAACTATAAATATTGTTCAGCTGTAAAGCCGAATAACTCATAATAAATAAACAATCATTAATACTCGACTAATCGTTTCACGTAACCTTGTATTTTCAATCACAGCAATTCATTCCGCTGCGTGTCTCAAATCGATTGTCGTTATTATGACACAGTTATCGAATTGCAATCTCTCACTATAATATGGTTTTAACAGTTGAAAATTGCAGGCAAAGACGCACGCATTTGGTACTTTGTCGTACTTGAATAACGTTATGTAACAAAAATGTAGGGCAGCGTAGGTACATAGGTATGAACAGCCACCTGTGGTAAGATTGTTTTATAAATGATCGTGTGAAACGGACCTTTATGTGTCACTAACGTTTTTTTTTTGGTAGGTAAACATTTGTTTCAATGTAAAAACTTAAAACCTTAAATAATAATTGTATAAATACAAGAAATCTTTTTTTAGAGTACTTTATATGAATGGTGTTTTGTCTTTTTCTATTTATAACAGGTCTATTATTAGGTATATAATGTTTTATTTCTCCTTATCGTCTTTTAATTTAAAAGCGTCGGTCGTTCTTGTTTACGTAATCCCTCTACTCATCTCTATTCCTAGCCAATTCTTGTATATTTAAATGGCGTATCAATAATGTTTAAAGAGATAATACGCTCAGATATTATGCTCGGTCCTGGGTTCAATTCTCAGGCCAGGTAAAGATTTCGGATTTTTAGATGCATAACCTGGGTTTGTTTACCGGTTTGTTGTTTGATCACCATCCCGCATTTGGCAAGCCTCATTGATTAAGCATGTTTTTATAGTCTTTAACTGGTAGTGGCAATATACATAGGTATGCCACCATAATTTGAACCATCACCATCAGCCCATCGCAGTCCACTGCTAGACATAGGCCTCTCCCAAGGCGCGCCATCTCCATTCTATTATGAGCACAGTGCCTAAAATGCTGCTATAATACCTAAAACGCTAAATGACTAAGAAGCAGATTGCCTAACGCAAGATGCCACTGCTGTTATAATACCTAAAACGCTAGTTGACTAAGAAGCAGATTGCCTAACGCAAGATGCCACTGCTGCTATAATACCTAAAACGCTAATTGACTGAGAAGCAGATTGCCTAAAACGCAAGATGCCACTGCTGCTATAATACCTAAAACGCTAATTGACTAAGGCTGGATTCGACCAAACTGGAATAAGACTTACTCCGAGATTAGTCTATATAAATTCGGCGTTTAATATAGGTATAAGACCTAAGAAGCAGATTGCTTAAAACGCAAGATGCCACTGCTGCTATAATACCTAAAACGCTAATTGACTGAGAAGCAGATAGCCTAAAACGCAAGATGCCTGATGATAATTGACTAAAAAGAAGATTGCCTAAAACGCAAGATGCCACTGCTGCTATAATACCTAAAACGCTAATTGACTAAGAAGCAGATTGCCTAAAACGCAAGATGCCACTGCTGCTATAATACCTAAAACGCTAATTGACTGGGTGGATTCGACCAAACTGGAATAAGGTCTTATACCTAGATTAAGCGCCGAATTTGTATAGACTAATCTCGGAGTAAGTCTTATTCCAGTTTGGTCGAATCCACCCGAAGCAGATTGCCTAACCGTGAATGCCTAGACATTGTAATTGCCTAAATGTTATTTCGTCTACAAATCAGAATGCCTAACCGGCACTATATGTGTTTAAGGATTTTTTTATTTTTAAGGAATGGAAGATTTGTTAAGAGTTTAAAAAATAAATGAGTATAAAGTTTTTTTATTATTATTTTTTAATATTTAAAGATTTCAAATTGACGGTTGACAGCAAACATTATAGTCATTGTAGGCAATCTGCTTCTTAGTCAATTAGCGTTTTAGGTATTATAGCAGCAGCGGCATCTTGCATTTTAAGCACTGTGCTCATAATAGTCTACATTTAACCTTATTCAGTTGTAATAGAAGAATATTCAATGCTGCACCAGTTAAAGGGTTTTAAGTTTGTGTCAATGCTGTGTCAATGCCGGCGCGATTCCTATGGCGTTTCACATTTCTCCGCTGCCATGCAGCGGCCGCCCCGCCGCGGTGTTCCCATGCGTTCATTGTGCCGATAGCACAGATTCCTCGGCCGCAGTCAACGCGCTGTGCGGTGTTGTGCGGTGCAAACTTGCAGTTAGCCGAAACTTTAACCCTTTCATGTCAAAACGTCATCATCATCGTCCATAAACGTCCCACTGCCGGGCACAGGCCTTCCCACATGAACAACACATATAAGAGTTTGGGCCATAATCTACCACGCTATGGCCCTGTAGGGTTACTCTTGAAACAGAATTGCATTAATCAATTTCTAATCACAAATCTAAAAAATGTTAAATGGCACTTTTGTAAGCGACAATAGCGCCATATTGGAATTAAATTGCGTGGTAATTGATTGAACAAATTATTATCCAGATAGCGTTCCGGAATTATCTTTACTTATCCCAATATCGATACATATTAAACGCATTGGAATTGTATTAAGATTGAGTTTGCTTTCAAGAGTAGCCCCCCTATGGCCATAGTCCACGCTTCGTAATAACAAGGTAAACCTTTACCGGTACGCAAAGGGCTTTTGGAGCTTGAAAGCTTACGCGATTATTGGTCGTGATCTTGCAAGTTGAGCAACTAGATTGGTAACCAAATTAAAGTACTAGCTTAATGTGACGGTCTTTTATTGTCAAAGAAAGGCAGTTATTAAAATTAACCGTGTCGCGTAGCGGTGACAGAATACTACCACCCCGTAAAAGGCGACTAACGGACTAAAGACTGCATACATCGCACAGCATAGAGCGGCGAAGGGCTCACCAAGTGTCACGCTGAGCACATAATAATATACAGTCGCTATTTGGTGAAAAGTGGACTATGGTAGAGGACTGCTTTTGCTGTCCTCATAGCCTATTCTCTGACTAACCCTTCGGGGATAATAGTCGTTATTATATGTAATGCATGTAGGTATATTAAAATAGAGGAGTTCGATGGCACGCTAAGCAACTTCCGCAATGCCGGGTCGCTGGATGGGTGATCAATAAAAAAAAACATCTCGAGCTCCTCCGTGCTTCGGAAGGCACGTTAAGCCGTTGGTCCCGGTTGCTGTCGTAAGATGACAGTCGTTAAAACCCACCAACCCGGGCCAGCGTGGTGGGTTATGGCCCAATTTCCCCACGTGCTATTGTTCACGTGGGAGGCCTGTGCCCAGCAGTGGGACGTTTATAGGCTGATGATGATGATGATATTAAAATTTACCGACCCACATTTAGGCCGCAGTGGTGGATTATTGACCAACCTTCCCATGAGCTGCTATTTGTGTTATAAGACCTAAGTTATATACATGTTTATATACATACATGTTAAGTTATGTTTAGAAAAGTTTATTAGCCAATTCAAAGTTTCAAAGTCTGCTCTCACCAGCTATGCGGTTGCCGACCGCCGACAGCTTTCCACCACCGCATTTATCAAGCGTTTTGATAGGCGCAAGCAACATTTGCGGTTGCCTCGAACATTGCAGGACGAGGGGTTTGAATTATCTCAATGTTAAATTGGCAGAAAGGTGAATATTTAGCCTTCAAATTCAAACGAGCATACGGACCGCTTGATGCAAATACTGCCTACCGGAGCCCATGGATGCTTGAACCCTGTGAATGAACCTGGACCTCAGATATGGCGACGCTAGAACCGGCGTGCAATCTACTCGGCCACGGAGGTCGTATAATAATACTGATCATCGAAATCTCCTGATTCATTCACAGCTAGCTGCACTGTTCTAATGCTTACCAGTAAGCCCGCTGTTATTTTCTAACTGCTGCCTTGCGTACATCGTCACTGCATGATAGTAATGTAACAAACCACCTTTCACATCGGAAAAGCATTTGTTGGCCTAAAATTCGCGGTCACACCTCTCAGGCAGGTGACTATAAAAAATATACACTCAAATAAATCGAAGAAATTGGTTGGCACGTTCCTCACATTGACCTACAATCGCTGGCCCGACGCGCGCCATCGGAAATTGGACGTCACGTCGACGAGACGCCGACAACGCGCTACGACGCGACGCGACATTTGAGTTTTGTTTACCCGATTTTTGCCTCTCGTGAAAAAGTAGAATGTGGAAGCGACTTTTTAATAAGGCGACCCATTAGAAATGCCCTTGATTCTTTCTTGGCTCTTTATTTATCTTATCTTGCTTAAATATACTCGTAGATAAAACTACCTCGTAGTACAGAAGATTTAATAGAGACGATACGCACTATTGACAGTGTAAGTATTTTTATATGGTAAAATTACATGTTAAAAGGCGAGTAGGCGACTACGAAAGGCCGTTGAAAAATTCACTAAGAACATTGCCGGTGCTTCGGAAGACACGTCAAACACTTGGTTCCAGTTTTTATCGACACGACACTCGTTATACTCACCTTGGTGGATGAGCACTCTCATCATGTGCTTAGTGAAGGAATAGGAAAGTGTCAGCCCAGTATTGGGGCTTTTATAAACAGTAACTGATAATTTTGTTGATTGCCATTGGCAAATTTATAACATCTACTCGTACGTCTTCGCCAGCGTATCATCGAGTAGGACGCCAGACTACCCGGTTTTTATGTAGTTTCGTTTAAATATGTTGTGTTCGGTGTGTTAAATATTTAATATACAATAAGTACAATGATACACGTAGAACTAAAAATAACGCAAAAGACAAGAGTAAATCGAATTCTATATTACAACTACCGGGAATTGTGTGAGCCACGTCACATGTTGATGCTAGGGCTGTCACACGCACGCTTTATGTGACGCTCGGCGAAAGTTTGATACGGGTATGGTACAAACGACAGCATGTCGACCCACCACAAAATGACAAATTTCGTCAATACATTTTGAACTTTATGCTTCGCTGTATATGGATCTAGAGAAATTTGACAATTTTAGGTAGGTTGATTTTCTGTGGTGTGTACATCGCTCTTGCCAGTATAAAAGCATAGGCAGCAGGATATATATCTTGTTCGATCATCGTCGGGAGATTAATGGAGGTGTGCGACAGAAGGCTGTGTGCTTTGTCCGATATGATTGGATCCGGCAGCCGTGTCGCTCCGGGTTCAATATCTTAGTATATTTGGGTGAGCCTTATTTGACATTGATTGATTTAATTAAGACTTTAATTGATTTAATTGAGACCGAACGAATAGGAACTAAGGTTGACTCCGAGAAATCGTGATTACTTCATGGTTACTTATCCAGAGCTCTGTTAGACTATGCTATTCCTTTTTTACTTTAATACTCGTGAGTCTGTTGTAAGTTGTAACCAGGCGGGGGCCCTCTCCTTTTGTATTCCGTGATCCCGTCCAACTCCGATGAGTTCAACGTGATGCACAGGGGCATACTCACTAAAAACGCAGTACAATCCCAATGCTTGCGGTGGTGACTCGGGACTCGGTGTACCATCCCGCTGCACCATACTAGCTTTACGGGTTGGTTAGCAGGACTATTATTAATAATTAAAAAAAAAAACATATTTGACAATAATTATAAAAGCCTCGGGAGGAGTGGGTTGTTCTGTGAGAAACTGCATCTCGACGGTTCTTTTATGAATCCTTTCTTCGAAATGTTTGTTTGTTGTTTTTTTTGTTTTAATTATTGTTTTGTTCCACCGCGGCAGAGGATTCTGTTGGTAAGCGAGCTGGCTAATTGTTGCGCTCATTTCCAAATGTACCAACTACAAACCCTTTGTTGGCTTTAGAACCCTCCCGGGCCGTTGTGTAACTGCTGATGCGCTTTGTGCAAAGAATGCATTTTGTTTTTCCCTGCTCTACCTATTTAGTCTCAAAAAACTAGATGATTAATTTAGTTATTGCTATCCCTTTCAACCCAATTTAGGTACTTACATTTTGTTTGTTTTGTTGTTGTTGTGTAGAGAGTTAAGGAATTGTATCGTTCCCAACTGGCAGACAGTAGATCAGTTCAAAAGTAATTGTAATATTGTTATATTTTTCTTAATCGTCTGCGCTGTGCACACGCCAGCCGACCTACCTAAAACTGTCAAAAATTCACTAACGATACCTATCTTTGTGAATTTTTCCAGGTCTTTAAGATTTTTCAATATCCCAGAACTAAAGTGATAAAGTTCCAATTTTATTGAATAAATTTGACATGTGGTGGTAACTGCCAACCTTAAAAAAAAAGTATTTTATGGTAAGATAAGAAAATTAAACAGTATTTTGGAAAAATGGACAGTATTTAATTTTTTAAAGCTATATATATGGCTGCGATGCACCGCGCGGACAACGTTCGCAACTTTTTTACTTTTTAAACAGGTACTTTTATGGTTACCAGTGTATATACTAAAACACTATTTTGGATACTTTATTTTTGTTCAACAGTAAAAAGTATAATGTAGTGTATAACAGTATAATACTGTTTTTAACAGTATAGTTGGCAACCCTAGTGGTAACTGCTGGCGTCTGTACCAAATGATTTGCTTATTGTAAACCAGAGAAAAAATTAAGATGTTCTCTCCACAGACCAAAATAAGTTGAATCAACACATAGTGTAAATGTACCCATGAATGTAGAGAGAATATTTATTTTATTTTATTTATAATTTATTATTAAGTGGAAACTTTAAATGCTACTGTATTATCTATAAATTCATGTTTAGATGTGTAATAATGAAGCTGTATGTTTCCTTATACAAAAAAATAAATAAATTATTACTGTACTTGTGTTTACAGAAAAGTGTTTCATGAGTTTACAGAAAAGTGTTTCATAAGTTTACAGACACAGTCGCTGTCGTTTTTTAAAAGCAATTCATAAAATTACTCCTTAAAATATCTTCATTAATTAATTACAGTAGGTCACTAAATAAGATATGCAAAGTTGCTGGAACCCGTAATGAGTTGAGTGACTTGGCAACGTGAAAATGTGTAATTAAATTCTAATTTATGTCATTTCATTAGAGTTCAGTTCAGTGAAACCAATGTGTAATTATTACCTAATATGAATAATTTAATACTACGGTCTCGCTGTGTTTCAATGACTGTATCATTTTTAGTAAAGAAGTATAAAAAAGGACCATGAACCACCAACATTTTGTCCCCACCATTCAACAACAGATTTGAAATTAGTGTTAGTTGAAGGGTCTAGTAGATAGATATTTTTTTACTATGGCGACGTTCTTCAAATTCGCGGGATTTAGGTTATAAAAAATAAATTGTTTTTGAATATATTTTTTTTCCAACCAAATAAGATTGCAAGAGCAGACCAGACTCCACAGGCGGCACCCGTTCACGAGTATGACATGTGAGTCAGCCATCGCTTCGCTCAACCATATTTTTGGGAACGTAACAACCCGACGCACATGCCACCACCGCAGAGATACTTTGAGAGAGCATAACACACTCGAGCAACTCCGCAACTAAAGCAAGAAAACAATAAAAGTTTTTTTTTTTATTATAAATAAACCCAATACTTTTTGCAACTAACACAGGTACTTTAGGCTTCTTTGGGTCCCAATGAACAAATTGACACGTATCCCATGACTGTTGTAGGGTGGGGACGGGGTTCATACAAAATCCCCAGTGGTCCTTTATATTAATCTTTATTTCTAGTTCATTTGGATAAGTTTTGTAATAAACATTTATCAAGTAGATACTTTTTACCATCCAACTAATAAACCGGGTATAAATAACCTGCTCGTAGAAATTTTTTCGATACTGTCTTCTTCAATTTGTAAACCGGGTATAACTTTATTACACGTTAACTGGTAGTGGTATAGAGGCCCTTTAAAAATACTACCAACCCTTCTCTTCTCTCGGGTGTCTTCTTCTGACTAACGGACTTAAGACTGCACATACATCCATAACAGCATAGAGCGGTGATGGGCTATCACGCTGACCACATTTGCAGTTATTATTTGGTGTGCTGTGGACTATGGCAGAGGACTGCTTCTGCGGTCCTCATTGCCTAGTCTCTGACTAACCTTTTGCGAATAATAGTCTTGAATTGATGTATATGTATGTAAGTGGTAGTGGACCTAAAGGTGACGTCAGAGCAATACATGTATTACAGTCAGCCATTTCATCGTCTTTAAAGTTGAAATTTTGCATTCACAATGCTATATAGATATAGGATAAAATGTTTACTAGAAAAAAATCAACCAGTCCCAGGAAGCTCGAGTGGGATTCGAACCCACGACCTTTAGATTGCCGGTCCACTGCTCTAACCGCTGAGCTACCGAGACCCCAGAAGACTCGTTGAATTTTTCCTAGTAGTTTGATTTACGCTGCAAACCAGCGGTTTTACGTCACTGTGAAGTCTACCCTCACATTCGAAAGAAATACTATTGCAAGTATTTAACAATTGATAAAGACGTTATTGCTTATAAATATCTTTATTGTTGAAATTTTGCATTCACATTGCTATCATCATCGTTTTTTTTTTTAAACCTCATCTAGCCGTTTGTCCCTAAATGCGTTATCTCTGATTAACCAGCAACGTCTGCTCGATGCGCAGGGCTGCCATAGCAAAAGTTGTTTTATATTATTTGTTTTGTTCAATTTTACTTTACTGTAATTTAAAATACACAATAACATTGCATTATGTTTTTTTATTAATATTCCTGACTTATATTGATTATATAAGTCAGGAATAATAATAAAGCATATGAACGTGAACGATGAATAAGTAAGTATATGAACAGCTGCTGAAAATTGTAAACTTTTGGAAACGTTGTTGGTTTGAAATGAAGTTCGTTGGTATATCGTGGCGTGCAGGTGCATTACACGAGAACAGCTGGACCGTTTTGGCAAATTTATGTTTTAAAATATTTGTAATACTTCAGTTTAGGATCATACGGAATGGTAAATTGAAAAAATATCCCGAAATATTGTTGAATTTACGAAATTTTTTTACCCCAACTTCTCTATGAGATTTTTATATGAACTCAAAAAACATTCACACGGAATGCGAGTCGCAAAGAGCGTCTTGTAAAAAAATGTTAAAATAATGTGCTGGTAGCGGCTCAATAATAGAACAGTACCGCCCCTTATCTTTCTTTGGGTGCCGTAGAAGGCGACTAACGGACCGAAGACTGCACACCGCCGCTCTATGCGGTTAGATGTACCAACAGTATAGAGCGGCGATGGGCTCGCCACCTGTCACGCTGAACACATGTGCAGTTATAATCTGTTGAAACGTGGACTGTGGCAGTGGACTGCTTTTGCGGTCCTAATTGCCTGGTCTCTGACTAACACTTCGGGGATAATAGACGTGAATATTATGTATCATACATAGTATAAAGTAAAGTTACCGTTTTCTTGTGTCTGTGGTTCCACTTTTTTCTTCTAAACCACGCAATAGATTTTTATGCGGTTTTCACTAATAGAAAGAGCTTTAACTTAGGATGGTTCTTGTATGTATTTTGTACAAAGTATTATATTTATTTATACAGTAGTATTCCTAACTTAGCGTGGACAATACGGCGGCGGGAAGATAGTTTAAAATAGAGGCGGCAACCCTGCGAGCGCGCCATCCAATTACGCGCACCGGGTGGCGCAGGCGCCGCCGGATGCGGTGGTTTTGCGGCACACAATTTGCGATGGAATCTGCTGCCTGATTTGTGTATCCCACAGGGTTTTTACGTTGCGTTACGGCCCTACGAAAATGTTTGGTTCGATTTATAATAGTCTTCTACGAGCGTACTTACATAGTTTATAAAAATAAAGTGTGTATACGAAATATGCACTTTATTTTTAGTACTTAAACAACATAATCGAAAGTAAAAGCTATACTAATGAAAAGGATGTTTGCTAATAATCCCGCAAGTGATCTTAATACATCCTTAATTATTATTAATAAAAAAGAATTAAGGATGTAGTCAACCCATGAAACTGAACAAGTTTCCCCAAGAAAGCTATGTGCAAAAATGACAAAAAATTTTACCTCCCTGTCGTCAGTTGATCGGACAGGTTTTGTATGGGAAGTCGAAATTTTTTTGTCATTTTTTTTTGTAACATAGGTTTTTTGGGGAAGTTGTTCAGTTTCAATGGTGAATTTTTTTTATTAACAAAAATTAAGGGTGTATAGTATACCTATTTACCAAACATTCTGTACATATATCATTCCGTAATTTGCACTTAATATTCTATGTGCAAATTACCCTGTATTATGGGAGAAGCTCTACTGCTACTTTGTAAATAAAATTAAAGTAATATTAAAAAATTTATAAAAATCACTATTACAATCGTCCACGTATGTGCTGCTGCATACAAATTTTATTTTAATTAAATAACGTAATCGAAAGTTAATGCGATCCCAATATGTGGATGTAATCTTACTGCGATTTTGTAACTTACCATCATTGATGCTAGATTATGGCGATTACGTAATACCCTAGTTCAATGAATACCACCATACATTAAAAGTATCGTCTTACTTACAAAAGGAAACGTGCCACATCTACCAATAGTAAAATCAGTGTTTAAAATTTTACTATCGTGTAAGTTTACTACTTCGTGGCATTTTACTGTGATAATAATCACGTTTAGGTCATAATGATACTTAACGCTTTTACTTTATCTTAATGCACATTACACAGTAAAAGCTAGTTGCGTCATAGGCTCTTTGGATATGTTGTAAGGTATGGATAGCGTAAGAGTAATGCTAGCTCCTAGAAAACCTCCGGAGTTCATCGGTCACTACCAAGGTCTGACGATTCGCCAAGAGTCTCTCAAAAACCTGAACAGATTGTGGTCGCGCAATTGAATCTAGATGGCGCTCGTGGTATTGAACAACTACCCATTACGTTTGAACGAATAAACACAGAACATCAAGCTTTTTTTGCTTGAAACAAATTGGAATACTTTTAACAAATTTCTCATTTACGTAAGGTATGGTTCTCTAATTTATAATCTTATTGAGGTTCCGTCTGTGTTCCGACTTGAATCACACTAACATGAAGACGCGATAAGATTGGAATAGTCTCTTTTGACAATGGCTACAAACCTGCTGCGTGAACTTAACTTAAACTGGACTTTTCTTGTACACATGAACAATATGTTTGAGTAATAAATGGTCATCATACTAAATTCTATTGCATTATATATCTTTCTTAATGCCCGCAGTGGGACTTTTATAGACTGATGATGATGATTTATCTTTCAAACAAATAACTTACTTGATTATTTCGTTGTATTTGTTACGATTTGATCCTTTTAAGAAGGCGCCATTTTAGTTTAATCATGCATGAACGAACAGTGTCAACAACCAAATTAAGCATGCGTAGTGTAGTACACAAACAACCACCTAATGCCCCTTTTTCGTTACCAGGTCAAAAAGATGGCGGAACGAGTGGCAAAATGTCGAGAAGAGGTCTCAAAGAATCGGGAAAAGTATCAGTCGTCGCTAGCGGAAATAAGCGCTTACAATCCCCGCTACATCGAGGACATGACCGCTGTGTTCGAGCGCTGCCAGCAGATGGAGGCGCAGCGGCTGACCTTCTTCAAGGATGTGCTGTTCAGTTTCCACAAGTGCCTGAACATCAGCCAAGAGCCATCGTAAGTGTCTATACTTAACTGTGCGTTACGACTTATACAAGGCGTTCGAGCGCTGCCTGTAGATGGTGACGCACTTGATGACCTTCTTCAAGACAAGACTTAGCTTTCACAAGTGCCTGAACATGAGCCAAGAGCCATCGTAAGTAACTATACTGGACGATGCGTTATAAGTTGTTCGAGCGCTGCCAGCAGATAGTGACGCAATGGCTGACCTTCTTCAAGGATGTACTGTTCAGTTTCTATAATTGCCTGTTCTTAAGCTAAATATGTATCTATGCGATATATTTATACTTATAACAACAACAACGGCCGCTATAAAATCCTCCGAGTATTTCGTTAGAGTTCGGTCATTCAGCTTGAGGAAATCGCACTACAGCACAAGAGGGTGGAGCACTGATGTGAAAGCTTCTTTGTCTTTATACATTTTATCTTAAATTAAAATTAGAATTAGATTAGCAGCGCAGTGTTAATCAAAACTTTATCTGTATATTTCAGATTACCACAGATATACGAAGAGTTCAACCACACGATAAACAATGCAGACCACCAGAAGGACCTCAAGTGGTGGGCCAACAACCATGGCGTCAACATGGCCATGGCGTGGCCCCAGTTTGAGGTAACATCCACTACCCCGCCCTCCGCCTGATAACTATCTACCCGCCTGTACTTTTTGGGCAACTTCTCTGGCAAAGGCTTTTGATTCAGCAATATAATCTACAAACATTTGATTTGGCCAGTTGTAGACTCCTTACATCATATTTTGTGTCGTCGACTTTGTTGATATATTTTTGATCCGTACAAATTGTTTCATTTAAATTTGATATTGTTAGCTCACCATTTTGTTGATTAACATCGGGAGCTCGATGTTTGACTGGCCAAGATTGAGAACTCATTGGATAATTTTATTAATTATCAATATTTTGTGCTTTGTATTTTAACATAATTGTCGCAGAGCAAAAGACAGACTAACGAACTGGCCGAATGATAAAAGACTCGGACAATCAAAACTTTAAAAAATACCAGTTAAAAAGTTACTTTCCTTTACAATCCTGACAGAGGATAATTTCGACCTATACACCTGGGACATATTTATATTTTGCAGATTGAGATTATTGATACGCGTATATGATTCGTTCTAGTCTAATTATGTCCTTGCCATTGCGAAAGAAGTTAGCCAAACAGGTCCCTGCTGCCCTATTCTCAAACTTATTTTAAATTAAAATGCTTTCACTTTAAGATTATTAGCTAAATTTTTCTATGAAGTGACAGCATTATTTTAGAATAAGGGGCTAAACTAATGCACGTCAAGGCAATGTGGTTATTTTAAAAACAACTAGTAATAGATAAATAAATATTTACTTTATAGGTACGAACGTATACCTAGTTGAAACAAACATTATGTTAATAATCAAAGATTTTTGTTGGGTAATTAGCCAATTATGCTGAGAATCACGTTTTAAATAGGATTACATACTTTCATCTGACCTTAATTTATATTAATCTTGTAAGCTTACGCACAATTTTACGTGAGCAGCCAAAAATAATATTTTAATCCGATTTACGCTTAATAGCGGTCAAGTTAGGTATAAGCAAAAAAAAATGTTTTTATCCACCCAAAAGCCTTATAGGAATTTGTTGACAGTTACAGTATAGTAACATATTGCCTTGTCGTTCATCGCGAGTTTCTCTGTGCATTTATTAACTGTTGAATGCTTTGATACTGTAGGTTGGACTGCATTGTAGGCCTTCTGTCCCAGAAATGGAGCATGACAACTAATTACTTTCCTTCAATGTTGTTTCTTTAAAAAATCTTAGCATTAAAACAGTAGTAAAAATTATATCTCTATAATAATTATGCTTGCAGATAGTTGCTACTTATAATTTAGGCTTTCTGTAATTGATTAGCGGTTAAGACGTACTTTATAATGGCAAGCCCTAAAAATCTATATATTAATAACTTAGTGCTTACAATATAACGACATTACCTTAATAGTATTGAAAGAAATAAGATATTTAAAACTAAAATTTATTTCGGTTTTATTTACAATTACAATTAAAATTAAAATTAAAATCAACCTATTCTTTATTTTGAGCTCAATCATAATAAACAGATTTTTATACTGTTAACTGCCGTAAATCCAGACACAATAGTAATTAAATTGTTAGTAGGTTTTCTCACAGACGATAGATCATTATACACATACTCAAACCGAGCACAACCTCAGCGGCTATTCTAAATCTTTCCATAAGGATGTTACAACTGACACAGCCGAGTTGTTCCGTACCAAATACCTGCCGGCGCGGTTGTCGCACGCCGCCACCGCCACCGTGGCGCTAGTGTCGCGCGCGGCCGCCGCCGCCCAGCCGGGGGCGTGGCTGCGTGCCGCGCGCCGCCTGCGACTCGCGCTACCCGCTCTCTGCCGCGGCAAAGTGGCGCCCTCAGACGCGGGCAGCGAGCAATACGGCGGCAGCCGCTTCTACGGGCCCTCGGTACGAGGTGTGGGGTCGTGCGCCATACAACACAATACTGTAATGTTGGTGCTTGTGAGGGGGGAACGCTATGTGAATATGATTTTGTGGGGATTATGACGAGAACCGAGAGTCGTCATGTAGATAGACTAAATAGAATAGAAAGAAAAAAACTTTATGTTTTTACGGGAGATAGACGAAAGCCATGCCATTGAAATAGCTGGTTTTATACCATTTTTCCAATATCGCACATTATGTATAAAAATAAGTTACACATTTATTTTTATTTAATCTTACCAGCTGCTCATCACGGATTTTTTCATGCATACAATATTTTCAAGAAGAAATAAATTATTAATATTTGAATATCAAAAGTCATTTATTCATTTTTGGCATTCTATTACCACTTCAGAGTTATGTAATATACGCCAGCTTTTATATTAAGAATTAGTTAAAAACTGCAAAGTAATTTCCTTCCTTAAGATGTTGTCATATAAAGTTTATTAAACTATTTATTCCATTAATTTTCCCATTTAATAAAACAAGTGTGGCTATGTAAACTAATCCTTTGTCTCAAACGCATTATCATGTATTCAGACCTGTCAAATCATATTCACAGTAAGCATGAACTCCGCATTGGCACCAATGTTCGAATGTTAGTGACTCAGCGCCAGACACACGCTTGATGTTGCACCAACGCTACGTTGAATAGGACGAAGCGAGGCAAAAAACTCACTGCATTTCAATGGACTTAGCCGAGTCACTCACACGACCACACAGAGGGCAAAGGAGAATCTACACACAGACCCAAATCACGGGAAAGAAAGTCAAAATACATTTATAAAAGACTTTGTGAATCACTCACAGAAATGGGAGGGGAGAGAGAAGGAGTGCACATGGGATGGTCGCGGTGAGGCACGACAATACACCTTAACGGTTGCCGTTAGAGTTCATTTTCGATCATCGTAGCTGCAAAAAACACCGTGCCGGTAGCGCCGAACAGCACTTCACATCTCATCTCATCGGAGCAACGTTCCAACCCGCTACCCGTCTCTTTCCGTTGGTGAGCTTATCATATGTGAATAGAAAGAGATGGAAGAATAAAGCTTTCATCTAATTTGGAGTGTTGGTAGTGGGGAGATTGGAAAAAAAAACAAAAAATAAATATTATAATTTTTATCGGTTGTAATTTATTGGTTTGCAAATAAATCGGAATTTAATTATCAAACTGATGTAACTAGATGGCTGCTAAAATAGGAAGAAAAGGTCATTTAAAACTAGAAAAATAAATAAAAATTACATGTCACATCAAGTCAAAAAATGGTATCATCAAAAAGGTTATTGATAAATGGTTGTGTATTTTATTGATGAAATTAAAATTAAAACTTATCCTTAAAAAAATATTTTCAAATATAGGATTTAGCTTGCAGATTCTTCTTGGTAGTTAAGGAATAATGCAGTATTGTAGGATAGTTTTCTTTCCTCTGAGCTGTCTTAATCGCATGTCCTCATAAACCCTGTTCTTTCAGTTGTTGTTGATGCCGCGCAGTGTAGCTGACATGTCCATTAATACACAGCTTTGGATGGATGTGAACAATTTCGTTGACTTAATATGATTTCATTTTATTTTGAGTTTGCCTATGCGCGGCCGTTGAGACGTTGGGATGTTTAAAATATACGACTAGATTACAGTTGCTTAAAGTTGAACTCCATTGTATTGTAATAAAGTTTAAATCAAATCGGTTAAAGGGCTAAAATTAAAGTCAGTAAAATAGAACAAAATCCTTACCTGCAAACTTAATCGTGATCAATGCAAAATTTTCCAGTAACTATTCATATCAAAAAGTTAATATAATAACTAATAATTTTTATACAAAGCAAAAGCAAACTTGTTATTATAAATTTTAAATCTTGTACGCGATATAAAATTTATAATAAAAATTCTTAAAGTCGTAACAAGTTCACTATAAATTTATGACACGAAAAATAATTTGCTGTTTTTTTTAAACATCAATCAAACTTCTGTACCTGTTACTTTGCCACACAATAGTGGCTATTACTGAAATTTTAAGAGATCAAACTTGTTTACCAGTACAATACGAATTTGTTGAATCTAAAATAGTTTATATCCTGTACCATTTAGAGTTCAAAGTCGTTAACTAGTTCGATACGAATTTTCGTTGTCGAAAATAGTTTCTGTCCTCTACTATTTAGAGTTCAAAGTCGTTTACTAGTTCAATACGAATTTGCAGAGTCGAAAATAGTTTATATGTTTTAACTTCTAGGGTTCAAAGTCGTTTATTAATCCAATACGATTTTGTCGAGTCGAAAATAGTTTATATTCCTTACCGTTTAGAGTTTAAAGTCGTTTAAAGTCGCCATCCCAACGCCTCTCGCCCCGTGTTGTGACGCGTGCGTGTGTGTAGGAGTACACGGAGGAGTTCCGGGACATCGCCAAGGGCAAGTCCAAGGAGAGCCTACCCACCGGGCCCATCACGCTGCTCAACCAGCGGCCCGTCAGCGAGGACGTACGTGTGCACCCTTATTGTGTGCAGGGTTAGATCCGTCGATGTAAATTGAGTGGTCAATTTTTTTTGTTGAAAAATGTTTCTTCTTATTTCTATGGTGTTACAGTACGTTTTCCAGTAACACTTGTCAAGTTAATGTTGCAAACAACTTTTTTTTCGAAATACTTCTATTCTTACTGCAATTTTTTTAACAAATACTATCCTTACCGTTTGTGGTATGTGGTTTAGTAGGTTTTTGACTGGCATTGTAATTTTTTTATGCAGTTGAAAAGAGACTTTATAATCAAGCAATAAGATTCAGTTCACTAGGGAAATGAGAAGTTTTGACCATTTAGTATGCGTCGATCGATTAAATGCTGTACAATGGACAACATTCACGATATGATTAAACAATTCGATAAATTCAATCTATGGTAATATCACATGTCTCGCACTCTCATGGCTCTCTAAGGTTCGATTCCCAACGGGAGTATAATAACATATTTTGTACGATTATTTTTAAGTTTGCCTAACTACTGCTGTTGCCATAGAAATAATATAAGCAGCATTTTTGTTCTCACTTTTAGATAGTTCCTTAGTGGTTGAGGATTTTGTGAGCGAAATGCGCTTCGATTTTAGGCCTTGTCGTAACTACCAGGTAAGATAAAGGGTTAGAGCTTTTCCGTTGGAGAATTAAAGAATAAAAGTTCGTTACTGTTGTACATTCTTCAAAATACTTAATAAAATTATTAATAGAATTAAACAACACATCACACCAATAGAGATTTTCAAACATATCGTTAATGGTGTCCACAAATTCGACTCTAGTTATCCAAACGAAATGTACACCGAAAACTAACCGAGACGGGGGTCTAAGCACACCATACGCGCCAGGTAACCAGTAAGTACGGCCAAAGATCGCATTAGATGTCTTGCTTGTATGCTGTGGTTAGGCCCTATGGGATTTAAATGAGAATGCAAACTATTGGATCTTTAGCGAAAACAGCATGTTTCAATTTTTTTTGGTAAAATTTCTTCTAAAACAGTAGCACTTGGGGAGTAAGGTCATTCTCTTTTAAATCTAGTACCGTTGTTGCGTGTGCTTTTTACATTTTATGATTTGTTTCTATTTTTTTAATTTATCGATGTTGCATGATGGATTTTGCTTACGATGCATAACGCATGTTTAACGTGTAAAGTTATTTATATTGCATATAATTTAATGTCAATTTTATTACTTTTATTTTTAATATTTAATAATTTTAAATGGAATCTCAATCGATCAGTAACATAAGGATTAATCTAAAAATTGATATATATTTATATATGCACGTTTGACAGTTTTACGAATATGTTTAGTAAAAATAAACACATTAGGAATATGACGTGTCAAATGAACGTATATAACTATGTTGGTCCTGTCGTGTCTTTATTCCTTTGCCCGATTGAAAATAAAGTAAAGTGTCACACCTTTATGCGCAGGAGTTGCCGCCGATCATAAACAACAAGGCGAGCAAAGCGAACAACCACGCGGAGCCTCCGCCGGTGCCCATAGCCAACAACACTAGCAACAACGACAAGAACGCCACCGCCAACAACACCATAGACAAGAAAACTATCAGCGCGCCCATTGCTGTCACGTGAGTACTCCCTTGTCATAGTCAGACTATAAAAGTCCCACTGCTGACCACAAGCCTTCTATGGACAACAGGTCATGGGGACATTGGGTCGTAACTCACGAAATACTACCCAAACCAGGCCTGGCGTACTCCGCGCTTTAGATATGAAGCTACTGGTAGCCGACCGGACGGACGCCCGCGAACACCCTGCAGTCGTTAGAAGCGATAAGAGCTACGCGATAGTACGCGATAGAAAGAGAGGCAACTTCTAGGTGAATTTAACTGTAGGTATGGGAGCGGTGTGCGACCTGAATTGCACTTTATTGTGTCTTAGCAAGAGTCGCTATTTATTTAAATGACTTAGCGGAGTGAATCTTCTGTACTTGTACTATTATGTATTCTATGGCCAAACCCTGAACCGCAATCCTGTTCTCTCCTTTCCCATCATTACATACATATACATGAACTCACGCCTGTTTCCCATAGGTAGGGGTAGGCAGAGACTATGGATCGCCATCTGCTACGGTCCTTGCAAACTTCTTGCGCTTCATTCGCACTCTCGTCCGTAGGTTTACCCTTGAGACCCTACACGTGACCACTGGGTGGTGCTAAATGTGTGACACTGACTGAGTGGTAGAGCCACGCTGCGTTGCAGCACGCATTGGGTCGGCTCGCCCGGGGTAATATTTACCTCACACGAATATCCGGCGTGAAATAATGGCACTTGGTGCTGTTGTGTTTCATCCGGCCAGTGAGAGTTCCCCCACCCCCGCTCACAATTCCTATTCCTTCTTAAAGGTCGGCAACGCATCTGCGATCCCTCTGGTTTTGCGTGTGTCCATGGGTGGCGGTGATTGCTCTCCATCAGGTGACCCGCCTGCTCGTTAACCTCCTTCTTATTTATAAAAAAAATTCAAATCCATCAATCTTTTCATGCACGCCCGGCGGTTTTTGTCACTGCGTACACCGGCCTTTTTTATGAAAACCCCTAACTGGTCCGCGTACGTTTTTCTAGGACGCCCTTGCGCAATCGTTCCTTCCACATTCGCACAATATATCTCTTTCGTGATTCGACTTTCACTCATCCTTTCTAAGTGACCAAACCACCGGAGCATTACTTTCTCAATTCTTGTCACTATATCATCTTTCAGACCGCATCTTTCTCGAATCACTTCATTCCTTACTTCATCGCTCAGTTTCACTCAGCATACTTTCCTCAACAACTGCATTTCTACTGCTTTCATTCTTCTTCTGCCACACCCATGACTCATTCCCATCCTTCCTATAAGCATACGAGTATAACGCTTTAGTAACGCTTAATGGCACATATAGGTAACACCTATTTCTAGGTAAAGGCTATTTTTTCTTACGCCAATCCTTGCTAACTTCTGCTAGCCGGATCCACTGTTACCCTGCCAACCTCACAATATCACCCGCGGCCTAGATAGCAGATACAATTCAAGAACTACCTCAATCCTGATCCCTCCTTTTCCATCCTTCCGTTAGCGTAGCACGTCTAGCTTACGCTTTTTAGCAGAGATTACAATTTCAATACACCCTGAACCTCAATCCTGATTCCTCTTACTCCTTCCCTCCATTGGCATAGAACGGTTTGGTTACACCTTTAGCACAGATACTTAATAACAGATACAATTTCAATACTACCAAAATCCTATACCTCAATCCTGATCCCTCCTTTTTCGGTCCTCCTGCAGCATAGAACGCCTTGGTTACACCTTTTAGTACAGATACTTATTAGCAGATACAATACTACCAAAATCCGATACCTCAATCCTGATCCCTATTATTCCATCCCTCCAATAGCATAGAACGCCTTGAAGTGTTCGCCTGCACGGCCCCGTGCGGCTCCCGGCCCACAGAGTTGAACCTCGGCAATCACCTGCTGCGATTGGCGCTGCGGAACAACAACAGCTGGTATGCGGTGCCCGCCGCCAGCAATAACATCGTGGCATCGTTAGTTGTACAGCATTATATTATAGTACACACGCCAGTAGATTGACCTATCTATGCAAAACTGACAATTTTCTCCAATTGATATTGATCCTTATACCCTGACGATAAGGTCTGTCTCTAATATTCCATCACGTACAAATAAATATGGTGACTCGTTCTTTGTCGCACCTCCAAAAGGTCCTTCAAACGTGGCGTGAAGAGGCACTTTGTGGGCCGGCAGGGTGAGGGTGACTGATGCTACGTCTCTTACGCTGCATCTAGTCCTCGCACCTGGACATTGTGGGGTGTGGGGTCATTTTCAGAGCTTTTTTAAGCGTCACACCACTGTCCACGCGCTCCGTACTGTGTCAATCCCGGCGCGATTCCTATAGCGTTTCACATTTCTCCGCAGCCGATGTGCCGCTGCGGTGTTCCCAGGCGTTCATTGTGCAAAGATGATGAAGAATTGATGATGTTTGTATGTTCTCCAGAAACGGTACAGCTTCAGCGCCCAAATCGGCCAAAACGTCCCCCGCCAAAGAGCAAGCCGCTAAGGACAAACAGGACAAGGACAAGGACAAGGACAACCCGTTCGACGAGGACGACTGGGAGTCGGAGTCGGGCGGCGCGCTCACCGACAGCGGCGAGCCCGGCGTGCCTGTGCGCGCGCTGTACGACTACACGGGCGCCGAGAGCGACGAGCTCAGCTTTAGACAAGGTATTATAATCATTACATATTATACAACGTCTTACAAATCTTAAGGATAGTCTAGTATTGCTGTACAACAACATGACAACAACCTACTTCTTACTGTAAACGGTAATTTCATTAATTTATAAGTAATCTCTTTTTTATCTGTATTTTAAACTAAATTAACTCCACTCAGCGAGTTAACAAAACATTTTGTTTATAAAATTGTGAAGATTTGTTAATAGCATATACTTACTATTAGTAGTAGTAGTATATAGTAACTTACTAACCTTAGCTATAGATGTTATTTGTCTGTAAATCTTTCTAGAAATAAATAAATAAACGTCAGTCAGAAAGGGGGAACTAAGCCAAAAGGAGGGTAAAGTATACATGATAGTAAATAACTTTTGTCTAAGAACTTTTCCTTAAAAATTGATAATTTAAGATTAACAGCTTTTTAAAGATTTCAAAAGAAATGAGTTTGTGGTTGCCCTGGCTTTCAGATGTTTTGAGAGACAGATTTCAGTTCATTGAGTTCATTGCCGGGGTTAACAAAATGGCGTTAGCCCCGCCCCTTTAACTAACTTTATAATTTTACCCTTTTTTAAATGTTGGCAACCCTAATTGGGCCAGCGCAGCGTGGTGGGTCCAATCCCCCATGTCTGTTGTTCATGTGGCAAGGCCGGCGCAGTTAGACGTTTATAGGCTGCTGTTGATAAAAACTAAATTAAATAGATAATATTTTGAATGCCACTTTACTTTTTTATTCACCTAGGTGATCTATTCGAGAAACTAGAGGACGAAGACGAACAGGGCTGGTGCAAGGGCCGCAAGGACGGGCGCGTGGGGCTCTACCCCGCCAATTACGTGGAGCCCGTGGGCCACTAGCCCCCCCGGCCCCCCACTGCACACACTGCACACACTGCACACCACGCCATACGGACGCGCACGCGGCGACAGTTGCTGTCAGATACGATGTCAGCTGGGCTATTCTGTAATGAGGTTTTTGTATTGCGAATGGGCAGCTAATCTTTGTAGCACAATTTTGTCTGATCATTCACACGTTGACTTACAATTTATTAAAATAACTCGCATTAGTTATTCGTGTAATATGACTGATAAATTATATCTCGGATATTTACTTATCCGCAATAGTTTTCATCAATATCATTGTTTTACATTTATAAAAAAACACATTATTATTATTAATCTGTGTAAAACAGAAAATATTAATTTTTAATTCATTAAAAATAATGGTGAAAAGTAACCACATGTTTCACTAAAAATGTTGCATAACCAAGGAGCAAGTTACTGAATACAATGGAACTAGTATTAAATTCCAACTTCACATCCTTTCTTATCCAGCAAGTTTTTGTATTACTCACCGCCCAGCAACCACTACAGAATAGCACTGCGTATGAGGCCTAAGGTTTTATAGATTAAACATTTGATTAGAATAAGATTTTTTCTATGAACCAGCCTACTTTTTATTATACTCGTCTGTGGTGTACAGAGTAATTTATAGCAATAATCACGTTGCGAAAGTCGCAGTACATTGTCGCCGATTGTACGTAACATTAATCCTAACATGTATTGTACACATTTTATTAGCGTTTAAATTCTGTTAAAGAGCTATAAATATGTTTAATCCATTGTTAAGACTTAATTGTCATGAATTTGGGAATTATTGAGAGCAGTTGAAAAGGGTAGTAGTGAATGAGGGAAGACAACTGACAATTCGTTCCATATAGAGGGCGCTGTATGTTTGTTAAAAAATAGATTTATAATAAGCATAGGTATTTGCTTAACCGATAAGTCGGTACAATACAACAAATCTCAGAGTAATTTAGTTGTAAAATATATTTTACACAAACTTTAAATCAATCAAAGTAGTGGGAAAAAAATCTAAGTACAGATTATTAAAAAGTACTGCCAAAATCCAGATGTATGGAATACAATAATAATACATACATATAATCACAACTATTATCCCCGAAGGGTTAGTCAGAGACTAGGCAATGAGGACAGCAAAAGCAGCCCTCTACCATAGTCCACTTTTCACCAAATAGTGACTGCACGTCATGTGCTTAGCGTGACAGGTGGTGAGCCCATCAAAGCTCTATACTGTTGGATGTATGTGCAGTCTTTAGTCTGATAGTCGCCTTTTACTACACCCAAGGGAAGAGAGGGGGGTTCTTTTACCGCTACGCGACACAGTTAATAATAAAACATCACACTAATATTATAAAGGCGAAAGTTTGTTACTCTTTCACGTAAAAACTACTCAATGGATTTGGATGAAATTTGGCATACAGATAGTTTATAACCTGGATTAACACATAGAATACTTTTTATCCAGATATTCCCACGGGAACGGGAACCACGCGGGTGAAACCGCGAGCAGCAGCTAGTTATTAAATAAATATAGACCTTTGAAAGATGTCAAACAAACGGCGCCCTCTGCTTATAAGTTTTGCATTTTCTTCCCCATGTCAAAATTCATTGAAATGACTAGGAACAATCTAAATTGGAAATTCGATAAAACTATTTAACTAAGTATCTTGATTAAAATAATGTGTGTTTATTTTATTGTAGTGGTCTACAGTAAGTGATGTGATGGCGTCGTACGGCGCAAGCTGAGGATGCGTTACAGATTCCTTATAAAATTAGTTATGTTTTATAAGTGCGAGTCACCAAGTAGTCATTATGTTATTGCAGTGATGTTTTAAGTACATATAAATTATTTAAGTAATAATTGTCAATAACGAAAATCATGTAATAATCCGTTCTTATCGAAATTCTTTCGAATTGATAGAAATGAAATCATTTTTGCTATCTATTTCTGAAGAAAACTGTACCATGATAAATTTCATTGTTGTGTTCCACTTACACATCGAATTCAGTCATCTTATCTCTTTTCGAAGGATTTAAAACAGCTTTGACAATTTTTCACACAACATTTGGAGTTATTGAAACCAAATTTTATACGTTTTCTTATGTATAAAAGATACTTTTTAACGAACGAACATGTCTCCCGCGAGACTACTTAGAGTTAAGCTATTGTTTAGAACGGTATTTTTCGATGTAATTGTTTTAGGTACGACGTGGTAACCAAAAATGTTTATTCCTAACTTTTAGTGACGTTTACAAGAGGTTTTTTTGAGCGGCGTGCGATTCGTGAATGCTTTGCGAACCCCCTTTGTTACAGTATTGAATAGTTTTAGCTCGGGCTAACACGCTCAACTAATTTTCCTTGCAGAATGAATACCTGTGAGTTGAATTTAGTTCAAGTAAGGTTGATGTTAACACGGGCTAAAATGTACCGATACAGTCGAGTGCAAAAAATATTTGTTCAGCTTTGTAATAAGATGCATTATTGCGCCCTTGACTGTAGCTTAGGGGATGTTTGGCAGACACGATCGCGCGACATTCGATCCGATATCATGCGAGAACCTATAGATAAGCCAAAAAGTAAACGCCAATTTAAATAATATAGGCAACCGCGGCGAGTAGGAAGTTGTACATACACGAATGCGTACTCGTGCATATAGAATATTTATTTCTCGTTGTATATAATGTATAATTCAGCAAGTGATGCGAGAGGCCGGCGGGCGGCGCCCTCTCGTCTTTAGGCTAAATAATAATAATTAATATATTATGAAAATGTTTACCTTTTTTTTTTCTTTTCCGTTTTTTACCTCGTTTTAAATGTTGTTGATGATGTGGGATCGAGGCTGCGTTTTATCACTTGACTCGCGGACACTCGGCCGCAGTGCGTTAGTAGCTCTTTGTTTTCTTTGTTATGGGTTCAGAGACCTCTGTGCAAATTCTTTGTATTATATTATTATCAGAGAGAGGGTGGTTTTGGACCACATATGTTAATATATTATTAATATTGGTAAAATAAAAATTGTTACATATGATATTTGGTTTTATTTTGTGAACCTTTTAGTTTACTTTAAATAAAGTAGTTGCAAAAATATAAATCTGAAAACTTAAATGTGAAAGATGATTCAAATATCATAAACCAATGGTTAGGGTATAAATGTAATAAAACTACATTATATTTACAGGTAATATTTAAGTCTGTTTATTTGATGGTACGCAGTGCACTGTTACAAGGGTATCGTCATAACTTACGCTGTAAACGAGTACCTATATTGTGACATTATAGACGGGGAACACTACAGTACATGTATAGTATATTAATATTATTGCACTACGGACATACAGGTTTTGTGAGACGTTGTACAGCAAAATAGACAACACAGTCATACAATTTCGACGGGCATAGCGAAGCTTATCGCATTCTAACAACGAAAGCGCGGGCGTGACGCGGCTTTTTTAATATTAAACCTATTTTCACTAAAAAATAATATTCAAGCGAGTTCACACTTACTCTTACAGGCGTTTTTAAATAAGAATAGAAACGTGCGTTCTTGTGAGATATGAACTAGTCTTGTATTATTTTATCTCGTACTGGATAGTGTGATTCTGGGTAATCTGAAGTAATCTGAAGTTTAATGCAATATTTAAAAAAAATACCTAACGAGTATAACGCAAACGCAAGCGCGATAATAGAATCATTAAATTTTGCCCGCAGCCAGACAACACGCTTTTATTGTGTCAGGGTCTTATTCTAATTAATTTAGCGTTGCCTCGCTGTTACTTATTAGTAGATTAGCCTTCATTAAGGACTAATTAACGATTGGAAGCTTACGAAGCACAACACTTGTTACAAAAGCAAATGAAATATTGAGATTGGCAGACGTATCGCTGGTCGGTGCGGAATATGATAGTACGTAGTTTTACCTAGATATCGGTAATGCATTGATATTGGTAAGCCTGTTTAACCATTTCACTTATAACTTGGCCTATTTTTGAATAGGTAAGGCTAATGCTATTATTGATCTGTTATAAATAAAACATCAAATTAAACAAAGGTGACATTTTCCTAAATATTTAATATAATCTGTAGTATCTGTATCAGCTGTGGTATTGGTATCGTTCTATGATACAAATAGATTTTGTCAGATTGATTAAATACATTAAATGTATGAACAAACACTACAACTCCGCATCGTTGCCAGCTCAGGAGTCTACGGTTCAGCAGTGAGATTCTGTAAAGACTCGATCCTGAATCAGCTGCGAATTATAAAATCGCATTCTCTCAATTCGACTCTACACAACGTCATAAAGGTCACTTGATCGGAATCGAAGGGAAAGTGAGGGTCGAAGTGAGAGGCGAGTTACGATCGAGCTTAAGAGGAACCACGTGCAATTTCTAAAGCTAGCGATTCCACGTCTGTTCTGAGCAAACAGGTGTGAGTAGCTGCACTGTGTGCATATTTGGCACGAATAATTTCTGTCACGCTCACGACGCCTATGATCGCCTATGTACACGCCGGATCGCGCCGGCCCGCTGATATGTCGAACGAAACGCAATCTATTTACATAACACAGCGATGAATATGTAACGATAAAATAGGAGTAGAGATTCCCGTAATAAAAAATAATAATATCTTTGATAATAAGTAATACGATGTATATTTAGAACTAAAACGTATCACATGACGCTAAACGTTGTGCTAACAAAAATACACGTGAGCCCACATTTGAAACTTCTCTATGGAAGACCGGAGACTGTGTATTCTCATTAAACGCACGCTCATATACATTTTACACATAGGTGATCCAATGGAATTATTTATATTAATTTTTCGAGGTAAGAGTCAGTATATCTATTATAGGCTGGCAAATTCATACGTCAGTCCGATGGTCTGCGGGAAAGGGGCGATGGAGATGCTAATATCACCCCTCCCCCGTCGCCCGCACACCATAGAACAGTCGCGTACGATTTTGCCAGAGCGGTTCCACATGGCACTTTTTGCAGCGGCCCTGCAGCTATTAACCTCTCAAATGTTTTAGAGTAGATCTATAGAGATTAGTAGAGATTTCTATTTCTATAAAGGTAAGTTATTGTTATGTTTATAATGTGTTTTATTGTATTATGAAGTATTATCTAAACAAAAAACGGAGACAAACAGTTCTGATTTCGAATTATCTTTGCTACAATGTGGGTGCATAAAATGACTGTTTGTCTCTGTTTCCTGTGAACAATAAAAAGTTACAAAGTGTTTCAATAATAAATTACAATACAATAAAGTACATTGACTATCTATATTTGAAATAAAGTAGTTAGCTACATGTCGACCGAAGAATTTATTAAAATTATTCAATTAATTTCCAAACCCTGTCTAGTGCGTTCTGCGTTCGCGCCATTGTGCAGCAGACGAGGGGGTATATAGACTCGGCTCTCAAAACATTTGAGAGGGTACATAGACTCGGGTTTCAAAACATTTAAGAGGTTAATTAAATCGTACGCGATGCAGTAGCCGTGAACCGTCTTAACACAACACGGCAGCTGTGGCGGCACAAGCGTTAATCTACATATAAATTACAAATAATACGGCTACATTATAAAGAGGTAAAGTTTGTTCTCCGAAACAACAATCTGATTTTATAAAAATATTTTACCAATATTTTGAAGGACCTTCAAGGTTAACCATGGTATATTATACAGGATTTTTTTTAATATCATTCAGTAACGTTAATAGACATCATTTTCATTTTATTAAATTTATGTATTAGTCACTATTTATTTAATTTGTCCGGCACAATAAAAAATAACTCGCGGATACCGGGCGAACGAAAGGTCACGTGTATCGTAAAGGTAACCTAACCTAGGTATCCTGTGGTATCGTAATGTGTCAGAGTTCAATTGCGCGGTCCTGGTCGATCGACCATGATTAACGGTATTTTTGTGGATATGTTTGATTAATTTTAGTTTCTTTATTTTTAACTTCAAAAAAAAATTCCATTAAATCTGTACCTCTAGATTAAGTTACTCTATAATTTAAAAAAAATATGTGTACAGATAAAAAAAATATCTGTATAACGTATAGGAAGGAATATCATCATATACCTTACCGCCCGCTACCCCACCTTAGACACTGCTCGAACTAGCCAGCGTCCATGCAAATATCTAACATCATTTTTTAATCTAAGCCCCTTCGTACGTATGGCGGTAGTCGCTTTGCGACTAAAATCGTCGAGTATCGAAGCCTTGTGTACGAAGGGGCTAAGTCGTAGTGCAGACGCGCGTTTGTATCGCTGCAAAAAGTCGCCACCTGTAGCCGCCCTTACATACAATCCGCGGCGCGGCGTTCTTAACTAAGTTAAAATGAAAATAGATATAAAATATGTTTAACAATTTTATAGTCACATAACATTGAAACAAGTATAGTTGGCGAACTAAACCACATCCAATTTGAAACAATCACTTGCACACCATTCACGATACATGAACGCAAATACACATAATGGAACAAAATATTTTACACAACAATAATAGGATAAAATATTTACAAACACCCAACGTAACAATACCATTTTAATTCTATTTGTCGACAATAATATTAAATCTAACGTATTTAAATAGCCGCATCGAAGCGTCGTAATGTCGAGTCGAGATCGAAGTTTTATGACACGTAAAAAATAAGTGTATAACGCCCTGTAGAACTGCTCGATAATCCATTATAATAATATACAACAATTTTCAGAACAAGAGAACATAACATTATTTTTATTGCTCGGTCTGTGTCAGAGTCTAGCCAACGATACGAGTAATTATTCTTCTACGACACGTGGTGTTATAAATTATTTTCTAGGAGTATTATAACATTTGACAAGGATGCTCATCAAGTTCTTAAACGATTAAGAATAAAGAACAAAACTTCATGCATGCTTTATTGCATATGAAGGCGTAGAAAGGATTTTAGTTAATTCCCTTAACAATCGCAAAGGCATAACAAATCAAGACACACGACCAACGCTTCAGATCTTTTTCTTTAATACCTATTTTGGTAGGCCAACATGACAATTTGTAGGTATTACTCAATGTAGGATTGCCATACGTACTAAAAATACCCCGCAATAAGGGTCGGACTACTGTATTTATTGCAAAAATCTATAATTTCTCAATTAATAGTTTTTATAAAATTCCCATGTAGCCTCAATAAAAACTGGCCGTGATTTTCGTTTTAATATCAAAAGGTGGATCTTGTATATTAAAGTAACGTACTAAAGTTTAACTTGTAATTTCCTTATCCTATTTTTTATGGGTACGTTCAAAAATACTATATTTGGTCTATTTGCAACATTTCTCGCACTATAACAAAAAAACAAAAATTTTAAGTTAATTTTAATAACAAGTCTAGCGTTTGACTACATCTTACATTACTGATAACTGCGTCCATAGAGAAAGTGTTGTGCTAGACTCTGATACGGGAATGAAGCCATGCGCTGGATATTTTCGTCACAAGTTTCGTCAAAATGTGTACCTAACTTTTTATACACATTCATAAACCAACGCGCGGATTATGTCCGAATCTGACCATATGTTGTCGTCAATGTGAGAAGCCTTGTGCGCCGCGGTGGGACGTTAATATATATATAAATAATGATGACTTTAAAAAAATACTTGTTCGACGAAAATATCCAGTGCAACCTTATGACTACGCCAGCGCGGGATGGGTGGGCGCTGAGCTCACTGCAGACACGCCTGCAGCTTCTCGATCCACTCCTGCGCCGCGCCGGCGTCGCTCGCGCAGAAGTTGTACGTGCGGCGACTTGTGCGCAACTGTGGCGGACAGATAGACGGAATCAAATGTCAACCTTTTGATTAATTACATACATAAATTGCTAAATACTAAAAGGGCACACGTGACCCCTTTTTTACAAAGTGAAAATTTTACAGGAAATAGACAAAACTGATATATTTTTAAAAGCCTGAATGTTTTAGTTTTGATTTTAATATAATATATATAAATGTCATTGAATGCTTATAGCAAAAGTATTTCGGGTAAAAATGTGACAATTGCCATTTTAGGGTTCTATCAGACAGAGAGCGGTCACGGTCAAGCGTTGAAGAGTCTGGCCTAAACAACTGGCAAACGCTGCGAACGCGGAACGCTTGAACGCGTGACCGCTCTCTGTCTGATAGAACACTTATTAAAGTCGCGTTTAAATGTACCTATTATTAATGTTAGCTCGATGACGCAGCGGTTAGGGCGCGGCGGTCGGTTTGCGATAAGACAGAGACCAATCACGCGTTCAAGCGTTCCGCGTTCGCAGCGTTTGCCAGTTGTTTAGGCCAGACTCTTCAACGCTTGACCGCGTGACCGCTCTCTGTCTGATAGAACCCTTAGTATTTATTAGGCATTCACATACGATCGAGGAAGTTCCCGGTCACTTTCCGGCGATATTCGCTTGCGCTCCATTTTGAGCGCGCGTAGGTACCGTCGGGATCACCGTCGCTTTAACATTTTGCAGCGATTTTCGTATGAAGCGCACCGCCCGCCCGGGTACGTGCCCGTACCAAATAGACGACGCGGTGTGCAAGGGATTTTGACCTTTAGACTGCGACGGAGTCCGCCATTGTACGTGTGCAAGCGATTATCGCCGAAAAAAGTGATCGACCGGGAACTTCCGTCAATTGTACATAGTCTGACCAACGAAACGTGACTGGAAAGAATGCCGGCAAATTCAAAAATTCTTGGGGTGTCAACACTCATTATACTCTAGAAAACGACGTTGATACTTGTTTTTTTTTTATTAAACTCTAGATCATCCAAACACATAATTTGTAGTATCTATCAATAAATAAGAATAAATCTTAAGAATAATTGAAGAAGCATTTATGAAAATGAAAATACCATAATTAATATTAACCGAATTACAAAGTAGAATAGAATAATTTTATTTGTTGGAAAATGGGTCTGTCATTAACGATATTGTTTAAAAACATTGCGTTTCACTAAATAAAACTACTTTTGTTCAAGTGATGTAATATTCTTGACAATCTCTTTAATTTTTAGTTTTGTCTCACTATTACTTGAAGTGTCTGTACGATAAACAAAAATTGGTTGGAGAGTCAACTTAGGTTATTAATATTGAATGAAATGAAAAAGTAAGTAAGTATACAGAATTAACCTAGAATTGTTTACGATTGTAGTATGTAGTTTTTCAGAGTAAAATGTAAAATAATAGACGATAACAATAAAGTAAGGTATGTTAAGTATCAAAATGATAAATTCAAGTACACAAAACAAACACAATCGTTTGACAGCTTAAAAATGTTGCCATAATAAAACTTTTGAAAATAGACCGCGTCACGTTTCGTTAGTCAGACTCTATCTCACGACTGTTATCCACGAAGGGTTAGTCAGAGAACAGGCAATGAAGACCGCAAAAGCATTCTACTGCTACAGTCGACATTCCACCAAATAACAACTGCACATGTGCTCAGCGTGATATGTGGTGAACCCATCGCCGCTCTATGCTGTTGGATGTATGTGCAGTCTATAGTCCACCTTTTAGATCGTCGCCTTTTACGACACCTAAGGTAAGAATATTGGTTGGTAGTATACCTATTATACAGTTGCCACCACACAGCTCGTGATCTAATTAATTATCTTAATAAATGGTTTAGCGGTTTTACGATGGATTAAATTATTTTTTATTTATTATTTTTTTTCTATATATTAAATTATTTAATTTTCTATATATTTCATCTGTACGTTGTGGTAGGCAAAGGGACCACGAGCATAGCGCCGGTTTTCAACAGGAGTCATTCAGAGTGTGTGTGTGTGAGTGAGAGCCAAATGAGTAACTCACGTCGAAGAATGATCGGTCGTCGCACTTCTTGGGCGGGCCGGGCGCCGCCGCCGCCTGCGTCACCGTCAGCACCTCTGCCAGGTCTGCAAACACACCGAAAAGGTCCAAATTGATAATCAATCTATGTATTGTTTCGTCATTAGAGTGACAAAAGGAGAACCGGCACTTTCCGTAGTAAAAATGCTAAACTTGTATACAATAGAATTTGGTCATAAAGTAAAGCTAATATTATTTGGTACCTAAACAAGTTTATTTTTATCGATTCGCGGATAAAAGTTATTTAATTTTTAATATTTTTTAATATGTAAAGACTGAGTCTTCAAAAGGCAGACATATTACTTAAAAAAGTCTAACGTGGCTGCATAAACCATAATTCTTTTGCTTTTAAAAAGTGAAATGTCAGCAATGCCGTCACGTTATGTTTGATTTGACAGTCAGCGGCTGTACAACTGTCATTTGTGATAATGCCAGATAATGAATTACAGAATACAGATTAAAAAAGCTAAACAAAAAGGAGAACCGGCACTTTCCCTAGAAAAAATGCATATTTTGTATAAAATAGAATTTGATCATAAAGTAAAGCTAATATTATTTGCTACCTAAACCAAGTTTTGTCTTATTTTTATCAAATCGCGGATAAGAGTTATTTAATTATAAATATTTTTAAATATGGAAACACTAAAGGCGGGTCTCCTGCGACTCTGTTTTGTGTTTTCTAACATCAAACATCTAACAAATATGGGCGTGGCCTACGTACATATTTTGACATATTTTGTTAGATGTTAGAAAACACAAAACAGTGTCGCAAGAGACCCGCCTTATGTCTTCAAAGAACAGACATGTCACTTTAAAAATGTCTAACGTGGCTGCATAAACCATAATTATTTTAAGTAAAATTTTAAACACTGAAAAAAGACGACAACCTCAGGCGGGAATCGAACCACGTACCTTCCGCATTCCGGGCGGCTGCCTTAACCACTTGGCTACCGAGGTCTGGCTTTCAACCGTCGAAATTTGTCAGTGCTTGATGCTTATGTTTTTAGTCAACATTGCTTCATCAAATCTTAGAAGTTTTAACCTCTGAGATCCGAAAGAAATATTTTTACAAATATTTGAATATTCGGTTAAGATGAAGCTGCGTTTATAGATTAATGTTTTATATTTTAGCGTTTTATTAACGCTTAAAGATACTTAAGTAAAATTTAAAACACTGAAAAAAGACGACAACCTTAGGCGGGAATCGAACCACGCACCTTCCGCATTCCGGGCGGCTGCCTCAACCACTTATTTTAGCGTTTTATTAACGCTTTATTAAAATATAAAACATTAATCTATAAACGCAGCTTCATCTTAACCGAATGTTCAAAGATTTGTAAAAATAATTCTATCGGATCTCAGAGGTGAAAACTTCTAAGATTTGATGAAGCAATGTTGACTAAAAACATAAGCATCAAGCACTGACAAATTTCGACGGTTGATAGCCAGACCTCGGTAGCCAAGTGGTTAAGGCAGCCGCCCGGAATGCGGAAGGTGTGTGGTTCGATTCCCGCCTGAGGTTGTCGTCTTTTTTCAGTGTTTAAAATTTTACTTAAGTATATTTTAGCGTTAATAAAACCGTAAAATATAAAACATTAATCTATAAACGCAGCTTCATCTTAACCGAATGTTCAAATATTTGTAAAAATATTTCTTTCGGATCTCAGAGGTGAAAACTTCTAAGATTTGATGAAGCAATGTTGACAAAAAACATAAGCATCAAGCACTGACAAATTTCGACGGTTGATAGCCAGACCTCGGTAGCCAAGTGGTTAAGGCAGCCGCCCGGAATGCGGAAGGTGCGTGGTTCGATTCCCGCCTGAGGTTGTCGTCTTTTTTCAGTGTTTAAAATTTTACTTAAGTATATTTAAGCGTTAATAAAACGCTAAAATATAAAACATTAATCCATAATTATTTTGCTTAAAAAGACAAATGTCAACAATGCCATCACGTCATGTTTGATTTGACAGCTAGCGGCTGTCATTTGTCAACAACTTTCATTTGTTGACAGATATTGCCAGATAGATAATGAATAACAGATTAAAAAATTAAAAAAGTATGTAACTTAAGCATAAAATTCCGGGTCTCCTTTGTAACTCTTAGTCAATAAAACAAATGCTAATCATCAATCTTAGTGCCTCGCTTATATATATATATTTTTTTTAAAACGTCTTCAACCGTGCGTGACTCAATTTCAAAATCATGAAAATGAGGTGCGGCACTAAAATATTACCGACACAGGACACCGTCATACAATAACGCTATTTGTAGTGAAGTGAGTTCCTTTGCTTTTTGGACACTGCATATTGTACACCGTGACAGGTTAGACGACGGACGCGTTTAAGGAGGTAAACTAGTAACTTATCTACATCCCTTTTAGGTAAAACAAGGTTATAGCAAATTTTAAAACACGCGAGTTATTACGCATTTTTTTTTAAAGTGAACTTTCTACATTTCGCATGTACTACACGCACGAGTAAGGGAGGCGTTGTACGCGCGTGCTTTGGCGTCACTAAGGTAGTACGCGCGCGTAGTAAATTGTAAATAAGCAGAAAAACCATTTCAGTTAGGAAAAAAGTAAAAAGTTAAGGTGGTGTTTTTTCATTTTTAATGGAACAGGTATCGGCTTCTTATACACCTCCTTTAACGCGTCCGTCGTCTAGCCAGTCACGGTGTATTATCCTTTGAGAGTAAATGAACCATAGTGTGTCAGGATGGCAGCACATCAAAAGTTGTGGCCCTGCCTACTCCTTCCGGAATTGGGCGTGATATATCATAATATGTACGTGCGCTTAGATATCGCCTAAAAGTAATTGTTCGGAATAAAAGAATGAAACGGAACTCCCGTATTGTTGTGTTTGAATTGTGATGGTGTAGTCCCACTGGTGGACAGTGGGACAAGGGTACCTGGTGAGGCGACCATTACTCTTTTATGGGACAGACCTCTGAGGTAGCCGGGATAGCCTAGGACAATTCTATGCCACTAACGGCCAGGAGACCCTGACCGCAGTCACCACCAGCCGGAGGCGCGGCCTAAGGCTGATGACCGGCCTTCTTCGGGGAAGATTATATGTAAGTCCTTCATTTATTAATTTTAATTAGTAGTAAGTTCACCCTTTAGATTTAGATTTAGAGTTGGTACAGCGAGCTCAGCAATCTGGGCTCCTGTATCATACAGTAATCGACCGGGAAGTTCCTCGATCGTACGCATGTATTTTAACAGAACCGGTGCAAGAAACAGCAATCCAGTGTGAGTACCCAGCAACACGGATTGGGTCATCTGTGGGATATTCGCCCAATTTCCTCATGTAGACGGCGAACTAACAATACCTCATATCTAACATTTTTCGAGACATTGACTTTCTTATATCTTTAAAATCGATTTCCGCATATTTTGATGAAACCACTTAGGTATAGGTATTGCCAAACTTCTAGCTCGCTCTGAAGTTGCGACGCGCAGGTGTACAGTTAGCAACATTATAATTAGAGCTTTATAATATTTATACTGAATCCAGTAGCAGCCGAAATTCTTTTTTGTGCATGTGTAAGGTCAATTTGTATACCTTTGTCAGCTTCTTCCTTCATAAACTCCGATACGTTATAAATATTTTTTCTAGCTTGCCGACGTAAAGCTGTATTACGTCTAGGCATTTTAACAGCCTCTCAAAAACAAAACAGTTAACTCCTACAATAACAGTAACAAAAAACATAAATCGACAACTTAAAACAGTAACGTAACAACAAACAATAATAAACACCTAATATCGCGACGCGACCAAAAAAATTATGCTCGTGACTGTACTTTCCACTGCTAAACCAAAACAAACGAATACACATGGCGAGCGCGGTACAGCGCAGGGGTGGGCGGGGGTGTGCCGCGCCCCCCCTAACCGCTTACGTCCCGCTGATACCCATATTGCGCTACTGCGACGCGAATCGCCTCGTGTTCACAGCTAGATGTTTGGCGCGGGTTATACCTGTATTTTTGACGACAACTGGAAAAAATCAATGTGGAAATAACTTCTAACTAAATGGCATTATGGCATTTAAATCTACGAGTACGTACAACTTGGTACAACCCGATTGCACTTAGACGCGAAAGTTTGCAAGAAACAAAACGTTTTTTTTCTCTTTGTGTAAAATGTTGTCTATGTAAGTTAAAAGGTGTTGTCACTTCACCGTCGATGTGTTGTTGTCCATGCAGTGCCAAGCAGTGGGCCGTTTATAGGCTGATGATGATTTGATGATAAAGTGGGAGTGCAGTGGACACTCACCAATGAACCCCTTGCAGTGCGAGTCCTCCATCGCGTCGTAGTACCGCAGCTGGTGCTTGATTGAGTCCAGCACGAACCACCTGCGCACACGCAATTTTAAAGCGATAAATGAAAGGTTTTCAATGCGCTGTCTCCTCTTTTCACTCTCTCTCCTTGACGGGGGAGAGAGAGAAATAGGTTGAAATCTAAATTCTTTTGTTGTGCCCTAGCAGGACATCACATCAATAACTTGTTTACATTTATAAATATTCTTTATTCCACTAAAAACACATACAGAAAATTATGTACAGACAATGGTGAGCAACGGTGGACTTATCTCTAAAAGAGATCTCTTCCAGCCAACCTAATGTGGAATGGGAGCTTGATATGTGAAAGAAAGCAACAAAAGTGCAAACTACCTAATTTCTATTATTACAAACAATACATACTACTACTACTTACTTAGTACCTAATTACAATTTAACACCTTGTAATGTAATAAACTGAAATTGAACACGGGAATTTCTTAATTCGACATCTCCCATTATTTGTACTCTCATAAAATTTTATAAAGATTTTAATTAAGCATAGTATTATTATTTAATCGTATTTTGTGTTGAAAGGAATTTTGTTTGAGTGCCGTAATATCAATGGAGTGTAACATTTGGTACTGTTATCTATTGTGTCATAAGCAAAAAAAGCACTGTATTAAATAAAGACCCTATTTCACGATGTCCAATTAACGGGCACAGCATGTTCAATTTTTCGACCTTATCTCAATTGCATAAAGTTCAAAATATGGTGGCAATATATGTGCCACTGTCTTATAAGGGGTTAAGAAAATGTTTGTCAGTTAAAATGTCAGTTTTGTTATGTGCTATCTGTCAAGTAAAGGCTATTGGGAACTTACTAGGAGATGGAAAAACAAGCACTAAGAGCTGTGGATTAGTTTGAAGGATTTCGTTTAACAATAAAATTGATTGACGACCTCCTTGGTCGAGTGGTTTGTACACCGGTTTTCATGGTGTCGCCATCTCTGAGGTCCCGGGTTCGATCCCCGGTCGGGTCAATTTAGAAACTATTGTTTTTCTAAATTGTCTCTGGTCTGGGTGTTTTCTATGTATAATAAGCATGTATTTAAGTATTTTAAGTATGTTTATCCGTTGTTTAGTAACCATTTAACGAGTTTCATAACGAAGCTTCTCTTGGGCTAGATAATTGGTGTAAGTGTAAAAAAAGTTTATAAAATAAATCAAATCTGTGGGTAGTTGTCCTCTTACCGTTGCTTCCAGCCTTTGAGCAGCGCGCCGCGCTTGTACAGGTGCCCCTCGTGGGTTCGATTCTCGGCGACGTTGGACGAGAACTGCTCGTAGTACTGCTGCGACGACGACTGCAGCGTCGACGCGCCTGCCAACACGATATATAACATTATTTAGATCTAGGTGCTGGAAGTAGAATCTGATTGTGAATAATAATTAATAGGTCCTTTGAATTCGGTTCTTGGTTTTAACATAGACGTCTTGAATGACTGCCGTCCTCAGAGAAGTCCATTAACGTATAATAACATTTAAATCCTTCTCTCTTTTAGTATTATACATAAAAAAGTGACAGCAAAAGACTTAATTGTCATTAAAAATTAATCGAGGTCTCTGAGTAAGAATTCTTTCGTTTTTTTTGTCATTTTTCTATTGTCTAGGGCCCTATAATAGAGTCGAGATGCAGTGTAACAAGATTTTCCGGATAGAGATATGTCGGCTAAATGTGTACTGACTGTTGCTGGGCGGGTGGCGCCTTGTGTCGTGAGGGCGGCTAGTGTGAGTGTGTACTGACTTTTGCTGGGGCGGGCGGCACTTGTGTCGTGAGGGCGGCTAGTGTGAGTGTGTACTGACTGTTGCTGGGGCGGGCGGCGCCTTGTGTCGTGAGGGCGGCTAGTGTGAGTGTGTACTGACTGTGGCTGGGCGGGCGGCGCCTTGTGTCGTGAGGGCGGCTAGTATGAGTGTGTACTGACTGTTGCTGGGCGGGCGGCGCCTTGTGTCGTGAGGGCGGCTAGTATGAGTGTGTACTGACTGTTGCTGGGCGGGCGGCGCCTTGTGTCGTGAGGGCGGCTAGTATGAGTGTGTACTGACTGTTGCTGGGCGGGCGGCGCCTTGTGTCGTGAGGGCGGCTAGTGTGAGTGTGTACTGACTGTTGGGGCGGGCGCCACTTGTGTCGTGAGGGGGGCTGGTGTGAGTGTGTACTGACTGTGGCTGGGCGGGCGGCGCCTTGTGTCGTGAGGGCGGCTAGTATGAGTGTGTACTGACTGTTGCTGGGGCGGGCGGGCTCGCGGTCTGGGGCGGGCGGCGCCTTGTATTTGGTGCAGGGCAGCGCGAAGCTCTCCACGCACCGCTCGTGGCACGCCGCGCCGCAGTCTACGCAGCGAACGCCCGACTGTACACATACAAATGAAATAAGAAACATAAGTTTTAGTATATTTTTTTTATTGTCACTCACACAATAATACAATAAACAATCTTAATAAAAAAAACAAACAAAGAATGAGGATACCAAAAAAATAGTAAAAAATAACAAAAACTGGAACAAGGTAGCAATTACAACATAAAAACAGTTTGATAAATGTGTAATCGGCGCGTACGGAACGGAATTTGTTGCTATGTATTTATTTCTATGGAACTGCGGATACCGGTATTTTTGCTGGTGACGTCATCCGCAGTAAACGCGGGCGCCCAGCGGTGCGCGGGGGCGGGGGCGGTGACGTCACATACCTTGAGCGGCCCCCACAGCAGGTCCGTGCAGTGGTCGCAGCGCGCGGGGGCGGGGGCGGTGACGTCACATACCTTGAGCGGCCCCCACAGCAGGTCCGTGCAGTGGCCGCAGCGCGCGGGGGCGGGGGCGGTGACGTCACATACCTTGAGCGGCCCCCACAGCAGGTCCGTGCAGTGGTCGCAGCGCGCGGGCGCGGCGGGGGCGGCGGGCGCCCAGCGGTGCGCGGGGGCGGGGGGCGCGGCTGCCAGCCTCCCCCGCACTAGCACCTCGCGAGTGCCCCGCTTGTGCGCGGCTAAGGTAGCGCGCCGCACTACGCCGGAAGACATCGACGAGTTGCGCTGCAATAAGATAAGAAAACATAATTTATTGATGTATGAAAACTTAGCCTAGCGATGCGCTTTACTTAACAATACGATACTAACGTTAGTATTGTGAGTTTAACCACTCTATAGTCTGACCGCTACCGCTGTACCGCGCCTTGGGTATGCGAGCGGCGAGGCGGGGGGGCGAAACAGTTGCTCCATTATGTCATTCAGCCGTCATCGCTCACGGCGGCAACTAGTGTGTCAGACGCACATGAGATAAAATATCTAAAAATGGGTCGTGCATTATCTCGAGATAATCAAGACTGTCATTTTTAAAGTGGCCGAATATTTTAAGAAAAGAAAAGCAAACAAAGAAGGTTTATATTATATATTTCCAAGAATTAAAGATTTATTTCATTTATATTGGTTCTTTAATTGTACTTATCTAAAAATCATACTGGACAAAAACGGATTGGATGTAATTATACTCGTAAATATAAAGCTTCAATAAACTGTGCTTCGATATCGTAAGATCTGTCTGACACTACGAATCTCATGTGAGTTCATGCTCTTTACTTCCCACTCCCCCCACCACCCGCGTATACCTAAGGCGCGGTACCACGGTTGCGGTCAGGCTATAACACACGCATGACAGACGTAGAACGACGTAAAGTTGAGGGCTGTGGCCGACAGGCGACGGCAACGACAACCATTCGGTCTTTCTAACGAGGTGTGAAGAGGCACTTTGTGGGCCGGCCGGGTGAGCGTGACTGATACTAAGTCTCTGCACCAGTTATCCTCGGGTGACCGATGTAACATCTCTTACGCTGCACCAGTTTTCCTCGCGCCTGGACTACACTTCCACTTAACATCAGGTGGAGTTGAGTCATTCGCCGGGCTTCATACTGCTTCTTTGCCGTCGTTAACGTGCTAATTTAAAGTTCTACATTTAACCCATCGAACGATTTACGAAGGGCGTTCAAAATATTCTCGGTATGTGGATAAAAACAAACAAGTACGAAAAGTTTGATATTTTTATTTTTCAATATACTCCCCCCCTATGTTCATACACTTATAAGATCGATCAATTATTTTTTACCCTGTTTTGTCAAGAATTTTATGACGGATCGGTGCTCTAATTTCGTTAAAATTGTTAATTCGCTCATGGTGTTCATGTTTGTTCGGCAATTGCAGAAAAACAAAAGAACATCTCGGTTCCAATTTTACTTTTTTTTAATGTCAATGGATGAATCTTAGCGGCCAGTAACAAATATATATATAAAAGAGGTTGTAACGTATCAATACCGAGAATATTTTGAACGCCCCTCGTAGTCACACGGTCTGTGACTTGAAACTCAATCTCTCGCGCGCTTTGGTAACATCATATGTAATCGTAGCACAGCGCGCCACTCTCGTTAAAATTTTAGCGGTCCAATTGGCACTAGCGGTGTTTCCGTTTAGCTTAAAATATTCTTTGGTTCGTATGGAGTAACTTTTATTTAGGAACCATCTGACAACGACTCGGAACGGAAGACAGAAAAATTTTAGAAAAAAGTCGAACGTTTTTTTTTGTCAGTTGTTGCGTCATTCATTTTGTAGTTGGTTTAGGTGTATTGTTCAAAATGAATTCTCGACGAAAACGGCGAGTAATCTTATATAAAGTATATACCTATTTAATTACTTGAAAAATCGCCCGGGCAATAGCGGGCGCGTAGCGGGCGCGCGGCGATTCCGTGCTCTGTGATCCTGTAGCTATGGCGTACCTATATTTTAATAAGTAAAAAACTAAAGTTTACGAAGAAAATAAAAATACTGTCCACAATATATTATTTATGTAGGTATTTAAATTAAATTTATACAATAAAATTTTATTATAATTAACAGACTAGGTAGGTACCTAGGTACTTATAAAAATAAACTAGTTTTTCCCGACAACGGCGAAGCAAAAAGGGAGATTATGATCTTGACCGATAATAGATATGTATGTATGTTCGTGCATCTGTTTCCTCACAACTTCTAAACTACTAATCATAATTTGGCAAAATGAGGATACCTACCTACGTTGGAAGTACCTAAATCACTGGTTAAAGGCTATAACGTTACATTAAATCGAATATGGCGCCCTCTGAAAGACATGAAGGAGAAACTAAAAAAAATGTTGCGGTGTTTGATATCAAATGACAGGGCTTCATGAGCACATTCCAAAAATAAACATAAGTAGCGGTTGCTTACGGCTTTATTGACCACAATTGGACACGTATGTATCTTTGTGCATCACTTCAGAACGGCTGTACCTATTTGGCTAATTCGGAATAACAACAAACAGCAACGCGTCTGCATTTATAAAATGATGACGCGCCTCTTGCTCGCTCTGACGTGACTCTCTGACCTAGCTAGATACTACGTAAGGCAGTTAAAATATTAATTTTTTGAGTACGAAATTTAAAATTGTTTGTTAGGACACTATTTTTCATAAGTTTTTAATTGTTAATTAAGTTCTTTTGGCCTGCCATGTAAATTATAAATCTATGGTACCAAAACAAAACAAACTAAAACATGTATAGAATAAATTCAATAATACAGGAAAGAAAAAAAATTATGCCGAAAATATATTTCAAGTACATAAACGATGTCATATTTAGTTGTCTAAAAGATTACTTACTGTTTTCTAAGGCTTATGCGAGCACTACACAATGAAATGAAACACTTTTTACGGATTAACTCACGTTTAGTTTTACTACATTACATAGTTTTATTTTTAGTAATATAAGTTATAAGTTAGAAGTTATTTGCCTACCGTCAATCATAATCATAATCGGTTAAATATAAAAATGATTGACGGTCGTTAGGAAACTGAAAAACTATGTTACGTAGTAAAATAAAACGCGAGTTAATCCGTAAAATGTTTATGTAGTGTTTTTTGATGCTGAATAAATTTATCTCTATTCTATTCTAAAAAGAGTTTCATTTCAATAAAAGATTACTAAAAAAAATTAAAAGAGTTGTCAATATTCAACCTCGTTTTTTCTTTTTAAATTAACTTGTTCTCTTTAGCTTTCACGCACGGTATTATGAAACCGGGGGGTAATTGTCTAACTTCAACACCCATCGCAATACCTTTCAAGTACAAGTACATTGCTTTGCTAGTTTGCTTATTACTAAATAATTTTTAAAATAATCAAACTAGCGAAACTATGTTGTTACTTCTACTTGAAAGTATTGCGATAGGTGTTGAAATTAGTCAGTTAGCCTCTGGTTCGACGTCAGATTAGCGACGGTTTTGTATGAGAAGCGATCTATATCGCGTAGTTTGGTGACTTTTTGGCACAATCTGGGGTATTATACTTATATTGTACGGGTATCTGGCACAGACAGACAGTAACTACTTATTATACATTGGCAAAAGAGCTATCTTTAAAAATCCTAAAATAATTTAAATGTAAAAAAATTTAAAAACATAAACCCGACTACGGAAATAATGCATATGAAAGGTACGAAACAAGGGAGTAGCATAGTGATGTTCAGAGACTATAATCGTGGTCGCATGCCACTTTAAGCAATCCTTAGGGAAGGTAGCATGCGATCACGGCTATATTCTGACATCACTATGATATTTTTTTATTTCGTACTTTTCAGTAAAAATTTTCCGTCGTCAAATTTTAGTATTTAAGCCTATTTCTATTTGTTTATTTGTATAAGTACCGACTCAATTAAAGATTTATAAAATTATATATGTAGTTCAGAAGTTCCTATGACCACCTTCATAATCAGACCCTGGGTGGTGCCGCACCACACAAGGTTATGGTTTTAGTCAAGACAAATCAAACAAGCCCAAACACGGCGGAGTTATATTGTTTGATTGTAGAGTCCCTATGACTGCATCATCATATCAGCTCCATGGTGCCATATTATTGTATTGTCATCGAAGTTACGTAGGTATACTAAATTTCAGCCCGATTAGTTCCCGAGAAGGGGTCCAAATCTTCTTTGCAAGATTTGACCCGAACGCACATAAGTAGATACCACAGAAATATATATTTCTGTAGTAGATACACATATATGACAGTTCGTAGTTGCTATTCCTAAAGACTTGAGGAGTTCGATGGCGCAGCGGCTAGCGCGTTCGGCTTGCGATCTTGCTCGCTAAGCAACTTTCGCAATGCCGGGTCGCTGGTTGGGTGACTAAATTAAAAACATCTCGAGCTCCTCCGTGCTTCGGAAGGCACGTTAAGCCGTTGGTCCCGGTTGTTGTCGTAAGATGACAGTCGTTAATCCCACCTACCCGGGCCAGCGTGGTGGGTTATGGCCCAATATCCCCACGTGCTTTTGTTCACGTGGGAGGCCTGTGCCCAGCAGTGGGACGTTTATAGGCTGATGGTGATGATTCCTAAAGACATAAGAGTTAATAGCTGTCGAAAGTGTTTATCTACTTTTGTTGCTGACTGTACATACAAACATTGCAAGTTAAATAAAAACTTTTAATAATAAAAAGTTTGTAGAGAAAATAGTTATAAGATCCACTATTCATCAAAATGGTGCCTAAATGAACAACCTAATTCAGACTCACAAATAAAATATTTACGGATCAAAATTATTTCGTCGCACTATATACTACGTAATTTTACGCTCGCCATTTTTGAGGCGGCTAGAAGGTCAACCGACATAGGTCATACGTCGACGAGCGCCTGAGCGCGACTGATTGAGGCCGTGCGATCGCCCCGATTATATGCTAACTTTGAACAATTATCTCATAAAAGATTGAGGAGGGATAATTTTGATTTTTTACACATTTATAGTACAATCTTTCTTCTTACGCAAAAAATTATTTATGTTGCCTAATGACTTCTAGATTATGAGATATAACTTGTTTTCTTGTGGAAAATTTCTCGGTTTTTCACTTTCTTAAACGTGATAAAATTACAAGTTAATGAAACAAAAATTGAAATTCTCTTAATACATTTTCAATTTAAGGATATTTTTACGTTCTTATTTAGTAATAATAATTAATGTAAAATGACTTCAAAGTTGAGCCTTCGTGCGTAATCTGGAAATCGCGCCTTCTAAATCCGCTGTTTCGTAGTAAATTATTCAATTAAATCGAGTTTTGGTTAATAGAGTTACAATAAAAATACATGATTATTCCAATTATCGAAGTTAAAAGAAGCTAAAGCAATAAATTATATGACTAAAATCACTTCAAAAAGAGGCCTATTACATCTCGAATGTGTTTTTTGCGTAAAATGCCCATTTTGGCATTTTGTAGTTATTTTGCAGTTGTATTTATCGTTTTTATTGAAATAGGATAATAAATTTGTGCATAATATTACAAATCTCCATTCTGTGAGCATAAGTTGAATTCGGACGGCCGGCGCATCTCATTTTGTAGTAATTTTGCAGTTGTATTTATCGTTTCTATCGAAATAGGCTAATAAATTCATTATAAAATCTTTATTCCTCATGAAGTAACAATTACTCTGGTATAAATTTTGCTCAATAATATTATCGTAGATAGGAGATATTCACAGTTAACTTAAAGCGATTTTCGAAGTTTTTTGGTTTAGAATAAGATTTTTTTCCTATATAAAATCAATGATATCTAAAAATTCCGAGGCCGCTACGCACTATTCGACTATATAAGAGATAACATTATAATTTTTTTTATTTCACTTGTTTAGAACAGTAGTTCAATCGATGAGCTCAAAATAGTGCCTTCGCGCACTCTATGAAAATCTTTCTCTGCAATTTTGGGTTTAGTTAAAAAGTTAAGCAAAATTTACTAAAAGCGAGGCCGCTACGCACTATTCCAATAGCTATTCTACACTATTCAATAAGTCATAATTGTTAATGTATTTTTGTTTCCGAGATCCATAACGCCAAAATTGGCCATTTTACGCAAAAATCACAGTCGAGATGTAATAGGCCTCTTAAGGATAAACTATACAGGAATTACGTAATTAGGTTATTTATGAAAACTGAACCAAAAAAAATACAATTTTGTGATATAGTGGGGCACAAGCCCCAGCCTAGCCTAGTGCCCCACTATATCACAAAATTATTATTTTTTGTACGTATCGATCGCTCGATGGGTTAAGAGACCTTTTTTTCTCTTATATAATGGCTTCGTGCGACAAGCACATTTAGCCTGTGTCAAGTTTTTAATAGAAATTATTATCTTTATTATAAAAGGACTTTGGTCTCTAATGTGACCATGTCAGTCCTGGTAAATCTTAGAAACTAAGGTAACAACAAATGTAAATAAAAATTAAATACATTAAACACAACTATCTCTTATTTGTAGACAATGACACACATAATTTAATAAAGCCCTTGCTAAACTTGTTGAAGGTTCGGCAAGAATGCTTTGAAATGTACCAACATCAAGCATATTCCACTCTATTAGTGATGCCAATTGCCGTCTCCAGTTCGGTACCGAACACATTCCGTCAAAAAATGGACTAAATCTTCAACAGTGCCACACACTGTGCATTCTGGAGACTCGATCTTTTTCATTAAAAATGCGAATTTGTTTAGCGGAAAGCGTCCCGTCCGCAACCTATGAGCCGTAATTATGAGAGACCTGTTGAACCTGTTACTCATAAACCAAGGTATCCGAGGAGGTTGACACTGAATGGTTTTATACCAAATCCCTTTGTCCAGTGAAGTCTTATCAAAACATTCTTTCCATATTTCCTGACACTTATTCTTATACTTATTGATAAGTTCAGTTTGATCTGGGACAATATGATAACTAACACCATCAGATACAGCCGATTTGGCCACTCTGTCAACCACCTCATTTCCCATTATTCCTATATGCGAAGGGATCCATTGCAACCTTAGATTCTTATTGCACATGTAAAACTTGTGCATTTGAAGCAATACTTTGAAGGCTATCGAGACACCTCTGTGCCCAGAGGCGCATCGAGCCAGATGTTGTAAAGCGCTTTTGCTGTCAGTAAGTATACCAATATTTTCTACATTTAAGCTTTCTATATAAATTAAAGATTCCGAGATTGCAACTAACTCCGCCGACATTATAGAAATACAGTGCTTAATTTTATAGGATTTAGATGTTTTATACAAAGGGTCATAAAAAGCTGCTCCTACACCATCTTGGCACTTTGATCCATCTGTATAAATTCTATGGAAGCCACTATAGGCTCTATCAATTTCGGCAGTAACTTCTGTATGCAACACATTTGGATCGTAGGATGTTTTTGGACCCGTTACATTTTTTAAAACATTAAGGATAACACCATCTATTTTAATACCAGTAATCCAAGTATCGAAGCTGAACATGTCTAACGGATTGCAACAATAGACTTCATCCTCTTTCATCTCTTCCCAAACCACCGATAATAAAGGTTTCTTTTTATTTAGCCAATATCTATTACCTTTTATTAGATCACAAAGTTTTTGTAGCAACTCCATGGTGGGATTCCTTTCCCATGATTTAACTTTTAAACATAATTTATAACCCAAAAAAAGTCTCCTTATAAATAAAGGCTGAATACACATTTCACTTTCCATTGTATGTATTGGAGTACTCTTTATAAAACCGCCCATTATTCGTAAAGCTTGATTTTGTAGTTTTTCCATTTTGTATAGATTAGATTTAGCACTATTATCAAATAAAAAACAGCCATAATCTAAACGACTTCTAACAATAGCAATAAATAATCTCCGAAGATGAATAGGATGAACTCCCCAACCAGACCCCGACAAAACCCTAAATAAGTACAAAAATTTTGACACTTTTTGACACGTTTCGTTAATATGCTTACCCCATTTTAACGAAGAATCCAACCAGATACCCAAATATTTATAGTTTAATACAAAATCTAAGGTCTTGTCGGCTATCTTAAATTATTTTCTTTAATTTAAGTGGATGATGAGTGATAATGAACGTTTAATGGTAAATGATTTTCCCCCAAACCTCTCGAGACTCAATAAAGCTGTGGGACTTTGAGAACTCACACGGACCTCTTGAGAGAATTTGAAAAGTGATGTTGCACTGATTTGTTTTATTTGCTAACACTCATGCACGTTCACGAACACTTAACCTCTCAGTCTTGGCAACGAAATGTCTAAAAATTTTGACAGCAGGTGCGATTTGGCGAGAATTTAAATTTGCGGAAATGGAAAAAAAACGAACGCAGTTCATGTAAAATTTTGCGTTCATGATGCATAAAATGTACAGCAGATCCGGAATAATCGATCTTGTTCATACTAAAGTAGTCTCTAAGTGTATCAAAACACGGTACAAAGTCAAGTGGAGAGCGTGGCCAGCGCGGTCATATATGGCCGCTTGGGGTCTGACGGAATAGCGAGTTTTTTAGGTGCGACCAAATATGGCCTCTTGGGGCTAACAGTAAATAATCCACCATTATTAGAAAATAAAACAAAACTGCAGACATGACGATTCACTTTCCCGCCAAGAAGTCCTTAGGAGACCTTATTAATATATATATTTTTTAAATATTGTTTAAATTATCCATTTATAACAATGTTATTATGTAAGGCGGCCCAGCTCCAGCTTTATATCTCACCTGCAGCTCGAGCGTGTTGGGCAGCTCCAGCTGGTCGCAGCGCACGCGCCACTTCTGCGGCAGGTGGCCCAGCTCCAGCTCCAGCTGGCGGATGCGCTCTAAAAGGCCGGTGAACGCGTCCGGCATGCAGCGCGATATGCTGTCGTAACTGCGGATCGCAAATAAACACACAGTTGCATTTTGAGTCACTCTCTGTGTGGTGTGTAGACGCCAGCAGATCAACCAATAGGTACCTATAGTTTTGAATACAAAACTTTCAAATTTCTCCAATCGATATTAATCCTTAGACGTCGTCGTCCTAATTGGCTACTTGACAGTTTTCGAAAAAGTATTTAAATAGTTACAAACGCTTATTTTATACCCCCTATAATATTTTCTTTCTCAAAAAAAACCTTTATTTAACAGAAAAAAAACATATTTTTCTTTATTGATTTCAAATTTCGTGCGAAAACAGTTGGTCACGTGACATTTTGCTCTGTAACGTCACGTTTCAATAAATATAGAAACTTATCTTGAAACCTGACAGATAATTATTGCTAATTATGTGAAATGTGACGTCACATAAAGCTCAATCATGGCCGCCCCTTGCCGCCCGTGTTTCGGGTCTTGTAATCCACAGATAAAAAATCGCGAATTTATTTTGTAAAAATAAAATATTTACAAATTATCTTAATAAAAAAAGCTATTGGATAATTATCGTTAAATCATAAACAACCATTTCCGACATATTTCATATTTTACTGTTACTACTGTCAAATAGGCAATTGGCAATGATATTACGATGACACGATGCGTTCTCGTCGTGAGATAAGTTCAAACATACAGAATTGTATACAGAATGTCCTAATTACAGTTCGCAAGTCATCGCACGATCATTGTACGACCATTTTCATCGCACCACGAAACGCATCATGTCATCGTCCGATCATTGCCATTTAGGACGACGCCTTATACGCATTGTGTTGTTGTGCATACTCGTATGTGTTCTACAAGCAAGATCAATAAATTACCCCCTTTTGACGTTACTTACTGTGGAAGAAAATAGGCTGAATAAAAAAAAAGTTGTTTATTTTACTATATCATATTTTCTTTTAGCGTCGATTTATATCGTGACAGTCATTTCTTCAATTACTTACGTCTTTTACAATGTTGCAATTGCAAGTGCTTGCAATCTTTTAGAAAATTGTAGAAGTTTACTATGAAAGAACATAACTAACAGTGAAAGCTGGACTCTTTTTTAAATTTATGAATGCAATTAAACAAGGGTCAAACTAGGGTTTCTTCCGTAATAAAAAGATTGGTCAATATGCGAATTAGATTGGTCAATTCGCGTATGGGCCATTTCGCTTATTGGTCATTAAGCGTTTTGGTCCTTTTGTGTTATTTTTGCAATATGTATTGGTCATTATGCGTCTAAACGAAATAATTAAATTGTTTTGCATTCTGTGTTCCAGTAAGAGAGTAGTAGATCTAAAGAAATTACAATGCCCACATATCTCGCCATGTACTATCTCTGTGTTCGCGCCACTCACCCCTGCGTGACGAGCCGGCGCGGCGCGTCGTGCTCGGGCGGCGCGAGTATGTCGAGGTCGTAGGGCGCGCCGTGGCTGAGCTCCTCGCTCACGTAGTACTGCCACACCTCCAGGCAGCTGAGCGAGGAGACTGGCCGCAGCACCTGACACGAACACACACATTAAGTAAGGCGGTGAAAACGGAAAAATTGGCTTTTTTATTTATTTATTGGCAACGGGTAAGCGCTTGGCCTTCATCTCACCTGATGGTAAGTGACGATAAGGCCGAAGGTGGAAGCGCGCTTCACCCGGAATCCTCAACCACTGAGGAACTGGCTATCTTATCTCAAACTGCCGGAACACAACAATGCTATAAACATCGTTATTATGGCGACAGACTTAGATAAGATGGTGGTAGCCAGCCAGGCGGACTTAACAGCCCTACCACCAACCAAACCGAGCACACAAAGATGTACCCCCCGCTGGGAATCGAACCCGGGACCTCTGGGTCTGAAACAGGTAGCTTAGCCACTAGACCACAGAGGCGGTTAAAATTATCGGCTGTTTTCTATTAGCTGTTATTTAATATATTTAAGATATTTCTCACTGAAATTTTCAAAATGTACCTATTACAGAACGTATGTGTGAGGTGATGACTTTTTCTAAAACACGATTGGAAACAATTAGTTCTACAGAAAAAAAATCTGAAGTTACCTCTAAAATTTTATATAAATGTACATTACGACCTTTTTCACAATAATAATTCCTATAAAATCATAAACACATAGGTTAGGGTACCTTTTCGATTTCTTGACTGATTTGGATTTCCAAAAAAACTAAACATTTTTATTAACTTAATGTTTTTTTAATATATTTTAGCGTTTTATTAACGTTAGTAAAATGTTTAAACACTGAAAAAAGACGACAACCTGAGGCGGGAATCGAACCAAGCATCTTATCTTATCTCTAATTAATCTTTAACGCAGCTTCATCTTAACCGAATGTTCAAATATTTGTAAAAATATTTCTTTCGGATCTCAGAGGTGAAAACTTCTAAGATTTGACGAAGCAATGTTGACTAAAAAACATAAGCACCAAGCACTGACAAATTTCGACGGGTGAAAACCAGACCACGGTAGCCAAGTGGTTAAGGCAGCCGCCCGGAATGCGGAAGGTGCGTGGTTCGATTCCCGCCTGAGGTTGTCCTTTGTTTTCAGTGTTTAAACATTCTTATTAACTTTTTGATAAAAAATGTGAATGACGCTTAAGAATTACCGCGGTCCCCCGCACCGCGCAACACCCGCGAGCTCCCGGAATTTTCGCTGACCGCCTAACCCCCCTTAAGGTTAACCCTTTTACAAAGACTTAAATAGAAGAACATGTACAGTTGTAGTTTGGACATGTGGTGAAACGTGGACCATGGCAGTGGATGGCTGTGGGCTGCTCTTGCGGTCCTCATTGCATATATAACCCACAAACAAACACACTTCTTCAATTCAAGAGCTTCTCTGAAAATCAACGTTTCAGTTTTATTTTATTTTGAAGCTGCAACATTATAATTGTGTGTGGACCTATTCCGAACCAACTATCGGCAAAATAGCTACCTGACTCGCTCGTGTCGCTTGTTTAATTCTATAAGTGATGACACTGACAAAGACTTGTTCTGCGACGGCACTGTTGCGCTGAAGCGAGCCCTGGCAGCCAAATTATTTTCATGTTACCGGAATGTTGAGTAGCATTCGGACTTGTTTTGTTTATGAGAGTATCTTAAGTAGTACTTATTACTGCGATTACGTTTGTTTTGCAGAGAGCATGTGAGTAATGTGCGGCTCTAATTTTGGTTGTGTACTGCTATTATTATTATTATTTTTTCAACTGTATGTGGAAACTTGTAATTAGCTTTTGAATATTTACTTTACATGTATCATGCATAACTACGTAAGCAGTAAGTTTTCCTTAATAAATAAATAAAAAAAAATAAAAAATCGTTGTAGTAATGTAAGTATAGTAGTGTAGTATTAAGTTCAGAAAGCCTAACTGTGCTACATCAATTAAATATTTTGGGTTTGAATTTGAAGTCGCCGCGCGGCCGACGCGCGACTATAACGTCAATGTGAATGCGCTCTAAGAGTCGACTCACCGGGTTATCCAAGTCTGGCGTGTACAGAAAGTTGTAGAACACGGGCGCCTTCTGGTGCTGGCGCTCGATGTAGTCGAACATGGACTGCCCCAGCGGCGCGCCCGCCTGCTCCTCTTCGGGGCCAGCGCCCGTCTCCACGCCCTGGGGAACCAGCATCACCATTGTAGGGTTATGCATAACTATGAGGTTCTAGCTGTAGGGTTATGTGCTTTATGACACGAAATAAACCAATTTATGTGAACTCATTTATTTGCGCGGGAAATAAAGTTAATTACATTTGTTTAAACATGTTACTTGAGTGTGAGGCGTGGGGCGACTGCGCGGCTCTCCCCGTGACTTACGTTACGACGTTTACTCACTTAGCACTTATGCGTCGCGTAGCGAAAACAATCATCAGCCCATCACTGCTAGACAAAGGCCTTCCCGAGTGCTAAAGACACGATTTGGGCCGGCTCAGTAATACCACGGAATATCTCAGTGTTTCGCCCGGTGACTAAAAGTACCTAGCCATCCCCCCATTCGCGAATATCTACCCAAGCAGCAAAATTCTCCTATAGTTGTTGACTTATAAAACTAAACATCTTATAGCGCACTAATAGACGCTTTGATTAAAATCACTGATCTTGTTAAAGCAGCTTAACGGACTATTTGCGCTACAAGCACTTTCGATCCTATTACGCAGTCTTAAAGACGTTTACGAGAACAACTTATTAGTCTATTTACGCTACAAGCACTTCCGATCCTACTACGTAGTCTTATAAACGTTTACAGGTTTACATTATATGATGCTTATAAGATCTTAAGTCTTATAAGTGCATGTTATAAAAATAAATATCAAATTTCCTATAAATGCATTTAACAAGACTATTTATTCTTGTTCACGTTTTGTTTTATGCTTCTATAAGAAAAGTTCTTCTGTAAACGTTTTAGGTATAGCTACTATAGGTCGAAGATATTATAAGATTGATTTGACTTTGTCGTGACTTCTAAAGGATTTCTAGCACCAAAGTTGCACGTCCTGCTACTATTATAGGTAAGATTCTACTTATATGGAACCTGCATTTGCTATTATTAAAGTGATCAGCTGTTGACATCAATTAAACAATATGGTGTCCAGGACTGTGTTCCTATAATAACATTAACTTTGACTAAAATGCATTGTCAAGCTCCTGATAAATGCATTACAATATGGACCGCGATCCGATCTGATGACGGCTGTATTTACTAATAATTAATGAATTTAAAAATAATAATTATGTTTACCTTTGAAGGCGCATTAACATATGTTTATTATCATCGAATACTTTATTAATAAAATTTATTTCGTAAGTTATTTTTTTTATATAACAGTGAAAACACAAAAAGTTATCAATATTTATGATAATGAATAGTAATAAAGATTACCCTTTGCAATTCCAATATTATTTTTTTTCGTTTGCCTTCACCATTAAAAAATAAAAAAATAAATAAATGCTCTAGTTATGAAATTACAATTACCACTGTTGGATAAATTACACCGGTAGCGGCATACGCCATATTGTTACAGGACTAATCACGCTGACTCAGTGCGTGTACCTGATCTTTATAGGACACAGTGATCTTGTAGAAGCACTCAATAAAATAGTAATAAAATTAATTTGCACTTTACCGGACTCCAACAAAATAACTATAGGTCGCAATAGTCCTGTAAAGTGCGCCCAAATGCGGTCCTGTAAACGTTAATAGGATTTCTATAGACTAAAAAATATTTGGTCCTAGGATACTTACATGACCACATTTTGCTACTTGGGTATGGACGGCGGTGATTAATTTCTATGGTGGGTGATCCGCCTGCTCGTTTGCAATATTGCAACCAAACCGACCGCCTTAGTCCACAGCATCACAGTTCATTAATAGCAGTGTCCACACCGACCGAGCACGGTTCGTAAGCCTCGCTCGGACTTCCTGCTCGCGAGCCGTGGTACCCGAGGCAAATGCGAAAGGTTGCACTGGCTCACTTTGACTTGCGGGGCCCGCTCGCAACCTTTCAAATTTGCCTCGGGTGCCACGGCTCGCCAGCCGTGCTCGGCCGGTGTGGACACGGCTAGTGACACACGCTGACGAATAGACACGGAGCGGCTGCCACTCGTCTCGCTCACCATCCGGCTGCTATCCCGCTTGTCGTCTGCGGCCGCTAGCCCCAGCTCCGCGCGCTGCGCCTCGCTGTCGAGCAGGAAGGTGCGGAATCGGCACGACACGCTGTGGTACGCCACGAAGCGCAGGTAGAACTCGTTGAACTCGAACGACAGCGGGAACTGCTTCTGCAGCTGTGGGATGCAAACAAAAACATTGTAAGTAGAATTTGAGAAGGAATAGGTACAGACAACAGCACGTCAGACTGCTCTAAAACGTAAAAACTGCGATCGATTATAAAGTTAAAGTCCTAATAAATTTAAAATAGTAAAAGTTGTGCAAAAACGATCAGCGGGAACTGATGAAGAGGATTTACATATTTTGGTTTTCCATACAAACTTCCAAGTCGAAATTTTAAAAATCAATGAGCCAATTTTAATGAATCTTTGCTTGCTAAAGTAAAATACGGGGAACTAAATAGTTTGTTAAAACATTTTTTTTAATGTTTATTTAACTGAGTTTTTGCGATTTTAAACTTTCTATAGTGGACTTTAAATTGCAATAACTCAGCCAAATAAACCTTTTTTTTAAATGTTTTCAACAAACTATTTAGATCCCTGTATTTTACTTTAGCATGCAAAGTTTCATCAAAATTGGATTATTGGTTATTAAAAATATCGACTTGGAAGTTTGTATGGGAAACCAAAATGTGTAAACCCTCTTAACTGAAAGTGATTGCACTACTTAAATGTATCGTACTAATTAAAAAAATAAGTTTGTTATATACCCTTATACAGAGCCTTATAAACGGCTAAATTTCATTCGATTCTCAGTCCTCATTGCGGAGTTAAGAGAGTAGACCCTCTGATCCTGAGGCTGATCCTACTCTCTAAGCGTATCCGAGACTTGGAAGGCCCATAATTCGTCGTACACTGCTGTGTATGTAATGTGCCAATCGCTTGTGAAGAAATTACAGCAGTGCGCGACGAATAACGAGCCAACGGGACTTCTTGGCGGGAAAGTGAAGCGTCATGTCAGCAATTTTGTTTTATTTTCTATAATTTGTGTTTTGTCGAATATTAATGTAAAATAATGGTGGATTATTTACTGTTAAGTGTTCATGAACGTGCATGAGTGTTAGTAAATAAAACAAAACAGTGCAACATCACTTTTCAAATTCTCTCAAGAAGTCCGTGTGAGATCTCAATAAAGTCCCACAGCTTTATTGAGTATCAAGGGGATTCAGGGAACATCATTTACCGTTAAACGTTCATTATCACTCATTATCATCGACTTTATGCAAATAAAATATTCACTTTAATATCTTAGTTGACACTGGCTAAATGTGCCAACCGCACGATGCCATTATTTAAGAGAGAAAAAAACGAGCCATCGAAGTTTCGGGTGGGTTTAAAACTAAGCACGCAGCGCCACTGAACACAATAGAAATTATATTTATTGAGCACCGATCAATGCGAGGCCATAGTTGAAATGTTACTGAGTGAGGTTCCGACCAGTAGCCGGTTATTACCTGGTGCACCGCGTCCAAAAACATCAGGAATGTAGGCGTGAAACCCTGTTGAGGCGCGGGCGCGATGTTGGAGCGCTGCTGGAACTTGTGGCCCATCGCGAGCCACTCCTTCTCCACCAGTATCCGGAAGCCTTCGAGGGTGCGGTAGTAAGGGTCTAGGCAGATCTGGGCGAGCGATGATATCTGTTGGACGATTCGGTGGGCAAAATTGTTTATAGGATGAAAATTCAGTCAGGAGGTTCGATGAGACAATGTATTTCTTTTTATTAGACGATAGGTTTGCATTTAACCACTGTCTCATCCAATGGTAAGTGATGATGTGGTGTACGGTGCATCATGCTTGCCTAGAAAGTATTTGTTTACTTACGATTTGAAAACCCCCAATATTATACTTGACAGGGAACAGAGACTCAGGCAAAGAGTTTCACAGTTTTACTACGTATGAAAAAGGCGGACGCAAAACGCTCCGTACGCACTCATGGAACCTCAACTGTATGTCTATGTTGCTGCTCATATAAAAATAAAAAGTGTTGAAAAAATTCGACAGTAACGAAAAATAGTAAAAGTTTTGAATCTTTATTGTCTAAATTACAGCAAACGGCGGACTTAATGCAATAAGGCATTCTTTAACAGTCGACCAGTGAGGATGTACAGAATTTTTGTAGGCAGTTTTAAAATAGTAGAATCGATCACTTATCATTATTTTTTTTATATATGTATTTCATATTATCTTTATTTGCAAAATAACAGGTTACAGTTTACAGGTAAGTAAGTACATTTGTTATGGTTCATCATCACCATCATAAACATCCCACTGCTGGGCACAGGCCTCCCACGTGGACAGTAGCACGGGGATATTGGGCCATAACCCACCACGCTGGCCCAATGCGGTTTGGCGGGTTTTAACGACTGCCATCTTACGACAACAACCGGGACCAACGGCTTAACGTGCCTTCCGAAGCACGGAGAAGCTCTAGATGTTTTTTTTTTAATTTGGTCACCCGGCATTGCGAAATTTGCTTAGCGGGCAAGATCGCAAGCCGAACGCGCCAGCCGCTGCGCCAACGAGCTCCTCCTTGTTATGGTTATTTTGAGCCAATGCAATATACCAGTTTATTGATGTGCAAATATTTAAAATCTAATTTGGCAATAATAATAAGGGCCTGTACCTGCGCAGTGGCATCCCACCCATCCTCCAAAGACAGCAGCACAGAGGAGCCCTGCAAGTCCAGCAGATCCACCACAGCGCCCGACAGCTGGAACAGCTGGCGCAGCTGATACAACCAGCCAGACTCTTCTATTAGCCTGAGAGGGAAATAGAAGATGCATCATTTAGGAACTACTGAAAACTAGTTTCTTATATGGAGTTTGGTTGATATGGTTATTATGTAGTTCTAGGTAAAAAACAACGTGAATAACGCACGGTAGTAGACCGCCATCCATCAAGGTGATGTAGATGTAATGACAGTTGATTGCGTGTAGTAAGGAAATCAGCGGCGGGGATCGAGCTGAATCATTCTCAATACCTCAGAACGTTCTTCATGATAAATGCGTTACAATATACAAAGACGCAACGTCTCTCCGAAGAGCCAGTGCATCAAGACGACCTGAAATTACCACGTCGTCAACAACTCAAGCAACTCTGCGTTGAATGCGGTCAAATGAAAGGAATATTTACTGGGGCGAAGATGGGAACAGTATTTACTGAGGGCACGGTGGCGGCTCGCATCAGCTTCTTGAACGCGTGCTTAGTGTGGCGCGTGTCCGAGTACTCCACGGGCACGTATAAAGCTACGATTGCTTCTGCGGTCTGCATTGTCTAGTCTATGACTACCCTTTGGATGCCTAAGTCCCCAATAGTCGTGAACCTATGCATGTATGTATGTCTGCACCACAGAATAGGAAAAAAAAGAGTAGAAATAGGACCTGCGAGCCACAACTCAGCAAAGTATGGCTAAGTTGATGTAAAGCTCAATTCAGTTGCGTTGCGACTCTCGACTACACGACACGACACATCTAAATGTTTGTCCCACCAATCCAAATCGGAACTGCGAGCCACAACAATACTTTACTAGGTTGACGTACCGCTAAATCCAGTTGCGACTCCCGACCAGGGCTTGAAATACCGGTATTTTCAATTACCGGTACCGTTGACTTAATACCGGTATCAATTTGATAGCGGTATTCATAATACAAATTAACCGATGAGTACCGGTATGTAAGATTCTAGTAGTACCAGTATTATACAGATATAATACAGGTACTTCTATCTATCTATAGCAGCCATTGTCATGTCCAACTTCGGACGTAGGCCTCTTCCATCCTTTTCCACTTCTGACGATCTTGGGCTATCGACATCCATTTATGTCCTGCGTGCCGTGCAATGTCATCCTTCCATCTCATTGGTGGTCTTCCTCGCGGTCTTGTGTGTGTTCGTGGACGCCACTCCAGCAACCTCCGAGTCCATCTTTCTTTGGTCATTCAAGCAATATGTCCCGCCCATCTCCACCTACGCTCGGCAATTACTTTGACCACATCCCTGACCTTGGTTTTAGATCGAACCCAAGTATTTCTAATCCGGTCGCGTAAGGAAATGCCGAGCATAGCTCTTTCCATTGCTCTCTGGGCAACACGGAGTTTGTCTGCGGATTTTTCAGTTAAGGTCATTGCTCTCGGCTCCGTATATGAATACTGGCAGAACACACTGCTCAAAGACTTTTCTTTTCAATACAGGTACTTATACGGTACAAATAACCAAATTCATAAGTGCGAACGAGAGATACCGAGTAGATAAATAAGTGGGGCTTGAATTGGCTAACTGCACTGCATTTCGCACGGCGGCAGCCGTAGGGCCGCAGTGCACAGAGTGCACTGCATATCACGTGACAAACAGACTAGCAACGTCGCAGACAGATACCGGTATTCACGTGACAAACAGACTGGCAGCATCGCAGATAGATACCGGTATTCACGTGACAAACAGAATGGCAATGTCGCAGATAGATACCGGTATTCACGTCACAAACAGACTGGCAACGTAACAAATAGATACCAGTATTAACGTGACCAACAGACTGGCAGCGTCGCAGATAAATACAGATATTTTTGAGGTACTATACTCGTGGAAGAATCGGTATTCAGGAACAGAAATGGGAAAATTCCGGTAGTTACCGATATAATATCTGTATTTTCAGTACCGGTTTCAAGCCCTGGTTGCGACTCTCGACTACACGACACGACCCACCTAAATGTTTGCACACCACAATAGAAAAAAAAGATTAACAATCGCACCTACGAGCCACTACAATACTTTACTATTTATAGGTTGACGTACCGCTAAATTGAGTTGCGACTCTCGACCAAGCGACTCACCTGAGGAACCCCGGCTCGTCGGTGGCGGCGGCGGCGGCGGGCGCCGAGGGCACGGCGGCGCGCATCAGCTTCTTGAACGCGTGCTTGGTGTGGCGCGTGTCGGGGTACTCCACGGGCACCGCCTCCACGCCCGCGCCGCCGCCGCCGCCGCCCTTCTCCGATACCACGTATAGGGCTGCGCGGCGGGGGCCACCGCCGTCGCCGGACACTATAGGCGACCAAAGGCAAAAGTGAAAGTGTAGTGTTTGTAGAAGTTAAAGGGGGCTTAGGCGGTGAAAACGGAAAGATTGGCCGTTTTCTATTAGCTGTTATTCAAAATAATTGAGATATTTCGCACTGAAACTTTCAATATATATTACAGAACGTATGTGTGAGGGGATGACTGTTTCCAAAACACGATTGGAAACATTTTGCTCGATAGAAAAAAATCCTGAAGTTACCTCTATAAATGCACATTATGACCGTGTTTTACGATAATAATTCTTATAAAATCATAAACACATAGGTATTTATTTACCTTTTCGTTTTCTTGACTGATTTGGATTTCCAAAAAACTAAACATTTTATTAACTTTTTGATAAAAATGTGAATAGCGCTTACGAATTACCGCGGACCCCGCACCGCGCAATACCCGGAATAACGGCGGAATTTTCACTGACCGCCTAACCCTCCGTAACGAAACGTTGGAATAAATTACTACCTCAGATGGGAAGCCGTTTTTTTAAGGAGGAGCTCGATGGCGCAGCCGCTTTGCGATATTGCAGGCTAAACAACTTTCGCAATGCCGGGTCGTTGGATGGGTGACAAAATTAAAAACATCTCGAGCTCCTCCGTGTTCCGGAAGGCACGTGAAGCCGTTGGTCCCGGTTGTTGTCGATAGATGGCAGTCTTTAAAACCCACCAACACGCATTAGACAAGCGCAGTGGGTTACGGCCCAGCCTCCGCACAACCTCCCCATGTGCTGTTGTCCACGTGGCGAAGCCTGTGCCCAGCAGTGGGACGATTATAGGCTGATGATCTGATTTGAATTTCACCGGAGCTCTTTTTATAATAACACGTACTGTACTGTGATTGTGAGACATTTTTAAAATATATAAAAAATTAGAGATAATATTTAAAATTGGCTTAATGCCAGGCTTTAGGTATGAAGCAACAAGTAGTCGACCAGGCGGACGCCCGCAAACACCCTGTAGTCGTTAGAAGAGATAAGAGCTACGCGATAGTACGCGATAGAAAGAGAGGCAACTTCTAGAATTTAACTGTAGGTGTATGGGAGCGGTGTGCGACCTGAATTGCACTTTATTGTGTCTTAGCAAGAGTCGCTACTTATTTAAATGGACGGAATAAATCTTTTCTACTTGTATTCTATGTTAATACGTAAACCGCGAAGCCTTTATTGCTAAGACATAATAATAATTAAGAAAGTAAACATTGGAAATATTTAGAAAACTATTAGGGATCTTCAAGAAACGAGCCTATTCCTTCCTTAAAGGCCGGCAACGCGCCTGCGATTCCTCTGGTTTTGCGGGTGTCCATGGGCGGCGGTGATTACTTTCCATCAGGTGACCCGCTTGCTCGTTTGCCTCCTTCTGCTATAAAAAAAAAAAAAAAAAATTCAACCACACCCTTCTTTTTATCATTTACAAAAAAAAGTGCTGTCAAAAATACATCATAAATTAACAAAAATAAGACATTAACACACTGATTCTTTGCGAAAATATGTTATGATATGGTAATGACATTTTTTGTTTGTTTTTGTAAATGCCGTTGCCTTGTGGAGAAGCGACAGCTAAAAAATGACGTTCTGAAGGGGTGGTACGTTTAAAAAGTTTTGGACGATTCACAGTAACTACCTACTTATTAGTTAAGTTAATTGAATAAATATATTTTAAGTTTGAGTTTGAAATTTAATATCCTTTTCCCAACTCACCGGAGTCCTGATCAGCAGTAGACAGCCGCTGCCTCGGCGCGTACAGATCGAGGTGGGACGGCTGCCGGCGGTCTTTGAGCGAGCCCCAGCGGCCGAAGTGCCTCGCCCCCGCCGCCGCACCCGTGCCTGCCCCCGCCCCCGCCCCCGCAGCGCCCCCGGGCGTGGCGGCCGCGCCCCCGCCCCCAACGCCTTTGCCGCCGCTGTTGCGTAACACGCTTCGAAGTGTTAAAACATAACAATGAATATGGACTTTCACGATAATGGATGTTACTAGCATTCTAGATGGCGTTGGGTTTGGCGACGGGCTCACCACCTGGCATGCTGAGCAGATGTGCAGATGTAACTTGTTGAAATGTGGACTATGGCAGTGGACTGCTTCTTCGGTCCCAATGGACTTGGGAAAAATGAAAAAAAAGTTCATTTTTACTTTATACCATTATAGAGGTCGTTATTCTAAAACCAATAGTTTTTATTTTACTTTGATACGAGAAGTATTTACAAAGTTATTGTACATAAATAATTCGTTAAAACACTACTACCTCGCTTAGTTCGCTGGCGCTCGTCTGACGTGACGTCACGTTACGTATCCCCGCCGCCGCTCTCGCCCTCCGCACCCGGCGGGCGTCCGATTACATATCCGATGACGTCACACCGCGGGTTCCGCGCGTATTTTGATTGTCACAAAAACAATAGCGCATGGTCATTTTTATGAATCTCTAAAAAAATATTGTGAAGTATCATATTTTAAGTTAAAATGTAAATATTTCAAAAATAAATAAATAAAAATACTGTTCCCAAGCTCATTGCCTAGTCTCTGACTAACCCTTTGGGATATTAGTCGTGGATCTATATATGTATGTGGGGATAATAGTCGTGAACATACATAGTTTGTATGTAGCATTCTAGACGTCTCTAATGGGACTACCTGCCAGAATGAGCTTGGGAACAGTATTTTTATTTATTTATTTTTTAAATATTTACATTTCAACTTAAAATATGACTATAATTTTTTTTTGTAGCCCTTCAAAACTCTTCACAATAATTTTTTAAAGATTCATAAAAATTACCACGTGCTATTGTTTTTGTGACAATCAAAAAACGCGCGAAACCCGCGGCGTGACGTCATCGGATACCATTCTCTCGCACGGGCGGCGCGACTCGTGCGACTTCGTTTTATTAATATGTCTGCTCTGAACCAGTGCAGTTGTGCCACAGATTACTTAATAATTAATTGTGCAAATAGTTAAGTAATGTAATCGGACGCCCGCTGGGTGCGGGCGGCGAGAGCGGCGGCGGGGGCTATCGGATACGATGACGTCACATCACGTCAGTCGAGTGCCAGCGAACTAAGCGAGGTAGTAGTGTTTTATGCAATTATTTATGTACAATAACTTTATTAATACTTCTCGTATCGAAGTGAAATAATAACGACTTCTATAGTTATGGTATAAAGTAAAAATGAACTTTTTTTTCATTTTTCCCAAGTCCATTGCGCCGAACTTAGTATTGTAGAAGACAACTTCAAGTAATAGGAGCTGTGATCAATTTTGTACACTCGAATAAAAATTTTCATAAAAGTTTTGTACTCGTTAAAAAGATAAAGATACTTGGCCTTCGTTTTACCTGATGGTATCTAAAACACTTTTCCTTAAGCTAACATTAGCGACAGAATAAGATTAAATAGAGGTTGCTAGTTAATACGATGCTCCTGGAGGCTTCTGACAGGCCATCCTTTTTAGTAAACGCGTTCAGGGGAGTTACTCTTGAACGCAAACTCAATCTCAATACAATTCCAATGCGATTAATATGTATCGATATTGGGATAAGTAAAGATAATTCCGGAACGCCATCTCGATAATAATTTGTTCAATCAATTTCCACGCAATTTAATTACAATGTGGCGCTATTGTCGCTTACAAAAGTGCCATTTGACATTTTTTAGATTTGCGATGGAAATTGATTAATGCAATTGTGTTTCAAGAGTAAGCCTACAGAAAGCGTTTTGTCGGACAGAAGATAGTTTAACCGAGGTCTTTTTATAACCCATGTATATTTATTTATTTTACAATATTTGAAAAACTTTGTTAGTTAGACAAAACTAAGCCAAATAAAAACGTACACTTTAATTTTTATTTTTATTTAATCTAAGTACCGCACAATAATATGTACAATATCGCCTCTGATTAACCCTTGAGGGTACTTACTCACGACTCCACTAAGGGTTAGTTAAGAGACTAGGCAATAAGGACTAGGACAAAATCAGGTCCCCGCCATAGTCCACATTTTACTAAATAACAATTGGACATGTGCTCAGCGTGACAGGTGGTGAGCTCATCCTCGCTCTATGCTTTTGGATGTATGTGGTCTTTATCCGCCTTTTACGACACCCAAGGAAAAACATGGGTTCATAGATTTTTTTAAATTATTCGTCATACACGAATAATAATTATAGTTGTGAGTATATATATGTGTGCATTGCTTAGTCTCTGCCTAACCCTTTGAGAATATAGTTGTGAGTGTATGTATGTATACTATGTATGTGTGTGTGTGTATGAGTCCCCACTGACCCCAGCGTGTTGCAGGCCTTGGCGAGCAGCGGCGTGTGTGCCGCGTCGCAGCACAGCAGCAGCGAGTCCAGGCTCAGGCTGGAGTCGGCGAGGGAGCCGCGCGCCGCCGGCGTGCACGCCACCAGCCACGCGAGGTAACGCTCCTGAGGGCGAATTTACATTTAGATATTAAATTAAATATATGAAATGAAATAAATAAAATGTAATATATGAAAGAAATGAAATATATGAAATGATATCTATGAAATTATATCTATGAAATGATATCTATGAAATGAAATTTACATTTTTAACATGTATGTAGATAGATAAAGGCTCTTTATGCACTGCGACGTTTTGTAGCGATGCAAACGCGATGCAGTAGCAAATATGGATTTTCATTAAAGTTTCGTTCTCGTTAAAGCTAAAGTTAGCCTTCGTATCACCTAATTTTAAGTGAAACACTTCTCCTATAACACAAACATGCAACTAACAACTAACAGGTAGTAATGCAACGCAACTAAGCGACAGAATAAGATTAAATGGTGGTTGCTAGGGAAAACGAAGCTCCTGGAGCTTCTCAAGGTAGTCCATCCTTTTTGGCAGACGTTAAGTGAGACAGAAGATAGTTTTACCGAGTTATTTTTATAGCCCATGTATATTTGTTTATTTTACATTTTTTGGGAAACTTACAAATACAAGTTTCCACTTTAAGAGAAAAAAAGGTGTGACTATTTTTTTTATTTAATATACCGCACATTAAAATAATACATGCAAACGCGATGCAGTGGCGATGACAATAAAATTGATTTAGATGGACAAGAGATATTTTCTAATTATGTACTACTTTATCCACTGTCGAAAAATAATCGGTAATGGAACAAATAGGACAGGAATTTCATACTGCCCCACCTAATCGGTTCATAAGGTCAATGATTCTTTAGATTTATTCGAATGGCATTTATTACATTTCCAAAATAAATTGTCACTAGCTTTTGCCCCTCTATCTCTATTCCAAAGTTCGTCAAAATCAGTTTGGCGGTATAAGCGTGAAAAATAAACAAACTCACTTTCGCATTTATGTTAGATTAGATCTCAATGGATATAGTGGGAAAAGCAATTCTAGTTTACCCCTCAATGGATATATATACACAATGGACAAAGTGGGATCCACCCTTACAAACGAGTGTGACTTTTTGCGACGCATCTGTTGCGATGAACCAGACCAGTAGTAGGATTGTGTATTGAACAATACACGCGGCTTGTTCAATTTTAATTGTTGTTGCATCGCAATTCGCAACAAACGCGCGTTAGCGTCGATATAATCGCAAGTGTCGCAATATTGTGCGTTTCAATGTAACAATGCAGTTACAAAAAGTCATGGTAAAATAACACGTAATATACGTGTTAATGTCATTGTGTAGTGTTTACTTAGTAACATTTTTTATATATTTTTCTAAAGCAAAAGCCTTCCCCAATCCATCTCCATCTCTCCTCAAAAAAAATATTTAACAATAATATTGTAATTAAGCGACATCTTTAAAATATAACAATAACCTGTTCCAAGCTAGAGGTGGTTTCCGTGCCGCTCGGCGCAGTGGTGGGTGTCTGGTGGGAGCCCTTCAGCATACCCATCACGCCTTTGTGGTGGGACGCCGCCGACCTTGGGAAATAACGGTTGAGTAACTAATTCGTCGAGCAGAAAGAAATTTCCAATTGGTCAAGTGTAAAGAAAGTTCCAATTGGTCAAATCAGAACCAAAGCACGCGGTACAAACACACTTGACCAATTGGAACTTTCTTTCTGCTTGACGACTATTATACCCAAAGGGTTAGTCACAAACCATAACAATAACAGCTAGACATGAAGTAGCTGTATGTTACAATAACAAAAGACATGTTTATAAATGTTTTGAAATAGGTATTCTTATTTTGTACCACTCCTCCCTCTCACAAGAATGAAGAATTGAGAATGCTAAGGCGCAATTATACAGATAAGGCGTAAGGTGAAGGCGCGGCACAGGCACAGAACAACAAAGCGGGTGTGCCTGTGCTGCGTTGCTTCAGTGTAATTCACAACACAACACCTTCATACATTTTGTGTGAAAACGTTTTGAAGGGGCAAGATGCCTGCGCCGCGCCTTCAGCTTACGCCTTTTCTGTATAATTGGCGCCTAAGGGGTTTATTCAGTTGTGTTAGTTAATGCATCTTCAGTATCGAATTGTTTGTTGTACCAAAATTATACAATCCATACATAATATACAATATATTGGTTGTAAATCCAATATGGAGTAGCTCCTTTATTTAAATGTATTAGGTACTTGATAAAAGTGAGATGCTCAGGAGGGACTAGAACATTTGCACTTCAAGTTGATTCAAATTTTAAGAGCAGTAACCAAGATCACTATTGATATAATGTTATTTTAAGGCACAATCCTAAAGTCCAAAGTCCAATTCCTTAAGTCCAAGGTATGTTAAGGCATTTAGGTCTTGCACTGTGTAATAAACTTATAGCAATCATTATCACTGTCTATTTTATCATAGTCTAAGCACACCACTGATATCACAGTATAAACAGCAAGGCAAGTTGGAGCTATGCTCATGGCAACAACATAAATTATTTGTATAGTAGAAACATATTTGATTGAGATAATAAATAATTTGCTAGGTTGGCAAATGCATCTCCGACATACTGGGTAAATACCAGGTGAGACAGTGAGATAGAAAACTTATCCTAACAAATGAATAAAAATGATGAACAGTAATTCATTCAAATTATAGATTTGAAATTTTTAAAGAAATGTCATATACATTTTTATATAAAATTCTAATCAGCAAATAAAAAATTATTGTGTTGTAATTATCGTATTGTGTATGATGTGCAAGGCAGTCACGAGAGGGAAGGGCGCTACGTAAACAAAGTCGCGGGTTAAAGTTGGCGTTAAGCCCAAAAAATAACTATTCCACGCTGACGAAGTCGCGGGCACGTGCTAGTTAGAGATAAATGAATAAAACACGAGAAAACGGGTCGAGAAGAGTTCTCGTATTGCGCATGCTAGGCCGGCAGATGATAACAGCACATGTGCTCTGCGTGACAAGTGGTGAGCCGATCACCGCTCTTTGCTGTTGGATGTAAGCGCAGACTTTGGTCCTTTGTTTTTTACGACACCCAAGGGAAGAGAGAGGCGGTAGTATTCTATTAATAAACCGCTACCAGCACCGCAATAACACTTATTCATCAGTCTCATTATTAACCAAATATATTCAGATGATGATGATGATGGAGACCATTATTTAATTTAAACATTAGATGCCTGGTGACAGACCAGATCTCAGAACAACTGGAGATTGCCATCGGCGAACTCCATAAAACAACTGAGCGCAACCGATGGAGACAGCTGGCTGACCGGATCAAACGAAGTCACTATCCTCAGAGCGGTTTCGCACTACGTCCGGTCCGAATCCGATCCGAACCCGTGAAAATCTGGATCTCAAAATTCGAACCGAATTTGGATATTGCTTACGCACTAGTCTGATCACTGATACAAATCCGAACAATTCAGGGGCCGCCTTCTGACATACAGGATTTTACGCGGATTCATTTTAATACTATGGGCTATTTCGGTTTGTCAAAAATCTTTTCCGGAATGGAGATTCACAGATGAGGAATGAAATCGGATGACGGAAGTCTGATCAAATACGTTAACTCCCATAGAAATAGTTCTACGACTACTCCGGACCGTTTTGCAAGGGTTCGGATCGGACGTAGTGTAAAATCCCTCTCGACAGTGTGGGAGCGATTAGAGCGCCTTCACATTAGGCGACTTAGCTCTCATTTATTTAGAACGCCCTTCGAAGTCGCCTAATGTAAGAGGTTCTTAGGAGGATGCTTAGCTCGATGGCGCAGCGGCCAATGCGTTCGGGTTGCGATCTTGTCCGCTAAGCACCTTTCGCTATGCCGGGTCGTTGGATGGGTGACAAAATAAAAATAAAAAAACATCGCACTATGTGCTTCGGTAGGCACGTTAAGCCGTCGGTCCCGGTTGTTGCCGTAAGATGACAGCCGTTGAAACCCACCAACCCGCTAGCGTGGTGGGTTATGGCCCAATATCCCCACGTGCTAGTCTCCTGTGCCCAGCAGTGGGACGTTTATAGGCTGATGATGATGATCTTAAGCAGGCTTCTCACGGCGCGAGATATCACAAGTCGCGCCGTGTGAAAGCAATGGCTCGAGGTGACGCGGGCTAGCGCGTGCAAGCTTATCCGATCCGCTCCGAAGTCGGTGCTGCAAAGGCGCGGCGCGAGCGCACTCGTGGCGACTCGAGCGCGCGCGGGGTGGCGCGGGTGAACAAGTCGAATTTTCCTTTCTTATTAAGTCAATAATATCCACTAAATAACACAAAAGCGGCAACAGCGATGACTTCTTGTTCTTGCAACATGATGCGCGAACAAGAAGTCACCGACAGCGTGGTCGGAGGGTATAACGCGCGCCGCCGCGCCGGGTGAGAATGGGTAGCGCGGGTTCGCCTGTTGGCGCATGCTCGCTCGTACAAATCGGCTCGTTGTAATAATTCGCGCCGTGAGAAGCCACCTTTAGGAAGAGAGTTAGTGCCTTCGCACACGGCGTCGTATCGTAAGCGTATCGAGAGAGCAATACGAAGTGCGTACTAAGTGTGCGGAGGCACTTAGTCCTCGGTGCGTACCTGGCGAGCAGCGCGTGCGTGCGCGGATGGCGCCACGTGAGCGCCGGCAGCCGCGCCTGCCGGTAGCAGCGCGCCATGCGCCGCAGCGACTCGTCGCCCACGGCCTCGGGCACCGCCAGCACCGCGGGGTAGCTGGCAAATATAACAACGCTACATCCATAGGGTTAGTCAGAGACTAGGCAGTGGACACCGCAAAAGCAGCCCACTATAGTGCGTTTCATCAAATACTTCCTATGCCGTCGTGTTGGCATTCCTGCAGTGTTGCCAACTTAGTGGATTTTCCACTAAAACTGGTGGTTTCGACCCTCCATGGTTTATATTTTTTTCATGTTATCAAGTGGTTGAGTGATTCAGCCTACTGAAAATGAAATCCTATAAATCCACTAAAAACCAATATTTCGCCACTAAAAGGGGAGTCGAAACCACCAGTTATAGTGGAAAATCCACTAAGTTGGCAACACCGGCAGGAACAAGACAGGATTGCCAATATGACGGCATAGGAACTATTTGATGAAACGCTCTATACCACACTTCACGGCACACCAAATGACGAGTGGTCAAATAATTAAAGATTCAGTTTTCAATATTTTTGTAAATTTAGATTACTTCGATTAGATTCCGTTCCATTATGAACCACATTTCAACCGCTTCTGTGGTCTAATGGCTTAGCCACAGTGTTAGAACCCGGAACCCGGAACCTCTGGGAGGTTCCGGGTTCGATTCTCAGCGGGAGGTAGGTGTTTGTGTATTTGATTTATTTGTGGTAAGGCTTGTTTAGCCCGCCTGACTAGCTACAGTCTAAAGTCTGGCGCCATAACAACAATGTTAATAGTATTGTTGTGTTTAGAGATAAGATAAGCAAGTCGCAGAAACGCGGTCGAAAGATGGGATTTTACCATAATTTCGACACGCAAAGTACACACACACTCGGCTGCTTGCCGCCGCGCCATACCTGCGGCACAGCGTGTAGACGGCGTTGGCGTGCGCCAGGCGGTAGGGCGGCGCGCTGAGCCCCAGGCGCGCCCAGTCGCGGGCGTAGGCGCGCGCGCCGTGCCGCTCCAGCGTGCGCCCCGCGCCGGGCTCGCCGGACTCGCTGGCCAGCTCTAACTCTTCTACTGTTCAAACGAAATAGAGGTACAGCTTCGATCACCATAACATAAAGATCCTATACTATACTACGGATTAAAGGCTGGTTCTTCTACTGTTCAAAGGAAATAGAGGTACAGCTTCGATCACCATAATATAAAGATCCTATACTATACTACGGATTAAAGGCTGGTTCTTCTACTGTTCAAAGGAAATAGAGGTACAGCTTCGATCACCATAATATAAAGATCCTATACTATACTACGGATTAAAGGCTGGTTCTTCTACTGTTCAAAGGAAATAGAGGTACAGCTTCGATCACCATAATATAAAGATCCTATACTATACTACGGATTAAAGGCTGGTTCTTCTACTGTTCAAAGGAAATAGAGGTACAGCTTCGATCACCATAATATAAAGATCCTATACTATACTACGGATTAAAGGCTGGTTCTTCTACTGTTCAAAGGAAATAGAGGTACAGCTTCGATCACCATAACATAAAGATCCTATACTATACTACGGATTAAAGGCTGGTTCTTCTACTGTTCAAAGGAAATAGAGGTACAGCTTCGATCACCATAATATAAAGATCCTATACTATACTACGGATTAAAGGCTGGTTCTTCTACTGTTCAAAGGAAATAGAGGTACAGCTTCGATCACCATAACATAAAGATCCTATACTATACTACGGATTAAAGGCTGGTTCTTCTACTGTTCAAAGGAAATAGAGGTACAGCTTCGATCACCATAATATAAAGATCCTATACTATACTACGGATTAAAGGCTGGTTCTTCTACTGTTCAAAGGAAATAGAGGTACAGCTTCGATCACCATAATATAAAGATCCTATACTATACTACGGATTAAAGGCTGGTTCTTCTACTGTTCAAAGGAAATAGAGGTACAGCTTCGATCACCATAATATAAAGATCCTATACTATACTACGGATTAAAGGCTGGTTCTTCTACTGTTCAAAGGAAATAGAGGTACAGCTTCGATCACCATAATATAAAGATCCTATACTATACTACGGATTAAAGGCTGGTTCTTCTACTGTTCAAAGGAAATAGAGGTACAGCTTCGATCACCATAATATAAAGATCCTATACTATACTACGGATTAAAGGCTGGTTCTTCTACTGTTCAAAGGAAATAGAGGTACAGCTTCGATCACCATAATATAAAGATCCTATACTATACTACGGATTAAAGGCTGGTTCTTCTACTGTTCAAAGGAAATAGAGGTACAGCTTCGATCACCATAATATAAAGATCCTATACTATACTACGGATTAAAGGCTGGTTCTTCTACTGTTCAAAGGAAATAGAGGTACAGCTTCGATCACCATAATATAAAGATCCTATACTATACTACGGATTAAAGGCTGGTTCTTCTACTGTTCAAAGGAAATAGAGGTACAGCTTCGATCACCATAATATAAAGATCCTATACTATACTACGGATTAAAGGCTGGTTCTTCTACTGTTCAAAGGAAATAGAGGTACAGCTTCGATCACCATAATATAAAGATCCTATAATATACTACGGATTAAAGGCTGACACCTTCGATCAACAATACAACTAGATGTCAGATCGGCGCTAAAAATGTGTCTCGGTAAATAAGAGCGCACTTGAGAAGTGAGCTCTTATTTCCTCGCAAGGCAATAACAGGAAAAAGTACTTTATTTGTTGCCTCTTAAGGTTGTTTTCACATCTAAATGTTATTGACGTCTTTTAATTTTTAAGTGACAGGAATAATTTATTGCTTTGAAAAAGTATTTATTCACGCGGACAGAATTAAGCTTTGATTTTGTACGTGACGCGTTATCTAGTTGGTATTGTTGATCGAAGGCTGACACACACCAAAAAGTGTCGCAGACGTGCTGCATTGCGACTGCGTGCGTCATGATTTGTAATATTAGAATTTGCACGCGTAGGTTCACACCGACAGTGTCGCAAATGCATTGCGTTGCGCTTGCGTGCGGCAGACGCACGGCACTCCGTGAGATACAAACCGAAAACGGTCGCGCACCAGCGGAACGGCATCGTCGCACACGCGCTCCGGCATGATGACGTTGTATTCCACAGGATTGCATAGTTGAGGACACACCGCGGTGACGTATACTTTTGCGTGCAACTGCGACACTGGCTGCGGCACTCCAGTTGTAAATATTAAGTGACTAGTGATCATGGATTTTGAAATACGCGAAAAGTTAATCAATATAGTACTCAGATACTAATGTTTATATGATCCACAGGACAAAAATTATAAGAACAGCACAGAACAGCTCATATAGAACTTTGTTGTGGGAGAAAATAGGAAGGGATACGAACACACGGCGGCGTGGTGTCGCAGACGCATAGCGTCGCAGATGCAGCAATGCGTGTGCGACGCCGTGTTGCCGGTGTGAATTGCTTTATGTCGCAGCGTGCTGCAGATGCAACGCATCGTGCTGCAGACGCATCCGGTGTGTGGCAGCCTTAACTCGATGAAGAAAGTTTGTAAAGAGCCGTGTCGTGTAGCGGCCCATTGAATACATACTACCACCACCACTTTCTTCCCTTGGGTGTCGTAATACGACTGATGGACTAAAGACTGCACATACTTCTAACAGCATAGAGCAGCGATGGGCTCACCACATGTACAGTCGCTATTGGTGAAGAGAGGTCTATGGTAGAGGACTGCTTTTGCTGTCCTCATTGCCTAATCTCTGACTAACACTTCGGGGATAATAGTCGTGATTATATGTATGTATGAATAAATGTTTGTAAACAAACTACTGTTACTTATATGTGCTAATATTCTATAGTCTGCCCCAATCGAATTTTTGGCTTTATTTTTACGGCATTCGGAACGAATCCCTTGTCCTGTTCAGGATCGAGGAGTGAGGGGCGGGTGTCGGCGCGGTGTAGTGGTTATACAAAATTGCATAATAACAATGTTTATTTGGATTTGAGGTGTAACAGAAAGGTCCAACTTACATGATAGAGTGTCGGCGGAGAGTGAGGACATGAGCGGCGGTGAGGTGAGCGAGCGCGCGTCTGCCGATGGTAACACGTACTTCTGGCGCTTGGACGGCTTGGGCTTGAGACCGGCGCGCCGGGCTGTCTTCAGGAGGGTCTTCTTGGCGAAGCCTCTGTCGAAACGACGTTTTTCTTTTAAATAAAGCCCGGCAAGTGTCTCCTCTCTAACTGATGTTACGTGGAAGTGGAGTCCAGGTGTTACGTAAATTGTAAATCAAAGATTACACAGTAACTAAGTTACATACTTAAAGTAAGTTACAGTAAGTATGACCTGCCGTGGTGTGCGTTTCAAACTATAAAAACATATAAAATTTTGACAAAATCAACTTAGGAGGGTTTACGCATTTCGGTTTCCCATACAAACTTCCAAGTCGACATTTTTAAAAACCAATCAGTCAATTTTAATAAAACTTTGCTTGCTAAAGTAAAATACTGGGATCTAAATAGTTTGTTGAAAACATTTTTAAAAAACGTTTATTTAGCTGAGTTATTGCTATTTAAAGTCCACTATAGAAAGTTTAAAATCGCAATAACTTAGTTAAATAATCGTTTTTTAGAAAAAATAATTAACAAACTATTTAAATATCTGTATTTTACTTTAGCATACCAAGTTTCAATAAAATTGCCACATTGGATTTTAAAAATTTCGACTTGAAAGTTTGTATGGGAAACCCTCTTACCAGCAAACGTTTTTACGGAATACCCTCCCTCGGAAACACTCTCACGGAATATCGGCATGAAACAATGGCACGTTGCTGTTGTGTTTCGACCCGTGAGTAAAAGTACCGAAAGCCCATCTCTCCTCCCCTTCACAATTCCTATTCCTTCCTAAAAGGTAGGACCTTTATTCTTTCTTCAAGGCCGGCAACGCATCTGCAACTCCTCTTGTTTTGCGGGTGTCTATGGGCGGCGACGATTACAGGTGACCAGCATAATCGTATGGCTCCTTTTCACATTACAAAAATCTGTCTGTTGTTTTGTTTAATATAGTTATTACATTTTACATAATTAGCTATTTGACAGGTTATAACAATAAAATATGAAATATGTCGGATATGGTACGGTTTATAAGATAATTTGTAAATATATTATTTTTACAAAATTTGCGTTTTTTTATCTGTGAATTACAAGACCCGAAACACGGGCGGCCATGATTGAGCTTCGTGTGACGTCACATTTCACAAAACAAACAAAAACTATCTGTCAGGTTACAAGATAAATTTGTTTGTATAATGTGGTGTGACGTCACAGGGCTAAATGTCACGTGACCAACAGTTTTCGTACGAAATTTGAAATGAATGAAGAAAAATATGTTTTTTTTTTGTATTATTATAAAGGGTATAAAATAAGCATTTGTAATTTTTTAAATACTTTTTCGCAAACTGTGAAGTAGCCAATTTGTATGGAGCCTAGTCTAGGTAACTGTAGTGGGCAAAGCATCAGATAGATTAGTAATAAAAAAGTAAATGTATTAGTACTTGAGCGTGTGATGCTTGGGCTGGTGGCACGCCGGCGGCGGCGGCGCGCGCGGCGCCAGCGCGAAGTGCAGCAGCGGGTGCGGCGGGTGCCGCAGCCGCGCCAGCTGCTTGCGGAACGCCTCCGCCTGCTCGCCGCTCACCTCCTCGTCGAGCGCCACCTGGGTGTCACTACTTCCTCTGACAACTGATTCTGCTAAGCTCAGAGAGTAAGCTCGCCTCTCACTTCGAATATACGTTCAGATGAAAAGTGACATTTGTGAGGTTAGCGTACAGTCATTGGGGGTTAACGTTACTCGCGTCCGTAGGTTTACCCTTGAGACCCTACACGTGACCCCTGGGTGGTGCTACATGAGTGACACTGACTGAGTGGTAGAGCCACGCTGTGTTGCAGCACGAATTGGGCCGGCTCACCCGGCGTAATACCACCCTCTCACTAATATCCGGCGTGAAATAATAGCACTGGTGTTGTTGTGTTTCGTCCGGCCAGTGAGGGTTCCGGGGGCTCTTCCCTCACAATTCCTATTCCTTCCTTAAAGGCCGGCAACGCGTCTGCGATTCCTCGGGTTTTGCGGGTGTCCATGGGCGACGGAGATTACTCTCCATCAGGTGACCCGCCTGCTCGTTCGCCTCCTTCTATTATAAAATAAAATATAAAAAGAGTCGAATTTGGAGAATGCGGATTTTATAAATCACTGCGGATTCAGAGTAGAATTATCGTTGCGTTAACCTCTCAAGGGATACTTTTGATCGGTATGTAGGGTTTGAACTGAGATGTGAATGTACGATCATGCTTTAGAGGATTTACATGCAGTTGAGAAGTGTACTGCTTTCACATTAAAAATGTTTTACTGAGCTGTAAGGAGTATTGATAACTAAAGGCACAAGTAGCAGGGTCGTAAGACCACCGACCTTGATCAGCTGGAAGGTGGCGGAGCGTAGCTGCAACCCCTCCTGCAACGACTGCTCTAGATGCGGCAGGTAGTGGGTGCGCACTGCTTTCTCGCGCGTCAGCGAGCACAGCGGGAACGAGCGGACCACCGTCTGTTCACACGCTGGAAAGATAAAAAGCAATTTCGTTTCTATAAAGTTTAGGAGCCTCTATCTGTTCGTCCGAAACTTCGTTGGCTCGTAATTCACCGTACAATGCACACGAGCTGCTGTTTTTGTCACTAGCGATTTCCGCAGTACATGCACACATAGCCGTGTACGACGAATTACGGGAAGACGAAGTCTCGGAAGCGTTTAGAGAGTACGGCCTCAGGGGCCTCACTCTCTTCGTTCGAAACTTCGTTAGATCGTAAATAGTGAGTACGGCGCTTGTAAAAAAAACAGCAGCGCGCGCTCTTAGTATGACGAATTACGGGCCAACAAAGTTTTGGATGCGCTTAGAGATTGATGCCCCAAGGCTAAAACGTAAAGAACTCTTGGATATACACTAAAATATATAAACAGTAATCAAATAACAATGGAGTTTTGGTTAGTAATCACACAATTGTGTATATAATGTACTAACTACTACCTCTGTGGGGCTCTAACTCTGAATTGCTTCGGGGGTGGGGTTTGTTATCCGAAATACAGATTGAAACTTGAGCGGGTTAAATTATTTACTATTTGTGTTTGTTTTGTGTCTTGTTTTCAACATTAACAGCACGTCGTCGGGGTAGAAGGTTTGCAAGATCGTGCTGTAATGGCTCAATACTCCGAGCTTAACAGAGCTATCTAAGGCAGTCGTCGCCATGGCAGGAAAAACTTCATTGAGGGCATCTCCAGCGACATTGAGAGACATTCGAACAATCTACAAACTGCAGACCTTTTCAAGAAAGTTAGATTCCTTTCTAAGCAGTTCAAGGCTAAATCAAGGACCATAGAAGATGGGGACGGCACTGTACTACACGAGCTCGACCGCATTGCCGAGAGATGGCGTGCCTACTGTGAGCAGTTGTACACTGATCCCTACTCAACGCCTGGGGATGCCCCGGACTGGGGCCCAAGTCTGCTAATTTACGAATGGCATAATTGAATCGCAATTGGATCGCATTGTAATTGTTTGACACATTTGGTATTCTTAAATAAGTAAGAGAATACCAAATGTGTCAAACAATTACAATGCGATCCAATTGCGATTCAATTAAGCCATTCGTAAATTAGCAGACTTGGGCCCCTGGAAGGATCTAGCACTGGAACCCATGATTCTTCATTCTGAAAAAGCAACTGCTCTACAGTCTTTTAAGTAGAATAAGGCGCCAGGAAGCGACCAAATAACAGCTGAGGTGCTTGGAGCAATGGGTGACTTAAATGTAACGACACTGTGCAATATCTGCTCACACATCTGACAAAACGGAGATTGGCCGCAAGATCTATAATTCTTCCGCAACACAAGAAAGGGACAGCCAAGAGTTGCGGCAATTATCGAACCTCCATATTCTCAACAATCACATCCGCTGCTACCTGGATTGTCAAATTCCGCAGGAGCAAGTGGGTTTCGTGAAGGGCAAGGGCACTCAAGAGCCGATACTCAATGTCAGGCAGCTCGTTGAGAAGGCTTACGAGTTTGATACGCCAGTGATAATGTGTTTCGTCGACTACAGTAAAGCTTTCGACTGTGTCAACTGGGGTTACTTATGGAAAGTCCTACAAAGATTTGGAGTACCAAACCATCTTATCGCCCAACTTCGCACCCTGTATGGTTTAAGCCAGGGAGTCGTAAGAGTCGATAAAGGAACTTCAAAACCCTTTAAATTTCACCAAGGAGTACGCCAAGGATGCATTTTATAGCCCACTCTGTTCAACGCCTATGGAGAGTATATTATGAGTCGTACTTGAACGAGAATTGGGAGGGAGGCATCGCAGTTGGTCGCGTGAAAATCACCAAACTGCGCTACGCCGATGACACTACTCTTCTTGCAGCAAATGGGTCGGAAATGGTTACACTTCTAAACCGAATAGAGCGAATTAGAGAGGAGATGGGACTTTCCGTAAATAGATTTAAAACCAAGGTCATGGTGGTGGATAGATCTGGGAAGTTGGAACGAACTGGCGCATTGGACCTAGAAATAGTGGACAACTTTATCTACCTAGGTTCCAACATCAGTAACAATGATAGTTCGTGCGAGAGAGAAGTGCGCAGGAGAATTGGCATGGCTAAGAGCGCTATGTCTGAGCTTGCAAAAATCTGGAGAGATCGCAATATTTCCGTAAAAACTAAAACCAGACTGGTACGGACTCCAGTCTTCTCGACCTTTCCATACGGAGCTGAGACTTGAACACTAAAAGCTGCAGACCGCAAACGCATTGACGCTTTTGAGATGTGGTGCTGGAGAAAGATGCTTCGTATACGTACAGCATTATGGACTAGCGTCTTTATATTGCGAGAACTCAAAATCTCCTCGCGGCTGTCATCCGAATGTCTACGCAGAATTCTAGAATACTTCGGTCACATTGCAAGGAAAAACGGTGACAAGAAGCTCATCGTGACCGGCAAAGTAGACGGGAAACGGCCTCGAGGACGCAGCACAATACGTTGGTCTGAACAGATCCGCACCACTCTTAACTCTTCAGTTCCCAACGCCCTCCACACCGCCAGAGACGGAAACAGATGGAGGAAAACCATAAGAGAGAAAGTGATGCAGAAGGGAGGTCACGACCCTCAGCATTGAGGAACACGACGCAAGGAGTAGTACGAACAACCTTAATCAAAGCAGAGTAAAAAAGAAAAAAAAAATTAAATATTAAAAAATATATATTTGATTAGGAGTTAACTAGGCACGGAGCTCGATGGCGCAGTGGTTTAGAGCCTGGCATAACGATAGCGGAGGTTAAGCAACTTTCGCAAGGGTCGGTCATGGGATGGGTGTCCAAAACATTAATTACCTCGAACTCCTCCGTGCTTTGGAAGGCACGTTAAGCCGTTGGCCCCGGGTGCATTTGCAGTCGTTAACACCCACCAATCCGCATTGGGCCCTCGTGGTGGGTTATGGCCCAACCTCCATATCAACCCATAAGGAAGGCCTGTTCCCCAGCAGCAGTAAGGACATCAACAATGGCTGATGTTCATAGGCACAAACAAACAATTAATCTATATACAAACTCAGCATCTATAAGAGCATTAGCGTTCATTTCTATTTAGTAACTATGGCATTCAAATATCAAGACGTTTTGCTACTATATCATTCAACGCCTATGTCTATTTAGTAACTACGGCGTTTTACTATAAAGACGATTTGCTACTAGAGTATTTTGAATTACGACATTTTAAAATCCAGACGTTTTGCTACTAAGGCGTTTAGCGTTCTTGTCTATTTAGTAACAATGGCGTTTTAATATCAAGACGTTTGGGTGATAATGTCATTTTACAACGTGGGTATTCTGATAGAGACCACTATAAACTCACCAAAGGGATCGGTGGGCGTGCCCTTGAACACGAGCCGGTAGTTGGTGAGGAACAGCGCGCCCTCCGCGGGCAGCAGCGGCGCGGCGCGGCCGTCCGCCACCAGGAAAGCTCGCAGCGCCGGGCCCGCCAGCGCCTCGCCCGCCACCAGCGGCGGCGCCACGATGCGCGGCTGAGGGAAACGTGCTCACATGTAGCCAATCATATTTTATGTGTCCGTAGTGCCTACAACAAGGTAACTACCTGAAATTCACACTCAGTCACACTTCAGTCAGTGTCACGTCAACACGATCGTTACCTTTGTAAGTTTTTGTTTTGGATAAAATGGCATCCTACGTATCCAGAAATTGTAAAAATTATACTGCATCCGTAAGAGACAAGAAAAATGTTTCATTTCATTCGTAACTATTGTAAATATAAAGAAGAATTGGCAAAACGTCCCCCCTCCTTGTAACACTTACATCTATGCATCAAATAAAAGTACTTGAAAAGTGAAGCATTTTATTGTATGACAGCAAATCTGTCAGGTGGTGGAGAAAAAAGTTATTGAGAAGAAGAAAATTAAAATAATAAATGATAATAGATAGATTGTACGGTTTAACTCCGCACATACCGACCTAACGCTTAATCAGCCGTTTGAGTGCGTTGCACTGCTTATTAGCCTACATGACAAAATTATGTTTGTTTATAAATAGTATGACTAACACCAATATTTTTAAGTGTCTTACTAACTCGACTACTGTAAACTACTACTAAATAAAGTGAAAACTTATACCGTAGGTTTTCTTCTCGACACTTCACAACAACTCTGATACTTACTTAAAACTATTACATCAACGTCATCTGACAAATTTATGGTGAACTGAGGCAGCGTGGTCAACTAAGCGCTGCACTGTACATCAAATGGTCCTTCGAGAAAAGAACAGGTATTATTTACATTTATTTATTACATTTATTTATTTATTCTTCTTTGCAATAGCGAATCGGTTGACTGGCCTCCCACAAGCGGGTCTCACCAGTTTAATTGAGAAGGCGCAAATATTGTAATTGAGGTTTAAATAATTTGGTTTACCTACAGCGACTTTTATTACTGAACTTCAACCGCAACGTGAATTGCGTGTCGTTTGAAGACTTAACTACAACTTACTGTTAACTTAGCATCAACAGCAACTATCAAGATGAACATCAACCAACAAATGGAAAGTTTTGAAGTCATCAAACAACTTTGTTCTAACTATAAGAAAGACGGAGCTACTAGGAAGACAATTGATTATTTAACTAAGCGACTCGTGGCCTTGGAAAATCTCTGGCAAGACTTTCATGAGAGGCACCAAAACTTTCAACTTGAAGAAATCAAAGACCTTCAGTACTTCAAAGACAAAATTTATGAAAATACAAAAGAACTGTACAATTCTACGAGAACTGACATCTTGCAACGTCTGATGATTATACAAGAAAAACAACCCAAGGTCGCTATTGAGCACGGTCCAGAGACTGAGGGCAAGACTAACGACCTACTAGATCGTCAAGAATGCAATCTAAAAGCATTGGAGCGGGCTATGATGAAGATAGACCTTGATACTATCACGGAAAAGTGGGAGATGGAAGATCATCTTAATATATTAAAAAATAAATGGGATGCTGTAGAAAAAACGCATTGGGAACTAGAATCAATTTTGAAGGGGTCGAACGAGCCTTACAATACTTTATTTAATGCTAAAGAAATTAACTACGATCATATAAGAAAACAGCTAAATGCGAAGATCCACTTCAGCTCTTACTACCAGTCTTCAACGCCAAGAATCGTTTTGACTTCGACTTGACTCTACAACGTACTCAGAATACACGCGAGATCTGCGTCAACCACATGAAGTTCCGAATTTAGACGAATTTCTTGCATTTTTGGAGAACAAGTTTATGTCACTAGAAGCTGCTAGAGGTCATCAGAAAAAACCTCAGCAAACAAAAACGCCATATGGGAATAAAAGTTACCCTAACAACTTCAATAAGCGTCAACTGGAACACATCAAGGGAGACGGTTTTTCCAAAATATATCACACTTCATTTGGAAATTGTCCTCTTTGCGATGGTAACCATGTGTTGATGCAATGCACAAAGTTCATCGACATGGATATCTACAAAAGAAACAATACAATTACGAAACTGAAACTTTGTAAAAATTGTTTGTACAGTCATGGAAACGCTGAATGTACATCAAATAAAACATGCAAAGACTGCAACAAGCCGCACCACACGCTGCTACATTACGCAACAAAGCAATTTACTGCGCCAAAGTTCAATGTAAACAATGCAGGTCAACGTTATAATCACATCAACACCCAGCCTTCGACTTCATCTTGTAACACTCAATCTTCGAACCACTTATCGAACAATGACAAGGAAGTACTACTGACTACGGCTGAAATTCTTGTGAAAACACTATCTGGAAGCTTTATCACACTGCGAGCTTTACTTGACCAGGGTTCACAAGTGAGCTTGATAACAGAGAATGCTGCTCAACGCTTAAGGCTGCCCAGAAAAAGGTTCAACGCAACTATCTCCGGGGTAGGCTCTATCTCGGGGGATTGCAAGGGACTTCTAGAGCTGGAATGCAAATCTCATTGCACTAACTTTACGTTCTAAACTGACGTAATGATAATAAAACAAATAACTAATAACTTACCCAACACTACGTTTGACAAAATTAACTGGTCTCATATGGAAGGGTTGAAACTAGCTGATCCAGAATATAATCTGTCAAGAAAGATCGATTTATTACTGGGAGCTGACGTGTATTCCCAGGTCCTTTTAGAAGGAGTTTTAAAAGGGAACGGCCGAACACCGGTCGCTCAACAGACCCACTTAGGGTGGATACTGTGTGGCAAACTACGCACGTTTAACTGTCACGTGACTTTGGTCGACATGCAGGAG